>CM050517.1:91708041-92390541 GCA_027563665.1 Antrozous pallidus
CTTTTAGAACAATTCCTCCCCTTGAAAATTATTCACTTTCTATTACTGTCTCGCACAGTAGATCCAAACTTTTTCTATCAGTGAGGAGAAATTAATTTGGTTTTCATTATATATAGATAAATTAATTTTGTTAACAAGAATAAAAGATTTATGCCATTAATGGTGTCAGAGAGTTTTGCACTTGAAAACATTCCTGGTACAAAGAGTCTAGATTGGGAATACACAGGGTCAGTCTTCTGTTACATAGTACACACATATATGTATACTATTAAAGATTGGTTATATTAAAATAAGCTGAAGTTTTCCAAAATCAGAATATAACCATAGAGCTTTGTTTTTTTCATTTCTTGCAGATATTTAAAAATACGTCTGTATGGATTTGGTCAAGATAAATCAAAGTGTTCAAATGATAACCTTGAATATTTGTCTTGAATGTTTGTACTATACCTTGAGATTGAAAGTACAGAGAATCTTGTACAAAAGTATGAATTTTAAATATAGAGTCTTTTCAGATTTAATCTGTCATGAGAATGAAATAGATAAATGTAAGAATGGTTTATCGTTTTTAAGGATAAGCTAAATTTCTCTTGCTAGAAACTATCTTTTGAAAATGATGTACATCTTAAGTAGAATAAAATGGATTCAAAAAAAGAAAAACCTCCATTTGTAAACAAAAGGGGTGATATTCTACCTTATTCATATCATTGTCACAGTTTTAATTAATCATCTTTTAAACTAAGCGGTAAGTTTTAATATTTTAACCTTTAGGCCTTTAACATATGACCTATTCTATAGCAAAAACATTTCAAATTATAATCCTATTTTCATTTCTTTTCTCAGATGATGAAACATGCTTGGTATAACTATAAACAATATGCCTGGGGGTTAAATGAACTAAAACCTGTATCAAAAGAAGGCCATTCGAGCAGTTTGTTTGGTGAGTAGAATATACTTCGTGTCACTTGTCACAATTCAGTGACAGTAACTTCTCCTAATTGGCTGAACTTGTGGGTGCTGGAGATGTTTGTGTGATCCTCCCCACCACGTTGCTAGGAAACGTGCACACCTGATGAGTTATCTGCAAGGACCATGTTTCAGACCGAGCACCGGTGCACAGTAGAATCACCCGCATACCTTCAAAAACACGGAAACCTTCCAGAGGTTCTCATCAAATGGCTGTGGGCGCAGCACCGTGATGTCTGGTTCCCAAGGTGGAACCCAACGCAGGAGCAGTTGGTCTGCTTCGTTAGCTATGAGGTAGATGGGTGGGCGGGAGGAGAGAAAAAACCTTCAAAGAGAGAGTCAAATTCCATTGTATTTACTTTTGTATTTCTTTATTGATTAAGGTATTACATATGTGCCCTTATTCCCCCATTACCTCCCACCTCCCATTCATGCTCCCCCCTTCCCCCCCCTCCCCGTTGTCTGTGTCCATTGATTAGGCTTATATGCATGCATATAAGCCTTTTGGTTTTAGAATAATGGTTTCTTAGAGCTATCACTAAACAATTTTAGAGTTCATTCTACTTAAACAGTTTTACACAGGTATACTTTGATATAATCACATTAAAATGAACACGTGTCTCCAGTTTTTGGGTCAACCTTTTTCTTGCTAGAGAATGCAGTGACAAATGAAATTTCTAAGAGATTCATTTTCTACAACTCAGAAGAAACTAAAGATTAGCATATCCATCCATAGCCTCTGATAATTGTTTGACTTTTGTGCAGTTTTTCTAATTTTCCTTCACTGAAAGAACTTTAGACTGTGCTCATTATTACTATTTATTAATAAATTCAGTATTACCCTTTCCCTTTCCATGGTCTGGTCAATTTTCATGCATGTATCTGTCAGAATTAATTGATTGAGTAACATTTTTTCTGATATTTTCAGGCAATATCAAAGGAGCAACAATAGTAGATGCCCTGGACACACTTTTTATTATGGGAATGAAAGATGAATTTGAAGAGGCAAAATCATGGGTTGAAGAAAATCTAGATTTTAATGTGGTAAGTTAAACAAAAGTTGCCAATTCAGTTCTTAAATCTCAGTTAATAGGGATAAATTCTAGCATTGGGAAGATTATTGTGTTGTACCCTAGCAGAAACAAATAATACAACTTCTAGGTAATATCATACTATATTCTTAACTTGTCTTCCCTTAGTACACAAATATGTGTCTTTGTTTTTTGTTTTTTGAGGGAAATTTAAGAGAAAATAGAAATTAATATTTATCGAAGATACAGAGGCAGTAAAGCTCTGAACAGACTCAAATTACAGCAGGAAGGCTGAAGAGTGTTGGGGAGGGAGGGAAATAGATCAACCAGAGGACTTGTATGCATGCATATAAGCACACCAATGGACACAAGACACTTGGGGGGGATACTGAGGGCATGCGACAAGGGTTAGGAGAGGCTGGGGGAAGGTCAAATGGGAGGGGGGAGGACTTATATGTACTAATATATGTAATACTTTAAGCAATAAAAAAAATTAGAAAAAGAAATTAATATTTATCGAGACCTACCTGTGCCAAGTATTCTTATTCAAGTCCTACATCTACTCTGTGAGTTAGGAATTGTTTTCACACCTTTACAGACTAGAAATCCGAGCCTCAGAGCTTACACCAGACCACACAGCCAACTAACCACATCACAGCTGTGAGTCAACACAGCTGTGTGATCTAACGGTCATACTTTTGCACTTTTTATGTTTAACATTTGTTAAGGGGAGCACAGGGTGCCAGATTGGGAGCTGCAGTTTAACAGAAGACCACGAGAGAAATTGAAATAGAGAAGTTCATTACTCACACGTCCTGATGAAGTACAAGGCTTGTCTCCGGGGGCCACACAGCACCGTCCAAGCCAAGTACAGACAGACTGAAAGACAGGAGCCCTGTACATGCCTTTATTAAGCTGAGCAGAGTGCTTAGGAGTTCCCAGGCTAAGGCCAGATTGCCCATTCAAACCAAAAATAGCGGGTTTTTATAAGTTCTCCTGGTGTTTTTTTCTAAGGAGTACACAAGGGGAAGGCCCTGGGAGTCTGGGGAATCTTATCACAAGGGCTTTTGGGGAATCATATTAGGAACTTGCATTTGCTTGTAACTCCCCAGCTGTTATCTAGGGCATGCAGTTGTGTGAGGGCTGAGAGGCTGAGTTCAGGGAAGGCACCCACAGGTCACGTGACTGCACAAAATGGCTGTAGAGCTTAGCTAAACTCTCGGCAGTATCCAGCAGCACTGCACCCACTTTCTTGTAAATAAGGCTTTGAAATTTGTTGACTGGGTAACCTCAACTACAAAATTGTGTCAATATATATTTTAACTATTTTTAAGAATTTGCATATGTACTACTTATTCTTAACAAAACCCATGTACACTAAGGGAACAGGTTCAGAATTAAGAATGGTGGACACTTCTACTCCCTGAGAACTTGGACTTGGAATGAGCCAGGGCTTTCCAAGTAGGCTTTGCAGTCAGGTCAGGTGTCTGTGGAGCTGCTTAGATCTGAGACTACTCCTTAAAGAGTACGAGACATGCCAGGTGACTCCTAGGCTATCTCATTTAGTCTTTGTGAGAACCATACAGGGAAAGGACGTTTTCCCTATTTTTATGGATGAAGAGATGCTTGCGTCATCTGCCCCAATCATGCAGCAAGAGCTGTGGTTTGAACAAGATCTGCCTACCTCAGTGACCCTGTTTCTATTGGAGAGGAAATGCCAAGTGTTGAGAAATACGTAGACTGACAGAATTTGAGTCCTCCAAGGTTAGGTATGTAATCGTAGTAGCACAGTGCTCATTAAGTGCATTGTTCCATAGGTATCCAAATGACTATTAATTAAATGAATGAGATGTCAAGCAATGTTGTCCTACTTCCTGACAGACTCCTCTGCAAGGTGACTTATCAGGGTGCAAGGGCGGCTGTAGTTCTTAATACGCTTGACATGATCTGGGGTTCAAGTGCAGTTGATCTACTTGTTTTCACCTAACCTACTTCCAGGATGGACTTGTGGTGGCTCCGGTTACAGGAAGATCATTAACATAAGGAATGGTCAAGAGTTTCGGATTTGGGCATTTCCAAATCCAGTACTGAGCTTCCTGTTCTATACGGTCCCTTTCAAGAAGTATTGATTACCTAGGTCCTTACATGAGAAATATTGAAAATCATCTTCAGTCATGAATTTTATAGACCAGGCATTTTCTCCGGCTAACCATGTCTTATGTAAACTCTCAGAAAAAGCCAAAGCGACATTAACATTATGCTTAAGAAGCTTTGTGCTGCATTGAGGTAAAGTAATATCTCGGCGTGAGAGGCCAGGTGTTGAGAATGACAACGGAAAGATGATTAGCTTGCTCCAGACACGAGCTGGCAACACACTGAGAGAGTGATCTTCAGCACACACCTGGACTGTACTTTTGATTGTAATGAACGCCATGTTTTTAGATAACAGACATACTTGTGGCAAAAGTGATTTTATTTTGTAAAGTTCCAAAACCTTCTCTTATCTAGTCTGAGTGCCACCCTGCTTTACAGGGAGATCCGTTGTAGGGCTTGCTATCCGAAGAATGTAAACTGATCTCAAGAAGTGATTTTGGATTTTCTCAGATGCCTGTTGAGTCCATGGCTTGGGTCCAGAGCTCCAGGCCATACAGCCTGCAAGAAGAGAGTTTGCCTCAGTGTGGCGCTATGGGTAGTCTGTCTTAGAGCAGCAGCAGCGTTACCTCCCAGTGGGGAGGGGGGCACATAACTAAGTTTAATGTCCTGTTGAGTGGGGTTATTCAGTATTTTCCATCTGAATGCTAATCAGTCCTTGCCTAGAGCAGTGGTCAGCAAACTCATTAGTCAACAGAGCCAAATATCAACAGTACAACGATTGAAATTTCTTTTGAGAGCCACATTTTTTAAACTTAAGCTTCTTCTAATGCCACTTCTTCAAAATAGACTCGCCCAGGCCGTGGTATTTTGTGGAAGAGCTACACTCAAGGGGCCAAAAAGCTGCATGTGGCTCTCGAGCCACAGTTTGCCAACCACAGATCTAGAAGGATGGTTTTGGCTTTAAGAGGATATTGAGCAGTTCTCTGACCATTATTAGTGATGGATTGGCCTGCTACTTGAGGCCCTTTCTGGACCTACCTGGTAAAGCCAACCTATTAACATAGAAAAGATGGAGATTTGTCTGTCTTTGTGAGCTTTACACTCTGTTCATTTTAAAGGCTTTATCGTGCTACTTAAATGAAGCATACATTTCACTAAGTTACACTGTTTAATATCGCAATCTAATCTGTTAAAGGAGTTTTATACATATTCTGAATCCTCAAATGTGCCATTTATAAATGAAGGTGTATACTAAACATACACTTTGAAGTACCATTTATAAATAAAGCTGTATACTAAGCCTAACATAGGCAAGGCTTATAGGCAGTTACCTGTCTTTAGTCAGTGGCTTTGAAGTGTCTCGTGTTGTTTCTACCATGTTTTTCAGTAAGTTAAAGCATAGTTCTAATACATGTTAGTAGTGGGAAATTATTATTAAACAACAGTTGCTACATTGGATTGTAGTGGGGCAGTCGTTATTGCACAGAGTTAATAGTGGGTGGTAGCTGAGCAGTTGTCATGAAACGTAGTTATTTCATTGGTGTGTAGTCAGGCAGCCTGCTTGCAGCTTACATATGGGAGCAGGCTGCGAAACCCAGGCTTATGGCTCATTGAGTAGAGAGCTGACAGGGAGTTTGGAAGAAGAGCTAGCAAATGAGTACTCTCTGAGAATTATTCCCCTTTAAAAAGAGAGAGAGAGGTAATTATCTTTGAAAAACGTCTCTCAGAATTAGTATTGAACACTAAAAGTAGAATTAACATATTTTTTCAAATAAAAAGTTCTTTTTCAATTTAATGTAATCAATTGAATGTCAAGCTGTGTGGAATCATGGGATAATAACTACTGAGAATTCTGGTACAAGTTTGATTCTAGATAATTATAAGGCTTGAAAGTGCAAAGCAGCGATATATCCGTCCTATAGGGAAACTTTTGCCTCTGTAGTTCCTCAAACAAAAGGAAACTGGCTGGATTGTCCTCAAGCCTAAATGTGTTAGTGGAATGGTCAAACCAGTTACATCATTTACTGAGATCTATTAAAGTAGATCATTTTATGGAGAAATTGGTTATAAAGTACAACCTAAAGAATTTCTCTGAGTTGTTTAAAAGCCACCTTGTCTAGCGGGAGGAAGCCTGTCTTTCCTGCACTTGTTTTGAAATAGCCCCTTTCCCTCTTGCCCAGGTCGGGCTCTCCATGCTCCTGAGCTCAGGGTCAGTTGATTTGCTGAAAGCCTTTCCCAGTAGAGAAATGCGACATAATGTTAAGGATTGGGGGAGGGAGGTACGCAGCATGATTTATTGACTTACATTTTTTTTCATTTTATTTTATTTATTTTTAAATATATTTTATTGATTTTTTACAGAGAGAAAGGGAGAGGGATAGAAAGTCAGAAATGTTGATGAGAGAAAAACCTCAATCAGCTGCCTCTTGCACACCCCTTACTGGGGATGTGCCCGCAGCCAAGGTACATGCCCTTGCCCGGAAAGGAACCTGGGACCTTTCAGTCTGCAGGCCAATGCTCTGTCCACTGAGCCAAACGGGTTTCGGCTCTTTTTTCGTTTTAGAAAGCTTTGTCGCTTTCATAGATGTAGAGTAAATCAAAGGACAGAAATAACAGGGAAAGGGATAAACACTTAAGGTGGAAATTATCAACCTGAGACACCCAAGACAATCTGAGAGATTAGTACTGAGGTCTCATTTTATTGTGGTTTCTACGACTCAACTCTTGTTTTTAGGCGTAAACTTAGCTATGCCATTTACTTTATTAAATTTCTATATGAATCTGGTGAAATGTGCTCTTTGATTCCAAGGCTGTTGGTAGAGGAAAGTCAAAATGAAAGAGCAGTGACTCTCATCCTGATTTTTTGTGTGTGACTATGTCTTTAGCCAAAAATGTCCACCTTCCCCTTGCTCATCAGCTGTGATATTAGCCATTTAAACAGGAGGCACATCTCAAACTGAAACTCACATACGGTGTGTGCTAAAGGCCATGGAATACACAGGCCAGGTTCCTGGAAAGCAGACACAGATGAAAGAGATGGCAAAGTTCACCTTCCTTGTTTAGGAAAAGTCACACAAGATTGTGGTGTCATAGGTTGGTTAGGGTTTGCCCTCCTTTCGAATTCTGTCCTTTCTATGCCCCCGCTCCGCTTCTGTCATTAGGGTGAGTGACTGGAAAAATTTCAGAACATCTTAAAAGACACTGCCTGAATATTAACAGGAGGTGCATATTTATTTAAATTTAATAAGATTATTTTAAAAATGGAATTAGAAGCTTATAAAAATGGCCTAAAAACTTCAGATTGTAGAAATTTACTTTTGGAAAGCCAGATGTCATATAAATTATAGCAAGCCCAAAAGGACGTTTGGTCAGAATTCTGTATTTCCAAAGAGGGTGTTTTTTTTTGTTTTTTTGGCTTTGTTTAGCCATTGAGAAATATGACTCCCCTGAGGGTCAGAGATGTATCAGTTTGCATTCTAGAATTTAGAATGTTATGATTCCGGAGTTTCCGATTTTTCCAGCGATCTCTGTGGGAGATCATTTAGGCTGAGCTGCTGTCAAGTCATAACGGCAGCAACTCACTATTGAACGCTTGACCTTTGCCAGGCGTTGTGCACAGGGCCTCACACCCACAGACTCGGGGTGCCTTGTAAAGAGCGCTCTGTTCCTTGTGCCGATGGGAAAACCCACACTCAGAGAGAATAACTCACTTGCCTCGGATCTCACATTTCAGCTGGCTTCCAAACCAGCCTTCAGTCTCAGGTCTTTCTGAGGCTAAGATAGCATTTCTATAGTCTGCTCAACAGTATGCTCAACCAGTTTGTTGCAGTGGGCGAATCGTTACCTTCTCGGCCCTTTCGAAACCCGAGGATCTGTAAAGAGTGACGTGTCAAAATTTCAGTCTTCTGGCCTAAAATGTAGGGTAGCCCAGAAAGTGTAAATTAAGGTTTCTAAATAAGTTATATTTCACTTTGAGAAAAAAGAAAGGAGAAAAAAAATTGTGTGTCGGAAATTCAAATGTAATTCAGGTTTTCAAAAGGAGGAAGATATGATGACTGTTGAGTGCTACTAACGGTGATGTGACCTTCCTGAGCCCGATTTATAAAGACAAGGACAGAGCAATCACTGGGAAGAGCATGGGTTCACTTGCAGCCAGATTTGCTTCTTACACAGCCTCCTCACTAGACGGATAGATCCATGAAATTCAAAAGACAAAGCTATTGACTTTGATTGAACATGGCACATTGCCAGGTTACTTTGATATCTTACATGTAGAGCCGGATAAATAGAGTTCTAGAATACATGGCTGGACCAATAACTAGTTGAACAACTGTAACCAATAGGTGATTGATACGTAGTTTAAGATATATTTCTGGTCATGCTTGAAATGGCTCAGTCCTCTACCTTGCAATAATTCTTATCAGATGACTCTATAATTATCTAAAATCTTTATAGAAGGAAGAGAGAAGACATGTCTAATGAACCAATAACAAGGGTAAGGATATAGAAATCACCTTAACAAGCTTCAATAGGCAGAAATATGGAGGACTGTTCTCAGGTTTAAAACTGAAGAACGCAATTGCAAATTAAGAGTGATACAGTTTGAGGATTTAGAGTCATTAGATTTTATTATTAGACACCAGCAGCCTGACATCCCCTGAGGGGTCCCAGATTATGAGAGGGCCCAGGTCAGGCCAAGGGACCCCACTGGTACACACATTCATGCACCAAGCCTCTAGTATGCATATAAGATCTTTGCCTAATCTCTTCCTGCCCTGCCTCTTCCCCCCTTCCCTCTAAGATTCATTAGTCTGTTCCATGTTTCCATGCCTATGCATTGAGCGTCTGCCCCCTGGTGGTCAGTGTGCATCAGAGCTACCAAACAGTCGCTTGGGCTTTTATATATATAGATTATGACCCTTAGACATACAAAATACAACTGTGTGATTCAAAAAAATTTAATGGATTCCCTTTTTCTTATCAATAATTTTGTGGAATACTAAAACTTTTACGAATATTTATATAAATTCACTGAGAGTCATACACCATGGATAAATTGTACCTATACAGGGTGCTTTTAAACAAATTATATTAGACATATGTTACAAATTATGAAATACAACTAAACAACTCATCACAGATGGTTTCATGATATTTTTTGATATCTCTGGCCCAATAATTCTTCCTCCTGAGTAATTTTCATAATCTTTTTGCAAGAAAATTTTTGGAAAAAAAATTTTAACTTAAAGTTACTTAGCTTTAATTGTTAGATCCTTATACCTTTTCAGAGATCATTTGGGAATTAAATGGAAATATATCTCCTTTTTTCCTCTGGAACTGTTTCTTCATACTATAATTCAGACTCCATGAGTTTGAGGACCTGTCAGTCTTCATTGCCATATTCTTAGAACATAGAAGTTGGTTAATGAATGTTTCTGAAAGGAAATAAAATCTCAGATGATTTTGACTAAGTTTATCTGCTAGATATTTACGCCATATATTATAATTTGCTCTTCTCCACCATGATTATCTGTAAATGGTTTGATGTTAGGCAGAAGTGAACAATTACTGAGTATGCCAAGAGAATATAAAAAGAAACTAACTAAAGCTTAAAGTGTATCATGCATCTATTGTAGGTTAGTTTTATTAAATTATCTAGTAACAGAATGTAAGACAAATTCATTTAGTAGTCAGATCTCATAAAATAATGAAAGTATTGGCAATAATGACTGTTGCCACAATGATATGACTATGAATAAAGAGAGTTGGTGCATTGTCACGTTAGATCATATTGGTAGCAGAGCCCTGGACCAAGAATGTAGTACTCGAGTTCAAATCCTGATTCAACTACTTATTCGTTGTCTGACCTGAGAGTCAGAGTAACCATTATCAATCTCAGTATCTCCATTTGTAAAATGGACATAAAGATAGCAGTGTTTTCAGAGGGCTGGTGTAAGGCTCAAAAGACATAGTCCATGTAAAGAGATTAGCATAGAATCTGGTATAGTGTAAATAGTAATAATAAAAACAAGCTATTATTGATATAAACAAGAGCAGTTTCAGCAGCATACATCATACATATGATTATCGTCTCCTTCATGCAAAGATGAAATTTCTTCTCAGAGGCTGATCCTGCCAGGCTGCGGTTAGACAGTTGGGAAGTAGCACTAGACACAGGTCCCCCAGCTTACAATTTGATTTGCATTCTCGCTGTGCTACTTTAACATGATCCGAGAAGGATACTAGAATAATGGTGAATTGCCAGCCAAAGTGTGAGTCCAAATGGCCTTGCAGGAAGAAAAAGCAAATGAATAAAAGAGAACACAGAATAGAACAACAGAATGCCCTGGCCCTAGTACATCTGCACAAATAGAGAACACTGAGCATTGTAAATGCTGTTGAATAGAGGAAGGAAATAATATATCATAAATCATATAAAATAAAAAGCTAATATGCAAATCAACCTAACGGTGGAAAAGTGGGTCACTGTGATATGCACTGACCACCAGGGGGCAGAAGCTCAACATGGGGAGTTGCCCCATGGTGGCCAGTGTGATCCCACCAGGCTCACGGCTGGTGAACACAGATGCGGTAGCAGGCAATCAGACATCCCCTGAGGGCTCCCGGACTGTGAGAAGGCGCAGGCCAGGCTGAAGGCCCCCAGCTCAAATGCACAAATTTGGTGCACCGGGCCTCTAGTATTTTTATAGTTAAGATTTTGAGTCAAGATTTTTCTATCTATGTATTTTGAGAGGATTTTCCCCTATTATATATAAACTAAAGTCTCAGTGCATGAATTTGTGCATGGGTTGGGTCCCTCAGCCTGGTTGATAATCGAGGCGTATTGGGGACCAGCTCACTTGGGGAAAGGACCCCAGGAGATTAGCCAGCCAGCTGGGGAGGGAGACCTGCAGAAGGTTGGCTGGCTGGCTGAGGGAGGAGGTGAGTGGGGCGGGGCCACAGAAGGTTGTCTGGCTGGGGGGAGGAGCCATAGGAAGTTGGCTGTGGGAGTGCACTGACCACCAGGGGAAGCTCCTGCATTGGGCGTCTGCCCCCTGATGGTCAGTGTGTATCACAGCAGCTGGTGGACCGGTCATTCTGGCCGTTTGGTCATAATGGTTGCTTAGGCTTTTATATATATACTAGAGGCCTGGTGCATGAAATTTGTGCACAGGGGGCAGGAGATGTCTCTTAGCCCAGCCTGTGCCCTCTCCAATCTGGGATCCCTCGAGGGATGTCCAACTGCCTGTTTAGGCCCGATCCTACTGGGATCAGACCTAAACAGGCAGTCGGATATCCTTCTCACAATCCAGGACTGCTGGCTCCAAACTGCTCACCTGCCTGCCTCCCTGATTGCCCCAAACCACTTCTGCCTGCCAGCCTGATCACCTGCTCACCACTACCTTGCCAGCCCAATTGATGTCTAACTGCCCCCCTGCCAGCCTGTTTGCCCCCAACTTCCCTTTTCTGCCGGCCTGGTCACCCCTAACTGCCCTCCCCTGCAGGCCTAGTCCCTCCCAACTGCCCTCCCCTGCTGACCTGATTGCCCATAACTGCCCTCCCTTGCAGGCCTGGAACCTCCCAATGGCCCTTCCCTGCTGGCCATCTTGTGGTGGTCATCTTGTGTCCACATGGGGGCAGGATCTTTGACCACATGGAGGCAGCCCTCTTGTGTGTTGGAGTGATGGTCAATTTGCGTATTACTCTTTTATTAGATAGGATAGAGGCCTGGTGTATAGGTGGGGGGCAGCTGGTTTGCCCTAAAGAGTGTCCTGGATCAGAGTGAGGGTTCCCTTGGGGCGTGTGGCGACCTGGGAAAGGAGCCTATGGTGGTTTGCAGGCTGGCCATGCCCCCCAGAGACCCAAGTGGAGGCCCTGGGATCTGGGATTAATTTATGTTGTATAATTGAAACTTTGTAGCCTGGAGTGGAGCCAAGCCTTCTGCTAGCTCCATGGTGACAGCCATTTCTGTTTGCAACATTGTAGCCTAGAGTGGAGGCTAGGCCAGCAATGGCAGGTGGAAAGCTTGGCTTCCTCTGTTGCCAGGGAAACCCAAGCCTCTGTTCTATCCTGCTCAGTGGCTGCTGCCATTTCTCTTTTATAATTGAAACTTTGTAGCATTGAGTGGAGGCCTAGGCTGGCAATGGCAGGTGGGAAGCTTGGCTTCCTCTGTTGCTGGGGAAACCCAAGCCTCCCTCCCTCCTGCTCTCAGTGGCGGCAGCCATCTTGGTTGGGGTTTATTTGCATAATCTGCTCCTGATTGGCTGGTGGGCGTGGCTATGGGCATGGCTTGTGGGTATAGCAAAGGTATGGTCAAATTTGCATATTGCTCTTTTATTAGACAGGGTATATATATATATTTTATAGATAGGGCAAGCATATATTATTTGAATAAAATTTAAAAGATTAGTGCATTTCTCACAATATTTTTCTCCATTGTATACTGTTGTTTATGTATGCACCTCCTTTATTTTGTTTCTACAGAATGCTGAAGTTTCTGTTTTTGAAGTTAATATACGCTTTGTTGGTGGACTACTCTCAGCCTACTATCTGTCTGGAGAAGAGGTAATGAAAAGTGGCACACAGATGGGAATTACAAAGTGTCTTAAAGTTACATTTTTTAGGATAAAATGTGCTTTAGGATAAAATTTAGGGGATATCCACTGAATATTCTGCCCTCCCCTGCAGGACCTATTCTTAAGGTCCTCTAGCATACACTGAATTTTACATAATATCTACTCATTTAAATGAGCCCACTGGGAAAGTTTGGCAGAACATGTTGTCAGGAAATGGCACGCAATGCCTTTGAAAAGCCTGGCTCCATTATGTTACATATAGTGTGATTATCACTGCAAATTATGTGTGTCTGTGGACAAAATAATGAGGTTTAGTGCAGTGGCAGGCTTGTGGGGGAATTTTTTTCTTTAAAGGTTACTTCAACATTTGTTTAATGTCAACTTAATAAAAACTTTTTAAAATGAAGAAAGCTTGGCAAGTTAGATATAAAAAGAACCGTATTTAAGAAATCGAGAGGGCGAGTGAGACGCTCAGCTTTCCGATGAGAGTCCTCAGGCCAGTGGCCCTGCGCAGAGTGCTTTGGAGCTCTGCCGGGGTGAGTGAATTCGGTATCTGCAGCTCCGTGCAAAGCATGGATTTTTTTATTTAGTTGCATTTTGTTGATTTAAAAAGGATTTTTTGTATCATTCTGATAAAGAACATAGATTTTCTTGAAAGGCTTTGAACTTGGACCTTCCCTGAGATGTTGACTGTCAAGAGCTCAGGTCAGGGAAAAGCAGTCATGTGTTTCAATTGCATGTCAGTCAGATTTGTGTTGGCCCCAGCATTGTAGCTGGAGGAAGAGTGGATCTTACCTGGGGTAGTATTTCGTGTATTTTTATGCTCCTTCAAACAGATTAAGCAGAGCAATAAATGTTTAACAAGAAAAACTGCGTTAACATTGTCCTCTCTCTCAGGTTCTTAGCCATAATAAAACAGCCTGCACAATCTTAACGTTTCCTCTCTTTAGGTTTTATTCCACCATAGAGCTTTTCAAAGTTATATAGATGGCTTCTGTATTCCCCTATTTGTCCTTTCTACATCCTTTATTTTTTCCATCATCATGTATCCCCTCTATGTCCTCTTCCACCTCCACCTGCCCCTCCCCGGCCATCGCCGCACTGTTGTCCATGCCCTTGAGTTCTCCCTCTTTTGTCCTGCTTGCATCTCAAAGTCTGTTCTTCATGACGGACTTTGTCACCTTCTCAGCCAGGGTAAAGAGACCCTCTGATACGCTATGCCTCTTCTCTTTTGCCAGCCCCAAATAATTTTACTTGTCCAGTTCGGTTTGGACTGTCTGAGCATTAAGTCAGGGAATCCATGCTCTTAAAAAGTCATTACCCGATTAAAATTACCCGATTTTATTTTAGATTTCTGCTTTTAGAATACTTGTCTTTGAGTATCTAGTGCCTGGGTATTCTCATTGTTTTTCACATAGCATACTTAGGGTGACCTTAGTTTTAACTTTCTTCATCATTTATGTGGAGGTGAGCTAAAATATATCTGAGCTCAAATAGAAATATTAGGTGTACAAAGAAAAACAAATAAATGTATTTCTACTAAATATGCATCATCTTTAATTAGGATACCTTTGTTACTTGTAACAATGTTTTCATTTTAGACACATATTTATTTATATATATATATGCATATTATAGACATATAACTATTTACATACTTATATAAATGTAATACCCACAGATACCATAATTCGCTTATAAAGTCATTTGCCTACAACCATAAAAGTATTTTTAAAAATTCTATAGTTAGCTAAGTTAGTTAAACTTAGTAATTAACCAACAACTACAAAGAATACATCCATTGAAAATTATTGCTTGTTTAGTGGACTTGTTTTGTCCTTTCTTTGTCTGCAAACATTGCTTTTTATTAGATCTAGATTTTCTGTATTTTAATTTTACTATAAAAAGTTATGCAAGGTATTTTCTTTCTTACATACTTTTTCATTTCTATGGCATACATTTTAATTTTTTTAATATTTTTATTGATTTCAAAGAAGAAGGAGGAGAGAGAGCTAGAAACATCAATGATGAGAGAAAATCATTGATCAGTTCCACCACGCCCACAACTCGGGCATGTGCCCTTGACCGTAATGAACCTGGGACCCTTTATTTAGCCCACAGGCGGATGCTGTATCCACTGAGCCAAACCAGCTAGGGCTATTATGACTTTAGTTAATAAGAATTCATCTTCTTAGCATAGTTTTTGCCTAACTATTCCAAAAACATTTGACAGTTGGGTTATTTTCAGTATTCTTGAATTTTGAATAATGTAGCTATAATCTGTCAATCAATTTTTGTTTTCCAACGTGTGATTGCCCGGTGAAAAGTGTCTAGTTCTAGACCCTTTCAGCATCACGTCCTGCTTCTTCCTCTCAGTTACCTCATCACTGACAATTGCCTCTCATTGACCAATGCATTCAGCAAAAGTGTCTGTCAGGAATGTGATTATGAAAAATTATTTCACCCCAAGCCTATGCTTGAAGTATGTCTCCATATTAAAAGGATATATTGAGCATTCATTTTTTTAAATATGATTTTATTTATTTCAGAGAGATAAAGGGAAAGATAGAAACATCAGTGAGAGAAAATCATTGATCGGCTGCCTCCTACACATCCCACATGGGAATCGAGTCCACAACCCAAGCATGTGCCTTGACCAGGAGTTGAACCGTGACCTACTAGTTCACGGTTGATGCCCAACCATTGAGCCACACTGGCTGGTCTTGAGCATTTATTTAATAAAAAGAACACCAACATGCCCAAATTATAAAGAAGTTGATTTCAGATTATTTATAAAGTTCTATACCACATATTTTTATGTAGATCAAGGTATTTGCTAAGATAATCTCAGAAAATTTATCTTCCTAAATTATCTCATAGAGGAGCTACTAAATTACCATAGCATCTTATAAATCGTCATCAGAAGTATGTAGGCCCCCATTATTGCAAACTCAAAATTCCTGAATTTATATTGCAAAAATATAAGAGGAAGTACCACTGATTTGTGTTATGTGCTTATAATTAGAAACACTGAACAATAATCAGGAATGCCAATGAAACTCTAAACCTTTCATAAGAACAATAGGAACATTAAGTACCTATAATAAACTTTTATTTCAAGAACATATTCAGAAACTTTAAACACCCTAGCTCAGTTTAAAAAAATCTTGTGATACTACTGGGGAAAAAATTCAAGCCATAAGATTTTCAAAGTCGATATAAGAAATGCAAACAACAGAAGCACTACAAACAGACAGGATAGAGATCAGATGAATACTAAACAGGAATGATCAGTATGAAAGATAAGTAAAATAAATAGCATCGCTCTATTATGAGCTCAAGGGAACTGTAAGTCTTCATTGGAGACAGTAAATAGCAGCATCTGGAATATGTTCTGCACATCACTGATTTCTTCAGATATGTCAGGACAAACCTGCCTGTATACATCCTAAAAATAAGTCAGAAAAGCTACATCCTGTAAGCTTTCTTAGAAATCACAAAGCACAGGAAAACAAATGAATTAGAATGTATTCATCTCCGTGTTTTCCATATTTAACTATAACACCCCCCCTCCTTTTTTTATGTAACATTTTCTACCACTGAGTTACAAATATTACTTCCCAGAACAAATTTTGGAAAACAGCATTGTAGAATGAGAGTAACCAAAGCACCCTGGCCAGTGTAGCTCAATTGGTTGTGTCGACCTATGAACCAAGAGGTCATGGTTAGATTCCTGGTCAGGGCACAGGCCCAGGTTGCAAACTTAATCCCCACTGCGGGGGTGTGGGGGGGGGGGGATGCAGAAGGCAGCTGATCAATGATTCTTCCTCATCATTGATGTTTCTATCTCTCTCTCCTTTCCTCTCTAAAATCAATCTTAAAAATAAAAAGAGCAACCGAAGCCAAAATGGTATTGACAATTGGCAAATGCAAAACGAGACACTAAGAGAAGATGATACATATAGAAAATAGTGTGTATGAATATCCACATATTACTGTCTGTATTACCACAGAAACCAACGGCTATGTAGAGCAGAAAGTGAATTTTATAGGACACAGTGACACCACAGAGTCAGAGAGAAGGCTGAAGGACAGGTTGGAGCTAGTAGTCTCAAGTGGCCATAGAGCACTCTCTGGCTTGACCATCACTCTCGGACATCCTAGACTTGATAAACATGCGCTATTTTTTATACTCTTGTCAAAAAAAAAACAAAGTTGCAGGAGAAAGAGGTCAATTGGCAGTTTCCGTTACATGTGGTTCCTTGGGCATCTTGGGGAATGAAACAGAGGGTGTGATAGAAGCAGTCTTCCGGAGAATTTGATTTCAGTATCCTGGGAAGACCAGGGATAAGGAAGTATGAATAATTCCTGAACAGCAAATTGATGCCCTATTAGAAGGGTGGAGAGAATAAATGTTTGGAAGCCAAAAACAAGGAACAGATATACAGGGGTGGGCAAAAATAAGTTATAATTATTACAAGAACCTTATGAACTCGATGTTTTACATACAATTGTAAGCCTACTTTTGTCCATCCCTGTACAATATATTTTTATATTGTCTAAAGTTTTATATATGTCTCCTTTTTCCCCAACTGACCTCTTCCCCCATTCCTTCCCAGCCTGGGCAAGCCCCCACCGCCCCAATGTCTGTGTCCAGTGGTAATGCTAATATGCATACATACAAGTCTTTTGGTTGCTCTCTAACTGCCCCCCCCTCCCCTACCATTTGTCTCTAGATCTATCTATTCTTACAATATTAAAATAGACTGCCTAACAAGCAGCTCATGTATAAGCATCACTTTAAATTATGAGGAAAGCAAAGTTGTACTTTGTTCTAAATACGTAACTCTAAATATCTACGTTATGAAAAAAATTACTGTCTGAATAACGAAGCCTATATTTTATTAATTTTAAAAAAGGGACATAATGAACATCAGGACCTAAATACACTGTAAAATGAGAACATGGCTGGGCTTCTAAAGCATTTTTTCCCTCCTCGTTAACATTCTTCCTGAGAATATTTTTCTGGGAGGAAACTCGGTAACAGAAGACCCACATTATTGTCTGTTGAGCAGTGGAGGCATTTGCAAAGGGCACGTCTGAGTGGCACTCTCAGCAGGGAGACGCTCACTGGTCTGTGTTTTCAGCCCAACAGCTTGAGCAGAGAGCAGTGTTGAAGTGGTCATGGCCAGATAGGGCAGCGAGGCACACAGAAACCAGGCACCACCTGGGAGAAGTCAGGTATCTCTTCACTCCCACCACACGCTGGGCACTCTTCCTGTCTGAGATAAACCTGGGAATAGAAGCTCTTGGACGCCTGCCCTCTGGAGCTTCCCCTTTAGAGAGGAGATGTAACTCTCTTACACCCACACTGGGAAACTTGGACTGCCCTGAAAGAAAAGGTTTGTGATTTGGTTTGTCTTGTTGTTTTGGGTGTGGCAAGACAATAAGCAGGCAGAAAACAGACTTTGAGATGTCTGTCTGAACTGGCCTTCATAGTTTCAGCATCTGGCTTCAGCCAGTTCTCCACCTCAACCCTAAATAAAGACAAGATCGCGTGTCACACAGCCCTTCTCTACACCTCCCCTGGTCCTTAGGCCTTAAAAGTTGACTTTTCAATTTGGCCTACAAAACCTTTATAAATCTGACCTCGGCCTACTGTTTCCTTCATTACTCTCCTCAGGCACTTTCCTTTCTAACTACAATGGGCTGCCCCCTCTCCCCTAAAAAATATCCTAGGCACATAGGTGTGCTTTGCCTCTGCCTACACCCTGTTCCTTTTACTTCCCCCCAACCTGGATATTGCCCTTCTATGAAACCCTCCCTGATTGCACTGCTCAAGCCACCTCCCACTCCCCCTACCTGGAGGGGTCAGGCACCTCCCTGAACTCTCTGCTTATGCTGCTGTTACACTTCCTTGTTTATGGTTCTGTGACTCTTCTATGCCCTTACCCCCCTTTTCCCAGTAGAATTTGTACAACTGAAAAATAAGGATGAAGTTTCTGCTGTTATTATATCCCTTTGCTTAGCACTGCGTGCCTAGCCCTAGAAAAATATTTAGTGTTTGTTGACTGCCCTCTATTAGGTTTTCTGTAAACTCCAATAAGAAATTCTTCCAATAATTTTTAAAAGTAAAATCTCTACATTGATAACATAAAGAAGCAACTGGCCCCGGGGAAGGCTTGAGATTGTTGGGAGGGAAAGAATGTAATAAGGGGACTGAAAATATGCCAATCTCGAACTTCCCATATAAGCTCTTACAACTCCACCCCCTCCTCCTCCCACCCCACCTCCCTCAGCCCCATAGGACAGTTTCCTGTTTATCTGTTCTGTACTTGCTGGTTCTCTAAAGAGGAAGGGTTTGAAAACCAGTGAACTAGAGACCATATCTAAATCTCAACCCTTACTAAATAGGGTAGGTCATTTATTGTGGACCCTTTAAGTAGAATTGACATTGAGTTAGAACATTTTCTGAAGCTTTAAACCTAAGAAGAAATTAGAAAAGTTAAGTATGAGAGGGCATATGTTTGCTTTAATTTGTGGAAGCTAGCCAGCTAAAACTGGATTTGTTGACATATTTATGTAATTTTCTGGAAAGGAACAATGTTAATCATATCCGTAAAGTGGTAATTATTGATTGTTCCCTTACGTTATTGTGTACTAATGTGTTTATCCTTATAGTTTTTTAAAGGTTTTGATCCTTATGTAGACTTTATTACCCTACTATTTAGCATTCATTATTGAATTTTAATGGAAAGAATATGATCTAAGTAATACCTAATATTTTCGCTTAAAAGTTTTACTTTAGTAAAACATGATAATAGAGAACAGTAATTTTGCTTATATGTGTAATTAAATTACCATGTTTTCATGAGTTAGAACTGTTGCATATTGAATATTTTATATGATTTGAAGTTTATTTGTGCTTTAAAAGGGATTTAAAGCATATGGAAGTGCTTCTAAAATAATATACAATGAAAGTATTAACATTTTTGTCCCAGAGTGAATCATAGAAATTATACTTACTCCTTAACTCAGTTTTGCTATATGTCTCTCTCTCTGTTTAACACATTCTGTATTTTAATTGTCTTCAAAAGAACAGAAGTTTTATCAGCTGTAAGAACTTTACTTCATGAAAGCTTTTACACAGTTTGCTAATAATTTCAGCTCCCAAACTTATGCTAATGGATAAATGGCACAAGCTGGTCTAGCTTCTCATCCAATTGATCGACATGATAGACATAAAGGAAGGAGAAAGTAAAAAACCAAAACAAACAAACAAAAAAAACCCTGTTTCTTAATCAGATATTTGTAACCTGTATAGTTAGGTATGGTATCTTACCCACAATAGGCAGACCACAAAGTCACATCAGTAAGAATAGATCTAAATTATGATGAAGTAACAACCTCAAAATCTCAGTCGTGTAAGACAGTATGCTCTGAGCACTCCTTGTTCTACTCTCCCCACTGTATGGTTTGCTCATGGCTGTTTCTCATCATCCTCCCTCCAGAGCCCAGATTGATGGAGCAAGCTGCCATCTGGGTTATTTTGCCAAGCTGGGACTTAGAGGGTTAAGGGAAGGGAAGTGGCAAAAGAGAATCTGGAAAATCACTCACTGGCTTTTATTGCATCAGTCTGAAAGCTCACATCTCATTGGCCAGGGCAAGTCACATGACCACCTTAACTGGGGGAAAGGATGCAGCATTAGCACCGTAAGCCCAGGAAAGACAATTAGTGAACAGTGTTAATGACTGCCACAGAGTGGCCGCTTAAACACGGAGTAGCAGGAGATAGGAATTTGTGAGAGCAGAGGGACTTCTGCAAGGGTCCCCAAACTGGAATCAGTGTGCAGCAACTAGGAGAAAAAAAACTTCCAGCCTTTGCAAGCAAGGGAATAAGTGGAGAGTCTCGCTTTGGGGTTAGAATACACATCTTTACTAACTTCTTCAATAAAAAGCTAATGCTCAGCACTTGTCTGCAAAATTCTGCTTCTCCAAGAAATACCTTCTATTCTAGGCTTCTCCCCTAACTTTCCAAATGTCAAACAGTAAAAAGTTGAAAAACAGACATAAACGACCCTATAAAAAAGAGATGCCTGTCCCACCACTGCAGTGTCTGTTGTGAGGGCTAATCATTGCTCTTTGGCGGCAGCTACTATGTTGACTGGACATTGAAGACCTGGTGTTTTTCCTTCAACCATTTTCTCCCTTTAGTTAAGTGTTCCCTAGACCAGGCACTTCTCATCTTATAAGAGCCTAATGAAAGAGATCTAATCCTATTTAATAAAAGAGTAATATGCAAATTGGCCGTACATCCACTACTTCCGCAAGCCACACCCACCATCCAATCAGGAGCAAGTATGCAAATTAATCCCAATCAAGATGGCTGCGGCCACAGAGAGAGCAGGAAGGAGGCTTGGGTTTCCCCGGCAATGGAGGAAGTCAAGCTTTCCACACAACCTGGCTGGCCCAGGCCTTCACTGAATGCTACAAAGTTTCAATTATAGAAGATAAATAAATTCTAACAAAAATGGTGGCAGCCATGAAGCTGGAGACAGCAGGAGGCTAGGGTTGCCCCTGGCAGTGGAGGAAGCCAAGCTTTCCCCAGCCCTGGCTGGCCCAGGCCTCCGCTTAAGGCTACAAAGTTTCAATTATAGAAGGTAAATACATCCCATTAGAAATGGCTGCGACCATGGAGTGAGCAGGAGGTTTAGCTCCACTCCAGGCTACAAAGTTTCAATTGTAGAAGATAAATAAATCGCAGATACCAGGGCCTCTGCTTGGGCCACTGGGGAGCGTGGCCAGTCTGTAAACCACCACAGGCCCCTCACCCAGGCTACCTCATGCCCCAAGGGAGCCCCCACCCTGATCCAGTTCATCCTTCAGGCAAACCAACTGGCCCCCACCCATGTACCAGGCCTCTATTCTACCTAATAAAAGAGTAATATGCAGATTCACCATCACTCCAACACACAAGATGGCTGCCCCCATGTGGTCAAAGATCCTGCCCCCATGTGGACACAAGATGGCCACCACAAGATGGCCAGCAGGGGAGGAGGTGGGAAGGGACCAGGCCTGCAAGGGAGGGCAGTTGGGGGCGATCAAGCCTGCAGGGGAGAGCAGTTCGGGGGTACCAGGCCTTCAGGTGAAAGCCTGAAAGGGAAGGCAGTTAAGGGCAAACAAGCTGGCAGAGGAGCAGTTAGGCATCAATTAGACTGGCAGGCAGAAGTGGTTAGGGGCAATCAGGAAGTCAGGCAGGCAAGCAGTTGGGACCTAGCAGTCCTGAATTGTGAGAGGGATACCAAATTGGAAAGGGTGCAGCCTGGGCTGAGGGATACACACGGGCCTCTAGTGAGCTAATGCACTCGTATTTAGAGTAATATTAAATCGTTTAATATTTCACAGTGTCTGTTAAAACCAGTACTTCATATAATTTCTACTGTCTGAATCATATTGATGTGGATTTATAATACTAGAATTTGTGTGTATTTTAAACAGAAGTTGTATTTTTCCAGGAATATTCCTATGTAACTGTTTTTCTTTCAAATTGTGATGTCCTTTGGAAGGGCACCATGAGGTACCTATAACAAGGAATTTCAAATTTAATAGGGCTAGTAGAAAATTCCTCAGAATTGTGATAATTTACCATCTGGTAAGTACATTTATTTAGTGAATCAGCAGATGCTTTAAGGCACTGCACTGGTGCTGCAGAAATAACAAAAAAATATATTAATTCGTTAGATTTCAACACAGCCCTATAAATTTGGAAAGCCCTAACTGGTTTAACTCGGTGGATAAAGCAGAGTCCTGCAGACTGAAGGATTGCAGGTTGAGGGCACATACCTCAGTTGCAAGCTCTATCTTCCAGCCCAGTCAGAGATGCGTGCAGGAGGCAACCAATCAATGCGTCTCTCTCACATTGATGTTTCTCTCTCTGTGTGTCTCTCCCCCTCTCTTTCATTCTCTCTCTAAAAAAAAAAAAAAACCAATGGAACATATTCTCAGGTGAGGATTAACAAAAAATAAAATTAAGTAAAAATTTAAAAAATAAAATAGAAGTAGATACTGTTTTTATCCTCATTTTATAGCTAAAGAAGCAGCACAGAGAGTTAAGCCAAGGGCATGGAGGTGGCAGAGGTGGGCTCCAAATGTGGGCATTCTGGCTCACGATTCCAAGTAGCAGCTAGACATCAAGGATCTTAATGAAGATGTAGGCCATAGGCCTGAACTCAGGCGCTAAATGATAATTGAAGGGAATGAATTTGCCCAGAGGTTGTGTAGACAGAGAAAAGAGGATTTAACATTTAAGCACTTATGAGATGAAAGCTAGAAAAGGAGCTAGAAGTGGTGGTCCCAGAAGTAGGAAGAAAACCAGTAGAATGTGATTATCATAGAAGACAAGGAAACATGGTATTTTGAAAAGTGAGGAAGTGTTCCCTTGTGTCGAAGGCTGCTGCAGGGCAAGTTGTATAAGGACTGGAACGTGTCTCTGGGATGTAGCCGTATGGCGGTCTCAGATGACTTTACTGAGAGTGCTTCAGACAGAGTAACAGCACAGAATCCACGTTGTGCGTGATTGAAGAGGAGACAGTCTTTAAGAAGGTGGGGGAGGGTGGACTCAGAGGACAGATGGCATTAGGGACAGAGAGGTCCTTCTCCCATTGCAGTCTGAGAGAATGGAGGCAAGATAGGGATGCATGTCAGCCACTAATTAGACTGGGCGTCAAAAATATGAGACAGTTACCATCTTGTGGCCTGTTAACCGCACAAAGAAAGAAAAGATAGGATATCTGTCTGCTGAGACTCAGGGAGAAAACGAACTTTGGAAATGAGTGTGCAGAATTTGAAATTGTTGTTCTAGAGAGGGTTGGCTAGAGAAACACAGTGGAGTTCCTGGACAACGTCTAGGTTGGTGACATTAGTCCTCCCAGGTACACAGTATTTCTCGCTCTAGGAGCTCAGCAGCTCAGATACAAGCATGTGGAAGATGCTTGTTTGGTTTTGTTTTTTGCTAGCCAGGTGTGACAAAGAAAGGTGTGGATTAGCCTTTAGCAAACGTTTTATTGAAATTATAGACCATCAAATCCAAAATGAGTATATGAACAAAATGATAGTATGAACAAAAAGCAGTTGAGTGATGATTAGAGAGAAAATGCACTGGTTAAATTGCCTGGAGCCCAGTTAAAATAGAACAGGAGTAGTAGCAGTTACTTTAGCAGTTGACTAGAAGGTAAGGCTAGTCCAAAGGGTGTATGAATAAGACTTTTTAAAAATGAGGAAGTTTTGAGTGATTGAATAATTCAGATAGCATAGAAAGGGATTTTATTAAAATCTATCAGCATTGCTGATTATGAAATACATTTTAATTGGAAAAATATAATGTAAAAGTTGGTCTTTAAAAAATACTGTCAGTGAACCTATTTTTAATTTGCTAAAATATAATCATTGTTTATATAATAATATCAATCTGTATGAAAATATGTATTCAACAAAGGTTTCTGCTTAAACAAAAAAGGGAAGTATTTATGCTTCATGAAATTTAAATAGGAGATTGTTGTACACACTTTCACTGCTCTACCACCTTAAGAAATTAGTTCAGATGATGAGAGTTGGCATTAGAAATGGAAACAAAATGCATATTAGCTAATTAGTTGGATTTAATGCAACTAATATACCTATGCATGTTGTGGAACGGACACAAATGAACTACCACTGGAGCCCAGACCAAGTGAAAACTTAGGGAGCCTTTATTAGCCAGCCGCCAACTGCTCTGCCATTCTCCATGCAGGGAGTCTGGAGAGCAGCCCCGACCCTTTGTGCAGGACCACTTTTAAGCACATTAACCACATCCTGTTTTTGCAGAACAAGCAATCCAAGATAAAACAGTTTTTCCTAAGCTACGTCAGAGTCATGCCATTGACGACCATGTTATTCACAGGGTCATCCTGTTCTTCAGAAAGCTGACAGTGTTCTATCTTACAAGGCCTATGTGCTGGGAAGGGGCCATGAGACCGTATCTCAAGGCCTGGCCTGGTGTCAGCACTGACAACTCTATCTGGGGCATAGTCCACGGCCTCTCTGGAGTGTTCAAAAATTCCCACTCTCTAACAATGCAGAGCTGTTTCTTTTAAACTATAACTAGATGAAACTTATATAAATAAGTGTAGTAAGTATGATCCTGAGATGAAATATAAATTTGTTTTGTATTCACTTTAAAAAAATTAAATCTTACCTAGGATAGCTCATTTGATTTATAAAAGTATGCTTGGTCAAAATTTTTAAAGTTTAGAAATTAGGTACTATCTTGGTCTATTCGGGTTGCTGTAGCAGAATACCATAGACTGGATGGATTGTGAAAGCCACCATTTACTTCTCAGTGTTCTAGAGTCTGAGCAGTCCAAGGTCAATGTGCCAGAAAACCCACTTTCTAGTCCACAGACGGCCCTCTTCTCCGTGTGACAGGAAGGGTGAGGGAGTGCTCTGAGGTCTCTTTTTAAGGCACTAATTTCATTCAAGAGGCCTCCACCTCATGACCTAATCACCTCCAAAGAACCTACCCAAATATCATAACATTGAGGATTAGGACTTAATACGTGAATGAGGGGTGGAGTGTGGGGGACACAAGCATTCAATGTGAGCAGATGCCTTGTAAGTAAGTCCTCTAAAGATTTCATTTACAAGCTTTCTTGTTAACTTTTTATGATGTAGATTTATACTCTATGTATTTTTTAAAGAATTTCTCATTTTTCTAAATATATTTTTATTGAGAAGAAGATAGAAATATCAATGATGAGAGAGAATCATTGATCAGCTGCCTCTTGCACACCCCTTCCTGGGGATTGAGCCTACAACCGGGCATGTGCCCTTGACTAGAATTGGACCTGGGACCTTTCAGTCCGCAGGCCAACACTATCCACTGAGCTCAACTGGCTCAGGGGTAAAATATTTTTCTTTAACACATTTTAGAAAATAGTTCATTGACAAATTTAAGGGTTAACCATTCTAATAACTAAACATATTTCTGCTCCATTATGAAGTGTTTCTCCAAGCAAGCTCTACTGATATGCCACCATTAATTCTGCTTTAAAAAGCAAACAGCTTATTTTATAAGTTAGCTGAAAATGCTTTTACATTGATAACACCCAAGCCTGGGGGTGATGTTTGTTTGTAACTTAACAATTGATCTTTGTTTTAATTTGAAGTATCCAGTTTCTCTAAAGCAGTACAAATAGTGATTAGTTTTAGAATTCACTCTAAAAAAATGAGGGAATTCAAGAGCTTTAATAGTATAGGCATAAGATACAAGAATTTTTTCAGCTCTTTATTCTAAACACTTGTTTTGTTCTGTTTTTTGTTTTTGCCATTAAGTTGGTTAGGGTTAGGCCAGAGAAGCAGAAGAGGTTGTCACCTTCGTGTTATAAGTCCTGCTTGTTTAATGTATTTATTTGTTCAGTAGTAACAGATTTTTTAAAGTTCCTGATATAATAATTGGGACAACTGCTCTAATTTATAGATCATTACTGACTGTTGTGTTTTAATTCTTACATATGACTTGGTATGATAATTATTGAATAGTGGCTTCTTACTGTAGTCCTCTCTCATGAGCTCCCTCTAGTCAGGTTATGTACACTTACTATTTAAGTTAGACTTAACGGTTAACTCAGATAACAACTATAGCATCTGTGTGTTTCCGCTGTCTAATCTTTATGACTAGCTAATGCTATCTAATGCTTTATGGCTAGGCTTACAATTATACTAATCCAGAGTTTCATTTTGAAGATTTAGTTATCTTGGATCTTCTGATTTGTCTTCAATTATTAACATACTAGGGGCCTGGTGCATGAAATTCATGCACTGGGTGTGGGTGGTCCCTCAACCCAACCTGCCCCCTCTCACATACTGGGAGCCCTCAGGGGATGTCCAACTGATGGCTCACCCCCAGCCTGCCCAAGGCCTAAAGCCTCACCAGGGCACCCAGCCATCGCCCTGCTCAGCCGCGGCTGCCTGCAACCACCCGGCCCGCCACTCCTGCTCACAGTGCCCAGGGGCTGGGCACTCCCTGCCAATACCACCACCGCTGCTGCTGCTGCTTCCCCATACAGCACCCAGGGCTGGGTGCTCGCTACCACCACCGTTTCATCTCCACCCCTGGGGCCCGGCGCTTGTGCCACTTGGCCCCGCCCCCGCTCATGATTGGCTGGTAGCATAGCCAATCAGGAGAGAAGGTATGGTCAAATTTGCATGTTTCTCTTTTATTATATAAGATATAGTTGCTTATGATTCACCTCTTCATTCAGCACATATTATGTGCCATCTGTGATTATTTTGAGCATCTATTATGTGCCAGACTCTGTTCTTGTCTCTGGAGGATTCAGTGATAAATTAAAGTCCCCTCTCTCATAAAATGAGGTAAAATGCTAAGTTCACAGGACAATTTCAAATAGTGGTAAGTGCTGTGAAGAAAATACAGTATACTCACATGATAGAGAGTGATAGAGGAGAGTTAGGGAGATGCAGAAGACTCTCTAAATCAAATGGGAGCCAGGTTCTGAATGACACCATTGATGATCTGGAGAAATAGCATTCTAACCATAGGCACCTGAGACTTCTGAGTAGATAGTCTTTCCTTTGGGATGAAGAAGAGGGGGAGGAGGATGAGGGCAGTAGTGGTGATGACAATGGTGGTAGGTAATAGGGCCATCTTTTGAGGGTTTACTGTGTGCCAGGTGTACAGTATCAGTGCTGGGCTGAGAAGTTGCATAATCTTCCTGTTGTGGATCCACCAGAGCTCTGTGCAGATGATCCTGAGACACATGGGAAGCCACCTAACTGCTGTCAGACCTTTGCTGCCCCCTGAGTAGTCCTGCCCACATGTTATTCCCAAAATGAAAGTTCCCAGGATTAGAACCACAATCTTTCTTTTTTACTTGCTCTTTAGCTCAATATCTAAGCCTCATGTAGTAAGCTAGCAACCATCTTCTGTAACCCATGAAATCTTCCACTTCTAGCAACAAAGAATAAGTAAGGTATGAAAATGAAACCAATATGTTCATAACACTTGTGGATTGTAACAGTTTTTTATTCAAGTTGTATTCGAAATTACTTATTTATTGCATTTGCGTCTTTTTTTTTTTCAAAATAGAGACAAGTTGTCCTTGAATTTTCCCAAATAATTCTTTAAGTTGTAAGCATTCTCGTTTTTCTTCTCCATGTTTTTATTGTTCATTCCCTCACACTATTCATCAGAAGAATAAAATGTTTCTCATTGTCCAGTGAGTACATGTAGCAAAAATCTTAATATATATATATATATCTCCATGTGATTTTAGCATCCATTTCTATTTTTTTCTGAGTTCAAAATGTTGATAAAATTCATATCTATGTTGTCGTGTAACACTTCAATAATTAAGGTATACATTCAACTTCTTTGTAAGTAAGGCATATTGAAGACAATGGTAATTGAGAATACTGATGTAGATATACACAATTTAGAAAAAAAGAATAGTATTTTCAATTTAAAATCATATTTGCTGATAAAGAAATATGAAGAAAAATGAGAGTAATACCCTGTTACTTCAATGAAACTAAAATTGTTTGGCTTTATTAACAGACATAAATTGTAAAGGTTTACCAATACAATCGGAATGCTTTTATGTAATTAGAGAATTCCAAAAAGCACTTAGAAATAGCTTGTAAATCATCTACCATATGTCAACAGCACTTTGATAAATTTTGCCTAACTGGGAAAAAAAAATTGGAATTCAGTTGTCTATTTGCTTTTTATATTATATTTATTTAGACGAAAAGAGGAAAGAAAACTCATTTATTGTCATATAAAAGTAATTGTAAAAAATTATTAAAATATCTACTTACCTTCATCTTTAACCTTTGAAATGAGCCAACATTTTATGGCATGTTTTTTCTCAGTCAATAATTGCTGTCAAAAAACAAGACTCAAAACCAGGCGCCTAAGGTTACGCCAAGGTTTGACCCAGTGACCCAGCATGTGGTCATGAGGTTTTCCTAGAGGGTCTGTCCCATTTTGGAATTTCATGATGTCACCTCAAATAATTGAGTTTAATTAGTCCTCAGGTAAATGGGCAGTTCCCATACTTTCAAATGCTATATTGCCAAACTCATTTCACCTCTGCCTTGTGTTGCACTCCCACTAGTTTTATCCATTCAATGCACCCTCACCCTCAATGTTTAAAGAGATTTAGAATAGTCATTTACTCTATAAATACTCAGAATACCAATACTTTGACTCCTTTCGCTCCCCCCTTTTTTCTATCAAATTAGCACAGACTAATAACCATGTGAATGGCCAGTTTGGTGAGAGTAGGGCAGAAATGTGCTCAGACGTTGCTGAAGAGAATATAATCTGATACAAGTAGTCTGAAAAAGCACTATGTCTATAAGAAGATCCTAATAAAGTTATTTATTTTGTGCCAGTTATTTTGCATCAGGGAATCTATTAAAAAGAAATCATCGAAAATGTAATCACATTGTACCTAAAGAAGTTAATGGATATGTCTTATAGACTCAGTAAATAAGAGGAGACATCGCAAAAGGAGAGAATGGTGGAGCAGATCACAGAGTGCCCACATAATGACATATGGTGCAACCATTACATTTCATCCTTGTTCATTTACATAGTGACATGGACCAGTATTGATGTCATAAATTAAGCAAGATACAAATGCTCATGCATAATATAACTTCAACTATGGAAAACATAGAGGATAATTACATAGGAAACTAGTCCTAAATATAGATTTTATTTGCTTCTCGTTTCAGCTATGAAAACATAGAGAATAATTGCATAGAAACTGTTTTCTAAATATAAATTGTATTTACTTTGATCCTTTCCCCATCTTTTTGTTTTTCTATATTTGTCAGATTTTTCATAGTGAACCAATAACATCATATAATCAAAAAAATATTAAGGGAAAATTGCAATACACATAGAAAAAAAGTCATTATTAAACTGTTGCCCCAAGACTTACTCAGGATTCAGTTCTAGCCTGTATTGAGATTTAAATTTTTTAAATGTTTATTGCAGGAATCTGGGTGTAAGGTCTTGAAAGTCACCTCCCCCCAGTCCCCTGACATTTCTTCATAAAGAAAATGACCTTAATCCAGCAATAATTAAATTTCCTTCTTTACAGCCAATTTATAGATGGCCATTTCAGATATTTAATTACAACAGCATCTACTAAATCAGTGGTTCTCACCCTTTTAATGCCGCAACCCTTTAATACAGTTCCTCGTGTTGTGGGGACTCCCAACCATAAAACTGTTTTCGTTGCTACTTCATAACTGTAATTTTGCTACTGTTATGAATCATAATGTAAATATGTGTGTTTTCCGATGGTCTTAGGTGACCCTGCTAGCGGTTCTCAACCTGTGGGTCGGAAAACACAGATATTTACATTACGATTCATAACAGTAGCAGAATTACAGTTAGGAAGTAGCAATGAAAATAATTTAATGTTTGGGGGGTCACCACAACATGAGGAACTGTATTAAAGGGTCGCAGCATTGGGAAGGTAGAGAACCGCTGCACTAGATGTTAACAATATCCTCAGGTCACATGGAAACGGAATTGAAACAAAGCTTAAGTAAACAGATTGGTCCTAAATCCTTACACAGTCTGAGATCCAACTACAAAGGCTAATTATACAAACAATATTTCTCTTGTTAAATACGCACAAATCAATCCTAACGGTCAGACAAATTAGTACGCACAGCATTTCATATTTTAAAAAGGCTATGTGCACTGGAAAGTTCTTTGTATTTTCTATTATCAACCACTTAAATGGCAAAAGAGTAGAATTATTTGTGGTGAGTGTATAGATTCGATAGAGTTTATGTTTATTACTAACAGAAGAAAATCGGGAATACGGAGGCACTTGGCACAATCTGTGACTTTGTCTTTCTTCTAATTAAAAGAAGGTATTTGGGAACACATAGCAGAGAACCCTTTTCTGTTGTTACAGCAGTAAATATCCTTTATGGAACTTCAAAAGCAAGGCGTGCTTGGCTTGAGGAAGAAGGAAGTAAGAGAAACGCTGTTCAGTGGTGAGCCAGGGAGAAAGAAAACTTGGAGATTAAGGAGGTAACTATGTAAGGAAAGCATACAGTCTACCAGACACGCTTGAGGCTTCTCAAATCAAACTACAGATTCACTTTGTGCTGGAAACTCCGAGTAATTAGAAACTGTACTATTTTACTTTATTTTTTAAAACTCAAAGCAAATTTGATAATATGACTTCATGATATGAATTGCTAGGTCTTGGTTATGGGTATGCAGGTATTAGAAATTTCTATATTTCTGAAATGCAATTTTTAAAAATGTTTGAAGGCATCTCTAGATGTGATAAAAAGCCAACAATGTCTTCTTTCCTTTCCCTCCCTCCTTACACTACTCCAGTTATGGGATATTAGCTACCTGTCCGAGATCCTATCATTGGAATAAACTTTCCTGTAATGATCTGAGGCTCTTATTACTTACAATTGTGCTTCTAAGGGAAATTGTCAGATTTTGAGCCTACAAGTAAAACATTTGTAAATAGGGGGGTACTTGCACTATTTATTCATTGTGTTAGAGACATCAACCTAGTGAACATAAACTTACTGAATGAAAGAGCACTGCTCTTAGAATCTGGAATCCTGAAAACGTCTCAGACCCTGTTAGGTTGCCGACTCACTGCATTACTTTGAGCATTTTGTCACTTTCAGATTTTTTTTCTTTAATTGAAAATAACAAGATATGAATTAAATACCTTTTAAGCCTCTAAATTCCAGTATCCTCAAACTGTGATACACATATCAAGTGCACACAGTGTTACAAATCGGAGGAAGTGTGTGGTGAGAGAAGTTTTCTTCCCATAACTCAAAACGTCTTAACTCATTTGGGGGCATAAATACAATGACGCCTGGTCAAATGTACAATTGTGCTTCGTGCTTTACCATGCTTAAGTCATCCAGGTAAGTAAATACCTGGGAATGAAAAAGAAGTAGGAAAGTTGAGCCCCTGGTAAAACTGCGGAAGAGGGATGTTAAGAAGTAGAGACGTGCTGAAAAGAACCAGTAGACACGGGACAATTAGGAACCTATACTGATTCTTTACAGATGGACTAGCCACAGTCTTCTTACCTCCTTCCTTACCCAACACTTGAATGTAGAGTGCTGTCCACTACATAAACCCATTTCCCATTTTAATGACAAACTCAAGGGGAATTGTGACAGCAGTAGCAAGTATGACAAACAAGGATTTTTATACCCAGCAAAACCAACTTTCAGGTATAAAGGAAACGGGCAAACTATTATCAGCAGGTAAGAACTTAGGGAATATTGTTTCCAGGAGCTTTTCTTGATGACTCTACCAGAGAACAAGCTTCAGACAACCAAAATACCAGACATTGTATGATTCATTCTTAACAAAGTTGTATATAAATCTTCTTCATGCTATTAATATAGACCATGTCTCATTTTATAAATGTTAGTTTCATTATCCCAAATGTACAGTATTAGCAGAGTTCTCACTGTTAAAAATAGTTGTTTTATTCTTTCTTTGGTGTTTTAAACCTTGTGTGATCAGTCCTAAGCTAAAACAGGAAGGATTATTTTATCTGTGAACTACCACAGATAAACAAAGAGTTACTTTACATGTAAATGCTCCTTTAAAATTAAATACTATTGTGTGCTGATTTGCAACAGAGTGTGTATGAAGAGAGGCAAGACTAATAAATGCTGTGTTGTGAACTAATAATTAAATTCTCAGTGTGGTCTGAAGTACTCACAGGAGGTTCGTTCTTGGCCTCATAAATTTGGCCGTATCTTTCCATTCTAACGCTATTAAGTGACTTAGAGACATGACTTAACAGTAAAATAAGCTCCGAAGCCACAGTGGCAAGCACAGAAGGCTGGAATTATGCAGTCATGACTGCCATTCATTTAGGAATTGGCTGCCCAATTTGCTCTTAAATATCGGCACACAGCAAATGGAGAGTTGGCTGTTAAACTGCAAATTCAGCATCAGTGGCTTTCTATCTCTTCTGCTGTTTGCTGCATTTAAAGATTATTACAGATTTTTGCTTGAGTGGCTTCAGAAACAGTATAATGCTTATTGTAATAGATAAGTACTGTATTTTGATTAAAGTATTGTTTCCCACCCACTTAGTTCCCATTCTTTGAATTACCTGAGTCTACCTTCTGAGAAGTTTAGTGCTTCTCAGACTTTGGAGTATGTCAGAATCCCCAGGAAGGCTTGTAAAAGCAGACCTGTGGCTCCCACTCTCAAGGTTTCTGATTCTGCAGCTCTGGGTAAGGGCCTGATCATTTACATTTCTCACACGTTCCCTGCTGCTGCTGCTGCTGCTGCTATTGCTGCTGCTGCTGCTGCTGCTATTGCTGCTGCTGCTGCTGCTGCTGCTATTGCTGCTGCTGCTGCTGCTATTGCTGCTGCTGCTGCTGCTATTGCTGCTGCTGCTGCTGCTGGTATGAGAACCACTGACTAATATCAGGAAACCCACCTCTTAAAATCAATAGACTTCATGTTTTTAAAAATAAACCAAAAAAAAAAAAATAGACATCCAGATTTGGCAATCACTATGTTTAGGAAACCATACCCTAATGTACTAAATCAAGATTTGAGCCCTGACCGGTTTGGCTCAGTGGATAGAGCGTCAGCCTATGGACTGAAGGGTCCCAGGTTTGATTCCAGTCAAGGGCATGTACCTGGTTGCGGGCACATCTCCAGTAGGGGGTGTGCAGGAGACAGCAGATAGATGTTTCTGACTCTCTATCCCTCTCCCTACCTCTCTGTAAAAAATATCAATAAAATATATTTTTTAAAAGAATTGAGGAAAACATATCCTCTATTGGGAATCATAACAATCTCCTTCCCTCACATCTGACGCGCATTGTCTCCAATGCACCATAAGCTATTTGGTGTTGCATTTACATTATGGAAAACGCCAGTTAAATAAAGCAAATAGAAGAGCCTCTCTCATGATCCCTGAAGAATCTGTGACACAAATTTCCACCATGAATACGTAATGAATATTTTAAAGGTTTTTTGAAATCTTATTTTCCTCAAAGTCTAAGATCCATGTTGGACTTGACCAGAATTTATTTTTTTATAACAGGCCCTTAAAAAAAATAGTTGCTTTTTCTCATGGTTCTCAGTCATTCTATCTTGTGGTGAGTAAAATTAGGGGCGAGGGAGCAATACTCTCATTCTATTTTGTTAACAGAGGAAATTTTCAATCTTCATCTCAAATTTTCACCTAGTGCATTGCCTTTTATTTAGTGTTAGAAGAACTTGAGTCCATTTCTTTGGCTCTTGATTTGTGGGTCTGCTGCGTGGCCCTCAAATGGCCGGTGGACGGCAGTGTGGACTCTTCTGTGTTTATTCCCTTTTACCCTGCATTGCCATGTTTCCCCCACTATGGTTTGCCACAGAACTTGGAGTCTTACTTTTTTCTCAGGTCTATTGAGATATAATTGACTTATAAGATGTATAATAGATGGCGATTTGATACACTTAGGATTAATAACCACAGTAGCATTAGTTAAGACCTCCATCACCTCACATAGTTACTATTTCTATTTTGTGGTGAGACCATGTAAGATCTCTCTTAGCATCTTGCAAGTGTGTGATACCGTATTGTTAACTATAGCCACCATGCTTGCTGCACATTAGATCATCAGAACTTATTCATCTTATAACTGGAAGTTTGTACCCTTTGATCAACATCTCATTTGCCCCACCTTTACCCCACCTCAGCCCCTGGCAGCCACTGTTCTATTCTGTTTCTATGAGTTCAACTTTTTCAGATTCCACATATGTGATAGTATATAGTACTAGAGGCCCTGTGCATGAATTTGTGCACCAGTGGGGTCCCTCAGCCTGGCCTGTGGGATAGGCTGAAACCAGTTCTCCAATATCCCCTGAGGGGTTCTGGATGGCAAGAGGATGCATACCAGGCCGAGGGACCCTACTGATGCATGATTGAAGCCAGGGAGGGACATGGGAGATTGGCTAGCCAGGAAGGGAGCTTGGGAGGGCTCCAAGGCGTGTCCGGCCCGTCTCACTCAGTCCCAATCTGCCAGACCTCAGCAGCAAGCTAGCCTACCAGTTGGAGTGTCTGCCCCCTGGTGGTCAGTGCATGTCATAGTGAACAGTTGAGCAGCCTTAGCACATCATTAGCATATTATGCTTTAATTGATTGAATGGTCGACTGGACACTTAGCATATCAGGCTTTTATTATATAGGATTTGTCTTCCTCTGTCCATGCGTTTTCACTTTTTTTTTTTAAACACACCGTGCTGCTATCTGAGTCTGTTTCTTACAGCTTGTTCTTTTGAGCAGATCTAATAGATCAGTTTCTCAGCTACTAAAGGTGATTCCCACCTGAATGATAAGATATCCACCAGTCACAGAAGAAAATATGTATACCTGATGTGCATACCATATTGGGAGAAGCCTGCTTTATCTGAAGCTGAATTTACCATCTTCAAATACACCTACAAGATAACTTTCCTTACAGTGTTACTCAATCTTCTTCCTCCACATCTGTGATGCCGTGGCCAGTGTTACATGACCAGGCGTTGTGATGGCAAGGATTTGCCTGGTTACATTGTGCAGCACTCACAACAGTATTTTATCCATCCTTGTTTTTTGTTTTTAGAGGAGAAATGAAAGTTATTAGTTCATCCTTTCCTGTGTGTCATAAAACACTACTCTGTGGATGTTTCTGCACTGTTCCACTTCAAAAACAAGTATTATTATGAGTCACTGACCACAGCCGTCTTGTTTACTTACATATTCCAAGTGCCTCTTGCAACTTGGCATGTAGGCCATAGGCACTCAATAAATATTTGTTGAGTAAGTGAAATGACATTTTTGAAAGGTCAGAATTATAAAAGAAGTTCCTTTTTAAAAGTTTATAATTTGGAAAGTTTAAACTATGTTGAAGTGTGTGTGTGTGTGTGTCTAATAGCTTTTAAAAGCATTCAGATAGTGTGAGAGTGGCCCTAATGGACGAGGTATTATATGTTCTATTGGTTAATATTTGTTTGTATTTCAAAGAGAAAATGCCTCTCTAATTATTTCAATTTTACATTTTCAAAACTCTTCTAATAGAAAAGTATTGAGCTATGTGACATTTTGATATTCTGATGGTGATTGCTCTTAATACAAGGCATTGTTTCATTGAATTATTTATGGTGCTGCAAGAATATAACTGATCTATTAAAAGCAGGTGTAGTATTGTCATGAAATAGTATATATGAAAATATTTTAAAACTTAATTTAAATGAAAAATACTTAAGATGCTTTCAATCTCGGTAACAATCCAGGGATTGGCAAAGTACCAACACACATTCATTTACATTTTGTCTGTGGCTTCTTTGACCCTGCAACTATAGTTAGTGAATGAGTCAATGAATTAAGGAAAGCCCTCTGACCAGAAATTCCACTTTCAAACATTTACCCTGAAAAAAAGTCATGTGTACAAATAAATATGCACAGGGATGTTCATACCACTGCTGTTTGTAATATCAAACAAAGCAATGGAAACCCAAGAGTCAAATAATACGGGACTGGCTACATTGTAGTCCTTCACAGAAAATCTTTGCTAAGCTCTGACATAGAGTGTTGTATTTAATGGAGATTCAGTTGCTAGGGTGGATTTAAAACATTACAACATAGTACCTATGGAATGATACTATTTTTCTTTTAAAAAATGCAGTCAATATTATTTAAAAGGAAAGATGCTTAAGATGTTAACAATAGTGTGTTTGGGTGTATAGGACTAATGATGTTCTATAATTTTTGTTTATTTGACAATTTTATGATTTTTTAATAATGAGAATATGTTCATTGAATAATGAGCAAATTTTAATTTGGGTGTAGGGAAAACTAACAGGAAAAAGAGAACTTCTGTGAATTCCAAGGTGCAAAGATATTTTTCTTCATTTTTTAGATAAAAGAAACCGAGGCTAGGAGAGGTCAATCAACTTGCCAAGGGGGACAACCATGAGAACAATTGCACTGCTCCCAAATTTTCTGTCCAACAGCATCACCACTTGATAATTTAAAATGTTCACCCATCAGCTGACATAAAATTTTGACCTCTATGCCCAGAGGTACTTGGAGGAATCATTGTAATCCTATATAATAAAAGGCTAATATGCAAATCTACCAAATGGCAGAACGACCAATTGCTGTGACTAGCACTGACCACCAGGGGGCAGATGCTCAATGCAGGAGCTGCCCCGGAGTGGTCAGTGTGCTCCCACAGGGGGAGCACCACTCAGCCAGAAGCCAGGCTCACCAGTGCAGCACCGGTGGCAGGACCTCTCCTGCCTCCACGGCAGCGCTAAGGATGTCCCAGTGACTGCTTAGGCCCACTCCCCCCAGGCCTAAGCCATCAGTCAGACATCTGCCGAGGGATCCCAGACTGCAAGACGGCCCAGGCTGGGCTGAGGGACCTTCCCCCCAAGTGCACAAATTTCACTCACTCAGGCCTCTAGTATATAAAAATAAAGGAGGTTTTATGCAGAAAGCAAAAACCACCAGTTTGCCCTAGCCAGTTTGGCTCAGTGGATAGAGCATCAGCCTGCTGACTGAAGGATCTTAAGGTTCGATTCTGGTCAAGGGCACATACCTCATTGCAGACTTGATCCCCTGGGGCACGAACTGGAGGCAACCAATCATTGTGTCTCTCTCTCACTATTTCTCTCTGTCTCTCCTCCTCCCTTCCCCTCTCCCTAAAAATCAATGGAAAAATATCTTCGGGTAAGGATTAACAACAACATTAACAAAAACAAACCCACCAGCTTAATGGTATTAGATGCACAACCAGATAGGTTTCTATTTACCTGAACAATAACAAAAATATTAATTTATATTTTGCTTTTTGTTCCCAAAAAAGAAAAGTCTATGTAGATATGGCTGTTTAGTTTATTTGGTAAATCTGCCAACTATTCCCGCTAAATAATATACTAATTCACTGCTTTTTCATACCTATAGAATTCATAGTTCAAGTGATGTCACCTGACACAAAAAGGGCACATTTCCTGAAGTTTATTCCCTTCCCAAAAGATAGATACTCAGGCCCTGGTACAGACAACTGTTTACAAAATTACTCCCACGTAGAAGGGGAGCAACAGTGAGTCATCTTCGCTGTAATCAGCTGTCAGCTAATCCCCGGGAGAAAGAGCAGGACCGTTGGTATGGACAAAAAACGCTAACATCTTTCCGTTATTCCTGAGGAAACCACTATCTTGTAGCAAAGAACAATGAAGTTGATAGCTATTGTTGCAGCTCTTTACAAAGCCCTGGTGCCTTTAATCACATGTAAATATCCTGTGATGTGATTTGGGAGAATGATTCCCTATTCATATACCTAGAAACTGAGGCACAAAGTGGGGGAAGTGAATGTTCAAGATAATATAGCCCAGGCAGCTGGTGGTGGGGCCCAACCCGGAGTCCGCATGTGATACTAATGCTGAGTCACCAGGACAGGGTCCCTATGCATGTCACTAAATCGGAAGGACTTCACAAGTTTTTGAAATCAATACAAAGAAAAAGGTTAAACTATAAACATTTTAATGCTCTTCAGCAGTGAGATTAGGGCTCTGAGACAATTCGCTAACATAGAATGATTCATAACCCAAAAATGCCTGGGAATCATAATATACTTGCATGGATGAGGCTGTTATTTTCTTCCTCTTATCTTTCTAATGACAAAAGTTTCCCAGGACCAAGTTTTTGTATATTCCAAAGGGTTTGTGCCGCTTACCTGCAAATGTAATAATAAGCAGAACACTCCCTATTTTAACGCTGTGATATCACATATTAGCAAGCTCTGTGTGATAGATTTCACAAATTATGTTAGAAGTCATGGCTAGATAGGGTACATGCTTTCATAATTCCTGTGTCTTTTTAGCAGGCATGGTTTATTTTAAAATGTTTTCCTTTTGGTATGAAATGTGGGTTCCGAAACTAGTTGGCATACTTATCTAATGTTAAATGTCATTATCAATACACTGCATATTTTTCAGACCATCATGTTGGTAACTTGCCCATTTTTGAAACATAAGTTGAGATAAAATGAGCGGCTCAACAACTCATTTTTAAGCATTGTCTGGTGGTTTGGACTGTTTTGCTGTTATTTACTGGAGTTAACGCATCTACGATAACACAATGTAGGGAACACCTCAGTCTAATTCTAAGCACAGGAGCTAAATAGCCTTTCCTCTCCTTTCTGGGCACTTTCCACTTCCAAATGGAATGCATGTTAGGAGGGGGACATATAATTTTCTGTCATCATGCTATATTATTTTTCCCAGCTTCCCCTTCTGCACCATTTATCTCTACAACAAACTTTCTTCTTTGGGAGACATTTTCATGAAGGGCTCTAATTATTTCTCAAGCTATTTCCTCTGTCAGGCAGCCAGTATAATTTCTTGGTGTTGTCATTTATGTATCTTTGCCCCTTATCTCTCAGGGAAGTTCCATAACCGATCAGAATTTGAAGTTACCCTTCTTCATGGTCAGAACTAGTGAGCAGCAAGCTTGAACTTGGGGCTCCTGACTCCCTGTTCAGTGTGTCTGTTACCACCTTGACCCTAGCTTCTGCTCAGGGAAAACACAAACAATGCCAGGTGTTAGGTAGCATTGGTTTCTGCATACCTGGATACTGGCGATGTCTACCTTGAACAACAGCCTGAAAATTTCTCCTGTTTCCTCTTCATTTTTCATCTTGTTCCCTTAACTTTAGAAAATCTTGCCAAATCAGGAACCAGGGAATGAAATCAGACCCTCAGGGGGGAAAAAGTCAGTGTTCATTTATCAACATTTATTCTTTGTGAGTGGGGGATAGCATAAAAGCAAACTTTAAAGAAAATTAACTTGCTATTAAGTTTTTCATGAAAATAAATATCTTTTATAAAGATAGTTAAGTCTAAATACCTATTCATGACCTAGCTTGTTTGACTCAGTGGACAGAGCATTGTCCTGTGGACTGAAGGGTCCTGGGTTTGATTCCAGTCTAGGGCACATGCCTGGGTTGTGGGCTCAGTCTCCAGTAGGGGGCCTGCGTGAGGCAGCCAGTTGGTGATTCTCTCTCATCATTGATATTTTCTATTCTTTCTCTCCCTCTCCGTTCCTCTCTGAAATCAATAAAAATATATTTTAAAAATAAATAAGTAATTAAATAAAATGCCTATTCACTAGTGCATTCTGCATCTAGATTTATAAAATGTAAGAAGTCTTCTTGCTTTTACACTTTGTGCTTTCATACATTAGAAACTCAAGTCAAAGGTACAATCATATTGGTTCTTCTTTTCGTGTGTGTGTGTGTGTGTGTGTGTATGTATATATATATATATATATATATATACACACACATACAGTTCTTAAGTTTTAACTCAAGGTTACTGGCAGGTTAGCATGCATATCCTTTATGTTTTGAATAAACAAGTTGAGGAGATCTTAGTGCTTTAATTTTTCAGGAAAGTGAAGGACATTCTCTTCAACTAATTGCCTAAAAGCTAAAGGCTGGCTTGTCCTGAATCACTGGGAAGAAAAACAAAACAATTGACAAAAGTGTTCATGTAATTAAATCCTATAAACTTGAAAAAAATGAAGTTCATAATGCAATTTGAGAAATAAAACAATTAAGTATTTTAATTAATTAGAGTGAAAATGCAAAGATGCAAAATAGGCAGCAAAGTGACGATGTACACACATACCCATACAAGGGGCTCACTCGAGGAGTCCCTCTACGTCACAGGAGTTGCGGGTATCTGGGGCGGCATGGACCCAGCACTCACTGGGCTGTAGCTACCACCATCCCATCCCCTGTGAGAGCACTGAGCAAGAAGAGGGCCTCTCTGAACCTTAGTTTCCTCCACTATAAACCAGGATTAGGGGAATAGCCAGAATAGCTCAAAAAGTTGATTGAATGCTTAAATTTGGTTCATAGTATGTGTGTTGATCAATTCAGCTAACAATATATGGGTTATTTCTGTTGTTGTTCAGCCAGATATTTATCATTTCTCTGGCATCTTGCACTGAGAGCTTTTTGTAGCAAAAAATGAGTAACAAGTAAACTCTGCTTTTATTAATGGGGAAAATCAGTGTTTGATCTTTAACAGTGAAGTTTTCAGCAAGTGCGTTTGAAGACAGGTTTTGATATTGATTGTGCATTTAAACAGAAGCATGCCTGAACTGAAACTGGTTCTTTCCAGTACTGACTGTTCTTCTTCACTTCTTCTTTCTTAACTCTTTGCTCTGGCATGTAAATATATTGTACAGTTCTTCGGGGATCTGCAAACTAGTAAAGCAAAGAAATCCATACATCTTGTTTTACAGCCTTGTCTAATCCTATTTGTAAGGGTAAAGTAAAAAGATAAATGTTTTTATTTGACAGACTCTAAAATCTGAAGTTTTTTAAACATTGATCAAAGACTGTGACGATCTTAAGTGTAATTGAAAAGATACAGTTTGGGTGTCATTCTTTTTAAATTTTTAACTTTAGACCATAAATGTTTTTATCTAAACCTATTTGTGAGTTGCATGCTTTAAAGATTATTTCATAAACTGTTTTATAATATTTTATCATCCTTTCAGTATATATTCGTTTTTATTTTTACTGTGAGTGAAATCAGAATCTCTCGTATGCAGAATTTTTCTGAGGATTCTTATTGAATCATCAGATGTTTGCCCACCTCAAACTGATGGGTGAATTGTGCAAATACCCATTTTAATTTTAATGGTCATTTCTTTTAAATAGAAAACATCTATTGTCAACATGGATTACATTTTATTTAATTTTCCATCTTGTTCTTTTAACTTTGTAAAGTCCTCTTCACCAAATATAAGTACCAACAAACCCTGGAAATCAAGACTGAGGAAGGATCCAGTGGCAAGTTAACACTTAATCTTCATAAAACAAGAGCATCATTTTGCTCGTTTGCCAGTCTCATTTCAGTACTAGCTTTATGACTTCTGAATTCTGTGTTGTTGTTTTTTTCAGTGTTAAATCAAAAGTAGAGATTATGAACCCTGCTCTCTCATTTTACTGGGGAAACTGAGAACCAGAAAAGTTAAGTGACTGGTGCAGGCCTCCCATTGAAGCTACGGTAGAGCTAGTCCTAGCACCCACATGCTGGCTGGGACTCAGCACTCTGTCCATCATGCCTGCCCATTTGAAGGCGTGCTGAAGTACCTTTCAGTGTACTTCTTGTGCTCATTTGCTTTCCAGCACATTATCCAAGATGTGCTAGTTAAAATTTAACTGCCCTTTAGAATGATTTGTGACATTTCTCCTTTATTCTTTTAATAATATCAACTTGATAAGCTAGTTTGGAATTTTATTACCTTCTGACCATGTTAGCTAGAAAGAAGTTCTCTTTGAGAATCTAGATTCCTCCTCCAAGTAACCTCTCTTCATATCTCGGGAGAAGGTAAATCAAACATGAAGAATGGGAACTGATTCCAGCTCACATATGAGTTCATTGAAAGCATCAATAGCTTAATGTTAGAATCCAAAACTCTTTTGTAGTTTGCTCAGGACTCTGGAATACTTGACATAATTATTTGCAGATATTAGAAACCAGTGGAATCAGATGACATGATTTGCAAACATTGGAATATCAATGGTTTCTCATTATTGTGCCCCGGGTATGTCTGTTTATTAAATGAACATTTATTACTGAGCACCAGTTACTTTGCTAGATGCTACACACACCACCACCATCACCCAATAAGGCAAAGTCCATAGGGAGGCTTCCATATGAAATGGAAATTTAAAAGATGATATGACAAACAATAAATGAGAATGGCCAACTTTATGAGGAGTTATTGAAAAAGTCCTCTCTTAAAAAGGAATATTTAAAGGGGTCACTGAAGTTAAGAATGAAACAGGAAAGTGGAGGGAAAGAGCATTGCAGTCAGCAAAACCAGTCAAGACAAAAACCTTGAGACAGGAAGTGCCATTGTTTTCTGTTAACTGAGAATATAAATATCCTCCCCCCTGCTACTTACAGAAATACTATGATATCAATACATTTAAAAACCAAATGACCTAACTTGAGATGGATATATACTAGTATAATAGGAAACAAGGAAGAAATTGAGGGGTTTTTTCTCTACTTTTGGAAAGAAAATGACTTGGAGATGGCTGAGAAGTAATTGAATAATCCCATACAGCAGAAGAGAACTTGGAATTCTCTAGGGCCGTGCTTGGCAAACTGCGGCTCACAAGCCACATGAGGCTCTTTGACCCCTTGAGTGTGGCTCTTCGACCCCTTGAATGTGGCTCTTCCATAAAATACCACGGCCTGGGCAAGTCTACTTTGAAGAAGTGGCATTAGAAAAAGTTTAACTTTAAAAAATTTGGCTCTCAAAAGAAATATCAATCGTTGTACTGTTGATATTTGGCTCTGTTGAGTAACGAGTTTGCTGACCACTGCTCTAGGGTAAGGCAGCGAAAGGAGGAAGAATATACCTTTTGGCCTCTTTTTCTTCTCCTCTATTTCCATGCACCGTTAGTTGTTAGAACAGGAAATTGTCCACTTTTAAGAAAGTTATAATAATTTGGGGGAGGGAGAAGAAACATGGTACCTCTAGTTTTTTGTTTGTTTGTTGTTGTTTTTTTTAGCTATTTCTATATACTACAAATGCCTGGACTCCAGGAATATTAGTTTATCTAAAACGATTGTCAATCAGAGTTTTACATTAAACACACTACTTTCTTAATTTTCATTACTAAATGAGAGTGGGATTCCAAAAGAGTAGGGTCTCAGAAATAGCACCAACATTGGTATCACGGGGTAGTCTTCAGTGTGGGAGCTCACGTGCCAGGTTTCTGTGTGGGGAGACTCAAGTCTTGGGAGCAGGCGCTGTGGACTGGAACCCATCCTCTGGAGAAGCCACACTGACTGCTCTATTATTATTTGCTTAAATATATATCTTTATTGATTTCAGAGAGCAAGGGACAAGGAGAGAGAGATAGAAACATTAATGATGAGAGAGAATCACTGGTTGGCTGCCTCCTGCAGCCCCTTGCTGGGGACTGAGCCTACAAGTCAGGCATATGCCCTGGCCGGGAATCTAACCGTGACCTCCTGGTTCATCGGCTCAACCACCGAGCCAAGCTGGCCGGACCATCATAACTGTTTTGACAGTGCTTTCATTAATGCTTTCCCATTGGCTGGGGGAGGCCTTTGCTTTTCAGGGCTCCCCCAGCCTTTCTTGCATCTCCCTTGTTTGAAGAAGAGGCAAAAGGAAAATGTGTAGTTCCCAGCCTCCCATGCTCAGCACACCATGTGACAAGGAGAAGGGGTAAGGCACCTGCTTGCTGCCACAGCTGGAGCCGTCCTTCTTCCAATGAGTAAATTAACTCTGTGCTTTTCTTTGGACCAGAACTACGAATGGATGTCAACCAATTAACCTTCCTAAAGCATGATTTTCTCCAGAGAATTGGCTGCTCAAAAACTGTCAATATTTTTCCATTTTAACAGAATAAAATTCCTATCCTTTCATTTATGACTTCCATAGTTTAAGCCAATGCTTTCTGTGTATGCCTGACCTTATTTAGCAGCATTCCCCTCTACTGGCCTGTTCCATTTCTTCTGAAGGTCCCCACTCACCTTTGCCTGGGTTTAGACTGGCGCCTTCAAGGGATGCCCCCTCCACTTCCCAGCCTCTCCCCAGACTCTAGCATCATTAGCCCTCATACGTGCTGCATACAACCTCTACAAAGTGCCTCTCCACCACTCAGCCTTCTGAACTTCCCTGAACTCCTAGACAATTTTATCTCCAGCTCCCCTTTATCTGTGTTCTAGATATGTAGTTTGCATCTGTTACCTTCTTTACTAAATTCTGGGTAGAATCTGTACCTAATTTAACTTTGTATCTTTCAAATCACACTTGCCATTAGAGGAAGTTAAAACTGTCAAGGGCTAAGAGGCCATATCGCTTACTCATAATAATATGTCTTTTTACAACTTTATTTTTTGTGGGCATTACTTTTATATTTTTATTAATTTTATTGGAGTGACATTAATTAATAAGATCACATAGGTTTCAAGTGTACATTTCTATGGTACATCATCTGTGTATTGCATTGTGTTCCCACCACTCAAAGTCAAACCATCTTCCATCACCATATATTTGGTCTCCTTTAACCTTTACTGCTGGAGGCTAAGTCCAGCAGGTCATAACAAATGCATGGGAGAAGTCTTCAAAAGGCTGAATGGACTCTTTCAGCAGGGCTGAAAGTTTGCATGTTATTACCTGCTGCTGGGACAGCTGAGGGCAGTTCCCTCAATCTGATAATACTTTATTGTTCACCAAACCTTACCTTTGATATGTATGTTTGCTTTGCTGTAGGGCAAAATGTACAAATAAAAAGTCAGGGGTCTGGAGATTTGGAGAGGTTAGTCACTAGAACTAAGTATCCGTCTGGCCCCAAAAAGTGCATTCCAGATTCATATTTCTTCTCTAGTCTCTTCATTCATTTATAACAGCCCCTTTTCCAGATTCCTTGCACCCTAGTAGATGCAGAAAGACCCCCAGTACTTTACTACCTCCATCCGCCTGGTCTTCTTTAACTGTGACATCATAAATAAGTGATGAGAGAAAAAGACCAGATATCCTGATTTTTAGTCCAAAATTTATCTACCAATAACAGTGGTTCTCCCCCTGGCTTGCACATTGTAATTTCACCTGACATCATCTGTGATGCTTTAAACTATTCCGATCTGGAAGCCCCAAACCATATAAATTAGAATCTCAGGAGTGCAACCCAGACATCTGTATTCTTTAAAGCTCCCCATGTGATTCTAATGTGCAACCAAAATTGGAATGAATGCCCTACAGCATCATGGTCCTTTGACCATTCTTGCTTTCCTAGATAATTACATTTATTTGGGACTTCTTTGAATTTGAGAAAAAATTAATTTTTTCATGTACAGAAAATTTTGAGGTAGAAAAGTGCTAGATAAGAGATAGCAATATAATACATTTTGTTTTGCCTACAACCGTAGCTTACTTGATTGTTTAACTTTTCAGATATTTCGAGAGAAAGCAGTGGAACTTGGGGTAAAATTGCTACCTGCATTTCATACTCCCTCTGGAATACCTTGGGCATTGCTGAATTTAAAAAGGTAAAACTCTTCATTTTTTGACAACATATTTTAAGTTGAAATAGACACCAGATGGATAATTACTTGTATGATGTCAGCCTCTTCCGCCATTGGGAGTCTTGGCATCTGTCCTTGTGTTGGAAGTTACTAATTTTTCAGTGTTCCACGGCCTTAGATGGGTCCTTGTCATGGGATAGCATGACCCCAACAGAGTCATCCAAGCCAGACATGATTGGAGGGTTTTCATTCTCATAGTGACATTGCATCCGAAAAACTGTCTCCATAGATTCCAAGAACATCCCATTATCTTTAAAATTGTCAGGAAAACGTTTCAGAGTAGGGACACTTGGACTCATCAGACCTCCCATGCTAGGAGACTGGGAGCACCTGAGGCTGCCCCACCGCAGGCACAGGAGGGAGCGGACTGCTCCACTGACCCAGTTCAACCCAGCCCTCGAATCTCATTTGGGTGGAGAACACTGATGTGACATGTCCATGGGAATGTGGTCCAAGAAAAACCTGGGCTGAAGACTGTCTGGTATTCTCCTCGGGGAATAGCTTGAATTTTCATGATAGCTTGAGCGTTTCATTAATAAACAATTTTATTGTAAGCTCTCTTCTTAACCCCTTCTTCCCCATAAGTCATTAATTGCATATGTGCCTCTTGGTAATGATAATAATGGTAATGATAATGACGATGAGAACTGTATATAAAATCATAAAATAGGAAGCTTTGCTATACACGTTTTGTACATATGACCACAGTTAATGCTCACAACAATCCAATCATGTCAGTACTGATGTTACCTCCGTTTTAATAACAAGGAACTCGAGTCACAGACAGATTAAGTCATTTGCCTAACATCATGCTATGTATAAAATGGTAGAACTAGAATATGTACTGTGATGTTTATGCACACATGATATAGAGGCATTAATTAAACAGCTTTCTTGTTTTATAAATGCCAAGAAACTGTACAGGGTGGCTTGGCAGGATTAATAGAGATTTCTTCTTCATTATTTACTTTATGACATTCTTTCCTAAAATTAATTATGAAAAATCATCAGTTAAATGTCATGCAGTGTTTTCATTTGCGTGTTATATATGTATGCCTTGAAATGATTATGTCTATAATCGCTGGGGGAGGGGGAGTCCAGAGGCAGTGATGCTGAAGCAGTGAACTGGGAAGAGACCACACAGCTGGCCCATGTTAATAACTGAGGTAGTTCTCCAGTATATGTGATATCTCAGCATCTGTGTTCCCCTTTAAGGGACCTAAGGCTTTCTCTGTGATCTTGAAGACCAAAGATATGCTGCCACAGGTCTCAAGGCCATGGCAATGAGCTTGGCTTAGACGCAGCATGGCATTTGTTAGAGTTTGGTTATTTTTTTACTCATGTAGACCATCTGTATTACCTTCCACATCTCCAGCCTTTGGATTCATAGGCAGTATTCTGACCTAGAAACTACTGTATCCCCTGAAATAAGATCTGGTTATAAAAACACTGCGCACATTTAACACATTTTCCCCTACCTAGTAGCTCTGAGAAATAAGATAGGGGCAGAACAGTACACTGAGCTAATTGGTTATCAAGAGACCTGGTTCTAGGTATTTTATAGGTGCTGTAGCTTGTCTTCAGAGCAGTCATTTCCACTCTCCAGGCTTACTTGTTAACTGGAAGTTAGGCTACTTTATTTGTCCTTTTGTGAAAATTTTCAGGTTCACAGGCCACTTTGAAATTCTGATGAAACATGGCCATCTCCTCATAAATTGTATATTCCTAAGTACACATATTTTTACAGTTTCCAAAAGCAAAACCGTGCCTTAGGAGCCCACTTACGACCCAAGGACCCCAGGTTTTAAGGACTGGAGTGATTGATCATTCCGACCCTCTACCCTAGGATTTCACAGAACTAGAAATTAGATAAAAGGGTACTAAAGCTAATAGAGACATGTGGGCCTACGTCTTTGTAAAAAGTCAATTATTGTAAGGTGCTGATATCATTTAATTACTTCTAGCCTTCTTGAAATAAGCATAAGAAATTGGGTTATTTTAAAGCGTACTTAACTTTACTTAGTGTTTATTTCTAACAGCAAGAGGATTTTTGCTTAGGAAATCTGTCCTCAGTGTACAGTGGAGATATTTTTTGGTGCATAAAGGAATACTTCTAGAAACTATTAAATACTGAATCTTCTGTGATCTTTCCTATCTATGCTTCTTGAAAACTCATTAAATGGACCATTCAAGTTTTTCTTAACACCTTACTTTGCATTTTCAGTGTTTTATAGGAATGTTATTTTTAATTTCAAAGATTATAGAAAAATTGAATGTGGTGAAAAATAATGTGCCATTTCATTTATGTGTTACCTAATGTTTTCAATTGAAATTAGAGGAAATCAGGTGACTGCTTGACAGCTGATAGGCAAACTTTTAATTTCTTCCTGGCATCCTGTATGAATTTTTTATTATATATTTTATCCCCTCTCAATTCCGTTTACTAAATAGCAGTGACTTGCCCAAATTTACACAATAAGCCTTGGCAAAATTATTAGTAATATCATTTCATTAAATTCCTCCAAATCCTTTGCCCAACCGAATCCACTCATCGAGCCCCCTCTCCTCCAGCTGTGAAGCTGACTTGGAAGAAAATGTTTCATATTTACCTGCAATAATTACATTTCGGGATACACTGTTGATGTCAACCTAGACACAAAAGTATGCTGTTTTACCCGAATCTGTGTATGTTTACAGTTTGGGCCATGGGATAAGGGGTAGCTGCCATGAAGCTTCTTTGCTAGGTTTTTGAAGGCTGTCACCAGGAGAAGGCTCAAAAAAGAGAAGAAAAAATATGTCTGGCACAAGCACATTTTCTTAATTACTCCCCTGGGAAAAGGGAGTGTCTGTAGCAGGATGCCCAAGAGGGGAAAAAGTGCTTGAGGATGCTGTTTAGAATAGCTGTGTGTTCACTGTTGACTGGCTTTGAAACTATACGCAATAATTATGATGGGAGAGGCTCCGAGTATGCCATCTATAATATAACTCGGCTCTTCCCTCTCAATTCTGAAAATAGTTATGGATGCTGCTCTTAGCCTTGTTGGTATTATCTGTTCACATCTCTCAAGCATTCAGGTTATTGCTCAAAATTAATTGGTTTCTTTACCTTTTCTTTGTAAAAAAAATCCTACCTAATAAAAGAGTAATATGCAGATTGACCATCACTCCAACACACAAGATGGCTGCAGCCATGTAGTCAAAGATCCTGCCTCCATGTGGTCAAAGTTGGCCACCATAAGATGGCCAGCAGGGAGGGCAGTTGGGGGCTATCAGTCCTGCAGGGGAAGGCAGTTAAGGGTGACCAGACCGGCAGAGGAGGGAAGTTGGGGGCAAACAGGCTGGCAGGGGAGCAGTTAGACATCAATTAGGCTGGCAGAGGAATGGTTAGGAGGTGATCAGGCTGGCAGGCAGAAGTAGTTAGGGGCAATCAGAAAGGCAGGCAGGAGAGCAATTGGGAGCCAGCAGTCCTGGATTGTGAGAGGGATGTCCGACTGCCCCTTTAGGCTCAATCCTACCAGGATCAGGCCTAAATGGGCAGTCAGACATCCCTCGAGGGGTCCCAGATTGGAGAGGGTGCAGGCTGGGCAGAGAGACACCACTTGCCCTCCCCGTGCACGAATTTCATGCATCAGGCCTTAAGTGAATAAATAAGCATGTATTTGAGACCCAGCTCTGAGGAAGATTTGATGCCATGTCCTGGGAAAATTGCCCTCTTCACCTCACTTTATTAAAAAAGAAAACAGACATGGTCTCTCCCTCTAGGTTATTTACAGCATGATTCTTAAAGCACAATATATATATTTATATGCTATATTATACATTCACTTGTGTAATTGACAAATGTAAGATAGTGTGTGCCAAGGAGAGATAATGCAATGTCACTGAATTGAATCTAAAACAAGCAGTGTTTTGAATTGGGGAGGTTTATGCAATTTGGAGCCAAAACACCAATAAGCCAAATTGGATTTCAGTACTTGTGCAAACTGAGAATAGCAGAGAACCTAAATAATTTACTCATATTCTACATTAGGAACTCTGTCCCAAAATCTGTTCAGAATAAAAAAAGTATTTTATAATGCTCTCTTCTGCTACATCTGTAACCATTTCCAGAGCTGTGTATTAAGTTGTAAATTAGTCGGAATTGTGATTTAATAGCAGGTGGTAACTGATCGGAAGAACAGAACTAGCACCATGGTGGTGTATGCAACATTTGATTGGGCGAACATGCTTGCTTCACCAGCACAGCAGTAGAATGACAATGCATCACTTACATAACACCTCCGCTAAAAGAAAACCATTGCCTTTCTAACAGATTAGATTTGGGTAGAACTCAATTTCTCTAATGTGTAAACGTCAGAATTTGATGTCTGATCTTGTTATGATTAGCAAGAGGCCATGTTCATTTTTTCTTCCAACCTAAAGAAGAAAAATCACTTCTGTAGTATGTAAAATCAAGTATTTCACCATTTTCATATATAAATATATACACACACATATGTGTGTATGTATATATACATATGTATGTACACACACACACACACACACACACACACGTATAATTCAAGCCCAGGTAGAGTAAACTTATTATACTTTAAGTTTTCTAAAATGTGTGCTTAATTTCAAATAATATAGGTACTGTTCCCATTATTCATTTCTATCACAGGGCATACCTTCTGGGCATTCCTAATAATTATTCTGTCTTTCTTGATAAATGAGTTCGTTTTAGCTATGTACCATTTTATCACTTGTTTGTCTTTGTGGGTTGTTCTGAACTGACACTTTGCTGGTGGTTATATTAGGTTAGCAGACCTGTCTGCAGCATGTGCCTTTACTGCACGTATCAAGGAAGGCCTGGGGAATGACTGATCTGCATTCTGCCTCTCATTAGTCAGCAAAGTGATGAATGCGGTACAACTCTGTCACCTGTGTTTATTTCCTGCTGGGTGAAGTTTTATTCGCTGACTACTCTCATTATCCAATGCAAATGCATACTCTGTCATTAATTACATTGCAGTTGGTATTATGATAATTAAATTGCTTTACTTCAACTGAAATGGGGCCTTAATTAAGAATAGTACATAACTTAATGTTTTCTAATAGTGAAAGATTATCCCTTGTGCAGCATGTACTGTATATATTGTGACAAAAGGCCCAAGCCCCTTTATTGGTTTTCTTGGTACTTTAGTGTTGTAAAATGCTTAAATATTAAATAGACACAAACTCTGAAAGACAATCTGATTAGGTTAAAGATTTTTTAAAGATTTTTAACATATCTTCTTGTGTTTTTACTTGACAGTTGAAATATAAACTTCTGGATCATTAAATTTGCCAACCATTTTTTAAAGCAGCTGATTTCGGATTCTTACGTCATAAAAATAATGTAAAAAAATATCAAGCAAATTTCCTGAGTATGAGCAGATCAAAGTTTTTTAATGACTTGCTAATATCCTAAGAGGTAAAATAGCACTTAGTTACCCTAAGAAGTGTTCTGTGGCAGTGGTATACCCTGAGCAGGAAATCAGCCACATCTTACAGTTTTATCTTTTATTACATGTGCTATGGGTCTGTTAAATTCAAAGTTCTACCAACTCTAGAAAAGGTAAAAAGAACTTACAGGCTTACCAAGAATTTTAAACTAACCAGTTTTATGGTTTCATTTTTCTAATTGGATATTTTATTATATTGGGTTACCCTCTTTTTAGCTACTTTCATTAATCTGGCCATTTAAACTCTTCTGAAAACAGTAATAACCACCCTTTAAGGCTTTTATTCTGATAAGCACAGTTATAACATTAGGATATTATTACCCTTGTTAAAGCTGCCATTTATTATTATTGTCAGTTTAGCTCTCAGCCTTGGATAATTCACATAACTGAGTTTGTCTTCTCATAGGTAAAACTAAAATAACAATAATAATAGTATCTGTCCTGATGATCTCAGAAAACTTTAGTGGAAAGCTAATGAATTAATATCTAGAAGATTAATCACTGCAAATGCCATGAAGTAAATGTAAATTATAGTATTAATTCACGGACTTGTTCTGAAGTGTTATTATGAAATATGATTTACGATGAAATAACATAGCTAAAACTTAGCTTGGCTCTGATGCCTTTTTATGGTAGTCTTCAGTTTTTAAGTCACTCAGTGCTTCTAATCCATTATCAAGCTCAAGTCTCATTTTCTCAGGCCAGGACAGAAGAGAATATTGGCAGAAATAGCTGGAAAGATGGAGAGAATGTCTCTATGTAGTCCATGTGGGATAGTTGTGACTCCATGCTCAAACATTTCTTATGTTTCAAGTTATTTTGGGATTAATCTATAGAGTCAAAACAATTTCCTCTCCAGATTTTATTTATTGTTGAATTATCTCCTCTTGAAGTAAGAACTGTTTAATGCATAAGATTTAAGAAAAGTGTAAGGCAATGAAATGTAATTTTTTTCCAAGTTCCACATGCTAGCTAGTAGTTAACATGGTACAAACAGTCTCTGGAAAAGTGTATGCATCCTTGCTGAAAGCTAGTGGTTCCCAATCTTTTGTGGCCATGCCCACCTAAGCATCTCTAAAATCCTAATGACCCTGTGACATATAATTCTTATTATTTAAAAATTGAACTCCTGTTCACATGGAGGAAGCCTAAAGGCCATTAACTTACTCTAAACAAGCTTCCAAAGAGCATGGCATCCATGAAAGAGAAAAATAAAAGAACGAAAGGACTGAGGAATAAATCACTAAGAAATTGTTTTAAAAATAATGATAGTAAGTGATATGGAAAAATAACATTTCAAAACATATAATAGAGAACTGAAATGCATAAATATGTCACAACCTGTATTTATATACTATATATGAGGCCCCCTAGAACCATAAGAAAAGCAAAAAATTCACTGTTGATAGCTCATTCTCAAATTGCCCCCCTGTGGGGCGTGTGCCCCCTGCTGGGAACCACTGCTGGAAACCTTCACATTCTGTTTCCTCCTTCCTAGACTGAGCTACTTCCGTCTAAGGTCTGACTGCTGTGGTTACTCACTTTCTGTCAGTGATGCCCCACCTTCCCAGTGCTTTAGAATCACCGGGGCATTAGAAAGCATATATATCATTGCTGCCTCCCTCCCCCCAAATCTGTTTCTGTTGGTTTTTAGTTAGTTTCTGACATTTTTATAAGCCTCCTCGGGCATTCCAATATTCAGCTGGGGTTGAGAATCACTGCTTTATGTCTAGTATTTCTATCCTGAGGATAGTTTCATTTCTCCTCTCCGTTAACTTTGGAAACTATTCCCTGCCCACTGGTTGTGAGCTTACTGAAATATAGGATATTGGAAAATTGATTTGATAATGCCCAGCTTTAATAGAACAGTGGTTCTCAAACTTTAGAGTATATGAGAATTGTCCGGAGGGCTTGTGAAAACGCATCTTGCCCTTTGGGTTCATAGGGTTTGGGGCCAGGCTCCATAATCTGCATTTCAAACCAGATGCTAGTTGATGGAGAGTCTGCTGCGGCTGGTCCCAGGACCTCACTTTGAGAACTATCATGATACAAGACATGACTGAGCCAGCCGTCCGAGCTGAGCAGATTCTTAAACTAGCTGCTTCGTGAGGCAGCCAGCTCCAAACAGCCTGGAAAGGGAGAGGGTTGTTGTTTCTATCACTAATTTATTTGTTACCCAACATTTTCACTTCAATCTAAGCAGTATGTCGCTTCTTATGGAATGTAGCTCGTTCCAGCCACTGATTACCCAAAAAGAGTTTACAATATCTCTTTCCCCCCTTGCATCACCACGATCATCATCATCATCATCATCATCGTTATCATCATCATCATCATCATCATCATCATCATTTTATCCAGTAGGACTAGAAAGCAAACTCATCATCATCATTTTATTCAGTAGGACTAGAAAGCAAACTCATCATCATCATTTTATCCAGTAGGACTAGAAAGCAAACTTTGTGCCATTTTACTATAGTGGGAGGGAAAACGCCATTTTTAATTAAGGACTTCAGGATAAGTGTTCAAAAGGAGAGCCATTTTCATAAAGCCATTCTGGTGGCTTCGGGAAAAGTGGTTTTATGATGAGCACCCAGTGATGTGGCCCAGTACCTGAGGGCATTGCCGGGCAAAGACAAGAAGCAGCACTATCCTCCCCCCAGAGGATGGGACCTGGGCTTCTGGATCTTTTCATCCTCCCACCGAGCTGCAGACTGCTCTGTCTATGCCAGGCATGCAGTCACTTCACCAAATCAGAGGCATTTATTTATAATGGCAAGTGGACAAGAAGGATGGTAGCCCTCGGTTTAAATGGAACTTGTTGTGTACAGGCCTCCTTTGTTGAGACTTCAGGGACAAAGAATTCTGAGCACAGGATAATTTGCTGTTTCTTGGTCATGCATTGGGAGGCAGGGGGAATTTGAAGGGCCTGAGGGTGCCTGGACTGTTCCCTTTCTTCCCACTCATCCAGTCATAATGGAAGGTAATGCCAGGTAAATGGGGCTTTCAATTTCTCTTTAAGCCCTGGGTTATTTCTACCCTTCCCTCCTGCTCCACCTGCCACAGACCACTTTCGCTGTGCTGCTAGTGGGGCACAGGCAGGAAAATGAAGTGGGAAGGAAGTAAATATTTTACTCAACCGTATATCATATATTGGGGGAGGGAGGAATTTTTGTTCTATACTTCCATAACGTCCTGCATTTTTTAAGGCTAAATTGCAGCCTATGAGTAACTCTGGTGCAGAAATTTACCAGAAGTCATCTGTAGCCAGTTTAGAGACAATCTACCTGAAGAGGATTGCTTGCATCCCTTAAAAAGGGACTTGTGGAAGTCTGTTAAGGGGCCTTCCTCACTCTTCAATTTCTGGTACTCAGAGAGCCTTGATACAAAACACCATAGGAATGGATCTACAGCTACGGCCTCTACTTTCCCCCACGTCAAGCCGTTAACCATGGTGTAAGCAGTCAGCTCACCAGGAAAATTTGCCTAAGGACAATTATGGTCATTTGGATGCAGCAAACTCAAGGCGGCTTTCATCTCCAGGTTTTCAAGTGCACAGAACCAGTGTTTTACAGATTCAGCTCTGCTCACATTATTCACACAATAGGTGGCAAACCAGCCTTGGCGATTTGAAATGCGCTCCGTGTGCAGAATTTAGATCAGGTGCAAGTCACAGCACATAATTCACAGGTCAGCAGCGGAGCAACCTGCTCAAGCAGCTTGCTGCCCTAAGTTTTTAACGAAACAGCAACCAACGACCCTGTGATTATTCTCAAGACCAGGCTCGGGGTGTAAGGATGGGGCAAACCTTGGAAACATCTAATTAATAAAGTCGGTTTAAAGATTTATATGACATTGTTTGACTATGTGGTAAGGTGTTTGAAAATCAGCTTGGTTTCAAGTCACTTTCTCAGCCCTCACCATCGGTGCTCGCTGTAAATATTAATTAATCAACCGCACGGAATGGTTGAGTGGGAACTGGAAGGGTGGCCAGCATAAAATGTTTACACTACGGCCAGTAATTTTCAAACGCCTCACAATCGCCGTGGAGGGCATTAACCGCTCCCAGGATTCCTGCCTCTGCCGTCACCGCCGCTGTTGATCTGTTTTTGAAAAAACGGGATGAGCAAGGATTGATTGCCGTCTCTTTGATCCGCTGGAAAAAGAAAAGTGATGGAGCAATCGTCGGAATTAATGGTGATCATTAACCTGGAAATTAATGTGCGGCTGGATATGAGTACAGGCAGTGCAGTTGGGCGAGTTAGCCATCACGGCAAATAGTCTTCCTCCGAAAAGGGGACGGTTGCTCGCTTTCCTTCACTGGACCCTTATTGATGGACCCGGTTTCAGGAAGACAGTCTGAATGCCCACGTTGCCCTCTCCTCCTTGGCATGGCCGCTGGAGTTTAGCATTATTCATTAGACCTCGCTTTCCCCCTTGGTCATGTCATGCGGTAGTTTTTTTTTTTTTTATGGAACATTTATACAAAACAGTGATTACTGGTAATTGACCTGCATATGTTGAATAATCTTAAGATGCTACTGAGAGTTTAATGTACCTTGTAAATCGAGAGGCTTCCAATTAAGTCGAGTTCTTAAGATAATCACTTTCAAAACTAATCAAGTAATAGGACATTAGTAAAGCTGTTATTGACTTAATTGTGACAAATTAATAAACAGGCCCGGTGCAATTACTATAATGGCTTTATCAGTGAGCAGTTTTCCAAAATTTAAGCATAAATCTGCTCTATCCCCTTGAAGTGCAATGAAAGTTACATCATTTTAAGACGGATATCATTCATTGCTGTAGTGATATGTGAGCACATTGTGCAAATAGCTTGGATTTCTGTGTGTGTGTGTGTGTGTGTGTGTGTGTGTGTGTTAATGTATTTTCATTGATTTCCGAAAGGAAGGGAGAGGGAGAAAGAGATAGAAACATCAGTGATGAGAGAAAATCGTTGATTGGTTGCCTCCTGCACACCCCACACAGGGGGATCAAACCTGCACCCCAGGTATGTGCCCTGACCTGGAATCGGAACCACAGCTTACTGGTTCGCAGGACAATGCTCAACAACTGAGCCATGCTGCCGGGCGCTTTCTTTTAAATGTGTTTTACATTTATTCCTGCAGTCAGTGGATCTACTTGCTTCGCCCTTAAACCATGTGATTTTATGAGATCTTCTAGATGTCCTGGACAAAACCGCTGTATCTTCTTGTGTCTTCTCCTCTCTGCTTCTCTGCACTGCGGCCCTTGGCTTGATGCCCTCTCCTCCAAGAGCTCTGCACTGCCTGTCCCACCCTCCCTGCCCCAGTGAGCTCTCGGCACAGTGCCCTTTTATACCTGCTTGGCACTCTGCAGGTAGACTTTGGAAAACAAATGAATTATGAATTACAAATTGGCCATTTTTGTTTTAAGATCTGGCAGTGCCAATTCCTATAACTTTGCTGTTGCAGGTGTTTAAGAAATTGGCAGCCAAAAGAACAGGAACGTCAGTCCCGCATCCACTGTGACAAATATATATAGTTCTCAAAATATATCTCTGTTTAAGATCCTGTGTTTTACTGAATATCGTTATTAAAAATAATGTGATCACACATCCTCATTTTTTAAACCTTGCATTTTTTTCATTTGTAAAGGGAATTAATGATATCAATTTTACAGGAATAATGTTCATGAAAAAAACCTAGAAATTTGAGAAATTGGGGTCTTTTATAGCTAGAAGAGTAGGTCACTGTGGAATTCCAAGATCCTGAAATCATGGTAGACATCCATACAATCTATGTCTAAGTTAGGCCGTAACAAGGAAGAATGGACTTTCAAGTAAAGTGTGTGTGTGTGTGTGTGTGTGTGTGTGTGTGTGTGTGTAATATGTATAACACATCTATAATTCTAGCAAGCCTCCCATGTGTTCAGTTTGTAACACATAGTCTTCCTCAAACAGGGGAAGTGCCAGAGAGCCCTCATAGTAATTGTAATTGACATCATCTGGGACAACAAAGGGAAGAACACAATGAAACTGCGCAGCTGAAGAAGGGTTATTTTTCAATGACTGGAATACCCTAAAATAAGGACTAAAATTGTGGCAATTTCATTAAATGATGAGGTATTTTAAATGTGGTTCTTGAATTTAACAGGAAAAAATTAATTTAACACTGTATAAATACAGCACATCAAGCCATTTATTTACATGCAATTACTGTAGCTAGTTGCATGATGGAATTTGCACCCACAATTATATCAGGCACATAAAAATAAGCCTTTGGATTTTAAACTTTTTTGCTCTCTTATCAGTAAAATATTTTTAAACATTTACTCCAAAACATGTATTCTTACTCACAAATTACATGTGCCACTGTTCTAATGTCATATTCATTTTAAAACACTCAGAAATAAAATTGGAATCTATATTAATAAAAGCATAATATGCTTATTAGACCAGATGTCCTCCTGGATGAAGCCAGGGCTGGGAGGAAAGCCCGGGTCCCAGGTCCCAGAGGGAAGCCGGTGCCGGCAGCTGGGGAAGGCAGGCCTACTCTTGGACGAATTTGTGCATCAGGCCTCTAGTAAAATTATAAAAGAATAACTATAAGTGAGGAAATAAAATATTTTATTAAGAACAGAAGAATGATATTTTTAGAAACAGCAGTATGATTCATTATTGTTTTAAATTTTAGTTTAATGATTGTGATACAGTGAGCGATTCAGAGTTCTTGTTCTGTGCTGTTTATTTCAAAACTTGGTTTGGCCCTGTGAGTTTGGCTCAGTGGATAGATAGAGTGTTGGCCTGTGGGCCGAAGGGTCCCAGGCTTGATTCCGGTCAAGGGCAGGTACCTCAGTTGCAAGCGCTTGCAGGAGGCAGTCGATGTATTTCTCTCATATCGATACTTCTCTCTGTCTTTCTCTCTCTCTTCCACTCTGTCTAAAAATCAATGGAAAAATATCCAAAACATGATTTGAATTCTGCCCAGGTATAAAAGATGGGAAGTTATATTGATGAGAGAAGTGTGGTATTGACGGACCTTCCTAAAACATGATGTTTGTTTTAACACTTTTCACTTATGCAAAGGATATTTTTGTAATTCTTCTACAAAATTTAAATTTTTTCTGATATCATCATTTATTCCTTTGAAAGATTTTAAAGCAGGATACAAAACTTCATTCTCAAGTTTGAGATAAGTACAAGTTTTAAAGGTAAACCACTTTCACAGATATTTTCATAAGCATTGAATTTCAGAATAATTTTTAATGTTTCTTTAAAATTCAGATTTTTAAAATTCATATTAAATTTTCATCTTTGTCTTCAAATGATAGCCTAAGTATGTTGTATTCTTTCTATTTCTTTTATTTTTCTTCTTTAAAAAAAAAATTATCCAGCCAAAACCGGTTTGGCTCAGTGGCTAGAGCATCGGCCTGCAGACTCAAAGGTCCCAGATTCAGTTTCAGTCAAGGGCATGTTTCTTGGTTGTGAGCACATCCCCAGTAGAGAGTGTGCAAGAGGCAGCTGATCGATGTTTCTCTCTCATTGATGTTTCTGACTTTCTATCCCTCTCCCTTTCTCTCTGTAAAAAATCAATAAAATATATATATTTTTTTTAATTATCAGTTAAGGTAGCATACTCCTGACAATGACTTGTACCAGAAAACATCAGTACATAGGGGCACATTCTTTTTGTGAAATGTCAGCTCTTTTTTAAAAAAATATATTTTACTGATTTTTTTACAGAGAGGAAGAGACAGGGATAGTTAGAAACATCGATCAGCTGCCTCCTGCACACCCCCCACCAGGGATGTGCCTGCAACCAAGGTCATGCCCTTGACCAGAATCAAACCTGGGACCCTTCAGTCCACAGGCTGTTGCTCTATCCACTGAGCCAAACCAGTCAGGGCAAAGTGTCAGCTCTTGATTAAATACTTTGCCTCGAGATAATCAGAAAATCTCTTTTGGTGCAAAAGATTTTCATGATCACTCTACGCCTCTTTACAGAGCATTGTAATTATTCTGTTTAAAGGTCTTGGATTTTAAAATTAACTGTACCAGTGAAATTCTATACCTCTTAAACCCTAATGTAGTCGGCCCTCATTTCTGAAGGTTCCGAATTCACAGATTCTACCAACTGCTGAGAAAAAATAAAATGTTTCGTTGCTGCTGGCATGTACTATCTAATTAGGTCTACAGTGGTTGATAATGTACTTAATATGTATAAACTTTTTTTCTTTACATTATTTCCTAAACAATACAGTATAAAAATTATGTATTAGCATTGGCATTATATTAAGCACTATAGGTAATTTAAAGATGATTAAAAGTAAACTGATGAATATGCATCTTTTATATGCAAACACTACCTCATCCTATCTAATAAAGAGGGAATATGCTAATTGACTGTCACAAAGATGGCAGTGCCCATAGCCAATAAGGAAGGAATATGCTAATTGACACCCCACTCTCAAAGATGGTAGTGCCCTCAGCCAATAAGGAGGGCATATGCTGTTGATTGCCTCACCCTCAAAGATGGTGGCACCCACAGCCAATAAGGAGGGGATGTGCTAATTGATTGTCCTGCCCTCAAAGATGGTGGTGCCCACTGCCACAAGATGGCAGCACCCAGTCCCCTCAGCCCTGTCAGGGTGGCAGGCATACGGCAAGGCCGGTCCCACCCTCAGGTGGTCCCAGCCACTCCATGTGCCTACCTCCAGAGTCCCCTCAGCCCCCCAGATGCCCAGGGCCCTCCCAAGGCACAGGCAAGCCTCGGATGTTGGCTGTCCAGCTGTCCAGGGCTGGCCCAAGGCACAGGCAAGCCTCAAATAGCAGCTGCCCAGCCACCCAGGGCCAACCGAGGCTCAGGTAACTAGGGCTGGCCAAGGCTTGCAACGCCAGCAGTTGCAGCTGCAGAGGTGTGATGGGGGCGTTGCCTTCCCCTGATCACCTGGTTGCCTCCTTCCCCTGAGGGCTTCTGGACTGTAAGAAGGAGCAGGAAGAGTGGAGGGACTCCCCCGCTCCAGTGCATGAATTTTCATGCACCAGAACTCTAGTTTTATGTAAAGGACTTGAACATCCCTGGATTTTGGCATTTGAGAGAGGGTCCTGGAACCAGTCCCCCACAGATATCGAGGGGTGACTGTGCATCAAAAATCTCTGACAGCTGTAGAGCAGTGGAAGTCCCGCTGCCAACCTCTCCTCATTGTGCAGTAATCTCTACAAGAACCTCTGAGTATCTTTTATATAAAACCTTTCATATATGCACCAAGGGAGGGAACTGGGTCTATCTGAATATTTAATTTAATAAGCATTTTTTTCTTACTTTTAGATTAAAAAGAAATAGAAATAGTAACTTTGATAGTTCCTTCCTGCACTCTAATTAAGAATCTTGCATTCGGCTTCAAAGGTTACTGCCATAAACAATACGTATCTAAGTGTCACTTACCTTATCAAGCCCAGGCAAGTATCTTATCATTTAGCGGTTCATAATGGGCATATTGTCTCATTATATTATGTGGACTTTGATCCTTTTAGATTACTCTTGAGACTATTTTTTAAATTGGTTCCAGTGGAAGTTCTAAATTAGTTTTAACCAGATTTAAATATTATAACACTAAATAGTCTCGTGGCACATTCTTCCTTATGTATATTAAGTTTTTCCACTTTAAAGTGGGCCAAGTGAGGAAGTATGCCTGCAAACGTTTTTAATTAGATCAAGAGCTCTTCTTAGATGAGTTATTGGCTTTAATATGCAGTAGTTCAGAATGTGCTTGAAGACATTAATTTTTAATATTGATTTGGTAAGCCAAAAATACGAACAAGGGTGTCAATCTGTACTGGAAGAGTGATAGTTTAAAATGAACAACATATTTGATGCTGGAATGCAAAATCTTAACTAAATTCAAAGGATTCAAATGACAAGATTGGCTAACCTGTATTTCTGGGGCTTATCACCAAGAGAATGGTGATTTCATATTTATATTTAAAAAAGAAGTTTCAAAAACTGGAATTTGTAGAATTTATAGAGTAAGTATATATAAACTCTATAAAATGATCTATAAAAGTAACAAATTTGCTTTTAAAGTTTTTCTAAAGACAGTAAAGTCTAGGTCTCTTTTCAAACTAAAAAAGTGCTACAAAATACATTATTATGTTGATTCTAAAGGAAAAGTCTATAAAGGGTAGGAGATGGAAAGCAAGAGAAATTATGAATGTACAAGCTAGTATATTAATGCCTTATACATTACAATTTTCTATAGTCTACATAGAAGTTCCAAGTATATGTATGTTTTTAAAGTTTCATTAATGTGATTTAATCTAGCGTGACACAAGCATAAGTATTCAATTCTGTACTTTAATTTAAAAAATAGTTCAGAACTATTGGAAGAAAAAAATAAGTTTATACTTTTAAATTTCCTCATACATGATAGAAAGACAGGGAAAACTGTCCAAATATTTTACTGCCACTATAGCAGTGGCTCTCAATCTTCGTAATGCCACGACCCTTTAATACAGTTCCTCATGTTGTGGTGACCCCCAACCATGAAATTATTTTCGTTGCTCCTTCATAACTGTAATCTGTACTGTTATGAATCGTAATGTAAATATCTGTGTTTTCCGATGGTCTTAGGCGACCCTGCTAGCGATTCTCAACCTGTGGCTCATGACTCACAGGTTGGAAACAGCTGCCATAGAGCTGCTGAAAATTGCTGCTGTAGTTACATTACAACTCATTAACAGTAGCAACATTACCGTTATGAAGTAGCAACGAAAATGATTTTGTAGGTGAGGGTCAACACAACATGAGGAACTGTATTAGAGGGTCTCGGCATTAGAAAGGTTGAGAACCACTGCTCTATAGGCTAACTCTGTGTTTGTCCTTTTGTGCTGTGTTGATTATTAAGCAGTAACCAGGTTATTAAAGAAGTTCTCCCAGGGTCTGATTGGAACTAAATTTCACCAGTAACCCTAGGCTTTGATATATACAAACAACCTGTTAAACTCGTTTTCACTACGTAAGAGTAAAAATAAATATAAACAAGTAAAATCACCTCTAACAGGTTAAAAATGAAAAATCATACGCATACCGTCTTCTTTATCTGGATATAAAAACTAGGATGATGCAAATCCCCCTTCACCTCCTCTTCTAGAAAATAGAAACTGAATTCTTTTAAACCTTGTTAGGAGCAGTGTGTCTGCCTTCCTGCCATCTTAGTGACTCCTCCGGTACAGTCTCCTGGTGTTTGTGATCATGTGATCAAAATTTGAAACTGTGTTCTGTGAGTCTTATCTAACTAGGGAAAGAATGCATTTCTCCGTAAAGTAAGCTCCATACTTACACCAGCTCAGCAAGGGAGGCCTTTGGTCCTCTCGCCAACCTCGTCTTGAATTTTGAAAGCATCAGTCCTCTCTTCACCTGTCACACAGCCTACTCATCAACACCTCATCCTCCTCACTGTGTAGAGATGTGAAGATTTTATCTGCGGGCCTTCTACATAAAATATGCTGGTGGACAATTGTACGTAATTATCACCAAGTTGTACTACAAGGGTCTTTCTGAGCCATGCCACCTTCACAAGTCTGAAAAGTTTAGTTTTCCAACATGAACTTTCAGTTGAATATGTTAAACTGAGAGCTAGAAAATCAGGCAACTTTTTGTCTCCTTTTTTACTCTAATAAGTATTTTCACATACTTGGAAAAATTTTGGTTTCCTAAGCATTTAAAAGTGTAGTGGTGATATACTACAGGTAAATTCTCTCTGATTCTCTCCTTATCTTAATGAACAAATTGATCTTTATGTTTATTAATTTAAATGAATTTTATAGCTTCTTTTCTTTAGATTATAGAATTTCAATCCAGTGTAAACACCCTATTATGTATCACTTATTTTCATTTTTTTTAATATATTTTATTGATTTTTTTTACAGAGAGGAAAGGAGAGGGACAGAAAGCCAGAAACATCGATGAGAGAGAAACATCAATCAGCTGCCTCCTGCATGCCCCCCACTGGGGATGTGCCCGCAGCCAAGGTACATGCCCTTGACCGGAATCGAACCCGGAACCCCTCAGTCCGCAGTCCAATGCTCTATCCACTGAGCCAAACAGGTCTCGGCTCACTTATTTTCATTTTTAAAGAGACAACAGTGATATTATATAATTTTTTAAAAAATTTATTCATTTTAGAAAGGAAGGGAGAGGGAAAGAGAGACAGAAACGTCAATGATGAGAGAGAATCATTGATGGGCTGCCTGCCCTCTGCACACCCCACGGGGGATTGAGCCTAAAACTTGGGCATGTGCTCTTCACCAGAATCAAACCTGGGACCCTTCAGCCAGCAGGCCAACACTCTGTGCACTGAGCCAAACTGGCTAGAGCTACACTTTTGTTTTCAAATTAAATTTTTGGGGGTAACATTGGTAAATAACATTATATATGTTTCAAGTATTCATTTCTGTAATGCATCATCTGTATATTGCCTGGGTGCTCACCACCCCTCGTCTGTATATATTTGACCCCCTTTACCTTCTTCCTCCTCTTCCTACCTCCCTGTCCCTCCGGTAACCATCATGTGTCGCTGTCTGTGAGTCTGTTTGTTGCTTCCTGTCTTATATCTGACATATGAGTGGAATCATATGGTTCTTGTCCTTTTCCCTCTGACTTTCTTCTACTCGTATTCTGGAACTTCCGTTACACTTCTGTTTGATCTCTAACAGGAGCTCTGTTCAGTTATATTTAATCTATTTTCTCTCTATTCAGGTACGATCAGACTTATTGATACCTTCAAGTTTACTGTTTCTCCTACCCATTTCTTTGGCACGTGTTTCTTTACTTCTTTGAGTGTGTTTAACCTGTTGCTTTGAAGTCTTTGCTAACTCAGCATCTAAACCCACCCAGGGTCAGTTTCTGTTCATTTAACTGTCTCTTCCAGAAGAGCATGGGTCCCATTGTCCTGTTTCTTTGAATGTTTCGTAATTTTTGGTTAAAAATTAGATATTGCCAATATATGTTGGAACTCTCGATGTGTAACATGCATCTGAGAATTATTTTGTGTTTGTGTAGCAAGTGCCTAACTCTCTTGGACTCTAACCATAAACGCTATCTCCTCTGCAGTGCACTCAGCTGAGACTTCTGTTCACTTCTGTCACTTTCCAGCCGTGGCTGTTTTTAACCTGACCGCCTGGGAACCTTTCACACACCTGTGCACTGTAGCATCCAGTCAGGATCTGGACAAAGCCTGTGGCAGGCCATCACCAGGCTCTGTCGTCTGGCACATGAAATCAGTAAGGCTTTCGCTTGCTGTCTCCTGAGTCAGCCATGAGTCAGACAAAGCAGCAGACTCACAGGTCTCATCTAGTGCCGTTCCGTCTTGCAGAGAGAAATGCTCCTCTGGTTTTTGTCAGCTGTATTCCTGGCAGCCCACTGATGTCTTATCAGGTGGTGCCACGGGATAGGGACAGGGGTTATACTCGGATATCTGGTCCTGCCCTTTACATGACTCAGTTATTTTCAGAATTTTCCCACAACCGTAGATTTTCAGCTGTTCTGCCAACCTTTAACTCTTGTAGAAAGTGAGACTACAGTTTTGTGAAATCCAGGGGGGAAAAGGCACTAACTCGAATTCTGACTCACTGCCGTTGCCTCCTGTCAGTGGTTAGCACTTAGTTTATGCTTCCTTTGGGTCACTTTCCAGTGCTTTTAAGTAACAGTTTATTGGGTTTTAAAAATCTGCATGCATACACACACACACACACACACACACACACACACACACACACACTATTTTATAATTGTTACTTACTGGACTATTTGCCAACCAGTTCCCTTTACCATTACTGGAAGCCAGTAATCCCTAAATTTTTAAAAAATGTATTATGCCCTAGCCCAGTGGTCGGTAAACTCATTAGCCAACAGAGCCAAATACCAACAGGACAACTATTGAAATTTCTTTTGAGAGCCAAATTTTTTAAACTTAAACTTCTTCTAACGCCACTTCTTCAACATAGACTCGCCCAGGCCGTGGTATTTTGTGGAAGAGCCACACTCAAGGGGCCAAAGAGCCACACGTGGCTCGAGAGCCGCAGTTTGCTGATCACTGCCCTAGCCAGTTGGAGCATCAGCATTTAGAGCATCAGCTCGTGTACTGAAGGGTCAAAGGTACACACCTCAGTTGCAGGCTCGATCCCCCGCCCCGGTCAAAAGGCCACCAATGTATGTGTCTCTCTCATATCTGTCTCTCTTTCCTCCCTTCCACTCTCTCTAAAAAAAATCAGTGGAAAGGGGAGGCATTATAAAGACTTCCTGTGTTATTAAACTTTTCTTACAACATGATCTTTAATGACTGTCTACTATTAGATCTTCAAAACAGGCAATAATTTTTATCCTTTCCCTTGTGAGATATCCAGACTTTCAGTTTTTCAACTGGTATAAATGGTACTCTGTGTGTTTATACTTGAGGATATAATATAATTACTTGCACTTGAAGATAAAATTATAATGATTTCTTTAGGGTAAGTTTTCAGAAATTGAATTCTTATATAAAAAAATAGTGAGTGTGAATATTATTCACACTTTTGATTCATTTTGCCAAACACCCCTGTAGAATGGTTGCACCACTTGTCAGGCCCGTTGTCATTAATTCCATAGGATTACTCACTTCTCTTCAAGGCCCATAACCCTAAATTTATTATGAGTTTTATTTGGCTAAAAGATTATTTTATTGGTTTTTTATAAAGTGAAAAATTATTCCTGATTTGTTCCTTTTTAGTAACCTGTGTGTACATATTATGCTTACATTAACAAGAGTCACATTGAAATATGATTGCATAAGCAAAATAGTGGAATGAGTTTGAGCTTTAGTTTATTTACTTTAATTATTATGCTTTCCTTTCAGTACTAAGAATACATAGAAAATATTTATATTCCACTTTAGAAAACAGAATATATTTTAGAGTATGTTTTATGTTTATTTCCTCCCCTCTTAAAAAAACTAGTTTATTGAAATATAATTTATTGAACTTCTGCTTTACTTTGTGTCATTGAAGTTTTTATGAATGAAGTTTTTTAAATGTGTCTGAATATTTTAGAAATGAAATAAGATGTGGTCTTCACCGTGGTGAGTCAGCTACTATTGATGTAAACCAGGTGGATCTGTATTCATCACTGTTGTTGTACATGAAGAGTGGAGCACACATTGTCGAAACTAGATGCAGTCTCTGCCACCTCGCTGGAGGTCATAGGCAACCCTTAGTTTTGCTGAGTCAGTTTCCTTTGGCAAATAGTAAGAAAATACTACCTACGCGGTGGTTGTGAAGATTAATTGAATTATTTAAGGAACCTCCTACCTGTCATGCCTTCATTTAAAAGAGGCAACCATTGGCTATTTTTAAAGTGTGGATTACCAATAAGTCTATGAAGGACTATTAATTTCGACAATGGTTACACTCCTTCATTTAGTCGCAGGTAACTCCAACAGGAATGAAATTTAAACCATTTACTTACAAACAAGACATTATGTAAAGGTAATTTTAATTAGATTTAAAAATTAGGTTAATTTCAAAAATTATTTTAGACCGTAATCATGGCCAAGTAATGTAAATTCCTGAGTTATCAAATATTTACCCTTTATAATTAAGCTTTACACTGTCAGTTGGTTTAAGCCATTGGTTTAGTTGATTGGATCAGCAGCTCTAGAAATCACAATGTCCTTTACAAACATTGCGTATTGTCTATGGTAAAGTAGTTGGCATAATGAGCAAGTTCGGACCTACGAAAGATTTGGAAATCATTATGAAAATGGATGTTGTGATTTGAAGAAAAAAAAAAGTACTCCTCTAGCAGAGGATGTTTTAAGAAAATAATCTTAACTAATTTCCTGTGCATATGGATATTCAGAAGTAGATGGAATTTTAAGAGATGATTCATTGAGGACTTGTAATTGATTATCTAGCCACCCTGCAGAAAGGATAAACTGCACCGGTCCAAAACAGACCCAGACTTCTCACCTTTGCGGGGTCGATGCTGAGGGATCAATGGACAGGATTTCCGTGCTTTATCTGTGTCACTCTCATATGTGTCACCAGTCTCTACGGCTCTCTCTTACAACTGGAAATATTTTTAACTTAATTTTTCTGGAAGACTTGCAAGACAGGAAAGATCTCTTCAAGTGCTACATATTTGGTAGTTGTACAGCAATTAAATTGCTTTAAGAAAGTTAGCTAACGGTAACAATTTGTTACATTTCAAAATCTTGGGAATGCCTTACTTTATTTCATTATTGCTTATGTTATAATTTATATCTCCAAGTGAACATTTGGTGAATTTATTTTTGAATAGACATCTCTAAAATTGAAGAAAAAAAACCTGAAAACATATTTCTTTTGGTTAGCTAAATGTCAGTTGCTAATGCAAAAGATAAAAATACTTTTCTGGACTAAACTCTTTATAATTTCAAAGCACTTTCATGTGTATTATCCCATTTGATCATGCTAACCTCCTACAAGGTGGGTTTTGCAGGTATTACTTTGTTTTAAAGATCAAGAGATTGCCGCCTTAGAGAGTTTAAGGAACTTGCCCAACATAACACCTGAAAATTCTCGGCATGCATAAATTTGGGGGAAAATTGCAAAGCACATAATGGCTAAAAGGCAAGTTTTCTTAATGTATAAATGTATCTTGCTAACAGCATCACTATGAATATGGATGGTTAATGTGGATTGATTGTTATATTTAAAAATTAGAACAGATCTACAAATAGAGGATTGGTTTAATATAATCTGATTATTCATTTTATGTAATAATATTTATAATATAGCTGTTAAAAATGATTATCCTAGTATCGATAATTAGCTATTAATTGAGACAGGTTTCTTGCAAAGTAATGCATATAATACAATCCCATTTCATTGAAAAGAGCAAATATTAAATATATACACTGAGTGGTTAGGTTATTATGATCTCTGAATGCATAATAATATAGCTACTTAGTGTGTGTGTGTGTGTGTGTGTGTGTGTGTGTGTGTGTGTGTATCAGAGGTCTGGTGCATGAATTCGTGCATGGATGGGGTTCGACCAGCCTGGCCAGGGGGAGGGGACATGGGTAGTTGGCTGGCCTGACTGCTGGTCGAACTTTTGGTCAAGGGGACAATTTGCATAGTAGCCTTTTATTATATAGGATATACACTGAGTGGCCAGATTGTTGTGCGTTCAGAGGTCATTATAATCTGGCCACTCAGTGTATATCCATATGTTTCTGTATGCACCTGGGTGGATAGCATTGTTTAACTGGAATTGGCAAGTGGAGAAAGTACAAGGGGGTAGGAATACAATATTAGCTTTTCTCAATTCATTTTACATTGTTTTACTCATAAGATGAGTATGCATTACTTGTAAAATTTTCTCAAGTATAAAAATAATAGTAGTGGGGGAAGCATCAATTAGACAAATTCATAAACATATACTCTTCAAAAAAAGATGTGCATTGGCACTAAATATCAGAAGCTCATATATAAAGAAATGCAAATTAAAAATAGCTTTAAGATGTGTTTGGTTGGGTTTTTTTTCCCACCTAACAGATTCACCAAGTTTTAAACACTTTACAAATGCCCACAGTTAGGAGCAAGAACATTCTTATGCATACTTAGAGGAAGTATGCCTTGGGGCAAACTCTTTAGAATGTGATCAGGTGGTGTTTATTAAATTTAAATGCATATTTATAACCTAAGAATTCCACTTGCAGGATTTTATCCAGGAGATCTACTCAAGAATTTGTAACATTGTTTATAATAGCAGAACTTGAGACAAAAGAAAAATGATTGAATAAGTCACTGCACCCACCCCCCAAACACACACACACACACACACACACACACACACACACACACACTGGCATGCTAGCCAGCTGTAATGAGGTAGAGCACCAAGATATTTTACATTTTCATGAAACACAGTATAACATGATATGTATAGTATTCTTTCATTTGTGGTGGTTGTTTTAATTTTGTCTAATGATCATGCACTAAGAAATTTTGGAAGAGATATCAGTTAATTATTATTTTTACTCTGAGAAATAATAATGGAATCCTATCTAATAAAAGAGTAATATGCAAATTGACCATCACTCCAACACACAAGATAGCTGCGCCCATGAGGTCAAAAATTGCTGCCCCCAGGTGGACACAAGATGGCCAGCAGGGGAGGGCAGTTCGGAGGGACCAGGCCTTCAAGAGAGGGCAGTTGTGGTCGATCAGGCCAGCATGAGAGGGCAGTTAGGGGTGACCAGGCCAGCAGAGGAGGGAAGTTGCAGGTGACTGGGCCTGCAGAGAAGGGCAATTAGGGGGGATCCAGGCCAGCAGAGGAGGGCAGTTAGGTGTGACCAGGCCTGCAGGGGAGGGTAGTTAGGGGCAATCAGGCTGGCAGGGAAGTAGTTAGGCATCAGTCAGGCTGGCAGGGGAGTGGTTAGGCAGTGGTCAGGCTGGCAGGCAGAAGCAGTTAAAGGCAACCAGGAAGGCAGGCAGGCGAACAGTTGGGACCCAGCAATCCTGAATTGTGAGAGGGATGTCCACCTGACCGTTTAGGCTCGATCTCAGTCAGACATCCCTCGAGGTGTCCCAGATTGGAGAGAATACAAACTGGGCTGAGGGACACACACCACTGTGCATGAATTTCGTGCACCGAGCCTCTAGTCTGGAATATAAGGCAATTCCTTTCCATGACATAATCTTTTGTATGTTTTCAATTTTTTGCCATATGCATGTTTTTATATTTTAAAAATTATTTTAGAAAAGCCCTTGCACAAAAGAGTTCCTTGAATTAAAAACTTGATCTTTATAGGAAACTAAGAAGGAAAAATTAAAATGATTAAATTGGGATTTTTTTCCTTATAATTGCTACTTATGGTTATTAGAGCAAAAACTAAAAACAGAACTAATACTTTCCTTTATCATGGCCCTTCCTATCTCAATCGTTCCCATATTCTTAAATAGCACCAGTAACCAGCCAGCTGCTAAAGCCAAACTAGAAATCATCTTTCATTTCTGTCTTCCCTCATCCCCAATTCTTACATGCAGACACAGCCTGAACCCTTCCGCATCTGTCCATCACTACTGCTGTCCCCTGTTCAGACCACCATCTGTCTTTTGCCTGAAGACCAGTTTGCTAGCTGACTTTAGAGCTGTTCTCATACAGTCATCTCTTTCCACAGTGCCCAGAGTGAAATAAGATCTTATCACCTCCTATTTAAAACCTGTGTGTGACTTCCCGTGCATTTAGAATAAGTCCAAATGCTTGCTCTGGCCTGCAGGTCCTGTGTGATCGGCCCCCTATCAGCTCTCCAGGGTTCCTGTCAGTCCCTTCACTGACTGTCCTGTTTTCATGCTTCACAGAGTCATGCCCACCTTAGGGCACTGACAGGAGCCACCCCCAGGTCTTCACTGACAGGTCTTCTTTGTCTTGCTGGCCTCATGAAGACCTCCGTTTCAGTGAGATCTCTCCAAGAAGCCCCTCTAAAGAAGCTCTCCCTCAGACAGCCACGTCATCCTCTTTCTCTTTCTTCTTGGCCCTTCATATTACAAGATAGCCATGTCGTGTTTCACCTTGGCATTTTACTGTTAACTGGAGTAGGTGATCTTACATTCTAAGAACGTACATTTTGCCCATGGGACCCCAGAGAGCATTTTTCATTTGGAATCAGGGGAGAAATAGTTCATAAACAGGGTTATTGTTCTTCAGTTGACATTTAAGGAAAGAGAAGGCACTCATCAAAGCTGTGAGATTTATTTTGTACTAAGAAAGCCCCAATCCATTAAACCCTGGAATCCTCCTACCAGCTCATTGCATTATTTCACGGCAGTTCATTTCCGACCAGATCTGTAAGGCAGGTCTGGTCTTGCTCTGGCATAATTTCATCCCCTAAATTCATCCCCTCCCCATCAATTTCAGATGCCTCTGTCTCTCTGAGGGTCTCTTCAGGAATCACCAAATCCTGCCCTCAGCCAGTCAGGAGCAGCAATCGCTGCCTGCAGTGCCCTGAGCCTGCAGTTAGCGCTGCCCCACTGCAGTGCAGAGCCCAACACCAGGAGCAGGAAGCCAAAGAGGAAGGGTTTTTCCTCTCTTCCTTTTCCTAAAGGTCAAATGAACATAATTATTACTTGTCATTTTAAAATACTATTTTGATGTTCTCATTTTTTTTAGCTTTATAAATGTTTCCTAGCAAATTAAAGTTACCACAAAGCTACAACTTTTTATGTGAGCACTTATTTATCTAAGTCTTTCCTTAAAGGTCATAGGAATGATTGTGTGGTCTCAAGTTACTATATTGATGTTTTCATTTTACAGAGCTAAGAGATGTTGCATAATAAAGATTTTTTTAAAGCTACAGTTATTCATGTCGGTCCACACTTGTATATTTTGAATATGTCTGCTAGGAAATAGGTAGTTTTACTATCAAAGTTCCACCAACCACTTATTTAGTACAGGTGACCCTTGAACAATGAGGGGGGGGGGGGGGGTGCCTATCCCCAGACACAGCTGAAAATCCACATGTAACTTTTGAATCCCAAAAACTTAACTACTAATAACAGACTGTTGACTGAAAGTTTTACGAATCATGTAAATAGTTGATTAACACATATTTTGTATGTGTTATATGTTGTATTCTTCAATAAAGTTATTTAAAAAATCATAAGGAAGAGAAAATACATTTACAGTATGTATTGGAAAAATAATCCAGGTATAAGTGGACCACACCATTCAAACTCCTGTGTCTCAAAGGTCAACCGTACTTTGAAACACGTTTTAATGTTCATATCAGCATTAGGAGACTACCAACAGTTGAGACCAGGTGAATGACGCATTTTGATTATTCTTATTTTGCAGATAATAAGAGTTCAGTTACATTTTTCAAATTTTTTTCTATAATATAAAGAAACTAATTACTAAAAATATATAAACATGTAAGCTAAAGGAAAACATAAATACATATACACTATTTTGACCAGAAGTAATGAGACTTGCTTAGAGTATTTCCTGAACTTAAAAGTGTATATATTTGAATTATAGTTGTGTTTAAAAGGGATTTGTTGCTTCCATATATACATGCAACAGTCAACAAATTACAGCATCTGCTGTGCAAAAACCTATTTGATTGGTGACGGTGGTGAAAGACACAGAAGCGTGCCTCTGCGTGTGGGATGTACCGGGATTCTCCAGCGAGGGAGATGTGTTCACGCAGGTAGAAAGTTAAATAACAGAGGTGTCACAGGGAAGCCTGAGCTCATTACAGGCAGAATACACTTCACAGTGCCTGTATTTTATATCGGGAGTCACTGGGGGCCAAAACGGAACCGACAGTGCTTTCCTTGCGGTAGCTCATGTTCTGTTGAGAATATCTGTCTTCATTGTTGAGTTTGCCTCAGCAATGTGTTCCTCCTCTGTTTTCTTTATTCTCCATTATCCTCTTTATTCTTTAGTCATGCTTTTTCGAATGCTTTTATGTCTTTAAAACTTTAGTTGCTACGCTGTTTCATAACACAGTCTTCCACGGGCTCTTAACCATAAGTTGTAAGCAGAAGGCAGGAAAATGAGAATGAAGTAGCACATAGCTTTATTCTCCAGCATCTGTTCCCAGTGATCCTGAATCTGTCTAACCACAAGCTACGCACACACTTTTGTTTATGTGACTCTTCTTATGGAAAAACTCAAAACTAAGAAAAGCTAGCATTTTCATTAATAAGGCTTTTTAATGAACTGTCCGACTTTCTTAAGATGTTAAGAGAATTGTCTGAATTTACATAATGCAGTTTACGACAACACACTAATTATCGGCCCTGATTACCTAGACATCATCTATTTTCTTGAAGTTCCTTGCTGTTAATTTATCATTTGGGAATTTTAATAGCATTTAGCAACATTTTCTCACTACAGGCTTCTTAATTTAGCATTTATTTTACTGATTTTGCAATTTATTGTCTGCTCTGAAGTATAATGATAACTAATTTATTTAGCATCCGGTGATGAATCTTTCCCAATTACTCCCAAGTAGTTTAATATCTGGAAAAATAAAATAAAAAACTGCAGTGAGGATCTGCTAAACTTCCTATTGTGATATCACTGCGTTTCAGATACCAGTCAAAGTTCACTTTCTTTTACTAAAAGTTAATTAGACCCACTTGATTTCTTCCCTAAAGACATCTAAGAAATGCCTGAAAGAAAAACAGAAATTATTCTCCAGGAAAAAAAAAAACTGTTTTACTTCTACTCTAGTGCCTGCACAAAAGTTTAATTGAGTTGCAATCAATGCCCCAAAGCTTCAGAATTTCAGAACTGACGATCTTGACCATTACAAGAACCTTAGCTGGTTTCCTGCAGTGTTTGATGGGTACACTCCACAATCCTGGGCACTTGTAAGCACTCAGGAAATTAGGGTTGACTGACTGACTCAATCTTACTCGCTGAGTTTGGCAAGATACCCACAAAGTGCTCATCTTTTAACATGCTGAACAAAATCATTGAATATTATTCTTTCCCACCTCAGAATTTCGGCCAGAAACTTACATTAGTTGTGGCATAATGGATAGTAAGATGTTCTTTCCCATTAGTAATTGCTCCATAGCTTTAGCTGCATCTTAAGGCCAATGGTGCCAGAGCTTCAGCTCCTGGGCCAAGTAGTTTCCCCAGTTGTTGAGAGGCTAGCCTTCGTTGCCAATGTTTTTATTTCTTTTTTTTTTAAAAGACACCTGCTATCATTATTTCATCTTAAGGAAAAAAGATAAGCCTGACATCATAAAAATGGGAAGGACAAAAAAGACAACCATTTTACCTGAATAAGATTTAGCCTTCATAAAAATTTACCATCCTGTCCTTACTTTCCTTATTTTATCACATAACTCTTAGAAAATACAACTTTAGACCACTTCAAGTTTGTGATAGTAGCCTACATGACCAGCCTAGAAAGAATTTTTTTTAATATATTTTTATTGATTTCAGAGAGGAAGGAAGAGGGAGAGAGAGAGATAGAAACATCAGTGATGAAAGAGAATCATTGATCGGCTGCCTCCTGCATGCCATACACTGGGGATCGAGCCTGCAACCCGGGCATGTGCCCTGACCAGAATTAAACTGTGACCTCCGGGTTCATAGGTCAGTGCTCAACCACTGAGCCATTCTGGCCAGGCTAGGATGAATAGTTCTTTTTCTTAAATTGACTATGAGAGAGCTATATGGTGATACTAATATAAGATTAAGTTATTTACATATATTAGGGATGGAAACCAATGACACAACACTTGCATTATTGTTTTTTCATCTCATTAAATGAAACATGTATCAAGTGCCTTTGTTTGTTGGCACTGCCCTAGACTCAGGGGTTAAACAGGTGTATCCTCCAGTCAGTGCCTGAGGATCTTTGACTGGAAGAAGAGAGCAGTCCCAGACATTCTGGTTCCTGAGAGACTGTAGAACAGAATCTGGAGAATTAAAAGCCGGGGTCTATGCTAATTGCATTTAGTTTGACCCATTGAATGAAAGGCAGACAAAGAGATGAATAAACAGCCCGATTTCACTGAAGTCTTGAATCTTAAGTAATGTCTTTTAGTTAATGATGATTTGTATTAAAGTCTTACAACAATGAAGCAAGTGTACATATAAAACCAAAGGAAGGGGATGTCGGGCAAATTAATATTAGCGGATTACCATTTCTGAAGATGGACTATACCATGCTCCTGTTTATCCTGAGGTTTTTAGAAAAGAGTCTGGATAAAAAGGCTTGTCTACAGCCTCCCTCCCCAGTGTTAAAGATATGATGCAGTGACTTTCAGCAGTGGATCTGAGATATCTTAGGAATTCTAGAGGCTACCAAATAGAACTTGGCAGGCCCACACTGTAAAGCGAAACAACTCCACAATGGACATTTATGCCTCCAATACACATTCCCAAATCCATCCCCATTATCAATTAAGACAATTAAACTAACATCTTCTAGCTGGTATCTATATAGATATTTTTGTGTGAATATAAGTTTGCCTAAAAAAAAAAAAACACGTATCACTAAATCACTTATAGAGGCAAAAATAAACAAATAAATTAGACTCAATGTCCTTTAGTAGGGGTATGTTTAAATAAATTAGAATCTATCCAATCAGATACTACGCATTCAACAACAATAGTAATATACATTGATTGGCATGGAGCACGTTCAAGAAAAAAATGTAGTGTATATTTAAAACAATGTATAGAATATGATTTGTTCTTAAGTTCAGTAAAGTAAATGTGTTTGCATGCCTGCACAGCCTACATGCACTGAACTGCTTTTTCATCAGTACTGCTGACAGGATATCCCAGTTTGCCTGGTAACTGGGCAGAAGCTGCATTCCACTATTGCAGTCTGTTGATTGTGGTAGACAAGGAGATCTAACCCAGAGGACAACTAGAAAACAGAATTTTGGCATCTTTGGAGCTCACGAGCAGATTGTTTACAGAATTAGAGAGGGCTTCTCACCATCTCGGTCTTTGTAACTCCCAGCCTCTCCTCCCATCCTCAACAGTCAGATTCAGGGCCCACAGTACTGAGGGTGAGAATACACTAACACAGTCTTTGATAGTCAAATACAAGGGCAGCAGTATTGGGAGCGAGAATAAACTAAAGTGAAAGCATTCCATTTAAATCCTGCGTAAAACCCCATAATACGAAGCAAGATATAGCTAATTTTAAAAACCGTTATTTTTGGCGCTTTGTTAAAAATTTTCAGTATGGAAATCCTTTGGAGATTTAGCCCGCATGCTGCTGTTCAGAGGTAATAAGCTGTGGATTATGAATCAATGTCATCAAAAGGCTGCCCTTACTCCCCTTTTTCCTTTCCCCAGGGAAGTGATCCTCCTAAGTCTAATTCTCCAGGGGGGGGCCTACAATAGAACCTTGACTAGTTTTAGAATGCCAGCCCCTGGAACTGTTGGCTCAACTCTGAGTGGGGTCCTAGACCACAAACCTGAAAGAATGGTGCTGTGTGAACCCTTCAGGAAGGAGGCATTCGTAATGAGTGATGATGAAATTACTTACGCTCAACATCACCGAGCTTTGGGAATACAGTTAACTGGAGCAATCATTTATGAACCTTCTAATTAGTCTTTTCTAATTTGTGCTAATACCCAAAAGGAATAATATTAAGTTACCTGCTCTTTTGAAATACATATCCAGGTGTGCCTCTCCATTTGCATATATAAGTAAGGCTTCACCACAATACACTGAATGTGGGAGACTTTTTTCTCCTAAAACTTGTTAAACTCCATTGCCCCCCAGGGAGTAGGCTGTATTCCGTGCTATGACCTTGAAGGGAGTTTGTTTACTCTTCAGCTAATCAGAAATTATTCAGGCATTAATCCTCAAGAAAATTTTTATTGGCCCATTTCCCATTTCGCATAGAATAGCAAGCAGCAAGGAAAGAGAAATTTGAAAGGCAGAGCTAATTGAGACTTTACAACTGTTTCATGCTTTGTTTATATATTCATCTGGCTTTTTGGAATTGTTTCAGTTCTGTTATTTATTTATTTATTTATTTATTTATTTATTTATTTATTTATTTATTTTTGCTGTATTCAATTATACTGAGTAACCAAATGTATTTATTAAGGATACAAATTTTATCTGGGCAATAACCATAACAAAACTTTAGGTACCTCAATTTAAGATTATTTTGAAGATACATACCATCAATTTGGAGCAACCCTCTGGCTATTTGACTCATTCCAAGCTCTTGGCAAAAGAGTTAGTAGCGCTCCCATGCAATTCAGCCCTAAGTAGAATAGTGTCATTAGTACTGTGGTTCCTCTGTTCGGTGCTATCAACCATTCCTGGGAAAGAGAAGGAAAAACACATAATGCCCATTGCTTATCAAGCTATGAGGTCAGTAAATAAATATACCTTCTTGTTTTAAGTGCAGTATACTGCCACTGCTAATAAACTACGTTTCAATGAAGTCTGTAAAGAATAAAATAGTATTCCACATTTTCAAAAGATTCATAGTTATTCCATTTTTGAAGATATGGTTCTAATTGTAGTTTCCAAAACCAATTATGTTTTTGTTTTGATGTTTTGTTTTCAAAGAACTATTACTTTGTAAACTCCTGGAAATTTAAATTAAATGAAAACTTGACACATATATATATTTGACCTTAAACAATGTGCTGGTTAGGCATGCCAACCCCGTTTGCAGTTGAAAATCCAGGTGTAATTTTTGACTAAAACCTTAATAACTAATAGTCTACACTATTGGCTGGAAGCTTTATGGATAACATAGACAGTTGATGAACACATTTTATATGTTATATGTATTATGTACTGTATCCTTGCAATGAAGTCAGCTAGAAAAAAAGAAAGAAAATGTTATTGTAAGGAAATCATAAGAAAGAGAAAATACATGTACAGTAGTTATTGAAAAAAATCTGAATATAAGTGGGTCCCTGCAGCTCAAACCCATGTTGTTCAAGTGTCAACTACTTATTAAAATGACACTCCAAATTAAAATGGGAAAATTGGAGATCGGAGGAGACAGAAAGAAATGAAATTAGAATGACACAAAAGCCTAAAGTTCTGTTCCAGGATTCCTTGAACCAAAACAAACACTTGGCAGCTCCCCAGATCATGCTAATTGTCTTTTCGTGTATACATTTCCATATGCTGACTCATGGTTCTGGCTTAAAATGCAGCCATTGTAACCCTATTTGGAATTTTAATAAAATATTCTCTTCTTTCATGCCTGCCTTGTGGAACTAATAGTTTCTGAACACAAACTGTTACTTTATTTTTAAAGTATTTTTAAAATAGTATTCATGTTGGTAAAATAAAGACAAAATAGTTAAAGAACACCAGGACTGCCTTTAAAATACTGTGATAATGGAACTGAGGTTAAAGACATTTTTAATTGAATGTATTGGAGTGACATTGCTTAATAAAATTACATAGGTTTCACATGTACACCTCTATAACATATCATCGGTATGTAGTATTGTGTATTCACCACACTGAGCCAAGTCCAAGCCTTTTTAAATCCCCTATTCCTTCAGAGGAGATTCATTTTGAGCCAGAGGCCTAGAAAGCTTAACCTTTTGTGTCATGCTATGCCCAGGGCACCCTGAACCCCAGACCAAAGGAGCAAGACCCCTGTAGATTCGTTTCCTTTGTGACAACTCCACCATTTTGGTGTCAAATGCCCACTGTCCCTAGACGTCACTGTAGATATTGGAACCGTACAAGTATACAGATTCCTGAGTCAAGTCGTAGAATTTAAAGATAAAAAAGATCTTAGAACTCAATCCATTGAGTAACCAGAACTTGGTTCTCACTCATGGCACATGTGCTGTGCAGGTCGGCACCCTTTCCCTGGCACACACACATTTTAGCTGGGATGGCCCCACAGCCTGTGCCCAGTCCCTCACCCAGGCCAACCTCCAAGTCTTTAAACTTTAGCCTAAGAAAAGGCAAGTGGCCTTATTTAATATCTAGATATAACGATGCTGTCTCTGATTTCTTGAAACCCTTCCTTGACTAATGCAACTGTTGATCTTATAATTTTACTGAAATGCATTAATTCTATAAGTTGAAAAAGTGGTAACCAAAGCCATCCTTTCATATTGCTTTCATAACATAATATGTACTCTGTCTCAGCATTCTTTGTGTCACCAGGAGATATCCTTTGTCATGCTTTTAGTGCCCCTGGCCCTATGTAATTAAACAGTGATAGAAAAGAATACTGTTTGCCTGTTAATATGAATGTGTGCAAAGGAGGAGAGAGGTTATAGGTAAAATCCTATTAAATCTTGCTTGTTTAAAAACATATTGAAATTTTTTGTTATATCTCTGGTTTTCTCTTGCCTTACCGTGTTAATAGTGGGGAGCAAATGTCTGGATGCAATAGTAATTTGCATTGTAGTTTAGTGTGTATGTACTGCTCACGTTTTCCATCTGAGGGTGCCACCACACGCTCTCCTCTGCCCTCTCCAAAATGAAGTCATCCTGCCCTCTCCTCCTGGCACCACCATACATTGCAGCTTTGGGCTTCATAGTTTCTCTAGAACCTAGAAATTTGCAATTTTGCTCAATATGCTCATTGACTTTGGTCAGTGATAGAATGGTTGATCTATAAAAAATAATGTCATAACAACATATTAATGACCAATTACTATATGCATTTGCCATGTGTTAATAAAAATTTAATGTAGCTGTTCCTGCTATCTGGATGGTTAGATGTTCTTTCTATGTAAGTCAACCATGAAAATAAGAACTGATTCATGTTCTCAGGACTTAATCATTATCAGGCATTTCTAAAATAAATGAATATCTGATTTTCAGATTGCTTCTGCTTTTTAAAAAATATTTTTTAGTGATTTTAGAGAGGAAGGGAGAGGGAAAGAGAGCTAGAAACATCAATAATGAGAGAGATCATTGATTGGCTACCTCATGCACCACCCCTACTGTGGATTGAGCCTGCAACCTGGGCATATGCCCTGATCAGAACTGAAATGAACCCTTCAGTCTGCAGGCTAGTGCTCTATCCACTGAGCAAAATCAGCAATGGCCTCTTTTGCTTACTTTTTATGAGGTGTACTATACGTCGAAGTTTTGGAACAAAGTCAAGATCTTGCTCTACAAAGAAATCAGGAATAAGAGTGAGGCCAGCTTAGAAGTCACGTACCAGTTGTCCACGTTGCTTTCCTTTTCTTCTGCCTCCTTGGCAGCCCTGCAGCAGGACACCAGGCTGGAAGGCTTTACCCAGGGCTGTAAACATAGAAGGAAAAGACAGAGGGGCTAGCAGATCTAGGGGACACCAAGAACTATATTTAACTGGGGCCATCCTGGAAAGAAAGGAAAGTGAGACGCCCACCAGCCCCAGATGTGGCCGCAGTGGAACCCACAGCCTTCTCTCCTGCCGCCTTTCCTGCCCTCCACTCACAGGTATTGCAGCTGCCTGCTGCTCCCAGCCAGCCCTTCTGCTGTGTGTCTCCATGTCCACGTTCTCCCTCTCTCCATTCTTTCCTCACGGCTTCTTATTTATCCTTCAAGAATCAACTCAGGGCTCCCCTCCTTCCAGAAGCCTTTTGTGATCCTCACTGTGCTGGATCTCATGTCCTGGCCCTAGGTGCTCGGGGGAACCCTACACACATTTACCTCGGCATTTACCGCAGCCAGCTGGAATTATTTATGCTGAGATGGTTCTCTCCCGTTATACGATAAGGTCTTTGAGAAAAGAGTGATTTATTCATCATAACCATCTTGCCACCCAGTGTCAGGCATAGTCCGTGGCAAATAGTAGGCATTTAATAAATATGCATCTGAACTAAAACCAACATGTGGGTTTTTAGACTTCTGCAAGGGGAATTGGCTGGTCAAGAGAATCATGACTTTATTCTTTATTTGAATTATTGCCTGTGTCTTGACAGTTTAAGTGGCTTTCCAGAAATAAACTGGACCCAAGAGTATGATCCTGTTTCAGTAGCCTCTTTGTATGTGGGCACGTGTGTGTGTGTGTGTGTGTGTGTGTGTGTGTGTGCGCACGTGCGAGCGTGTGTGTGTGTGTGTGTGTGTGTGTGTGTGTGTATTTAGGACTTACTCTTTTTAAAGAGCATTTCTCTAAGATGAGAGGCAATAATTTTTGAAGCTCCTGCCTCTGACCCCTTTTAAATTTGAATAACATAAATTTCCTGACATTTTTAAGCATAGATTAAATATGTCAGGGAATGAGTAAATCCTTAGAAAATGTACTTAGGCTATAGGTAAAATAGTGTGAAGAGAAACATAAGGAAGGAAGTTCAGTAAATGGAAGGTTTGGAGAGGGTATGGTGTCTGTGGATTACTAATGAATCTTTGAAATTTATCCAATACCCAAGAAAAAACTGTATATCATGTGAATGTCTATAGCAGTCCATAGACTCTCAGGCTGAAATTAATTAAAATATTGAAGTGCTGTAGGTCAGATTTGGGACACTGTTGGATGTTTTGGCATGATTTTGTTTAATATTCTACTTGGAATGGGTATACATCTCTATATGACATATGTACCTTCCAAAATATTCATCTGTTCACATCACCACCAGCAAGCACATAGCAGCTTCTCTGTGACCTAAGTCAACACCGATTTTCAATTTGGAAATAGAAGTGAAAGCCTGAGGCTGGTACCCAGTCAAAGACAACACTGCTTTCAAATATCCAGAGTCGACTATGTGCTAAGGAGCCATTATTCAAAAGCTGCCCCTTTCACTTCTACTGTGTAGAGCCGGTGGAAAAAAATGGAATTAGTCTGACCCATAACTCTTCGACCTGTTCTCCTCTTTAGTGGGATCGGAAGGAACTGGCCCTGGGCCTCGGGAGGCAGCAGCATTCTGGCCGAATTTGGGACCCTGCATTTGGAATTTATGCACCTGAGCCAGTTATCAGGAGACCCCGTCTTTGCGGAAAAGGTGAGATTCTCCAGGACGCCTTGCATTGCAAAGCATCGCTTGCGAGAAGCAGTGTCCTCTGCTGAGAGGTTTGATAATATTGGATGTGGAAGAGAACAACCAACTTTGATACAGCAACCCTTTATGAAGTTGTGTTACACACGCCTTTCCTTGAACCAGCTGCGAGCTCACCATCTTTCCATGGCATGATTCCAGCTCAGTGCGAGAGCACCTGGCTTCCAAGACTGATTGCCTACTCCTCAATCACGTCCCTTTCTCCAAACTCTTTTTCATACCTAAACATACGTAAAGTTGTGTGCACTATAGGAACCAAGTATATGAAATGCTTTTTAAACTCAAAGTGTTATATGAATGCAAAGTAGCTATTGAATTAATTTCTAATTTTTAAGAAACAAACATCGATATTTGAATAAATCCATTTTCACCCCACCATGTTGCCCTTAGCTTTTACCTCACTTCTCTGCTCCACCTTACAGCCACTCACTCTCTGGCACCCCAGTCATACCAGTTACACACACTGGTTATCGCCTCCAACGTAACATCAGCCCTCGTGGCCTGCAAGACTGAGTTTCCCTTTTGCTTCCTGACCTCCCAACCCACTCCCTTTCCATGGCCTTTGTTCTTGCGCCTCCCTTTGCCCAGGCCACTCTTCCTCCGATTTTTGCATGGCTTGCTCCTTCGTTTCTTACAGTGTCTGCTCCAATACTCTTCCATCAGCCTCCCCAGCCCACCCTGAGTAACAGCCTCACCCCTCCACAGCCTTCTGTCCTATTGTCATCTGTGTGTTTTCCATCGCACTTATTACCCGGGTTATAGACCTCGCATTGCCGGTAGGATGTTTCTTTATGCGATGTCTTTCTCATCCCTCCGGAATGGACTTTGCTGATCCGCTGAAATATCACTAGTTCCTTGGACAGCATCTGGCATTCGGCAGATCAGTGTGTCTGTGTTCATTGCTGGCTATTATTTTTGTAAGCTGGTAGCTACTAACTTTCTTCTAATCCTGCATCATTTAAATCAACTTTCTTTTTTCTAATATGGACAACTATCATCAAGAAAGAGAGAAGAATGACACCAAAATTTTTTTTTGGGGGGGGGGAGGGATTTTCCTAGTAACATTTTATTTTCTATTTTGTAGGTAATGAATATCCGAACAGTACTGAACAAACTGGTTAAACCACAAGGCCTTTATCCTAACTATCTGAATCCCAGTAGTGGACAGTGGGGTCAATGTAAGTCAAAAGATTATCATTGTTTGCCCTGGTGGGTGCGTCTCAGTGGTTAGAGTGTTGGCCCACGCAAAGAAGGGTCTCGGGTTCGGTTCCCGGTCAAGGGCCATGTCTGGGTTGCAGGTTACATCTCGGCCCAGTAGGGGAACGTGTGGGAAGAAACCAGTCTACGCGTCTCTCATATTGATGTTTCTCTCCCTCACTTCCCCTCCCTCCCTTCCACTCTCTCTAAAAATGAATGGAAAGAGTATTCTTGGGTGAGGATTAACAACAACAACAACATTAGCATTCTTTTAGCTCTTTCTGGTATCCAGCACTGTCCGGTAACAGAGAGGAAAAGCGGAATAAAGCACAGTATTTGGGGAGATTGTTTAGAAAAGGAGAAGGAAGACCTGCTCCCTTTAATAAATAGGCTTCTGTCACTAGACAGACTGTGTTACCCGGAAACTAGAGTGTGTTCCTTTTCATGCGGAACTGTGAGCATGATGACATAGAAGCACATTTAAAGCTGTTGATCAGACAGGGAAGATGTAGTCAGGGTAGTGGGGGACTGATAGCCTGTAACAAACTAGACAGGTGGGTGAGGGGGCAGGGGAATTGTTCCTTTGTTTTAATGACCGTCATCGGGATTTTCTATAGAGTAACTAGATCATTCTACTTCATAACAGTTCCTCTCTGCCTGACTACAAGTTGAGAGAGGAGCCTCTCTTTAAGGGTTGGGAAATTGAAAGAGCAAACAGCGTATTTTTTCTGCTTAATTCTAAGCCAGCAGGTAAAGGTTTCTTGCCAGTCGAGTTCTCCTTAGGGTAGGAGGAAGTATTGTGCCAGGAGCCCTCACTAGAGATTCTGGCAGACTCTGACCAGCGGGGTAATGATTCAGAGTCGTTGAGAGAAATGTCCTCAAGCTGCTTTGGAAAAACAGTGGTAGATGAAGCAGCGACCGAGAGCCAGCAAAGAATACTAAGTGAGACACCCCGCTGTGCCGAGTGTGTTCGAATGCCTTACAATGCGCTCTGATTTGAGTTGTTTCATTATATTTAAATGCCATATATTCTTAGACGGCCTGCCTCGCTGCTGCTTTAGAAGCACTCTGCTTAAAGAATAGCCTCTTAGGAAAAAATGCTACAATCTGTGTGTTAGTCATGGCTTGGGAAGGCCTAGCTTTTGAGATCCTAACACCATCGTCGAGGTTGTCACGTCACCTCAGCGTGGTCCACCAACCGCTGGGCACCGTTGAGACCTCTCAGAGAGCCCACAGGTCAGAGGTGTTTCCATAACGACACGAAGACTCTGCCCCAGCGCTGATGTTGGCACTTAGCTGGCAAAAGTGCCGATGGGTGGAATCACTAAAGGGAGAGCCAGACCCAAGGTTCCGAATAGTCGTCACATTTTAAATCTTCACAGCGGGCCGAGACCGGTCTGGCTCAGTGGCTGGAGCGTCAGCCTGAGGACTGAAGGGTCCCGGGTTCAGTTCCGGTCAAGGGCATGTACCTTGGCTGTGGGCACATCCCCAGTGGGGGGTGTGCCAGAGGCAGCTGATGGATGTTTCTCTCTCATCGATGTTTCTGACTTTCTATCCCTCTTCCTTTCTCTCTGTAAAAAATCAATAAAATATATATTTTTTTAATTGAAAAAATAACTCTTCACAGCAGGTTTGAAAAAAAAAGAAGGGAAAAAAAAAGAAGGCAGTTTCACTTATGAATGTTCATCATGCAGCAAAAATAAATTATTGACTCTAGCAAATCTCAGCCATTGAATACCCGTCTTTGTAATATTCTGTGTGGTTGAATCCAAAGTACACTTAACGCACTTCTGCTGCTTCATAAAGAACAGTGGGTGCCTCACAGAAAAGCGCTGGTGTGATCCCGAGTCCTGGGCTGAACTTACTGGTCTGCTTGAGAGAACAGCCGAAGACAGGCTGGTTCTCCCGAGCTGGGCAATTAGTAGATGTGTTCTTGAAAAAGAGCCTGCCCACTTCAAGGAAAAACTGGCAGTATCTGTCCTGATGGTAAGATTTGAACTCCGCATGAAAATGCGAATCTTGGGGAACTTGTCTATGCCACCAGGCATGAACTCATTGCCTTAAAGCAGCACCTGAAGACTGTTCTGATGAGGCTGGTGGTGATAGTAACAAATGTATGATGAAATGTGTCAACATTGGGAAGATCTGCGTTAATTCGAGTGAGCAATGTTTTCCGAATGACCAGGGCATGCTTTTACAAAAATCACGTAGAAGGTCTGTTCAAAGCACAAGGGAGACCGATGGATTTTAATGCAGCGGCACAAAAATGCATTGATATGGTTTCTAATTCTACATTGCAACTTTTAAAACACTCTAACCTTTAAAAAAAAAACAAAACACATGTCAAGTTTTGTTGTAGTATCAAAGAAAAATATTCACAATAATCTGAAAAGACTTAAATATTCTTTCCATTGCATCTGTATAACTGTGAGATGGGTTTCCTTCACCTGCTTCATCCAGGATAACAGAGTAGAGGTGGACTGTAGAGCAGATATGAAAACCCACCTGTGTTCTAGAACAGGAAACGTCAAAGAGATGTACAAAAATATGAAATAGTACCACTCTTCTCACTGATAACTTTTTTCTAAAAATGTAACATTTTATGAAAAAATTGTTATAAGGGGTATATTACTTGTTTTAAATATATTAAAAATATATTTAATTCTGTTTTAATTTCCAATATTTACAATATTGATAATATTACAGAAACAAGTTTTTTGGAGTGCGTATTCATTTTTGAAAGTGTAGGGGGTGCCCTGGCCGGTTTGGCTCAGTGGTTGGAGCTTCGGCCCACACACAAAAGGGTGGTGGGTTCGATTCCAGGTCAAGGTCACATACCTCGGTGGCAGGCTCTATCCTGGCCCGGTAGGGGTACGGGCAGGAGGCAGTCAATCAATGTGTCTCTCTCATATCGATGCTCCTATCTCCTACCCCCCCCACACACACACACGCACACACACTCTATCTGAAAGCAATGGGAAAATACCTTCAGGTGAGGATTTTTTATAAAGTGTAAAGCAGTGCTAAGACTATAATAAGTTTGAGGGCCACTGGAGTATTTGGGATAAAGCAGAACTGGAGTAGCTTTCTAAGGACAAAATGGCCAGACCTGATTCTCTAAAAGGACGTGGTTTTTGGAGTTCTTCTCCTCATAAAAGTTTAAAAGTTGAAGGAAAATCTGAGGGTTTACTGTTTTATTTTCCCTATGACTTTGGGTTGAGGAGTCTCTCTGGAAAGGGACAAAGAGTCCGTTGTACTGGTACATTCTGGCTTCATCGTCTGGGGCACAAATAAACTATCTATTTGGCTATGCTTCCTGGTACAGGAGCCCTTTGTATTTGCATTGCTCGTGGGCCAGTTTCCTGGTGGAAAAACAAACGGGGGGATGAGTCCCCTGTCTCTCCTCCTCCACCCTATGCTGGGTTCCAACCACAAGGAAGACTTATGTTTTTATTCTTTAATCAAGCCTGCTTGGCCGTGCCCAGATTTGTGCCTGTTTTGTTTCTTTCTGACTCTGCCATTTTTTCTAGGAGACCATGTTCAAGGTCTCTGTCAGCACCCATTTCCCCTCTACTCACCCCTTTCTTCCTCATCCCAACCCTTTGGGTACTTTCCAGGTACAGTCCTTTTCCTAACTATTTATATACTTTCCCACTAACCTAGGGATCCAAACTTTGGAGGGCTATGACTTTGTCTTGGTCGTACTTGTTAACCCAACGCACAGTATCTTGCACCTAGTAGGTGTTCACTTAGCTTGAATTTTGTGCACGTTCATGCACTTTGTATGCAATCTGACTGTCTCTCTGCCTCTGCTCTTACCAGTGGTTCTGTTTATCCTCTTGGAACAGTTTCCCATGCTCTTCAGTTGTGACTGAGAAGCAGCATCTGGCCCTGGTCACTAGCCATAGAAACAGATCTGGTGGCTGTTGAGACCAGATGTGGGGCTCCATGTCAATAAGCAATAATTACCACTCTTCTTTGATTAATATAACAACACTAATATACATAAAGTGTCACTAGCTTCACTGGGGGATTGCTGTGAGGAGTTCAGATTCAGATGAAGTCTATAAAATTAAAAAATGAGGCTATTTGAGTATTCTTTTTGTCTTGTTCTTTGCTGTTTTCTCTCTCTTTAAATATTAGGAATCCTTTTATGGGACCTATTTCTGTTGGGAAGGAAAGGATACATTACCCCCTTTAGAGAAGAACATAATCATTGAGTGACAATAGTACACATTACCTTTTGAGCATTTGGGAATAAAAATACGACATATGTTCTTTCTAGCAATAGGCGGTCCCTTCCTGCTGGCCAAATCCAGCATGTTCTCTCCTCCACCCATGAAGATATTTACACGGCCCTGTTGCCAACACAAACACTCATCCAAAACCAGAGGAAGCTTCGTGAGTGAGATGCTTCCTCTCGTGATTCTCCTCTATGTGCCTTTATTTTTATTCTTTCCTAACATGAAAGTTTTATAAGCAGGAAATTAGAAAAGTAAAAAAATTAACTGGCATTTACTAAAAAAAAAAAAAAATAGCTAAAATACATGTAATACTATGCAATCCTTTTTTCCTTTTTAAAAAATCACCAAATGCCCAAAATTGCTTCTTGCATCTATTACAGAATCATAACCCAAGGAGTAGGGGGGCGAGGGAGGCTCAGAACATGAAGCCGCTGCTCCTGGCTGTTGGGTTTCAGGTCTCATGGCTTTAACTCAGAGCACCTGTCTGGGTCATGGCCATCATTTCCCGTTCTCTCCTTCAGGCCTTGTTATGCTGACAGGAGCTGGACAGTGACCCGCCTGGCCACGCATCGCTTGCGTGTGTCTCCTGCAATCATGTTTGTAACAACAAGGCCTCATTATTGATGAGATAGGTCTTCTATTTAGTTTGTAAATGTCAGAGGTTTCTGTGGTCATTTACTTAGGAAGCTGTAAAGGTCACTTCAAACACTGCTATTTTAAGAACCAGCTTTACAATTGTAAAAGCACTCCTTTTTTCATTAAAATTAAAACTGTTACTCTGGACTTTTCTAATAAAATCCGTAGTTAACCACTTAGCAAATATACCCCTTCTAGCCTGAATAGATGTAGTCCTTATTGACTTAGAATGTTTGCTCTGTTCAATTGTTGACTGAGTAGCCACTCACGCCATTTTTCAAAACAAGTGCATTTTTTCAATGCTCGTGTTATCTTTGAATTCTGTAGATGACATCTGTCTTTGTAGCTGAGCATGCTTGAAAAATCCTATATAATAAAGAGCTAGTATGCAAATTGAACCTCACTGCATCAAGCCGTCACGAGATGACTGTGCCCACAGCTGAGGCAGGGTTCCCGAACACACGATGGCTGTACCACAGTGGAGGCCGAGTTCCTGCAATGAGCAGTAACGAGCAATCAGCAGGGGCTCACCCCCTACCCAGTGGGGCTTGATGGGCACCTCTGGCAAACCCTCTCCCTGGCAGGACTAGATGGGGGAGCTGAGACCATGCCCCTCAGTCCAGCGGGCTTGACGAAGGAGCTGAAGATGTGCCCCGCACCTGGCAGGGCTTGATGGGGGTGGTGCCAGCCGGTCTGGGTCTCGAGTGATTTCGAGGTGCACATTGGGTGGGCGGGGACTTGACTCTGGGTCCCCATGATGTGCCCCAGACTCTGTCAGGAGGAAGATTTTCATATACATGTTACTAATTTTTTTCATCTCTGACCCTTCTATTATAGAAAAAGTGCAAATAGCAATATTAAAATATTCCCTCTAATCAATTCCCTTTTAATGTGCACAAAGTCCATGTACTGGGCCACTAGTAAAACTGTAAAGAGCAAAGGAACCCACATCAGGTTATGTGGTGAAGAGCAAGCAGGTCCATGTGCCAGTCTCTGTCTGAGTCGAATCAGATGGCACGAATCAGAAGGCTGTCACCTCCTTTAGTGTCTGTGGGGCTCAGGTTTCTCATTTTTCATGAGGGTACCTCCCCTGCAAGTGGCAGGATTGGTGGTCCTGGCATAATAAATGGCTGCGGAGGATTGCAGAAATGATGTGTAAGGAGGAAAAGCGCTTGCCACTATCTTCTTTCTTACCAACCCACCCAAGGTTTTTGATCCTTCTTGTTTTATTGCAAGCCACGTTTTTAAAAGATTTGCTAATACTCATAGCTTTGCCATGGTTTATATTATTGAGCTAAACAATTAAATATTTATTAGAATATATACTGTGAAACATTTCCATTTGGTATGTTTGCTAGAGAACCAGATTTTTGGAATTAGGGTGGGGGATTGTATATATATTTTTTTTATCTTTCTGCTTACAAAATTACCCTGGTAATTATTTAGGGTATATCGCATTCGTTACTAACACATCTGCTCATTTCAGAAGAATGTCTTTCTGAAAACAAGAGATTTGTTGGAATTTAAATGTAACCCCGAATTGCCTTTGACGTAGGGCTTTGCATCCTCGTTGCTAATGTGATTTTGCTGCATTATCTGAATTAAAGGCTGAATCACTCTAAAATTCATTTCCCTCCCCTTGCAGATCATGTATCAGTTGGAGGACTTGGAGACAGCTTTTATGAATATTTGCTGAAGGCATGGTTAATGTCTGACAAGACAGATCTGGAAGCTAAGCAGATGTATTTTGATGCTGTCCAGGTAAACCCAATAGTTAAATCATCTTTGCCACTCAGCCCTGACTTGTAACTTACTTATCCAATCAAGCTTTAATGGAAAAAAATGGAATACTACATAAGTGACTTACAAATTATTTCCAGTTAGGAAGAGTAAACTATCTGCTGATGTAACTACAACAATGGTCAACATACTTGATGTATGCAGTTCTCAGGGGGCAATTAAGTTTTTTACATAGTTCAAACCTCAGTGAAGATTCACATATCTGAAAGGAAAAGGTTTGCATATCTGAAAAAAAAAGTTATTTTTGAGCTTAGAGTCCATTACAGTTATGGAGAGGGAAAAAATCTTGAATTTATATTCTGAAAATTTACTAAAGTTAAAATGGCCTGCCTATATATTTGAAATAAACTTATCTCCAGAGATATACAGACAGTACTCTCCAATTAAAATCTGAAGTCACCCTAATATTATTAACAGTTTTCAGAGGTCCTTAAAAATGGAGGAGGGTATGCAGATGCAAGATCTTTCTAAAGAAAAGAAACAGGGGAAAAAGATAGATATAGAGGCGAAGAAGCATTGAACAGACTGTCAAACTACAGGGGGAAGACGGGGGAGGGTGGGGGCGAGGCTGTAAGAGATCAACCAAAGGACTTGTACACATGCATATACACATAATCAATGGATACAAGTCACTGGGGGGGTGGGCAGGTGAGGACATGTGCTGGGGGGTAGGGGAGGCTGGGAGGAGGACAATGGGGGGAAAAGGAAAACATATGTACTACTATTTGTAATACTTTAAAGATTAAAAAATAAATAAAAACAAAAAAAATGGAGGAGGAATGAGAGGGAACAAACCTTTGTTGAATTTCGGACTGTGGGCTAATAAGAAGTGTTAGGCAGATATTCTAAAGTACTAGTTTGTTTTCTCACAGTTTAGATGTTCTTCTTCACCTTGTGTTACAGATTGCATTACAGTTGTATTACAGACAAGACAACTGAACTTCAGGTTGAGTGTGAGATAAAAATTCAGATTAAAATTTATGTCAACACCTCATCACTTGTGGATTTATTTGTGAATAGGATTTCTATACTCGTGTATGTATTACTTTATGTGCAGTAAGTTAGTGAGGGAAGTCAGAAACTACTTAGCAAAGTCTTTAGGAGGGGACCAGTGTGAGAGTAAACTAAACCTCAGTCAAAAATGAAAATAAAATTTGAAAGTTAAAAGAGAAAATTATTTTATATATAAAATACCTGAACTTGTACGCAGCTTTACAGGAACAAATTCTGTAGCAGAATCAAGTATGTTTCTGATTGTTAAAAGTAGTTTATATGGTAATATATTTTTATGTTAATTATTATGAAGGCATCTCAAATAATGTTATAAAATAATGGTGAAATCATCAAAAATTGACTGCTTAGATTTTTTTAACTTAGAATAGTAACTTTTTTATAATTTAGAGTAGTAGAGGAGAGAGAGAAAAAAATGGAAATTTGGAATTCCAAAAGTGTAGCCGTTGTTCTAAAACTGGTCTTCCTCAGAAGAGGTCTGAGTGGTTTTGATATAGGCTGATCTATTTATTTGAATATAAATGCAACTTGCTTTGCTCTGACTGACCAGATATAAGGCCACATCGGTCCCACTCAAGGTCAACAGGGAGCTTCGCTAGTAGAGCAGCTACAACTCTGCTGTTTCACATATGAGCACTAACCACCTGAGCTAGGACCCTGGGCCGGCATTGAGCACAGCCTTTATTCAGGCCCATGACGGACATCAAAAGCCTGCCTACTAGCAGAGGTCCACATGGCCTCTTTTAGGTTTCTTCTTCTTCATTCCTATGAGGTTTAGGTTTTAACCTAGGGAGTTCCTCTCCATACAGTGTGGCTTCTGTTTTGTCATTTTTTAATTACTATCCTGGCAGACATTTTAATTATTCTCATCCAGGAAAAGCAAATTTAAAATATTCTTTGAAGTATTTTCCCTCAGTTTCTAGAACTATACCCACACAGCTTTTAACATATTGTATTTAGACAAACCATTGACAGGAAAATCCATTAAGAACAATTGAAGTCAAAGTGTTTCTTGTTTCTCTTAATAGTAAAAACACGTTCAATCCATTGTGTTTTCAACTTAGAAAGCACAGCTAGAACACTTAAACTTCTGATGTTGACAAGTAGCCATGTCTTACATAGCAACGTTTCTTTGTCTATTTGTACTTATAGAGATAGATCATTATTATCACAGAGAGGGTATCTTACATTATTGTTCTATACAGTTGAATTGCTAGTGATATAGCTCATCAGTTTTAGCTGCAAGTGGGTTTTAGAAAGTGTTTAATCTAAGAGTGGTATGGTTTGGGAGGTTTGTTTGGTTGTTTTAATAATAAAATACCCTGAACTTTTAATTGGCTATCATGGCCTTCTCTGGAGACCATACTAAGAATCCCCCGTGGTCGTCGTTGCCCTCACTGTCACAGGGCCATTGGAGTGAACAGCACCTGGGCAGATGCTGTATTAGACAATCAGGATTCTTCAGGTTTCATCAAACTGATTTTTTCTAATATAAAAGAATAAAAATCACAAAATGCACAATACTCTTTTTTCCTAATTAATTCTCTGTACGCTCGACACAATTTTTAAAATATATTTTATTGATTTTTTTAAGAGAGGAAGAAAGAGGGCTAGAGAGTTAGAAACATCGTTGAGAGAAACAGCGATCAGCTGCCTCCTGCACACCGCCCACTGGGGATGTGCCCACAATCAAGGTACATGCCCTTGACCGGAATCGAACCCGGGACCTTTCTGTCTGACGCTCTATCCACTGAGCCAAACCAGTCAGGGCAACACAACGTTTTTTTAGAGCTACTTTCCCATCCTCTGTCTTAGCTTATATCTGCCAGTTGCCATGCAAACATTGCTTTGGAGGCCTTGGAACTTATTGTCTATTTTATATTAAAAAGTAGCACTTTGGTCAGAATCATGCCAAAAATAATATCGTGCTTTGTGCAGGATCTGTAACAGGGTAATGTTTCTCTAATCCATGCGCAAAGCTATTGCTCTTGCTATGTAGAAAGAATAATTTCTTGGCTGTGAACAAGTATCTGCTTAAAGGACTTTATTGCAATTTGTGCTCTGAGAAGTGTAAATAGCTAAGATGTGCAGTTGCATTAAATAAGAATGAAATATTAATGTAATAACTGGGTCATCAGTAAAATTAGCTTAACCACAGTAAATGAGCACAATAGTGTGTTTATTTATTTATTACTCTCTTGATTTCATTTGTTTACTTAGAATAAAGGTAGGGCAAATTTTATCTGCCTGTGTATTCATTTTAATTTATTCTTCTCTATCACAAGGTTTATCCATGCCTACTATTCCCAAATGTACTTTCTGAAAACCCTTCTTTTTTGATAATAGTATAAAAGGTACAGACGCTGTCATAGCCCTAGTCTCTCCATGAAGGAATTGTGGGCGGGGATGTCTATGTTTTAGTATAAATTTGAGAAGAGATTGCAAATGCTGAAAGTGAGTGTTGTTTTCAGGCAATCGAGACTCACTTGATCCGCAAGTCTAGTAGGGGGCTGACGTACATCGCCGAGTGGAAAGGCGGCCTCCTGGAACACAAGATGGGCCACCTGACCTGCTTTGCGGGGGGCATGTTTGCGCTGGGGGCAGACGATGCTCCGGAGGGCCTGACCCAGCACTACCTTCAGCTCGGAGCCGAGATTGCCCGCACCTGCCATGAGTCTTACAACCGCACCTGTGAGTACATGTTATTCTTCATCGACAGGCTGACGCCACGTGCTTTTATTTCCTTCAATAAGGAACTTGGTCGCTGTTGCCCTCAAAAGCATAGCCAGTGTGCCTGATGAAACCTGGTAATCATGATGCGTAGGCTAAAGGGATGTGTGTTTTCCGCTTAAAAGATACTGCTTTGCTACATAAACATAGCTACTCTTAGTTTGCCAAGAAATGGAAATCCAGGCCATAAAACATTAGGCCAGTCTAATTTATTGGCCTTGCTTTAGGTAAATAACATTGGGTAAGAGTTTCTGTCTCACTTGCTAAAGAGATGTAATATATTTCTGTAAATTATCATTAATCTTTCCAGGGTCTCTATGAATTAGATTTTGACTTTGACTCCCTCCTTATAAAATAGGGTTTCAAGCTCAAAGATTAAATAACCTCTCATAACATAATGGCTTAGAATTCACACCACTAACATTCTAGCTAGCTTATAAGGTATTTTCTGGGACCTTGCACCTACCCACTGGGTGCTCAATAGCTGTTGGTTAAATGAAAGAAAATACAGAATCATTACCTTAGATGACTGAATTTTAAAGTATACTAAATAGCTCTGCCCAGTGTTAGATTATCAGTGATTAGATTATAAGCCTTCAAATCAAAGGGTCACGAGTTCTATTCCCAGTCAAGGGCCATACCTGGGTTGCAAGTTCAATCCCCCACCCCAGTTGGGCATGGGCGGGAGGCAACCAATTGATGTGTCTCTCTCACATCAGTGTTTCTGTTTCTCTTGCTCTTCTCCCTGCCCCTCTTCCTTCTTCCCTTCCACTCTCTCTAAAAATCAATGGGAAAAAATATCCTCAGGAGGATTAACAAAAAATGTATATTGAATATTATTTACTACTAGTGCCTCATGCACATTGAAAGGAAATTAATTAGCCAAAACTGGTTTGGCTCAGTGGATAGAGTGTCGGCCTGCGGACTGAAAAGACCCAGGTTCGATTACAGTCAAGGGCATGTACCTTGGTTGTGGGCACATCCCCAGTAGGGGGTGTGCAGGAGGCAGCTGATCGATGTTTCTCTCTCATCGATATTTCTAACTCTCTTTCCCGCTCCCTTCCTCTGTAAAAAAATTAATAAAACATATTTTTTATAAAAGGAAATAAATTAGAAGTGGCCGGCAGGGTGGAACTGGGCAAGATGGGCCCAGCACACCCTGGAGCAAACCTCCCTCGGTCCCTCTCCAGCTGGCTACACCTGGGGGAGGGGGTGCTGAAGCTCTAAGGTCGACTGTGGAGTGAGCAGGATCCCTTAGGCAGGTGGAGTCTCTTGGCCTGGTCAAAACCCGCTCTCTGACATCCCCCAAGGGGTCCCAGATTGCGAGAGGGTGGTTCTCGAGTGACACACCCTGGAATCAGGCTCCCTCCTCTCTGGTTCCAGGGGCGTTACCCAAGAACTGCCACTGCCAAGTCACAGCAGCTTGGCACCTGCTTTGAGCATCTGCCCCCTAGTGCTCAGTGCACCTCATAGCTTCCGGTCGGATAGTGGCTTAGCCTTTTATATATTACTAGAGGCCTGGTACACGAAATTCATGCACAGGGATTGGGGGTTATTCCCTCAGCCCAGCCTATACCATCTCCAATCTGGGACCCCTCCAGAGATGTCCAACTGCCCGTTTAGGCCCAATCCGGGTTGGGCCTAAATGGACAGTCGGACATCCTTCTCACATTCCAGAACTGCTGGCTCCAAACTGTTCACCTGCCTGCCTCCCTGATTGCCCCTAACCTCTTCTGCCTGCCAGCCTGATCACCCCATAACCGCTATCCTGCCAGCCTGATTGATGTCTAACTGCTCCCCTGCCAGCCTGTTTGCCCCCAACTTCCCTCATCTGCCTGTCTGGTTACCCCTAACTGCCCTCCTCTGCAGGCTTGATTGCCCCCCAACTCTCCTCCCTTGCAGGCCTGGTCCCTCCCAACTGCCCTCCCCTGCTGGCCTGATGGCCCACAACTGCCCTCCCTTAGAGGCTGGAACCTCCCAACAGCCCTCCCCTGCTGGTCATCTTGTGGTAGCCATCTTGTGTCCACATGGGGGCAGGATCTTTGACCACATGGGGGCAGCCCTCTTGTGTGTTGGAGTGATGGTCAATCTGCAAATTACTCTTTTATTAGATAGGCTAGAGGCCTGGTACATGGGTGGGAGCCAGCTGGTTTGCCCTGAAGGTTGTCCTGGATTGGGGGTGTAGGGAAGCCTGGGCGAAGGGCCTGTGGTGGTTTGCAGGCTGGCCATGCACCCCCCCTCCCCCAGCGACCCAAGCAGAGGCTCTGGGATCTGGAATTAATTTATGTTCTACAATTAAAACTTTGTAGCCTAGAGCAGAGCCAAGCCTTCTGCTCGCTCTGTGGAGATAGCCATTCCTGTTTTGGGTTTATTTAAATTCTATAATTGAAACATTGTAGCCTAGAGTGGAGGCCTAGGCACTAGGGCTGCAGAAGCTTGGTTTCCTCCATCGCCCGGGAAACCCTAGCCTCTGCTCTCTCCAGCTCCGAGGCTGCTGCCATTTCTGTTGGGATTATATATATTCTATAATTGAAACTTTGTAGCATTGAGTGGAGGCCTAGGCCGGCAAGGGCAGGCAGAAAGCTTGGGTTTCTCCATTGCCAGGGAAATCCAAGCCTCCCTCCTGCTCTCAGTGGCTGCAGCCTTCTTGGTTGAGGTTTATTTGTTCCTGATTGGCTGGTGGATGTGGCTTGTGGGCATGGATTGATCAGAGGTATGGTCAATTTGCATATTACTCCTTTATTAGATAGGATAGATATGATGTTTATAACTATTTCTTAAAGTGATTTGTCATTGTTCTTGACTATTGTAAAGTGCTTTCTAGTTTCAGTTAAGTTGTAGACATTAAGCATTATTCAGGGCAATAACCTTTGTTACCCATTCCATATTCTTTAGTTGTGAAACTGGGACCAGAAGCTTTCAGATTCGATGGTGGTGTGGAGGCGATTGCTACAAGGCAAAATGAAAAATACTACATCCTACGGCCAGAGGTGGTTGAGACTTACATGTACATGTGGCGACTGACTCATGATCCAAAGTACAGGAAGTGGGCCTGGGAAGCTGTAGAGGTAAAATTTTAATTTGCTTGAGTTTCATATAGATAAACGTGTTAGGGGGAAAAAAGGCGTATGTACACATAAATCTAGCATATCAACTTTTCTATAATTGTTAAAGCTTTGACCAGACTGTTTGCATTCAAGACTGTTTGCATTTAGGTCATCCTGCATACTTGGCTTCCGCTTTTTTGTTTTGCTTAATATAGATATAGAGAGAGAAATTGAAGGAGATATCTAGAAAGGCATCTTATAAAATTAAGTTTCCACAGCTAGAGGTGATGACCACTTAACTCCACAAAGAGTGATAGGCAACTTGGTGATAGTCACCCTTTGCCTGTTATCTATTTCAAGAAACACTATGTGTGCGTGCGTGCGTGCGTGTGTGTGAGTGTGTGTGTGTATTCTCTATTAGTCTTTGGGCATTGAAATGACAATATAGTACATAATTTTACTTAGAGTAAATTAGCTACTTAGTTTTAGAAATAATCTGTAGAAGAACTACTTTCTGCAAGTTCAGGTTTCTCTGAATGTGATAAGCTTTCCATCTGTCCAGTGAACTGATTTAATTCTTTGTCATCTCTTGGACCTCTTCCTGCCGAATATGGCATATCATCTTCCTAAACGAAACATTGTGTGGATGCCTCTGCTGGCATCAAATGATGTCTGATTTTAAGAGCTCTTATTCTGAAAGGAGTGAGAGGGAATTCAGGGGATGAGAACAAGCAAAGGCTTTCATTACACTTTCTTACTCTCCACACTCTTTCTTAGAAAGTTTGCTGTCTTTAAAAACAGTCCATTAGGAGTAACTTCTCTCAGGAAATCTAAGATGAATATTGCTTTTGTCTAAAATTTAATATATCCGGAAGCCGTTGATAAATCTCACTTATTACCCTGCTCATTTAGTGTGTGTCTTATCACTAGTCATCACTCATAGCGATTCTTTAGGCCTTTTTAAATATCTTTTTGCAGTTTTCTAATTATATTTAGTCAGTGGTAATTTCAATTTCCTTAGAAATATTTTCTCTGAAAAAAATGTATTTAAATTACATTTTATCTAAGCTTTGTTGATAGGGAATTATTTTGGTCTTCAATAAGCCAGCAAAGGAATTAAGGCTAGCGCTCACCTTGGAAATATCAGTTTAAGTTAAAAATAGCAGGAATTATGTTTTTCATCAAATCTAAAACACCATTATTTTATGTACCACTAAGAAAGTACAGCCCTACCAATTAGATTGGATCATGACAATTTTGGAGATGTTAAAATGTGAAAAACGTATGACAGAGACTTGGTCAAAAAGAAGCTTTGATTTACTTGTTCTTGGTGGGGGGGTTTTGAGGTGAAGTAAGAAGGTTGATGTGAGGTGTTGGGAAGTTTGCCTGTTGCCACCTCTTAGTGCAGGATATGATGTGCAGGGATCTCAGTGCAGGGATCCTCCTGTTTTTGCCACTAGTAACTTCTGCTGGGACTTGAGATGCAGTGGGGAGAGAGCAGTGCGGGGGGGCTCTTGCCTCTTCTAAAGCACAGACATCATAGAGTAGGCAGCACTTAGCTCGCTGTCAATGCCCTCGGCCCCCTGTGTTAGTGTTGCAACTGTGGTGGGTGATGCCCGCTATCCTGGCAGCATTACCCCAAGTCACCATGAGCGTCCTGACTCAGAGTTTCTCCGCAGGCAGCTGGCCCTGGTCTGGGAAGTGGGAGAGAGTTCCTGGTCCCACCAGTGAGATACCGGAGTGGGTGGGTGGCTTTCCCAGGCTTCCTTCTTCAAAGAATACTTTTGAGAAGTGTTCTGCGTGGTTCCTCAGAGGTGTAGGCGGGAGGGAGCCCTGGTTGCACACAGCATGTTTCCCTGGCTCCTCTCACTTCCCTCTTTCACTCTCCCCACTTCCTGATATCACTTCCCGCCAACCTCCTGCATCCAAACCGTGACTCATGCTCTGTTTTTAGGGGAATCCGAACTAAAACATAAGGGCCCTTTAAAAAATCACCTAGTTCAGATTCCACGCAAAGGAAAGACTCCTGTGCCTATCTTTGCCAGATGGCTATTCCTCATCAATTGAAGGACTTTGTAGCAAAAAAGGGATATGCTACTAATAATGTGGTTCATGTCATTTTTTAACGGCCAGAAGTGTTAGGAAGTTACTTCTGTTAAAACCAGAATTCAGAGTTCTGTGCTTTTGAAAAAAATAATCTACCTCTTGTTCAATTCAGCTCCTCAGTTATCTGAAGACCACACCTTCTGCCAGCTGTCCCTCCCTCATTCACCCTTTCCCTCCACCTTCCCCTGACATGGTTCCCAGCTGTGTTCTCTCAGGGCTGACCACTGTGACGCAGGAACCTCTCTCCTGAGGGCTAATTCCTACAGCCTGAGGTCCGACTTCTCCCTTTAATAGATTTAGAAAACCCCTGGCTTACGTGGAAACTATGGTTGAATGATGTTAACAAGTGCAATGACGACTGTTGAGGCATCTCTTCTGTTACGTGCTTGTTTTCACCCATACTTCCGTCCTGTCTCTAACAAGCACTCCCTTCCCAGCCTGCTTGCAGTGGTACACTTGTTAAACCCGCTCTCCATGTCTGAAGACAAGATATGAAGGCATAGAGGCCCGAGTATGATACTAGAGACTCCCTCCACAGGTTACAAGCAATCCATTAGTCACAGGTGTTCAAGCACTTCGGAACTGACCTAAGAGGAAAACCATCTACCTGTTTTTTCTCAATAATGTCATGAAGAACTATATTAAATTCCTCCTAATTAAACATGTATAATTAATATTCTGATAAGGCTCTTACGATAATTTATACATATACATTCATATATGTGTAGGTAAATATGGTTACACTAGAGCCCCAGTGTACCCTCAGCCCAGCCTGAACCCTCTCCATCTTGGATCCCTCTCACAATCCAGAACTGCTGGCTTCCAGCTGCTCACCTGCCTGCTTCATTGCCACTAACAGCTTCTGCCCGCCACCCCCTAACCACTCCCCTGCCAGCCTGATCGATGCCTAACTGCTCCCCTGCCAGCCCAATTCCCCCTAACTGTCCTCTCCTGCAGGCCTGGTCCCCCCAAACTGCCCTCCCCTGCAGGCCTGGTTGACCCTAACTGTCTTCTCCTGCAAACCTGATCCCCCCAAACTACCCTCCCCTGTAGGCCTGGTTGACCCTAACTGTCTTCTCCTGCCAGCCATCTTCTGGCAGCCATCTTATGTCCACATGGGGGTGGCCATCTTGTGTGTTTAGCGTGATGGTCAATTTGCATATTACCTCTTTATTATATATATTTTATATATTTATATATATATTATATAAAAGGCTAATATGCTAAGTTTGACCAGTGGCTGTGATGAGCACTGGCCACCAGGGGGCAGACACTTAAAGCACAGGCATGAAAACATGGAACAGACTGATGAATCCCAGAAGGAAGGGGTGGTCAGGGGGAGGGCAGGAAGAGATTAACCAAAGATCTTATATGCATAATGGAGGCCCCTTGGCCTGGCCTGAGCCCTTTTGCAATCCGGGACCCCTCAGGGGATATCAGACTGCCAGTTTCAGCCCAGTCCCGACAGGATAGGCCGAGGGACCACACCGGTACACAAATCCATGCACCAGCTCTCCGACATCCCCTGAGGGGTCCTGGATTGGGAGAGGGCACAAGCCAGGCCAAGGGACCCCCACTGGTGCACAAATCTATGCACTGGGCCTGTAGTATAGGATAATGTCTAAAATATAGGTATGTGTAGATTATATCATGTCGCCACTGGGCTAGAGTTGTGGATAAGCCTTGCAGGAATGTTCATTTCTTTATTTGCATAAACATTTCTCTCTAGTTCCCCGAATCTAACCTTTTACACACGGACATTTTGGCTCTCAGAGAATGATTTGTCTTCCCAGTTTCTGCTTCTGCCTGCCCAGGCTTGATGCCTGTTTTCAGACTCGTTGCTATGTCCGTTTTGCCTGGTTCCCAGACCAAACTCCACAAGTTAGCCTGCTTGTTAGCGTTGTTCTCTGGGTTCCACTCTTGGAGTCATCCCCATTGAACAGCTGTTTCTCTAACCTGGAGGTAAGACAAGGCTTCTCTGTTCTTCTAGTGATGCTTTCCAGCTTAGGACTTAACTCATGCAGCCCACTATTCCTTTACCTTCTCCCCCCTGAAAAGGTTCAGTCACTTGGGGTCAGGTTTGTGTTCCTTCTTTAGTTTATACCTCCAGTCAGTGTAAACATTCTCCTATCCTTTTCTTTGCTGTTAGCAAGTCCCACTCACATACGGTCACTAATAAGTAATGTAAGCATTTACTAAAACCGAGCTGGCTCCTATGCCGAGACTGGATCCAAAGAATAGACTGTAGTGAAATGATGCTCTGGTCAGACTCTGCTGTGTGGATACATCCTTCCACTGTTGAGATTCTGTAAAACCAGAGCCTGTTATGGGGTCCCAGGAGAGTTGCTTGTCCCTAGATTTACATATTCAAAGTCTTAAAATTTAGACTTGACATGAAGGTTTTTCTTTTCATTTAAATTGCATCTTTAGCCCTGACCAGTTTGGCTCAATGGATTGAGCGTCAGCCTGTGAACTGAAGGGTCCCAGGTTCGATTCCAGTCAAGGGCATATACCTTGGTTGCAGGCACATCCCCAGTGGGGGGGTGTGCAGGAAGTAGCTGATTGATGTTTCTCTCATCGATGTTTCTAACTCTCTCTTCCTCTCTGTAAAAATCAATGAAATATATTTTTAAAATAAAATAAAATGTATCTTTAGAATTTTTTAAATTTATTTACCAAAAGCCTAAAAAAAAGAAGCTAGGCCTCTCTGGACCTCTCACAGGGCCCTGTACTGTGCTGACTGTGTCTTCATCTTGTTTTATTGTCACACAACTCCATGGGGACCACAGGAATACTGCCTGGGTCCAGGAACCTCTGAGGCCACCGTTAGCGTGTCCAGAGCTAGGACACAACTCCCTCCTCTAAAACTCTAGGTTGTGTTCTTAACGACTATGTCCCTCCACACTGGGACTATGGGAGAGACAGGACAACGGGGTGAACTGAAAATAGGAAAAATTGTGGACATTGCCAGCCCAAAGCAAAAATTGATGGAGCTTATAGAAATTTCTATGGGAGGGAGAGAGCAGCCTCACACTCTCATTAGCTGATCGCCAAAGAACTTCTAGAGAAAAACCAAAAAAGAGTGTTGTGGTTCAATTACGTTTTAGAAAATGTCGGGAAATAAGATTTCATTATGTTCCATAATAATGAACTTACTCATTTCTTCTAAATCTCCACCACTTTCTTCTTACAAACAATTTTTAACCTCCATTGTATCTGGTATTTAACTTTTTATCAAAAGGAACTTTGATCAAAAAAGGAAGGAAGGGGAAAAAAAAATAATTGGACCTGAAAGGCCCTTTCTGTAGGCTTTCGAGATCTTGGTTCATTGTGTCCAACTAAGAATATAATCAAAGCATTTTATTTTTTGAAGTTGGTCTTATTTTTCCGGAGGCTTTTTAAAAGTACCAAATCATGAGACATGTTCTTTATACGTGGAGCCTGCCGGTTAGAGTTTCTTCAGCTGGTGATTAAATGCTTCCCCTCCTGACCCGGGTTCTGTGCCTGCTGCCCTCCGGGCCTGTGTGCCAAGTCAGTTTCTGCATTGCCAGCATCTGCAGAGGGAAGCTGAGCCTCAGGGCCGCATCCCTGCTCACGGGGTTCTGCGGGGGGGCCCCTGGGAATGGACATGGGCATTTCTTTAAGTCATGTCAGCGGAATCCAAGGTGGCAGGCAGAGCCAGGCTTCAGATACACATCTCACCAAGAAGGTGAAGTGTTATCAGACTGACTCTTGACTTTGCCCAGGTGTCCTTGGGAGCCTGTATGGATACATAAATCCAGTCTAGCACCAAGAATGAGGAAATAAAACCTGGGCCCACCCAAGGTCCTTTTATGCTGAGTTTTCCAGGACAAGCCCTTTATATTTTGGAGTATAAAATAAACTTGCTGCGTGGGCTCCCGGTCCCCGTTCCTGTCTCACCCTGAGAGAGAAGACATGTTGCCACCCAGCACCCAGCTTTTTTCTATCCTCTCTTCATTCAGAACAGGTTCCATCTCTCTTTCTGTGCTGGACATGGAAAAGGGCCCCCTGTGCCACATCTGGCACCCCACAGGGTTCACCTTCTTTCCCCCCTCTTTTCTGGGCTCTGCATTCGTAGAGCCATGTTTTCCTCCAAAATCTTTTTCTAGCCAAAACCAATCTTTCTCAACTAATATGGCCAGGCCTGTGTTCTCCATCTTTTTTTGCTAATTTGGCTGAATGGGAGAAAAATGGAGTATAATTATATACATAAAAAAAAGAGGGGCAGGGTTATGTTTCAAAACTGAAAAATAAATTTTAAATGACATGAAAATCTAAGGATAACTTTACCTTGTTAATGTGTTCTGTATTTCCTTTATTTCATTATAAATATTAGGTTTTGTAGTCTTAAAGTTTTGGGGGGTTTTTTTTGCCCACATCCTATAATTAGAACCAGATTTCACATGGCAATTTTGATGTGACTGTATAATTGGTAAGAGTAATAGAATGTGGTAAGTAGGAAGTAACTTTTTTAGAGCTGATGAGGCCTGGTAACTAACAAAGCAGCCAATGTGATTTCAGAATACAAAGACTAGTCAACTCAGTGGCAGCAGACAATGTGGAAGGCAACTTGTTTTAGGTTTTTACCTAAATTTCCTTCCCAACCCTGCCCATCCCATCTCTTATCCAAATACTCAGTATAGCCAGACAGCTCCAGGAATGTAGGGTCCTTTCTCCCTCGATAGTTACCAGTGGATTCATCCCATCTTCTTCCATCCCAGACCAAAGAAAGGAAAAATGTGTTTTAGAAAGAGATACCAACCACATTTTCCCCACTGCTTTCCATTTTCCGCATTTCTCTCTTTCACCAGTATCACTGATTAGTACTCCACAATGGATTTTTTTAAGCAATAAGATGTTCTGCTTATAGTAGCAGCTGTTTGGGTCCACACACTTTTTTTCACCAGTGGTTTATAATCCCACTTGATACAAATAATCTTTCTATAATAATCAGCACATGTTTTCTGGAAGGGCTGGAGAGAATTAGGTTTGGGGGCCATACGCAACGTCTCAACTGTCATTATAGTGAAGAAATAGCCACAGACAACGTGGGAGTATAGCTGTGGCTCTCTCACCCTTTATTGACCAAAACAGACAGCAGACGGGATTTAGCCTGTAGGCCATAGTTGGACGAACCCTGCTCTAGATTATAGTAGGAAATGGTAAATATGACTGAAAATTTATTCCAAAACTCAGTTTCCCATCGGATGAGAAGACACATTGTCCATATGTCCTTTACCTTTTCATGCTTTGTTTGTATTTCCATGGGCGAGGGTTTGGTTTTGTTTTAACTTTCAACGAAAGCTGTTCTAATCCAGCAATTCAATCTGAATCCTCATTTTATTTTAATCTGACAATCTAGTGATAAAAATGAGTGACAATCGGTTGACTGACTCGCGCCCATTTTTTTCCATCTTCCTGGTCATCCAGGCTCTGGAGAATCACTGCAGGGTGAGCGGGGGCTACTCGGGCCTCAGGGATGTGTACCTCAATCACGACAGTTACGACGATGTGCAGCAGAGCTTCTTCCTGGCGGAGACACTCAAGTGAGTACCGGTCCTCTAGAAGTATGTGGCCGAGGGGGCTGGGCGGACCTCGCCTGCGTCTTTGTCCTGAGCACATTCCCACACTAGCACCCATGGCTGCCTCTGGGCGCCATTCTACACGCATGGCGCTGGCTGCAGGTGTGTTTTCGGTCATCGTGTGAGTTTGCCGACTTGGGCCTGCTTTCACGGCTCTGGGACGCTAGGATCAAAGCCCAGAGTAGCTTCTGCACTCTGCATTAATGCGATTATTCCCTCAGCGCTTTGCTGTACTTGACTGTTGTCCCTGGTTCTCCCTCCGATGAATGGAGACACTGATGTGGTTTGGGCTGTGCCTTTGTGGTTTTCCTGCTTCATACACCCGTGTTTCTCCCTCTAGATATTTGTACTTAATATTTTCTGACGATGATCTGCTTCCACTGGAACACTGGATCTTCAATACTGAGGCCCATGTCCTCCCTAAACTCTGCAGCAATGAAAAAGAAGAAGGAAACGGATGAGGACGAGACATTGGACATTTTACTCTGCTCATTCCCATCACTGCATACCTTAATAGTCCCTCTTCTGGTAATCCAGGCCCATGATGAATTTTATTAGTAGGTCTGTGATTATTCTAAGTTCTAAAATTGTTTTGCAGTCTTTTATGTTTTTTATCATAGGCTTCGATGGGACACAAATTCCTTATCATATCCTTTAGTATTTAGGCAGTAGATCACAGATTTTCTTATTTTGCGTACTCTGTTATCTCTGAGTTCATGAAGGAGCAGTATCATTTTTTTAGACTGAATAAAATGGTATACCAGTGACCTCTTAATTCAGTTTTGATTTGACTGCAAAATTTTTTCCTCCTCTATGAGGAGATAGTGTCTGCTTTAAGCTGTAATGTTTTGCCATGTTGCAAAAAGCCATAATGATAAATTAAATATTAAAAAAAAGCTTTTTTCCTTTTTAATTTCATGTGAATATGGTTTGTCTATCCACCAGAGACAGATCTTATAACTGTGACAGCCTCCTTATGCGGGTCTATCATTATTTGATAGAATGTCTTCTAAAACACTTTCCCTACAGTTTAATTCAAAATAGAATGCCATTCCAAAAAAGATCATCTCGTGTTGACCTCATCTCATTGGAACCACGGTATATTTCTGTCGGTGAATTATGTTCATGTTAACTAATTTATGAATCAGTTCTCAAATTTTACTTGAAATGTCCTGTGTCATTTCTGGGCCATGTGCTGGTTAATTTCTCCCGTTCCCCACCACACAGCGAAGTGAGCTTGCAAGTTTGGCAGATCTCTGCTGTTGCTCAATTATGTTTTTTAAAGGGAAATAGCATCACTCTTAGTGGGTTAGCTTTCGCTTTTTACCAAGCATATGAAGAATCAGGTATCTCCAAAGAGAGGATGAATATTTCAAATGATTTTTCATTTGCATTTCATCTTTAACTTTTTTTCCCCTTGAAGCAAAGAAAACATTACATCTGGATCAGATTTTTTAGATTTGACAAGGGCCCTTTCTCAAATGTAGTAAATTATTTCATTTCTGTTCATGAAAGCAGAATTAACTGAAAGAAGCTGTAACAGTGTACTTATTTGTGGCCAGTTGAGGAAAAGCTGATAAACTTTTAGGTCGAATAAGAATATAGTCTTGGTTAAATTCAATATGGATGTCCCAGCTTAGAAAGAATGTGTAGGAATGAATGCTTCCAATCCCCTACAATTAGATAGCAGATCAAAATAATTATATGCTTCTTCAAAGCATTGTGTCGAAATATGAGTGCTTTTCCCAAGAATAGATTTGGTGGTACCTTGTGTTTTCTTATCATATTGGATCATATTATATATGCGACCCGAAGAGTTAATATGATGTATATTCTGAGGTTCGAAGACTTTAACCACCTGCATTCTCTGCCTACAGTGGTCAAATATATCTGTACAACCCCGTGGATTTAAGCTGAAGCATATGAAGTTGCTGCATTTATAGTTTAAAAACTATCCAATATCAAAAATTTCGTATGGCTCAACCTGATATTTTTTAAGACAGTTATCTTCTTGGATCTCTATAGACTTCATTGTTTTAGCTCTTTCAGCTTTTAAAAGTATTTCAAAAGATTTCTTTTGTCTGAAAGGACCATCTTGTGTGACCTGCTTTTTGTTTTCCATATTGTACATTGGTATACAAAGAATAAATTAATAAAATTAGTAAATTAAGGTCATCCTTTATAAATCATTATTGCCAAGCTAATGTGTTTTGAGACCCAGAATATCTTCCACTCATATGTCAGCTCACCTTATGAAATGAATGGATAGTGAGAGTTCTTTTGTCCCAGAACATAAAGGCAAAATACAAAAGATTATTGCAAAAACCCAGGCCACATGTATTTAGATTATAATTTTCATATAAACATCCTTGGGCTAACAATTTGTTACCTTCTTTTCTTTGCTTGTATATTTGATTTGAAAGAGCACAGAGTGGTATGTATTTCTACAGCAGATAGGATTTTAATATCAGTTTTATGTACACCCTACACTATAATGTACCTTCTGTTTCCTGGTATAAGTAGGCCAAAAGACATTGTTCTACCAATGGCAAGAATAAAGTTTTTTCAATTCTAGAACTTGGATTTTTTTTAATATAAGTCCCAAAACAACAAAAATGTAAGCAGGAGATTAATATTATAGTGATATAATTTAATTAAAATTAGATTTTGTGTTAATTATTTTAAATAACTGATGTCTTTAGGTAGACACTGTCTTTCATTCATTTTCAGCAATTTTACCTAAAAGGAAAATAATTAAAATAGCACTTAATTCTCTGTATGTGTTTTTGGTATACTTTATGCAATTAATATTACACATAAAAATTATGTGGCATTTTCAGACTTGATGTTTGACATAATCCTTCATATGTGTTATCCATCCTTTACAATGATTGTTTTTGATTTGTGCATAAATCCATTCTGTCATTTCCAACTTTATATAAATCTTTAATGTTATGGGAAACATATTAGATTGACACATAATTTTTAAAAACTATATTTGTAAAATTTCTCTATTGTGAATAAAGCCTTTTAATATATCTCCTCCTTGGTTATGTTTTTCTCCATTTAAGTAAGTTTTTGTACATGTAGGGGTGAGTGCGTAGAGTTGCAAATGAAAATATTAGATCCAAATAGTAATCCCATACCACATTTCTCAAGGTGTGGGCTCCAGTTTACCTACATCAGAACCCCTGGTAAGTCTTGACAAGGAAACATTTCCCATTAAAAACTTGAACTTGCAAATAATTTTGCATGCATGGCCTTTGGTTAATCAAATACCTTTATTAAGAATCTAACATGTTCAACGCCAGGGCATGTAGGGTGGGGTGGGGAGTTGGTTTGAGAAGTAGCATGAAGTATGATCATTATTCTTTTTTTATATATATATATATATTTCACTGACCTTTTACAGAGGAAGGGAGAGGGACAGGGAGCCAGAAACATCGATGAGAGAGAAACACTGATCAGATGCTCCCTACACACCCCCCACTGGGGATGTGCCCACAACCAAGGTACATGCCCTTGACCGGAATCGAACCCAATACCACCCAGTCTGCATGCCGACGCTCTATCCACTGAGCCAAACAGGTTTTGGCTGATCATTATTCTTACATTTACATCCTCACGTACCACTGCCACAAAACAAAGCAGCATTTAGTGAAAAGACAAGTGAAAGTCTTCATTTCAGGGAGCAGGCCACCAGGATTTGATATGCCCCTCCTTTGGGGGCTTGACCAGGTTCTGGGATACCAAGGGCTCACAGGGAAATTCATCCCTATGTCTGCACTTCAGCCCTGTCTCCCGCCCCCACTCCCACCCCCCTATACCCGGCAGTGACAGTGCAGTGGTCACACCACGGCAGGCTGCTTGGTGGGCAGTGCACTCCTCTGCTTGCCCAGCCCCAGGCTGCAGGATGATGCAGGGTACTCCAAAGCCCAGGCCTTTCCCTTAATGCAGTGGTCGGCAAACTGCGGCTCGAGAGTCACATGCGGCTCTTTGGCCCCTTGAGTGTGGCTCTTCCACAAAATACCATGGCCTGGGCGAGTCTATTTTGAAGAAGTGGCATTAGAAGTTTAAGTTTAAAAAATGTGGCTCTCAAAAGAAATTTCAATCGTTGTACTGTTGTTATTTGGCTCTGTTGACTAATGAGTTTGCCGACCACTGCGAGTCCAGCCTGGACTCCCCTTCCTGAAGCACCTGGGTTGATCGTCAAAGAAGCTTAGTAGAAAGTAAGCCTCATGAGAACAGAAGTTACCTTTTTTGTTGCCTTCCTCTCTTGTCTCCATCTCCAGGGCCTGAATCAGCATCTAGGGCTTGGCAGCCCACAGGGAATGTTTGGTGAACAGTTGAATGCATGCATGCGTGAATGAATGAATGAATGAATGAGGTTTGCTACAGCTATTTGCAAATGTCTTTTAATAAGCTGAACATTTTAAAAAATATAACATGTTAGTGTTGTATAACATGCTGTTTTAAATAGATAATTATAAGAAGGGGCAATTTCTTTCATTGCTACTTATAGTAGTTTTAAGGAAATATAGAGTAAATTGTGGTTGTGACTGAAATTAACTAAAAAAAAAAACAGATTTTAAAAATCACCTTTTATCACATATGGCCCTATTTTCAGTGTTACTATTAAAAAATAGCCTACTACACTATATTGTTTCCTGACTTAATTTCACAATCCTGTGTCATATTTTTTTTAAAAAATGCTTTCTACAACATTGAGCAAAAGAATTGGTTTTTCATTTAAAATAGAGCTAGTCAAATGAGAACCTTCTGAATTCAATTACTTGTAACATAAAGGATACTGGCTATGTTTACTCTGTTGGTGACCAAATTACTAAAAAGTTTCTAAACATAATTTTTATTTATATTACTCATCAACCATCCACACAGAAATGGCAGCCTGGCAATCAATACATCCAATTTCTGATCATTATACATAGAGAATTCCTTAAATTTTTAAGATAACAAGAGAAACCTTTTTTTCATTTAAGCACAAAATTCTTATATCTAATCACCATTCCAACTCGTTAGATTGTGGCTGAAATGTAAGGGTGGGGAAAGGAATCTTATTTAATTTTGATTTAATGGCCCAGAGACTGGTTTCTGTTTTTCCCGGTTTATTCCATTCACACTGGCCAACGCATGAGTCATGATACTCAAGAAATATCTGCCAAGCATCAGATATGCATATAAAGTATTAGAACTGCATAGGAGTCTAGACGGCATTCAGTCCAACTCTTATTTTAAACATAAGGACATGGGATTTTCCCAAGGTCAGGAACTGTTTTTTATCCTCGCTCTATGCTGCCAGGCACAGTGATTTGGTAAGATTTATGCTAATAAAAGTTCAAAACAACATACGGGAGCACACCAGCCACTCTGAAAGAAAGGTGTAAATTGAGAGTTCGCCCTTGGAAACTGACTCAGGCCACATTTCTCAAGGTGTGGCTCTGGCTTATCTACATCAGAACCTCTGCGAAGTCTTGTTAAAATGCAGATGCCAGAGCATACCCCAAACTGAACAAATCAAAACTGTGGTGGGGCCCTGGAATACTAAAGAGGAGAACCACAATTTTAAGTGATAGGGGGTGGAAGTCCCAGGAGAGAAGAAATAATGAATTAATTAGCGAGTGATGACTAGCCCATGTACCTTTTGTTCTGTATTTTTGTTTCTACCTCCAGGTTTAAGCACAGCGACAACTTGAAACATAATTTGGAACACGTTGGAAATGTGGATTCATTCTTTTACAAAAGCATTTCTGAGCAATAAGCCATGTAATCTATGTCTTTTAGAAACAGTTTCACATTGGATTTTTAAACATTATTCTTTCTTATTGAGCAAACTCAAAAGTATTAACTTCAGTCATCCCTCTTTTTATTCAGTAACTGTTTCATTTGCTTTATTCTCCCAGTAGCTGCTTTTCAAGTCAATTCTCAAATTGTTTCTTCTGTTCTTGTTGAATGTTGACAAGATTGTCACTTGCACAGACTACACGAGAATTCCTAGGTAGGCCATGTGTCATATAAATATATAAAATATTCTTGGAAATGACCTTTGAAAAGCACCTTTGTTTCTAGCCCGTCCCCTGTGTTTTTGCATTCATTGTCATGCAATTGTCAAAGATTTGTTGGCTTGCAATTATTATGATCACTTTGAATCTCCTTAAAACATGCCTTAGTTACTGAATAAATTAACGTAAATTTGTGTCAGATTCATTTAATTCCCCAGTGCATGCAAATTACCATGAAAGCTCAGAAAGCAGTATATAGTATTTTTAAAAACTCTTCCACTGACTGGGATGTTTTGGCCTTAAGCTACGAGCCCATATTAATTCATAATTTTACAAACAAGGCCTCAACATGCCCAGCTTTTCAAATCATATTTTTCAAAATGACTGGCACCTGAGAGTATTTTGTTTTGCTTCGCTTTTAATTTTCTTAGGAGGAAGAAGTAAATGATCCTAATGCACAAAACCTTGGGAAGTTTGTTCTTGACTTTCTGTCTTGGAGTACTTTGTGGAAAGTAGAAACAGGCTTAGAATCATCTCCTAGAACTGGGATGAGAGGCCAAAATGTCAGCTTCTCTCACTAGGCACAGTGCTGCAGGTCCCAGTTCACAGACATGGCCTCTTACTTGTTGTGACTCCACTTCGTAAATAGCAGAAGATCGAGCTCGGTCTCCCTTCTTGTGGAAAATGTCATCACCACTTTGCCATTCAGTCCAACACTTCCACCTCACCCATTAAATAAACCCTGAGCACATTTCACAGCTAGTCACACTTGCAGCTTGCTAGTCCCAAATTGGTAATTTTGTGTCCTAGTCTCAGCCAGGTGCTGCAAAATTATATACGTCTTAAATACCACCATTATAATAAACTAGAGGCCCGATGCACGAAGATTCGTGCAAGAATAGGCCTTCCTTCCCCTGGCTGCCGGCACCACCTTTGCTCCAGCCCAGAGCCACCTTCTGCCTCTCACCTTGTTGCATCAATTTGCATATTCCCTCCTTATTGGCTGTGGGTGCTGCCATATTTGTTGCAGAGTTACGGTCAATTTGCGTATTCTGTCTTTATTAGATAGGATTAAGGCCCTCTACCTGGTGCAGTGTAGAAGGGGTAGAAAGTGTAGATGCATTTGGACCTATACTTTGATAAGGATCTATATATATTTGGATTTATACGATGGTAAGCACACTTTACTAGGAATCAAGACAACTGAGTTCCAAGCTTATCTCTGTTTTGAACTTCCTGAGTGACTCGGAACAAGCACTCAAGTCTTCACATCTCGGTTTCCTCGTCTGTAAATAAGGAGGAACGATCAGTCTAGGGGTAGCCGCTGGGCTCTGCCCTGAACGAAGTCTGTTGTGGGAACCTGGAGCAGGAACCAGCCGTATCCAAACCAGGAGTTTCCCATCCATGGACTAGGGACCACTACACCTGAATTATAAAACTTCAAACCTTAAGTTTCCTCATCTGTGAAGCAGGGTCAATAACACTCTCTGAGGGTTAAAATTGCTCCTGTAGGTGAACGTTGTTAGCTTCCACCTGGCGGGATTGGGCCTTCAACCCTGAATTCCAGGCCCTGAATGCAGCACTTACATCCTGGGAAGGAAGCCTCGCTGCTCCACGTGGGCAAGCCCCTAGCGTGTTCCGCTGTGACAACACGGTGCAATGACTTCTCTTGCTGGTGCCAACTGCCGCTGGGCTCTGGATGCCGACCTCCAGGCAGACTGACTGCTGCACACACGTGCCCTGGCTCATCTTCCAAGGTCAGAGTGTAGCACTCGCTTTCTGACAGGAGGAGACAGAAAGAGTCCGCTCTGTCTTCACACCTGTTCTGTGCACGAATGGAAGACGTTTTCACTTGTTTTCTTTTTCTTTTTCAAGAACAGGTTTTCCTTTCGCATTTGTAGAAGAAATATAGGATCAACCTGCCTGATGGTTGCCCTGGTAAGAACACTATTATCGATCGTGTCATTGACCTATTGGATAGTCCGGTGAACATAAAACACTGGCTGCTCGTTAAGAGCTCCATTTAAATTTTAGTTTTGTTTCCATCCCAGAGTAGCTTTGGAAACCAACAAGTCCATTTTATGAATTGGGAAGGAATCATTTTTGAAAGCCCCAGTATTGTTTCCAAAATCAGCTTATATGATTAAGAATCGCTTTTAGTGACTGAAAACTAATCACATCTAAAGAAAAATACACAAAGTGATTTTGATTCAGAGTCTACTTAACCTGTCTCCACCAACCCCGAGAAGAACTTAGTTTCCACAGCGTTGGGGACATGAATTCTGTGAGAAGAACCCTTCCTTTTCTTCTGCTCTCCTCCACAGGAAGGTAAGACTTGGCTTCTGAAGAGGGGCTTGCAGTCCTGCCCCCAGGTTCTGCCTAACCAAGCGCTCAGGGTCCCCTCTCCCCGACCATGCCACCCTCTGCTCACCTCACTCTCCTGCACTCTGCCTGAAATGCCCTTCCTATCTTTTCCTCCTCTTCTTGGGAAATGCCTACCTGTCCGCCTCTCTGGCCCCCCAATTTATTCTCGCACTTCTGGGACTCCTAAGGACTTTATGCAAATTTCTATTCACATGCAGCACACAATGGTGTCACTCTGTGTTTCCATTTATTTATTCATTCTATCACAATACTTATGAAGCACCAAGAATGCTCTGGACACTACCCTAGGGATTCAACAGAGAGCAAGATTTTCTTCTTGTTTTCATAGAGAAAGGAAGGTGCCATGACTTATTCATTCATATAAATGCAGGATGTAATACAGCATCTAGCACATATTTGTTCATCCCAATTGCATCCTTTTATCCTATATACTAGAGGCCTGTTGCATGAAGATTCATGCAATAGGCTTTCCTTCCCCTGGCTGCCAGGACCAGCTTTCCTCTGGAACCTGGGACCCAGGCCTTCCCTCTGGCTGTTGCCTCCAGCCGGAGCCTTCAGTCTTCTCTGCTCTGGCTGGAGTGCTGCGCTGCTGCCGCCGTCTCCGCCCTCCAGGGTGGGCGCTTGCTGCCGCCACAGCTTTGTCTCCACCCCTAGGGCCGGGAGCTCAAGCCGCCTGGTCCTGCCCCCCACTCCTGATTGGCTGGTAGCATAGCCAATCAGGAGCCAAGGCACAGTCACATTTGCATGTCACTCTTTTATTAGATAGGATAGGAGGCACTCAGAAATCATTCGATGAAGAGTGAACAAATTGTTAAGAAATGGACAAAAAATTGCCAACTTTCCTTCCAAAAATATAAACACAGTTTTCGCCTTAAGTTTTCCTGCAAGACAACACAGCCCCTGCCAGGCCATGCTAACTCAGGGGTGCAGCTACCTGCACAGTAGAATGCAGAGCTTATATTTAGGGGCTAATCTAGTGTTTACCTTAATTGCAAGATGCCCTATGATGAGCTGTCGTTAGAAAATTTTCATCACCGTACTTGCAAAAGCAAACTCACCAAAAATAGGCCACTTGTCATCTTGTAGTATGTTCATAATGTATCACCTGTCTCCAGGAAAACCCCAGGAGCCCAAGCTGTACCCCTCCATTGTAATTGCTTCTGGACTCCACGCTGTTAGTAAGATCAACAGACACTTCAGATCCTCTCAGAGCCCTTGGGGTTTGGCTTGTTGTGTTTGTGGGGGATGAATTGTTTATTTGTTTGTTTCCTTGCTTTATCCATCATAGATAAAGACTGCTCACGGGCATGCTCATACATCGGGAGCTGGCATCTGGTCAATGAGACACTTAGGGACACTCACAGGGACCTCAACAAAAAATAAGTCCTCTGTGGTGATGGCAGCCTTTTTGTAATCTTCTAATCACAGGACAAAGGATTCTGGAACTAAAGCAAATCCATTATTATTTATATTGTGGTGTTCTTGCTCATAAGTTCAGCTTCCTTTTCTCAGGGGGTCTGTCTTCAAGCATTCCTACAATTGACAAAAGTGACTGATTAGAACGTTCACCCTTCTCCATCTTATCTTCTTGTCTCCGGCATCTAGGGGAGGTGCTGATATAAATGAGCACACAGCAGACAGGGGAGAAAAAACAAAGGCTCCCAGGGCAATGAATCAGTCCCAGAAAAATCTGGAAGTGACACTTGTCACAATTATAAATCAATACACAGGATTCCATTAAACACTAGATAAAAACCATATAGGGTGTCAAAACCGTGATTAAAAGGTAAATAAACATTGGGAGTTCTAACAAGAGCTTAGATTTATTTTGCAGCTCTGAAAAAGCGGAGGATAGATTGTTTTCTTCTTTCTGGTCCCCTTCACATAATGAGGACTGCATTAAGGAGAAGTTTCAAAATTTCCACATTGCCTATCTGGGCTTTTAACCTCTCCCAAAGATCAGAAAAGACTGCCAAGCCAGAAAGCATTCTTGGCTGTGTACACAGCTCATTCTTTAACTCGGAGTTTCAGCACGTCCAGGCAGGACCGAAGACATCTCCAGCGTCTTTATCTATTGATTAACTGTAGAAGAGTTTTTGTTTAAAATGATTCATGAATGCTCTCTAAAGTAAATGTTTTATTCTATTTTAGAATAAAGACTGTAAAGGGAAAACTGAGACATGCATTTCCTTCCTTAGCCCTGCAAATATGTTATATTATTATTTTTTTTTTTTTTTGCCCATGATATTTCTATTAAGAGCTAGAGGCAGGAAAAGAAATCCATTTGGCAATGAGATTGTATTTTTCCTCCTGAGATGGAAATCCAAGACCAAGTGCCAACTACGACTCCGCTGGGCAGAGGTCACTTGGCTGCTCGCCAGTCCACATTAGGAACTGCCCTGGGACTTTTGAGTAACTACTGGTGTACCCCACATCTCAAAGGGAAGGCAGGGAAACCCTCCTTTCTCTGTGAGCCTCATGGTTAGGATGCCAAGATTCCTAGGTAGAAGCCTCAGAAGCAGGCATCACATTGTGAACTGATTTGTTGTGTGTGTCCTTTTGTGGTCATTGTCTTTGTGATTATCACAAGTGGTGTATTATTCTGTCTCCAAAAGAAGAAATTTAACACAGAAACTTAATTTCATAAGGGATAGGAGAGCTGAGGATGGTGAATTCTCACGGAAAGTCAGAAATCAGCAGCTGCAGGATGCCGCAGTCTGGGGCCTACATTAGGAAGACACAAGGTAAAGGTAATGTTACCAGAGACCAGAAATGTCCGGAGCATGAACTAGGTCTACAATGGAGGACCGGCCAGCAGGAACTGATCAGAGGGGAGACATAGTTCAACAGAAGGTAGAATCATGAAGGTGATGTAGCTGCTGTTTGAAACACCACTAAAAGCACAACCAATGGGAGAAATACCCTGGTTTCTCTGTCTCCTACTTTCCAATCTCCCATAAATGCCTCCCATTGGTCAAGATTACAGAAAGCAGGGCAAGGGAGTCTGGGAAATGTAGTTCCCTGAGATGTAGAAGCTCAGGAATAACATTTACGAAAGAAAGTAGATGAATTACTGGCAAAAGTGACAATAGCTAGACTCGTCATTTAGGACCTCTGCTTAGCTTGATACATCTTTATTGAAAAAAACCATCCTCAAGACAACCAGATCATAGAACTGACAGAGAGCCTCGAGTGCAATGATTTATGCATCACCCCTGAGCTACACAGCAAATATATTTGACATATTTTTGAGCCTTCATATCTCAGTATTGAACTCGCTTGTGAGAAGCCACATCTGCCCATCCATGAAAGTTCAAAAAAAGTTTAACAGGTGCTTTCAGTAAAAGAGTAGGCTTGAGAGAAGGAAATCTGTGGCTCCATGAAGCACTGGCTTGCTGTCAGAGAACAGAAAGACAGCTAGGCCTCAAATAAAACCTGCCAAAGGCATGGCCATCAAAACGATCCTCGTTAGATGTCAATGATTAAAGCTTGGCCAGCCTGCTTTGGATCACAAATGATTTTAACTCCAAACTTTCACATGACTGATATTAGCACTTTCTAAGCCTTTATCTGCCAACCCAAATACATCAGCCTAGTTTTATATCCTACTTAGTGGAGCATAAAAATGATGACAGCTAAATGATCAGGCAAGGGATAGAACTTAAGCTTTTTAAAAAAATTCTGACTCTATTAGTTTAATAGTACTTCTCATCAGCACAGAACCCTGTGGTGTGTGTTTTTTAACCACTCAGAGAGAAGATATTTTCAGCCATCTTGTTTTGTATTCCTCACTGGGTTTAAATGACAAAGCCTACCCTTGTAAGTCCAGTTCAGATGTCACCTCTGAACCTTTCCCTGTCTTCTTCATTTTGCTCTGTTAACAGCGTGAATAAGCTTCCACGGGTGTACTTATTACATTTTACTGCATTTATTTGTTGCCAGTCTATCTCTCTCTACTAGTGATTTACAACAAAATAACCTGTCAAAAGTCATTTGACTTTACAGATTAAATAAGTATGAGCTGGTCTACCCTACAATTCAGTCAGAAATTAATATCCCCAGTCACTGTTGCCAAGTTTGATAATTTTGTTGTGGAATGAGGTTGTTTTGCAATACTTTGTGAATCCTTTTTGTCATTTTTACAGGAATGGGAGTGGAGCTTTTCTCATCTTTGCTCACTTATTTTCAGCTAGTTGTTGCTACTCTGTTATTTCAAAAGTTGAAATAACCATAATATCCAATTTAAGAGATTAAAGGGAATAAATTTTCAGTACAAGGACAAACTGGAACAACCTTAAAATCCAAAATAATAGAAAATAATATGTAAGTTATATTTTTCTTTCCATATAAAAATACTATAATGATGCCTGTTAATACTTGACTGTAGCTCATAGTATAAAATAAGCATATAATAAATGAGTATGTGCTATAGACCAAATATCTGTGACAGCCCCCCTCAAAAATTTATATGTTGAAACCTAATTCCCAAGGTGATGGTATTTGGAGGAGGGAATTTGGGGAGGTGTTTAGGTCATGAGGGTAGAGCCCTCATGAGTGGAATTAGTGCCCTCATAAAAGAGGCCCCACCGACTGTCCTCACCCCTTTCACCACGTGAGGACATAGCACAAAAGCTATGAACCAAGAATAGGGCCCTCCCAAGAAACTGAATGTGCCAGAACCTTGACCCTAAATTTCCCAACCTCCAGAACTGTGAGAGGTTGTTCATGAGCCACCCAGCCTTTGAGAGTCTGAATAGACTAAGCAGCATGAATGGACTAAGACAGTACGAATATAATTTTTGTTCTTTTTCTTCTAAGTTCAATCCATCTCGATGGAAGGCACTCCCTCTTTCAGGCATTTCACAGATGTGTCTATATCGAGATATCTTTCTTTAGGGAAGATTTGGCATGAACGCACTAGTTCAAATTTAATTTTACTCAAGTAGGGTGCTATTTTTCCAAATGGGAAGTACACATCGTTTCTCTCCCCACTCTCCTCTCAGTCTGTTTCTCCGGTTCCAGTTCCTCCCATTCCACATCCCTCCTTCCCAAATGGTAAGCCAAACTCTCACTATCTATAAACCATATGCTAGGACAAAGCTATCCCTTTTATAAGCTATTTTCTGCCCAACTCTAAGAATTTCATTTAGAAAACACTCCTAAGGGCTCTTCATAACAGAAGGCGCAAGGGGAAAAGAAAGAATTATCCAGCTCAGAAATAATTCTTGAATGGTTACGACTTCCGAAGTCATACATGAGAGTGTGGTTGCAGCAGGGATCCTTCAGAACCAATCCAGGCAAAGTGGTGTCTGGTGTTATTTCTAGAGTATGATGCAGGAAGTAGATATATAATTTAGAATATTAATGAGCTTTAATGGTTTATAACTAGAAATCAGTCAAACAAGTAATCGGCTTACTTAAAATGTAATTAATAAAATGACTAATTCAGATCAGAATTGGATTGCTTTTGGCAAGACCTCTGTTGAAGTTACAGTCAGGTGCAAGCCTATCAGAGGACTGCAGAGAAGTGGGGTTTTTTGTTGTTGTTTTTTACAGAATGCACACACCCAAAACTACCTGTCCTACAAAATTAGAGTGTAAGAATGTAGTAATTTTTTAAATGAATCATGAGAAAGAGACAGAAATAAAGAGGTATTTTGGACTATGAAAATGGAAAGGTCATGTTTTAGAGCAGTTTTTATAAAATAAATTATTTGCTCCAGCACCAACCAACAACTTTACTGCTGAATTTTTAAATGGCCAATGCAAATAATAATAATTAATAATAATAACATCAGTATTCTCACATTTGACTTTTTTAAATCAATATTTTATTGATTTCAGAGAGAAAGGGACAGGGAAAGAGAGATAGAAACATCAATGATGAGAAAGAACCATTGGCTGCCTTCTGCACACCCTCTACTAGGGGTTGGGCCCACAACCCGGGCATATGCCCTTGACTAGAATCGAACCTGGGAAGTTTCAGTCCACAGGCCGACCCTCTATCTACTAAGTGAAAGAAACCAACTAGGGCTCACATTTGGCTCTTTAGGACATACCTTCACATACATTATGTCATTTAGTCATTCTAATGGGAAAATGTCGTTCATATGTGTATGTATTGTGTGCACATGTTTCAATGTAAACAGCCAACCCAACGTGGGCGCGTTTCCAGAGTGCACACCAGAGAACAGAAACAAAAGATATTCGTGGCATGGTGTCTGATAACTGATTGACCAAGGGCTCCATGCCTGGGGTCTGCGAGCATATGCACATTTTTCAGGGATAAGGATCTAAAACTTTAACAAGATTCTCTAGAGGGTGGAAGAGAGTCTCTGGCCTAAAAAAAAAAAAAAAAATTAGAAACTGCTCTTTTAGATAGACGCTACAGTTAACAAATAGACATAGCTGATTCAGTAAACCGCAGAGCTTGTTGCACTGCTTGGATCTAGAAAATTCTGCTAAAATGGCTCATTTTCCCGCTGTGATCCTACTTAATGTAAGGTGAAGAGGTGAACTTATTTTTTTAATTCATTTGGTAGCTTTTACTAGAATACCATGGTGCACATACAGTATATCAATGGAAGTTGCTACTATGTGTGACGCTCTACATTTTCTGCTAGACCAGGCATCCTGGCAAGCTTCCTGCTCTCAGAAACCATGTATATGTATTCTCTCAAGTAACCAGGGTGCTGATTAAGAGATTTGTTGTATTTATTTGTTAGGTAATCAGTGACAATCTGAATCCTACAACATACTTTGAGATCTTCTGTTACAAAGCAACTTGTGAAGAAAATGTGTACTCATTGGGAACAAAACTAAATCACCCAGAATTAACTAAAACAATGCCATTCTCATTGCAAGTGCTGAGATTATCTGCAGGCACCAGCGCCTTGCAATGGGAAGTCATAAAGAGGTAGTTTCTTTTCATTAAACTTATGATATTCTAAAACAATATATTGAATTTGTTGTGGTGACATCCTATATAATAAAAGGCTAATATGCAAATAGACCAACCCATGGAACAACTGAACAACTGGTCACTATGACATGCGCTGACCACCAGGGGGCATGCGCAGAACATGGCAGGTATCAGTAGCAGGCAGCAGACCACAAAACATGGTGGGCATCAGTCACGGTGGGATGGTGGAGCAGGTGAGCAGAGGCACCAGACCAAGGCAGGAAGCAGTTTCTGTCATCAGAGTGAGCCTCTGGTGGTTACTGAAAATTCTTTGTTCCCACCTGCTGCTGGCGCCTGGAGCCAGTCCCGATCACTTGGTGCCATCAGTGGGTGCGAGCAGTGGCTGGTAATAGAAAGTTACACATTCTATGGATTCCGGGTGAAAGGGTACAGTCACACCCTCTCAGGCTCTGTCCTCCCCTGGCACCCCTCAGGGCTTCTCCACCTCCCCCTGCTCCTGAGGGGCAATTGGGGCAGCAGCTGCAGCTCCCACCTACTGATGGCACCAGTCCCGATGGGACCTGCTGCTGGTGCCAGCCTTAATTGCTCCATGCCATGAGCTGGTGTGAGCCGGGCTGGCATGTCAGCAAGTGGGAGCAGTGCTGGCAGGAGCAGGGGACCGAAAGTCATGGCAGGAGGGGCCAGGTGAGAAAGTGGAGAATGGGCAAAAATCCACCCCTGTGCCCACCACAGCCTTGCAGCCCACAGTTCCTTTCAAGGTGCACAAATTCATGTACTGGGGCCCTTGTTGGTTATTAAAGTTATATAGATTTCAGGTGTATAATTCTATAATACATCATCTGTATATTGTATTCTGTATTCACCACTCAAAGTCAAGTCTCCTTCTGTCACTATTTATCTCTTTTACCCTCTTCTACCTCCCCCTAACCCCCTTTCACTCTGGTAATCACCATACTGTTGTCTGTGTCTATGAATCTATTTTGTTTTATTTGCTGTTTAATCCCTTCACCTTTCTTACCCAGTCCCCCAACCTCCAAGTGCTGTTCCCAGAACATGCATTGGTTTTCTTATAAGTTACAAGCCAAGGCCTGATTTGTGTTTGCGTTCTGATTTCCCTCATCAAAATATTTTCCCAAATCCTGTTTTATGGTTATATGTGTAATTGATCTCTGTATAAAGATTTATGTCAAAATAGACGCCATGGGCTAGGAAATGTTAAATTAATCCCATTACAGTCTTTTGCGGGGAAGGAATGCTTGTTGTTGACCAAATACCAGCTTAACTGGCTGCTCTCTGGGTTAATATGTCCCAGAATGGCATTCCTGAGCAGTTGGAGTGTTCATTAAAACATTAATTCTGGGGTTATCCTAGAAATACACACAGTGAGCCAGTACGTGTGAGACTAAATATGACTGTACCCTTTCACCCGGAATCCATAGAATGTGTAACTTTCTATTACCAAGATGTTGAGATTAGGATGAAAAATTTTCCTTAGTTCCAACATAAACAAGGTCAGCTAATAACAGGAACAAAAACAAACAAACAAACAAAAACAGAAACCAGAACCACAAGCATAACAAGAAAAAGGGTCAGGTGAGCCAGAGTCCAGGAAAGGGTCTGTCCTGAGGGACCTGATCACGGAAGAAGCAGTGAAATGCCTGCATCCTCAAAGCCAGTGAACCCAGTTGGCCCAATTCTGCCCTCACATTATGGAGTTCCTCCACAGGAACTAAGATCCATTTTTAGGCCCTAATTAAAAACAAAAATGACAAAACCGCCGTAGCAACCCAACCCTCAGGGGCCCAGCAGCTTTTCTGCCCAGAGAGCAGCCATCCAGGTAATTAGTGCCTGGTGTCCCTGCTCCACAGGCTTCCCCTCACACCCTCTCAGGCTCTGTCCTCCCCTGGCACCTCCAGCTCAAGCCTTACAAGCCCCAGCTGTGTTCCTCCATCATTTCCTAAAGAGCCAATCCTTTGAGAAGGCCGGGAGCCAATTCTGGATGTGACAGGTGTCTTTGCTTGGAGAGTTCACAAGCATATGTCTTGAGCACCCAGCATGGGCCCAACAGCTTGTGTTGTTTTCAAAGAGGATTCATTCCAGACACTCCCAGGGACCATAAAGCTAAGTGCTCTGTGACCAGGGACATGCCACCCCATCAGGACGGGCAGGATTCCAGCACACCTGTCATCCAGGAAAAATAAGGCAAGGCACTGTGTTCACACACAGAGCTCTAGTATCTCTGCTAGCAGGGAGCGGTCCGAGGGGAAATTTAATTCACAGGCATCTCTTGAGCAGCCATTAACGTGCTCTCCACCAGGACAGGCCATGGGTTCTGAGGTGGGGAAGAGGGATGACCAGCTTTGGAGTTCAAACCCAGCTATGCCTCTTGCAGGATCGACGCTAGGGTCACCTTTCATTAAATTGATGTCTTAGCTATTGATGGAGTGCCTACCATGTGTCAATTACTATCCCAAGCACTTTGGAGACATCAGTGGACAAACAGGCCTCACCCCCTTTTCCCAGGGAGCTTACATTCTAGCAGAAGACAAAGAAAGTCTTCATATATAAGGAAATTGCACAAGGGCTAGAAGATGAGAACTACAGGAAAGTGTAAATGTGGAAGGGGGTAAGACAATCAGGAGTGCTTAGAATGATGCATACAATGCCTGTGAAGAGAACTGATCGGAGTGAAGGCATGAGGATGTGAGGAATTAGCCAAGGAACCATTTGGGTTATCCATGTGAAGAGTGTCCCAGGTAGAGGGACTGGCTGGAGCAAAGGACTTAAGAGATTGTGGGGCTTGGATGTGGTGTGGACAGCTGAGGAGACAGGAATGGAGTGAGAGAGAGTATGACTGAGAGAAGGACTGCAGAGGGATTGTGGGGCTGTGACCACTGTCGGGAACAAGTCACCTTTTCTCGGCCCTCATTGTTTTGTGTGTGTGAGATACACATGCGCGCGCGCACACACACACACACACACACACACACACACACACACACACACACACTAAGGGCCCAGTGCACGAATTCATGCATCTTGAAAGGAACTGTGGGCCACAAGGCTGTGGTAGGCACAGGGGTGGGTCTCAGCCCATCCTCCACACCCCTGCCCTGCCCTTCCTCCCGTGGGCCCCGGTCCCCCTCTGCCAGCAGCCCCACTCCCATAGCCATCACTCCCAGGCATTGACGGAGCCAGCCCCCTTCACACCCACTGATGGCATGGAGTGATTGGGACCAGCACCAACAGCAGGTGTGAGCAGGGCCGGTGCTGTCAGCAGGTGTGAGCAGAAGCTGCTGCCCTGATCGCCCCTTAGGAGCAGAGGGAGGTGGAGAAGCCCTCAGGGGCAATCAGGACCAGCAGCTGCCCTCGCACCTCCTTATGACGCCAAGTGATTGGGACCAGCACTGAGCACCGGCAGTGGGTGCGAGCAGTGGCTCCAGCACCTGCTACGGGTCTGAGCAAGGCCAGCACTGGCAGTGGGTGCAAACAGGGTCAGTGCTGGCAGCAGGTGTGAGCGCTGGGCAGGATCACGATGCACAGGAACAAAGAATTTTCAGTAACCACCAGATGTTTGCCCCAGTGACAGCAACTGGCACTCTGCCTTTGTCTGGCATCCCCACTCACCTGTTCCAGCATCCCACAGCAGCCAATGCCCACCCTGTCCCACACACACACCCTAGTGGACAGCGCACATTATAGCAACCGGTTGTTCGGTTGTCTGGTTGTTCCAGTTGTTCCACCATTCAGTCTATTTGCATATTAGCCTTTTATTATATAGGATGTATGTATGCTTTGGCAAGTGGCTGTGAGAACATGATGACAGGTATGAAGGGCTCAACATAGCATGAAGTAGAGCCTCTGTAAAGCTTAAAGGACTTTGCTTCCTCCTCTTGCACCTCCGATGACAGAACTAGTGCAAATTAGCCCAAAATTAGGGCTTAGAAATGGGAGCTGTGCCCTACAACAGAGTAGCAGAAGGCAAACATTTTAAAATACGGTATTTTTTTCCTAACAAATTTGACCCTTGCCACTACCCTCCACTCTCCCCCCGCAACACCTCACCCCCCAGCCATCGTTCCAAGCTCATGGCCACCACAGTCCTTGATAGCAAGTAAACACTGCGACCCAAGGTCAAAGGGAAGAATCTGAGATGGAGGAACAGCAAGTAGACACTGAGATCCAAGGTCAAAGGGAAGAATTTGAGACGGAGGAACTTTGGTTCTCAAGGGGATTTCCTTCCCATCCTCTGCCCCCTCCCCTGCCCTCCTCTACCTCAGGATTGACCAGTTCCTAAACTGGGGGGAAGGGTCTTATCCTGCTGCGCAGTGTCATGTGGGCCCCTGGTTGTGTGTCCCTGGGCAGAGCTAAGAGAACCACCTTCTCCTTTAAGGAATGAAGTGGGTGCAAATCAGCAGATTCTTGGGAAGGAGGAGGGCACACTGGGGAAGGAAAAGCAGGTGGGGACATTCCCGGGGAGGACAGCTTAGCCCGGGGAAAGCTGAAGGGCTGTCCCCCTCTGCACCCTTGGAGGTAGCAGAAGCTGCTGCAGCTGCTCTGGCTGGGCTTCCCCCACTTCTCTTTCGGCCAACAAGAGGAAGTGGAGTGCAGACATGCGGAGAGAAGAGGCTTGCTTTCCCGCCTCAGAGGTACAGGTGCTTAGATGGGCCTCTGCTGCAGCCAGATTTTCAGAAGCACAATTTCCATGGCAAATGCTCTTGCCTTTGCCCAAAACCTTCCCACTCAGGCAGGAGCCCAACATAGTGAGGTGGGTGGACCCCCTCCCCAGCAGGACCCCGGGCTGTGGTTTCTTTCTCAGCCCCAACCTATAGCTAGCCTGAAGGGAGAAGAGAAACGGGAAAAAATGAACAGACCGGGCCAGTTTCTCAGTGGTTAGAGCATCAACCCGAGGACTGAAGGGTCCGGCTTCAATTCCTGGTCAAGGGCGTGTACCTGGGTTTCAGGCCTGATCCCAGCTTGGGCCCAGGTGTGTGCAGGAGGCAACATCTCTCTCTCTCCCTCTCTCTCTCTCATTCTTTCTCTCTCTCTCTCTCTCTCTCTCTCTCTCTCTCTCTCTCTCTCTCTCTCTCACACACACACACACACACACACACACACACACTTCTATGCTCTGTAAAAGTCAATAGGGAAAAAAGAAATCCTCAAGTGAAGATTAACAACAACAACAAAAAAGGGTCAGAAGCCCTAACAGCCAATGAACCTGTCTCACTTGTCTCACTTGTGAGCATTCGACTTCCAGGAATTGTTCAACCTAATTGTCAGCCTCCTACCCTTCCAAGAACTAGCTGTCCCTTCCTGTTCCATAATTAAAGTCTCCGTCCCAGGTAGAAGACCCAAGACCTGAACCCCAGGGAAAGCTCGCCCTTATCTGCATTTACCAACATAGGGCTCCGAAGGGAGGGATGGGGCAGTCACTCTGACCTCATTGCACTTGTAACTGAGTTGGGGAAAAGAAAACCCACAGGAAGGAGGACCAGGGTGAGCTTTGGGAGAGCGGTGCCTAACTAATGTGTGACAAGCACCACCAGGGGTCTGAAAGGAAGAGAGCCAGGAGACCTGGAAGATTCTATGAAAGATGAGGAATTTACAAATAAGCCAATGGGGCAACCAAGCTGACATGAGATGCTGAGGACAAAACAAGTTGCATAAGCAGGGTGGGGTCGGATTAAGGAGGGTGTTGAAAGCGAGGAGGAAAATCTTGGAATCCTCCGTTAAGAAATGGCCCATTGGGAAATACCGGGTCATGGAAGGCTGCGTGCGCTGAGCAGATGTTGCTGGACGTGCAGCTGTGCGGCCCTCCGGAGGCCTCCTCCGCACAGCGCCCGCAGCTCACCGCGTCCCGGGAGCCAGGGCTGCCGGGCCCTGGGCGGCCACGGAGACTGTTCTTCCTGGATGGATGGGGTCTCTGGGGAAGCTCCTGGACCCCGGGCTCTATTTCTGGCAGGCCAAGAAGGCGGGCGGCCAGGATCTGGGAAGCTCTGCCTTTGCACATAACGTCAGCCACCCCTGGGGGGAGGTTGGGAGCAGATCACTCTGAAAACTCCAAGCTCAGACTGCACTGTTTGGGCGCCATTCGTTTTGTTTGTTTGTTTGTTTGTTTGTTTGTTTGTTTTTTGCTCTTTAATTTGCATGTTTCATTTCCAGCCACAGGGACCCAGAAAACATTGCAGGACCAGGAGCTGAGCTGGGGAGGGGACAGGGACAGTGAGGAGGGCTCCGGGCTGCACCGGCACTTGACAGGTCCGTGCCTCACCTAACCACAACAGAGGGACACTCCCTGGACGCCCTGCCCCCCACTTCCTGCCCCCTTTCCTCTCGTTTTTATGTCCGTCCACGAAGAAAAGAACATTCTCCTCTCCTTTTTCCAGCTGGCAAGGGCTTCCCTTCAAGAAGATAAATGTCTCTGTTCCCTATCCCACGTCATCCTTCATTCAAAGGGTAGAGGCTGGGGTGGGAAGGGAGATTATTTTGGGGGTGGGGGGTAAAAACAAACGAACAAAAGACCCTTGTTATCTACAGTTACTAGTATAAAAAAGGACTCGCTCGTCCCGCTCTCACAGTGTTATCTGTGGGGAAGTCAGTGGTTTCTGTATTTGGTAAATAGTTATGGCACAATCACTCCTTGGCAAGTGCCTTCAGTGGTTCTCAACTGTTCTAATGCCTCGACCCTTTAATACAGTTCCTCAGGTTGCGGTGACCCCCACCCATAACATTATTTTCGTTGCTACTTCCTAAATGTAATTTTCCTACTGTTACGAATCGTAATGTAAATACCTGTGTTTTCCAGTGGCCTGGTTGAGAACTGCTAGCAGGGTCCTCTAAGACCATGGGAAAACACAGATATTTACATTAAGATTCATAACAGTAGCAAAATTACAGTTATGAAGTAGCAACAAAACTAACTGGGGGTCACCACAACATGGGGAACTGTATTAAAGGGTCGCGGCAGTAGGAAGGTTGAGAACCACTGTGCTAGATGCTCCTGGTGATGGTGTGTGTGGCTGCTGTACCGCAGTAACTCGGCGCCTCCACCCAGCAGCGGCTGCCCATCTCCACCAGCGCCATCGGAGACCGCAGTGCACAGCCAGGCTAGAGCCAACTCTGTGGAGAACCCCCCAAAAAGCTAGATGTGGCAAACCCATCTGCCCCCTCAGCACACGTTCAGCTCTCCTCTGGCTCGGTGACCAGTTAAATCTCAGCCAAACTCCCAGGCCTCTGCATCTCCTGATTCTGAAGTGCATACTGAACCATAGCTGACTAATCATGCAATTTGGCTAAATGTCAGGAAATGCAGAGGAACAGAGGCAGGGAGAAGTAGCCCTGGGAGTGCGGGGAGGCAGCTCTGGCCAGGAGGGCCTGTGAAGGCAGGCGCAGGCCTGGCCTGCCCGCGGATGCAGTGAGCTGGTGATGGATGCTGGACGCGGGGTCAGCTTGGACGGGGATGATCTCAGGGAGATCTGCTCCAAGCATCTGCAAGCTGCGCACCAGCCAGTACTGAGATCTGCTTTTGGAAGAGATCGCTGGCACTTTTAGGGCACCGCACGCTGAGGCAAAGGTTAAGTCGGGAGAAGTTCCCAACACAGTTATGAGATATACCCTGGGGTTGTGGCTTTTTCACATATATTTTTATTGATTTCAGAGAGGTCAGGAGAGGGAGTGAGAGAGAAACATCAATGATGAGAGTGAATCATGTATCGGCTGTCTCCTGCACGCCCCCTACTGGAGATCGAGGCCGCAACCTAGGCATGTGCCTTTGACCAGAATCGAACCTGGGACTCTGCAGTCTGCAGGCCGATGCTCTATCCACTGAGCCAACTAGCCAGGGCTATCCTTGGGGTTTTAAAAGACAAATCTCAGGTCTTGCCTCCCCTGCCTCCTGATCAGATGTCCCTCTCACTCACTCTGAACATACCGCCCGCCCCTCTCTCCATTCCATCACAGGCATAGAGGTGAGAACTCAGCTTTGAAGGGTGGCTCTCACCCATACATTCTGGCAGCCACCACACTGTCATGAGCTGTATGGATTGTTCCCCTGGTGTCCTGAGTCTTTCACTAAAACACGCTGTTGTGCTCTGTACCACGCTATTCCAGAGCAATTTGGCTCTAATATCAGAGTGTTGGCAGTACCAAACAGCCTTGTAAAAATATACTGGCAACGGTTGTTGGCCATGTAATATTATTTCAACCACAGTGTTTGGGCTGCAGTTAAGTGTGTGTATCACTTATTTAAAGTTTATGCTATTAATTAATAAACGTCTGCTTTAATCCTGCCTGTCATCTACTTCCTGACCAAATGTGTCTTTTGTTCGGAAACAGAACTCTCCGAGTAGCAGAAGGAACAAGCTGGCTATGAACTTGGGCCCATTAACAGTCACCTGCACCCTCCCTCGCCTCTCTTCTCACCCTCTCCTTGGCTCTGTGCTTATCTTGTACCTGAGATATGCAGCTTCCCAACATATGACTGCGAGTCCCCTGATTTTCGAGGATGTCCTTTCTTCTCCTGGGGAACTGTAACCCACACATTTGCTAATACAGAAGTAGGATAGGTATGGAAAATAAAGAACATTACAACCTGGTGAATAGAAAGGTAGATACAGAAGCAGTAATGCACCGAACAGACTGTCAAATTACAGTGGGAAGGCTGGGGAGTGTTGGGGAGGGAGGGAAATAAATCAACCAAAGGACTTATATGTATGCATATAAGACATTCGGGGGAGGGAGGATGAGGGCATGCGACAGGGGGTAGGGAAGGCTACAGGAAGGTCAATGGGGGGAAAAAAGGAGATATATGTACTAATATATGTAATACTTTAAACAATAAAAATAAATAGGTAGATATATAAAACAGAAGTGTGCACATTGGCATCCTGACCCCCTCTTTACCCCCTTCCAGGTCACATGACCATGTTGACTGCCATCCTGTTGTCTCAGCTGTGGCTCCACCTGCAGACAGACCACTCGGCCTCTCTCCCCAGGTGCTGCTGGAGCTCGTGGGGCAGCAGCCACAGGGATTTACCCGGCAGCCTCCTTGGGGCATGCAGAGCTGGTGACCAGGACCAGCTCTGTCTTCAGCCTTGTGGCAATTTCTTTGCAGCCCCGTTGAAAATCTGCAGCCACTTGGGTCGCAGCTGGAAAGGACTGCCTCTGGAGTGGCAAGGTAAGCCGTCCCTCCTGCAGTGGAGGCCGCATTGCTGATGAAGGATACTTATCTCCTCCTCTAATGAGGTGTTTTAGGCAGAAAGAAGAAAAGAGGACCGCTCTCACAGCCTGTGTGTAGGGAATCAGCATGCCCTTGAGTCTGTGTGGTCCAGAGTGCTCTTCAGAGGGTTACGAGGGGCATAAACTCAAGGGGTTGGTTGGGTCAATAGGTGTTCAGGATGACTGAAAGCCATCATAAAAATGCACTCACCTCGTATCCTTTCCACCTAAGGAGCACACTCCAAATAGACCCCATCAATCTCGGCTTTTTCAAAATCCTTCTTTGGGTGTCACGGGAGCATCCAGCATTACTCAGGCTACACTGGGCCGGAAGTGGGGGGTGGGGGAGTGGTCATTATCAACCTGGCTGAGACAACATTGCAATCACAGGGCTAGAGGAGTAGAAACTACTGGGTCACTGGCTTCAAATAAGGACAATTAGCAAACAAATAGCTGGTAAACATTTTACCTCCTCCCAGAGTCACTACCAAAAAGCAGAAAGTAGCAGTGTTTTCTTGAATATACTGTCATGAACAATTTGAGAGAAGATATTTAGTAATCTATTAATTTTTTGTGAAATGCAGATAGGAACTTTGATTCAAAGTTTCCATTTTAATATTATTTATGATAATGAACAATCAAAACCAACCTAAATTAGACATAATAAGAAAAGTAGCTAGGTGGAATTAAGGCACATCAATGTAGAAAAATATTCACAAATAAGTAAAAAGCAGAATAAAAAACTGCTTGTGCCATTAAGACTATATTAACAGTTCTTAATTTTATATAGGAGAATTCGCTATCATTTTTATTTTCTTCTGTTTTCCTCGATTTCTACAAGAAACATGTATTGTTTGCATAATCAGAAACCTAATGAGAGAACTAGAGATTTTAAGTAGATAAGATAGTCACTTTCTATAAGATTTATTAAATGTTTCTCAATGTACTTAACTCCTAGATTGCATAAAATATGATTTACCTTTAAACACAATTCCTTAATCAAACAAATGTTTATTAAGTGCCTACAAGTGTCTTTATTCATGCAGCAGATATTTATTGGAGACTGAGCAGGAGGTGCAGAAAATAACAGAAGGGGCTCTCTGCCCCCTTGGAGCTAAGAATCTGCTGGGAATTGAAGATACTGAGATGAAAGACAGAAAGAACCTCTCCCTCAAGCAACTCCAGAGTCCAGGATGAGAGGCAGGCAAGTCTGCTGTGGCCCAGGGGTGCGGGCTGAGGATATCTGCCAGGAAAGGGGGTGGGGGAGCATAATGGGCTACCAATCAGGGGCCAAGTGCCCAGCCAGTGCAGGTGAACTCTTCATGCCTTCTTTCTGTGGCTAATGTCAGCTCGCTAACCGTTTCCTCATCCATCCTACTCAAGGAGTTTAACTTTATTCAAAAAAGGCAACTTAAAAAAAAAAAAAGCTCGTTTTTTTATTGAAAAAAAGATTTCATTTTTCCATGATTAGAACCACCTTACTGCTGAGCAGAGGAATCTGCCACTGCCATAGACTGAATGTGGTAGCATTCATGTGTCAAAATCCTATGTGGTGCACCCTGGCTGAGTAACTCAGTTGGTTAGAACGTTGTTTCAATACGCCAAGGTTTTGGGTTTGATCCTGGGTCAGGGAACATATAAGAATCAACCAATGAATGTCTCAATAAGTGGAGCAACAAATTAACATTTACCTCCTTCTCTCTCTCTCTCTCTCTCTCTTTCTCTCAAATCAATAAAATTTTAAAAATTAATTCTAAACAAATAAAGAAATCCTAAGTGATGATATTAGGAGGTAGGGCTTTAGGGAGGTACTGAGGTCATGAGGGTGGAGCCCTCATGAATGGAATTAGTGCCCTATGATAAAAGAGATCACCAGAGCTTCCTTATTCTCCACTACAGAAGGACACAGAGAGACATTCAAGTTCTATAAGTCATCTCTTACAACCCTTTATTCTTTTCTCTGATCAGGAAAACCAAGTAACTGACCCTTAACCTTGAACTTTCAAGAATCTGAGTTATATGTAAAGCTTAATTACAGAAACTATGTAGCCATCCCACCCTAATACCGGAACATTTTTTCTAACTTAGTCTTCATGTTCTACTATTGTGTTTAAGTTCCTTGTTCCTGATTCCTTAATTTTATTTCACCATTTTTGTATGTCTGTGGTCAGCAGATAAAAATCTTGATTGGTGGGAAACTGAGTATTAATAAGTACATGAAAATATAATTCCCAATAATAACAGTGTGAAATAGCCCCATACGGGGACTCAGTTTTTCTAGATGAGGAAACAAAGGTGAAGCTGTGTCCAGATGTGTTGTATCATGTCGCCTTGAGTATTTGCATGCTGAAAGAGATAAATCAGAGAAGGGAATTTCTAACATCAGTGGGAGAGTTCTCTGTCTTTTTCTTATACTAGTCAGCCTGTCAATTGATACTCTCCTCATCAAAAAATTACCTATCTAACTTACGTGATTTGTTTTTAATATGGAAGAAGAATTGTCAGATAAAGTAGAAAGTAGAGTTTGGTCTCCTAGGGAAAGACTGAGGACACAGACAAGAGGGCCAGCTGCTGGAAGAAAATAAAAAGGGGTGAGGGAGAGCTGAGCAATTTCAAATGAAAAATTAAATTAATTTACAAATCTAATTTAAAGCAAAATAGAGCAGCAGATGTGGAGGGAGTTGAAAATCCTCCTTGGATTGTATCCCTTAAACTTTCCTGTTCTTTCATTCAGCCTGAACATCATCCTATTTATACCAAATAGCAAAACTGGATTAATTAAGAAATAAAATACTCCAGACAGTTTGTTTCCAGGGATTGTTTGTACGTGGCATGTAAGAGAAGAAGGAAATGCCTATAATTTTAATTTCTCCAGGAAAAAAAGGCCATTCATGCTTTTCTATCTCAAACTTTCAAAATGCATTTTCCTGGGAGGTTGTCTTCATGAGCTCTAAGGCCCAGAATTAAGTATTCATAAAACAGATACTTATTTTTACAGGTCATTTGTTCTTACAACACACACTTATTACTGAACACCTTGCATGAGACAGATGCTGTGGAGCTTCTCTGTTGTGTGGGTGGTTTAGAGACACTTTGGATGCCAACATCCAAAATGAAGGCACAGGCCAGATGGGTCATCAGCCAGACAGGTCACATTAAAAACGGAGAGAATCACACTGCTTCCTTTGTGCTGTCACAGGACAAGGGTAAGAGAAAGCAGCCACCAAGGAGCCCTCCCAGGAACCTCTTGCTTTTCAGGAGAAGAATGTCCACTCCCTGGAGATGAGAGAATAGCCAATCAGGATGCTGAGAGCCTGCCTCAGCGCTGCTGGTTTGTCTGCCGCTAGCCACGGGCCTGACACCTGCGAGGACACCTTGACAGTTAATTATGGAACTTGTCTGGTTCTGCCCTCATCTTGTATAAAATCATCCTTTATACACTGCGCTTTCTAGTTAGTGACGCTCTACCCAAGGTGGTTACATTTTTTTTTTTAATCTAATCAGCAGCATGATTGAAACCTGCTTTTGTATATGCCTTTCTGCTCGTGTTTAGGCACCACAGTAAAATGCGGGTTCTAATAACCAGGCAAGAGAAACCAGATGGGAATGCCCGTGTGCAGAGGAACTGACGTTAGAAAAGGTGAGTGGTCTCACTAGCACACAGCAACAGCAGCGATATGTAACGTTCACTAGGTGTTTACTGGGCGCCCAGCTTTGGGTAGTGCATCCATGCTGTCTGAGCTTCCTGGGTTGCCATAAAGTCCCACAAACTAGGTGGCTTAACAGGAATGTATTGTCTCACAGTTCTGGAGGCTAGAAGTTGGAGGTCAATTCAATCCATAGCATATGCATTATCTCATAGTCAACATTGAAGTGGGAGCTATGATTATTGCCATTTCAAGCTGGACACTGAGGCTTAGGAAGCTTTGCTTACCTTTTCTGAATTCATTTACTGCATAAACGGCAGATCCAGGGATTGGATCCAGACATTTTGACTCAAAAGATTATGTTCTTAACTACCACTGGGGTTTCCAAAGGGGCATAAGGAATTTTCCTGACCTTTCAGTTGCTTGACACAGGTTATGCTCTGCAATCATCCAATCTACTCACAGGAATACTAGCACCCAATGATTGAGCACCTAACATGAATATTTGCATTATCTCATTTCACTCCTCCCCCCCCCCCCAAAAAAAAAAGCAACCAACAACAACAACTCTAGAAGCCAAATACTCTTTACACCAGCTCACAGATAAGCTGGTTAAAGGTCAAAGAAGCTGAGAACATTCGGTCAAGATCAGAAATAAAGTAAGGCTTGAGCTAGGATTTGAGTCACCACCTCCCCAATCTTGACCCAGAAGGTATATTGCTCCCCACTGTGCTTTGCAGCCTTTTACACAGAACTCAGGGACGGTCAGTTATCATTTGGTCACATGGAAAAATAGGATCCACCTGAATCTCACCAGTGCTGTTTTTAAGAGTGTGCCCCAGACAAACCTTAATTCCTAAGAGTTTGAATCAGACAGGAGAGGTGTGTGAAAATATCAAATGTGTGATTTCCTGGGCAACCAAGCCTGTGCTAGGTAAATATGATCCTGACTAATAACTAGAGCAGCTGAGGGATTTTTCTAGATGTGGGCAGTTTTCATTTGTACATGTGATTTGCCCAGCTATATACGTGGAAAGGGAAAATGCGTTTATTTATTCAGCATAATGAAGTCCCAAAACAAAAGGAGAAATCATTTCCCTCCTGCTTAGGTAAGATATTTTCCATCTTTCTTAAATCTCTGTGTGTGTATTGCTGGGTTCATAGCAACCAGCAGACAATGCAGGACAGGCAGTGCATGTGCTGAGTGCGAAGAGACAAGGGCCTTGGGCAGTGGGGACAAGGGGGGAGGAAGGAGAGTTGATGTTGGCAAGTGTCAAACACTGATGGCCATTGACTAGGAAGAGTCCTTGGCAAAACATAGTACGATTTTCTGGAGGTTGTTGACCATTATCAATTTTTATTTTCTGACATTCACAAAGACAGAAGGATGCAGATTTTTGTCGCCCTGGAGCTCTGCAGTTTGCCAACTTTATGGGAACATCAACAGCTTTAGAGTGCCATCATGTGGTCACTTCTCAGTCTGTCCAAAAATTCCGCTAGAGCCAAGCTTGGAGGAGAGACACTGAATGACTCAGATATGATGGTGCTGGGCCGCTTGCAAGAACGATGCTGGCCAGTCCTGCATCTGATACAGGCAGCAACCGTGTGTGTGCGCGCGCACGTGTTGGGGGAGGGGGGCAAAGAAAGGGCTGAGATCCCTGAAGGAACTCGGGCTGGGGCAAGGAGAATGCAGGCAGCTGGACTTGGCAAGGGGACAGGCAGCTGGCAGAGAGGAAATCTGTCCACTGGGGATTCAGGCCACACTATCGGGCTTGGGTTCATTGGCAAGAGTAAGGATAGGCCCCAAACCTCATGGGGTGGATGAGACTGGAAAATAAAGTAGGAACCAGAGTTAAACTTTAGTTAAGGTCTTGCCTGATCACTGGCTCGTAAAAGAATTCAGACCTGGCTGGTGTGGCTCAGTGGTTGAGCATCAACCTATGAACCAGGAGATCATGGTTTGATTCCCAGTCAGGGCACATGCCCGGGTTGCTGGATGGATCCCAGGTTGGGGATCTCATCATTGATGTTTCTCTCTCTCTCTCTCTCTCTCTCTCTCTCTCTCTCTCTCTCTTTCTCTCTCTCCCCCTTCCTCTCTGAAATCAACAAAAACATACATATTTTTTAACTTTAAAAAAAGAATTTAGGTGCCCCATGTGTCTCACTCATGAATGCCAGAAATTCAGGCAAGCCCTGCCTGGCCCTTTCCTAGGAAGGTGCTCCAGCTGACACTCCACTAGCCACACACTTCTCTCCAGCAGAGGAAGGGAATCCAGTCCGCAGAGGAGAATCTGAAGTCTGAGTCTCTTCACCATTGGACAGGGAGATAAGAAGGTCATGGGCTTTGTGGAAATAAATGAAAACCACGCAAATGAGAACAGCAAGGGCTACTCATTCTTAGGTTGCTCCAGCAAGGGAGTCACATGTCCAGCGTCCATTTCCTTTTCTCAGGGATCCCTGGCAGGCAGAGGAGTGGGACAGCTTCACAGAGAAAAGGGAGGCTGTCGGCCTGGGGAAGCTGTAGAGGGGACTGACGAGAAGGGGGCATCCTGTGTAATTGGTTAGTGGTTTTCTCTGGTTGGTCCTAAGTTGGAAGCAGGGACATAAATTAGGGAAATTGTCAGTTATTAATCATGTCCTGGCCATGTGGGATTGCTTGCTACAGAAGTTCTTGTTTGGCTTCCTGGATGTCACCAGAAATGGCAGGCTGGCTTCCAGTGAACCTGACTCACAACCGCCTGGGTTTCGGGGTTGTTTACTGTGGGTAAGAGGATTGGTTTTCTGGGAAGATCACTGCAGATTGTGGGTCACAGCTTAGGGGCCAGCAGAGAGGGAGCAATTTCTGTGGGTGCATTCTCCACCTTCCTGATGTCCCCTGCCAGTGCCTCCCGGGGAATTAACCCAACCTGACCGGAAGCCGGAGGACAAGGGGAACACTGGCTATGTCATCTTTAGATGGGCCAAGAATGGATCGAGAAGGGCCAGACGCAGAACAACCAACACATAACATTATGATGGTTAGATATCTATGATGTGCCTTTGCACCCCCTTAAACTCAGCAGAATGAGTTGTAAATGTCAAGTGAATCAGACTGTGAATGTGTGCATCAGTGACACAAAGATGAGTTGGGAGGTAGGGCAAACCACCCCTAGAGCACCAAGAGAGTGCCCCCTGTAGGCCGGGAGCTGCAGCTCTCAGGTCCCATCCAGGAACTGGCCAGCAAGGAGCATGGCTCTGGACATGAGGAGAATTGTCCACAGGGAACCCTCCTAATTCTCACCCTCAGCACAAGCTGACAAAGTCAAGGAATGGCACAACTCCTGGCGTTTCAACTGCCATGAGTCAGGTTTACAGGAAGGCAGACTGCTATTCACTTGGTGTTTACAATTCATTCAAACAAAGAAATGGAGTATGCCCCAAGCCTTCTGAGAAAACATAGCACTGTATGTCCCAGTTAGGGGTGTGGGGGAAGCAGGTGTCGGGGGAGCAGATGTTAAAGACTGGAGCCAAGTGCTGGGAACAGCAGTTTGGAGTAACAGGGCAGAGTGTGGGCTGGCATGAAGGGCAGTGGGGCTCCCCGGCCCCACCAGAGGAAGGCAGGGGAAAGGAAGCCAGTCCCAGCCAGGCACAATGTGGAACCAGCCTCTCCAATCCGACTGCCTTTCCATGGCCAGGCCAAGCCAGCCATCACATCAGAACGAGCTCCGCCACATCTCTGCTTGATTTTAAGTTGTGGGAAATAAACATAAAATTCGCCGTTTAACTGTTTGTACGTGTACAGTTCAGTAGTAAGTGCATTTATGTTGTTGTAAAACCAAGAACTCTTTTATGTGGTTGTAAAACCAAGAACGCTTCTCATCTTGTAAAACGGAACAGTGTACCCATTAAACAACAATTTCCATTGGCCCCTCTTCCCAGGCCGGCAACCACCATGGTACTTTCTGTCTCTAGGGAATCGACCACTCTAGGTACCTCATATAAGAGGGATCATACAGTATCTGTTTTCTTGTGATGATTGGTTTATTTCAATCAGCAAAATGGGCTCCAGTTTCATCTATGTTATAGCGTGTGTCAGAATTCCTTCCTTTCCAAGGGAGGATAATATTCTACTGCATGTCTGTTCCACATTTTGTTTATCCATTCACCCATCGAAAAACATTTGGGGTGCTCCCACCTTTGGGGCTTTGTGAATAATGCTGCAATAAATGTTGGTATACAAATAGCTCACTGAGACCCTGCTTCCAATGTTTTGAGTATAGACCCAGAAATGAGATCGCTGTACATCTCTTTTTTATTCACCGCTAAGCCAACTATTTTCAGAGGTCATGTCGGGGGAAGGGCCTGGGATTTGAAGTCACAGTTCTGGCTTTTTAAGTATCAATCATAACTTTCTCCTGGCTCTGTCACCTTCGGCACGTTTCTTAACATCTATGAAGCCTGTGCTTTTATTCTATAAGATGAAAATGTGTCTATTAGGTTCCTAAGGATGCTATTGGAAAGAACTGCAAACTATGTGGCTTAAAAGAGTAGACATGTATTTTCTCAGATCTTGAGGCTAAAAGTCCAAAATCAAGGTGTTGGCAGGACTGGTTCCTTCTTGGCAGCTCAAAGTCTGTCCCTGTCTCTCCGAGCTTCTGGGGGTTGTGGCAGTCCTCGGCCTCCCTGGCTCACAGCTCCATGGCTGTAACGTCTGCCTATGCTGCCACAGGGCCATCATCCCCAGTCTCTTCACATGGCACTCTCCTCTCTATATTTGTCTAAATTTTCCTTATTTCAGCCCAACCAGTGTTGCTCAGTGATTAAGCATTGACCTATGAACCAGAAGGTCACAGTTTGATTCCCAGGCAAGGCACATGCTAGGCTGTGGGCTCGATCTCCTATGGGGGTAGTGCAGGAAGGAGCCCATCAATGATTCTCTCTCTCCCTCTCCCTTCCTCTCTAAAATCATGACATCCATATGAATCGTCCTAGTTTTTCAAGGACACCAGCATTGGGTTAAGGCCCATCCTAATCTTGTATGACCTCACTGATTATATCAACAAATACTTTCTTTCTAAATAAGGTCACATCACAGGTGCTGGGATTAGGACGTAAATTACTTTCCAAGGAAACATATTCAACCCACACCCACCCTCCAGGATGTCTGTGAGCATTAAATGCATCTTGTAATGCTGAAGCATCATTACTGGATGAAAGTAATGACCATGGCGAAGCTGACATTCAGCTTGCATGTCTTCTGACTGCGAGGACATCCCTCCCCCTGTGCTGCTGGGTCTATTTCAGTATTTACTGAGTGTCCCTCTGGTTCCAAAGGGGCCTACACTCGCTGTGTACTATTAAATGTTCAATGCCATTTTTATCCCTGGGAGAAGGAAGGACATTAAGCATGGACCTCAGTAGATCAAGTCGGCTCCTTATGCTATTTTTGTTGTTGCTTTTGGTCTCTGAAGAACACCTTCTCTGCTGCTTTGCATTCCCCTCTCTCCAAGGAGGACAGGCAGAAACAAAAGGCGTTCCTAGGATCCTCTAGGGGAGTGTGTCAGGACTGTGAGGTCACTGTGTCCTTCCTGGGCCCATTCAGCGGCTGCCACCTCCATACATACCACACCCCAGAGAGGTCAGGGCTGTCTTGCTCATGCAGTGTCTTCAGATGTTCATCCACATGCCCCATAGCATCCTCCAAACTGGGACACACAAAACAGATTTACTGGCACTAGGAATAGAAATGATTAACACTCAACGCTTTAACTATATTGCTGCTAACTTACCCATGAGCCCTAGAGGAATAACCATTTTCCAACATATGAAAATCAGCATTTCCAGAAGAGAGAAAATTAAGGGAGGATTATTTGAGTTTTTAAAGGACTCATTAAGTGATTTCTTAAAAGAGAAGACTATAATCTTATATACTAAAGAGCTAATATGCTAATTGGATGGGACAGTGGAACGACCTTTCAGAAACCTCTTGGAATGACCAGTTGGACAGGAGGCAGGGTGTGAGGCAGTCCGGGCTGCAAGGGCCTATTCTTGCATGATCTTCGTGCATTACTTCGAGCCTCTAGTAACAATAATAACGACATAAGATTTTGTTTAGAAAGCTTCCAGATTCTATCAAAACCGGTTTGGCTCAGTAGATAGAGCATCAGCCTGCAGACTGAGGGGTCTCAGGTTTGATTCGGGTCAAGGGCATGTATCTTGGTTGCGGGCACATCCCCAGTGGGGAGTATGCAGGAGGCAGCTGGTCAATGTTTCTCTCGCATCTATGTTTCTGACTTTCTATTCCTCTCCCTTCCTCTCTGTAAAAAATAAATAAAATATATATTTTTTTTAAAGTTTCCAGTTTCATCTATTGAGAAAGACGCTGCTGGGTATCTGTGTACAGCCTCCTCCCTGGATCTGCAGCACTTGGGTCCTGAGGTGGACTTCGTAGAAAGGTGTCCAGCTGATCTCCACATTCAGCAGCTCAGCAATTCTGCAAACAGGCCTCTCAAGTTGATGCCAACCCTGCCTCCAGCCTGAGGGAGAAGTGACAGACCAGGTGACACACGCTGCTCAGAGGCTTGGCGGGGGCCACCTGGTGATTTATTTACAGAGGCAGCTGTGCTGTAAAGTCAACGCCAGGGCATTTTAACTAGGCAGGTCACCAAACCCTGAGGCAAAGTCAGAGTTCAAGTGCTGTTATTTCACACTCTGGGTCTCAATGGTTTTAATGAGCTGTGGCTTTCTAGGGAAAGAATTAAAGAGCAATTCCAGGCAGGAACCTGGGACACTAATGGCCACATTTTCCTCCAGCCCTGCCCCCTGGTCTAGGCCACACAGCAGCCCTGGATCTCTCACATGCCGACACACAGAACCTCAGAGGGGCTTATCTCCAGCTGTAAATGCCTGCTTAGTGCTACTAATAGCAGAAGTAATTTTGCTGGAAAGCCTGGGGAAGATTCTTCCATTTATTACCTCGCAAATCGATTCTGGCTTTAATAGAAACACGTCGGCTGTGGACCGCAATGCGCAATGAAGTAGGGCATGCAAATCCTAGCAGGGTTTTGGGGCCAGGGTTCTGAAAGGGAAAGAGAGCTCCCCTTCGCTCGGTTTCCTGCATGCAGCGTGGGAAAGGAGACTCAATTTCTGGTGGAAGCAGCCCCTGTCTTTCAGCCGGTGTCCTTGAGACTTGAGACTACAGTGGCAAGAACTCAGGCGGGGGAGCCACGTTGCAGGCGCTGGGGTGCCCGCTGCTGAAAGGCGCAGCTGTGGTGATGCTGATTGTAGGGCGGAGGGAAAGCGAGAGCAGGGCTCCGAGAATGGCCGAGAAAGGACGGAAGAAAGGGCCTGTGAGTCCAGGAAAGTGGATATTGTGCATTGGGTGCATTTTCCCTTCAAAAATGAGGCCGTTCGTCCCCACCTAAATGAGTAAGGTCGGCTGCTTCTCCCAGGGACCTTCTCAGCAGGCCAGGGGAAATGGAGAATCGTTGTCACTGGAGAAGCAGATCTGAAGAGACACGTGGTCTATGGTAAGCGATAAAGACACTGACCCTCCTGCCCCTTCTGCAGCTCACCTGTACAGCGTCCACTCCAGTCCCTGGCACCCGGGAGGCAACTCAAAAGACTGGATCGGACCATTTCTCAGACCACGGCCTTGCCTTCTTGAACATCCTAGTACCCAGCCTTGCTCTCAAGCCCATTTTCACCCACACATTTTAGTTTTCAAATATATTTTTATTGATTTCAGAGAGGAAGGGAGCAGGAAAGAGAGAGAGAGAAACATCAATAACGAGAGAGAATCATGGATCGGCTGCCTCCTGCACAGCCCACACTGGGGATGGAGCCTGCAACCTGGGCATGTGCCCTGACCGGGAATCAAAGTGACCTCCTGGTTCATAGGTGGATCCTGAACCATTGAGCCACGCCAGCCGGGCATCGCCCACATATTTTAAGCCAGCCTTCGGGGCCAGTTCTTAAGGCCCTCGCTAATGGGGCCTTGGTGGTCCCAGCGGAGGGCAGGTGTGGGGGGCTGAGGAGCCAGCGGGACGCTGCAGCCACGCAGACTTCCCACGCATCTCACACGATCGTGCATGGGAAGGGAGCACATTTCACCTGCTGCGAGTAGTTGGCCATTTCAGGAAACCCCAGTCATCTGCTTGAAGGTAAAAAGAGAACTTGAACATAGTCCTTTATTCCTTCTCAGAACTCCTCTAGAACAGCCACAGGAGAGACCTATTAAGCTGCAGCTGGCCCCTGACGATGAAATGCTAATTAATTTCATTTTAAATGGGTCACTAAAACCCCCAGTGGTAGCTTTTCTCATATTTTAATAGCGGCATTATAAGAAAGTTTAATATTTTAAGGACTTGCATAAATTTCCCCCCACCTCACCCCCTAAAAAAGGATAAAGTTCCAAATCTTCTCTTATCTGCCTGGATTGTTTGCTGCCTCTGTGCTGTAAAGTGTGTCAGGAGATATTCCCTTTTTTATCCTTACTCAAGCATATGGATATTGGTTTTTAGAAAGAGAAGAAAGAGAGAGAGAGAAAATCAACGTGAGAGGAAAACATCGATCAGGTGTCTCCCAACCAGGGATCAAACCCACAACCTAGGTATGTGCTCTGCCTGGGAATTGAATCTGCAACTCCGGTGCAAGGGATGACCCTCCAACCAACTGAACCTGTCCAACCAGGGCTCAGGAAATGTCCTCTATGTATCTTTTTCGTTTCCCTACTAGTAACCTGTCGGTAGGAAATCTTCCTCCACAGAGCGCTCACAATTACAGATTTCCAGATACTGGTTGGTCTATTCTGAGAGCAGCGAGTCAGCCCTGACAACCAGAGCCGGCCTCTGAGGGCTTCTCCCCAACAGCCTGGGAGAGACCCGTGTTTCTGACACTTCGCCCTTTCATCAAGAAGCTCTCTGGGGTTCTCTTAAAACCACTCAGACACAGAAAAAAAGAGACTGACTCAGCTCTGGCTGTCCCCGTGTTTCAGGCCCCTTACTGCTCAGTAACACACAGGGAACAAAGCCACAGGAGAGGAGAGAAAACTTGATTCCGTTGCACGATCAGACCTGCTAACGCTGCACCTGGGAGTGTGGCAGGCAGATTAATGCCTGCCCTCAAAGATGTCCACGTCCCAGCCCCAGAGGGGGTCTGCGATGTGATGAGATGGAGGATCTGCAGATGGAGAGTTTGCGGCGTTATCCAGGTGGGGCCAATGTAATCACAAGAATCCTTATACGTGAAGGAGAGAGGAAGGGAGCATTAGTTAGAGGATGTGAGCAAGGCTCCCTGGCATTGCTGCTTTGTCAACACGAGAGCCATGAGCCAAGGATGCCAGGGGCCTCTAGGAGCTGGACAAACAACCAGGAAACAGTCTTCCCTGCGGACCTTTGGAGGAATGCCGCCCTGCCAGCACCTGACTTTAGCTCAGGAAGACCCATTTCGGACTTCTGACATGCAAAACTCAAGGTAACAGGTGTGTAGTTTTTTTATACCACGACGTGTGTGGTGATTTGTTACAGCAGCCACAGGGCGTTAACACAGGGAGGACGTTGAAAACAGTGTCCCATAGAAATAAGGGAACTGGAGACTATGAAGCAACCCTTCCCATTTGGGCAGCTTACAGATCTCATTTGATCTCCCTGCTAGAATGTGCGAGTAAACCCTTTTGCTAGAAGGTGAGCTTTCTGAGTGGGCTCTGTGTTTTGTTCACTGCTCTGTCCTCAGCACCGGGAATGTTGTCGAATGAATGCCATGCCCAGTAAATGACCCTCTGGGCCAGTGGTCGGCAAACTCATTAGTCAACAGAGCCGCAGTTTGCCGACCACTGCTCTGGGCCAACCAGGTAGGTGTAACGCCATCTGCAGGCATTGTCACCCTGGTTGGACATGATTAACATGTTTGTCTACCTCTACTCCCCCATCCTATTCCAAACCACTGTCCTCCTGGGCCACTTCACTGAGCTCGCCATGGCCACCTCTCCTCCAGGCCAGACACCTCCACATTCTAGTGGGAGTGAGCGTCTGAAAACTTCTGGGAGCTTGTTTCTCTCCTCCTCCCACCACTCGTCCTAGGACCTGGACCTGCTCCGGCCCCCGCCTTCCTGCCTAGCCTCACCATGGACCCCTCTTCTCAGGCCTCTCTTTGATCCAACCGGAAGCTCAAGGTGCTAAGTCCTTCCTACGTCAGAGCTGTGCACATGATGTTCCCTTTGTCTTCAATGTGTGTCCTCCCCCATTACTCCTAGGTAACTCCTGCTCATCACTTCTCTTATCAAAGGTTATTTCCTCTGGAAAGACCTCCACTACCAGGTGAGTTGAAGGCTCCCTGCCCTGCTCTCCCCCTCACCCCCGACTACCACCACCCAGCATCCTACATAGCATGTATCACTGACTTCTCAACACCTAGCCCAACACTTGTAAGGAAGTAATACACATTGGTGGCATATGAACATGCTGAAGCTCAGTGATTTCCCTAAAGTCACACAGCCTGTTGTGCTGGAGCTAGGAATAGAATACAGATGTTCTGCTTTCTACATCTTTCCATGATTCCACGTGGCCTCTCTAAGTAATCCCTGCTGGGGTGTCTGAAACCCAGGAGACACTAGTAAGACTGGAGCAGAGATGACTGTCCAGCTGAACAGCAGAGAAGTAATAGACTGGGACAAGCCAGCTGGCACGCAGACAAGCCAGCCTGGCGTACGGAATGGGAGATTGGCCTCTGGCTTGAAGCATGATTTCTCAGTCCAAGAAGAGCAGTGGCAGGGCTTTCCACGGAGCCTGACAAACCCCTGGCAGATTACTGAGGCCCCGCTATTCACCCCAAGCCGGAAAGGCCAGCCTCATGCTGGAGCACCCTTTAGGGTTTTGCCTGAGACTTTCCCTGAGCAACACTGAAGTCCCTCTGCCCAACCCTACTTCTTCCTTCCAATCCAAAGGTACTGACACCAGGAACACTCCCTAATAAACCTCTGGCCTGTTCTTCTGTATCTCAAAGTGTTCTTCCTGAGGAACCCCAGCTGTGACAATAACTGCTATCAATCAACCAAGACTTTCTCTGACCTGAATGAATGACTTTTTCTAATGTGTTCCCTTCATCTGTTGGAATAATCGCATAATTTTTCTCTTTTAATTTGTTTATGAAGTTTAAACAAAGTAAAGCAACACTGCATTTGTGGGATTAAGGCAATTTGATCATAATGTAGTATCTTTTTGTATTTTTTCATGTTCAGTTTGCTGATATGATTTTGTATCTATAGTCATGGAATTGTTTTATGTTTTCGTTTGTGGTTTTGCTCACAATGTCCTTGTCTAGATTTGGCATCAAAATAATATTGGATTCATAACATAAATTGAGGAGTTAGTCCCTCAGTTTCTGTTCTCCAAAAGGGTTTGTAACAGTTTGGAATTTTGAAAGTCAAAATCTTTTTGTGTAAGGATTTTTAACTACTTCTTTTATTCCTTTAATGGACTATTCAGATTCTCTATTTCTTCTCAAAGTATTTTAAAAGTATTTATACCTTTAATCTAGGCTTAACACTTATTGACTATTTATGTATTTATTTATTTATTTTATTGTTCAAAAGTATTATATGTCTTCTTTTTCCCCAATTGACCTCCCCAGCCACCACTCCCACCCCTGAAGGCAAGTCCCCACCGCCTCAATGTCTGTGTCAGTTGGTTATGACTTTTTAAATAATGACTCTTAGATATCTTTAGTGATATCCGCCTTCATTCATGATATTGTTTATTTTTTTCCTTAACTTTCCCAGATGTTTGCTCGTAAAGTTTTTCCAAAGGCTCAACTTTGGTCTAAGTTGATCCTCTCTAGTGTATGTTTGTTTTATGTTTTATTAATTTCTGCTCAGATTGCATTTTTTTCTTCCTCATACTTTATTTTTCTAACTTAAGTTAGATGCTTAATTCATCAATTTTGAGCTCTGCTTCTTCTCTAATAGAAATTTTCTCTAAGTATCATTTGATTTGAGTCCCCAAAGATTTGATAGGTAGTATTTTTATAATTGTTTATATTTTAATGTTTTCTAATATTCATTAGTTTTTTTCTTAAACCTTCAGACATGTGTGATTTTTTTAAATTTCTAATTGTATAGCATTTTCTCGTTGCCTTTCAAGATTTCTAAGGCAGTTGCATATATGCTCTCTAAACCACTTAGAGCAGTGATCTAAATGATACCTGAGGCTTTATACAGTGTGGGTGTGATTATGATATAGCACAATGTCAATTTTCATGTTTCATGTGTTCTTCAAAGAAATGTGTATACTTTGCTCTTTAAATCTTCTGTACCCTTACACATAGTTTTGTCTGCTTTCTCTATCATTTACTATGAGAGATATTTACTATTTCCCACTATACTTATGGATTTATGAATTCATCTTTAAATTCATTGTCTATTTTTGCTTTATGTATTTTGAGACTTCATAAAAGTACATACAAGTTTTGATTTGTTATATCATCCTGATGGAATTTAGCTTTTACCATCATAATGTGATCCTTAAACTATGTTTTGTCCAGTATGAATTTAGTTATACCAGTTTTCAGTTAGATGTTGCCTGGATATCTTCCCAATCCTGTGGCTTTCTATCTTTTTTGTGTTTTTATGTTTATTTATTTCTCTTATAGGGAACATACTGCAGGGTCTCATTTAGTTTGCCAAGATTTGCCTTTAAACTATCATTGTGATTATTTATGTATTTGGATTTTTCTCTAGCACTGTATCATGTGTTTTCTATTTGGCTTACTGTTTCTTTTTTTCGGTCTTCTCTGTTTCTTGTACCTTTCTCTCTCTCTTAGCTTTCTTCCTTTTTTTAGATTGAGTAAGACTTGCTTTGTTTTGTTTTTCCCAATCCACTTTTCTTCCTCTATTTGGAAGTTATACTACTACCAGCTTTTAATGGCAACGCAAGCTATTTTACTATGATTTTACTATGCATACTTAAACACTGCAGTTAATCTTGCCTTCCAGAATTCCTCTGTTACTTCTATGTAGGAGGTTTTCAGTTTCCTTACTTTTGTGTCAGTTACCAGTGAAGGAAGGAAAGATGTAAGATAGAAAGAAAGGAAGGAAGAAAGGTTTTTAAAAAACAAAACAAAACTATTGACCCAAGATTTTAGTTTGTCAAAGAGAGAAGTCATTTTTTTAAGAATCAAAAAGAATTTATATATACACACACACACACACATACACACACACACACACACACACACACATACACACACACAAAAGATTCACTGTGATATAGGAGAAATGTACTATAATGCTGTTCACAGAATATTCTGAACTTATAAAAAGGACTTCATTAGAAACACTGTTTTGTATCCCTGTCCAAAAATGGCATGGTTAAGTGATTTAAGAAATACCTTATTGGCCCAGAGCTAAGTATATACACCACCTCATTCAACCTACCACTGTCAGAAGTGGAAATATAAATTATCTGTCTAACATTTTTAATCAATTCAGATAAATCAGAGTAAGTTAGTAAAATGATCCAGGATAAATGAAAACTCACACTGAGAAGCCTGTATAGGAATCAGGCTGTAGATTGCAGTTGCAACAACCAATTCGTAGAGTTTACTGATATACTAAACACTTTGCCAAGCTTTCTCCTTTGAACTCATGCTTCCTCCCGAGAATTTACTATTTCTCAAAACTCAGGTTAAGATTATTGCCCATTGGTCACACAAAAATAGCCATAATGGAATATAAACAACCACAATGAAACAGTATTTGTCATGACCCAGTTCTTCGACTTTGTGAGAAGTCCCCGACCAGTAATACTTCTGAACAAAGCCTGTCTTAAGCCAGCATTAGCCCTTGGCCCCTGCTCTTTCCAACTCTAGGTGTTGATTACAATGAAGGGAGCATTTGTAATTAATTGTCCCTTCTTACGAAGCAGGTTATTTGGGGCCTGTCACACACACACACACACACACACACACACACACACACACACACACACACCTGCTGTCTTCACACTGTCTTCCAGCCCGGGGCCTGACGTGGAGCAAACACTTTGCTCAATGGAAGTAAATTCTGTTGGTGCTTAGCTTTTCTGTTGTCAGCTGCGTATTGCACTCTCATAAAACTTTAGTGGTTCAGCCACCCAAGCCACCAAATTTGAGCCACTTACACCACAGTTAGTGGCTCGGCCAACCAAGTTTTCCCTTTGGCTTAGCTCTGTTGATTAATTCAGAGCAATCTCCACATCTTAGCTGCATTAACTGAGATAGAACAAGGAGGATTCAGTTGCCAACACCCTCAGTTCCTCTACTTCATCCATGTTTCATTTGTCCCTGACTCCCTTTCTTCTCCCCCACCCCCTACTTCTCTGGGGCCTTTGATGGAGATTCTACATTTCTCCCTAAGGACACCAGCACTGTTGGGAGATGTCACAGTCATTTCCTGGGAGAGTGACCACAGAGACCCAGAGAAGAGGCTTCTTTCTATCCTCACCTGTCATGGGTTGTTTTATGTAATCATATAAACCCTAGACCAACCCATCCTCTAAGCTTCTGATTACCAAGGGAAAATTCAATTCTAATCTAATGCTTCTGAAAGGTATTACTTAAAGCCAAGGTAGAAAATAGATTCCACCTCAAGTGCCAACTCCCAGCCATTGGTAGGAACTAATGGATCCCTATGCTGCAGAGGAATAGAGGGCTACAGCCCATGCCAAGGAAAAGAGAGATGTAATCCATCTCACTGGGTAGGATAGGCAGGGCACAATGAGGAATGGCTAAAGTGTGAAAAAAATCAGAGGTTGAATACATAAGAGGAAATTTGCAAATGAATGAGAAACAGCATTCAGAATTGGGAAAGCTTTCTCTTCTAAAATGTAGGTTTGGAGTGGGGGAGATTTTGACAGCTGGGATCCAGGCAGCTGTTGCACCGCCAGCTGACAATTTTAATGATCTAGTTTTGGCTGGAGCTCTATCGGAACCTCAACCAGAGCTGCCATCCTCTGGTCAGCCCAGCCTAGGAGGTGTGACCGGGGTTTGCTGCCAACTAACTTATTGCAAATTGTATTTCATTTGCAACCTTAGGCTGCTAGGAAAAAAATATTTATCAGATAGGAGCAGGCAAAGAACTAAAATCGATTCTTCTGGCAAGCAGTGTAAGTGTATTGTTTATTGTGAGAGTAATATATACTTTTTATTTTTCAATTATAGTTTACATTCAGTATTATTTTGTACTAGTGGCCCAGTGCACAAAATTTATGCATGGAGGGGAGGGAGTGCCTCTCAGCCTGGCGTGCACCTTCTCCAATCTGGGACCCCTCAGGGGATGTCTGACTGCTGGTTTAGCCCTCATCCTGCAGGATTGGATATCCCTCTTCAATCCAGTACCACTGGCTCCTAACCACTCACCTGCCTGCCTGCCTAATGCCCCAGCCTCCCTCCCCTGATGACCTACTCACCACCTAATGCCCCCACACCAGTCTTCTTGACCCCATCTTCCCCCCTTGCAGACCTGCTCCTCCCAACTTCCCCCTACCAGCCTGATCACCCCTAACTGCCCTATCTGGCCTAATCACTCCTAACAGCCTCTGCCTCAGCCCTGTCACCATGGCTTTGTCCAAAAAGTCTTCCAGTCTATAAACAATCACATACTTTTATAATGTGCCCTCCCCCCAATATTTAAATGCCCACCTGGCCATACATAGTTATTACAATACTAGAGGCCCGGTGAATGAAATTCATGCACAGGAGGTGGGGGATGTCCCTTAGCCCAGCCTGCACCCTCTCCAATCAGGGACCCCTCAAGGTATGTCCGACTGCTCATCTAGGCCCGATCCCGATAGGATCAGGCCTAAATGGGCAATCTGACATCCTTCTCACAATTCAGGACTGCTGGCTCCAAACTGCTCACCTGCCTGCTTCCCTGATTGCCCCTAACCATTCTGCCCACCAGCCTGATCACCCGCTAACCACTACCCTGCTGGCCTAATTGATGTCTAACTGCTCCCCTGACAGCCTGTTTGCCCCCAACTTCCCTCCTCTGCCAGCCTTGTCACCCCTAACTGCCCTCCCCTGCAGGCTTTATCACCCCCAACTGCCCTCCCTTGTAGGCCTGGTCCCTCCCAACTGCCCTCCCCTGCTGGCCATGTTGTGGTGGCCATCTTGTGTTCACATGGAGGCAGGATCTTTGACCACATGGAGGCAGCCCTCTTGTATGTTGGAGTGATTGTCAATCTGCGTATTACTCTTTTATTAGATAGGCTAGAGGCCTGGTGCATGGGTGGGGGCCAGCTGGTTTGCCCTGAAGAGTGCCCCAGATCAGGATGGGGGTTCCCTTGGGGTGAGGGGTGGCCTGGGCAAGGGGCCTGTGGAGGTTTGCCGGCCGGCCACATCCCCCAGCGACCCAAGCGAAGGCCCTGGGATCTGGGATTAATCTATGTCTACAATTGAAACTTTATAGCCTGGAGCGGAGGCAAGCCTTCTGCTTGCTCTGGGGCAACAGCCATTTCTGTTTGAAACATTGGAGCCTAGAATGAAGGCCTAGGCCAGCAACTGCAGACTGAAAGCTTAGCTTCCTCCATTGCCAGGGAAACCCAAGCCTCTGTTCTCTCCAGCTCAGTGGCTGCCGCCATTTCTGTGTCTTTTATAACTGAAACTTTGTAACATTGAGTGGAGGCCTAGGGAGGCAGAAAGCTTGGCTTCCTCTGTTGCTGTGGAAACCCAAGCCTTCCTCCTGCTCTCAGTGGCGGCAGCCATCTTGGTTGGGGTTTATTTGCATAATTTGCTCCTGATTGACTGGTGGGCATGGCTGTGGGAGTTGTTTGTGGGTGTGGTGAAGGTACTGTCAAATTTGCATATTACTCTTTTATTAGATAGGATTATTGACTATATTCCCTATGCTGTACTTTACACCCCCATGACTATTTTGTGACTACAAATTTGTACTTCTTAATCCCTTCGCCTTTTTTACCCAGCCCCTCAAACCCCCCACCCCTCTGGCATCTATCAGTCTGAGAGAAAAATATATTCTGATACTCAGTACCATTACAGGCTATAGAAAACTGCCAAACCAGTGTGGCTCAGTGGTTCAGCATCGACCTATGAACCAGGAGGTCATGGTTCAATTCGGGGCACATGCCTGGGTTGTGGGATCAATTATTGATGTTTCTATCTCTCCCTCTCCCTTCCTCTCTGAAATAAATAAAAATATTTGTTTTTTAAATCTACACAAAGTTCGGCATTTGCTGTTTCAAAACAGAAAATAATATTAATGGAATACTTTTATGGGAAAACTTTTTAGAATTTTATTCTCAAAATGGGACATGATTACATAGGAAAGGCTATCCTGCAGTCATGTGCCCCATAATGAATTTGAGTCAATGAAGGACCACATAGACAACTGCGGTCCCATGGATTACAATGAAGCTGAAAATTCCTATTTCCTAGTGATGTCACCCCCATTGTCCTGTCATAGGGCAGTGCATTACTCATGTGTTTGTGGTGATGCTGGTGTGAAGAAACTTACTGTGCTGCTGGTTGTATAAAAGGATAGTCCATACAGTTATATACAGTACACAATACTTGATAATGATAAATAAACAACTGTTCTGGCTTATTTTTACTATACATTTTAGCATCATTTTAAGTGTACTCTTTCTATTTATGAAGAAGTTTGCTGAGAAACACTATGCCCTGTTATGCCAGCAGCAGCCTTATACATATCTTGTTTACCTCCTCTCTTGATCGAATCCTTTCCCTTGTGCTTGATTGAATCTTGAGCTGTTTTGCTTATCGTGGCCCTTAAACATAGAAAATCTACTGCTAATGTTGCCAGTAAGAGATCACCTCTAGTGACTGACCTAGAATTTAAAAGTGATTAAAGTCTACAAAAGTGAAACTCAGTGATGGTTATTGCTTGCCAGTTAGGCACATCCTGTTCTACCATAGCTACCATCTAAAGAGTAAGAACCAAAGGACAGAAGTTGTTAAAGGATCTGCTGCATTGAAGATGAGACTAGCAACATTTTGAGAAGGGTCTACATCAGACATGGAGAAGCTTCTACTACCAGGACTGAGGACAAGATGCAGTAATGTGTCTCTCTCAGCACCTCTACAATCACTGCCAAAACAAAAGGTGTGTGTGCAACACTAAAAGAAAAGCCTGAAACTGACTACGGCATCGAATTGACTGCTCGCCCTGGAACTGTTATTCATCGCAGACTGTGAAAGTGGGTAGCGAGTCTGCAAGGGCTGATCTGAAAGCAGCCAAAGAATTTTTGGAAACTCTAGGTAAGCTGATTGTGGATGAAAGTTGCTCGCCAGAGCAGATGTTCAATGTGGATGAAGTCTCCCTATTCTGGAAATAGATGCCTGAAAAGGACTTCTTATCTATAAGAAGACCTAGTTAATGCCAGATTTCAACGTGATTAAGGACAGAATAACAATCATGCTTGGGGGCGATACTACAGGCTACAAATTGAAGCGCCTTGTGATCTGGCCAGTGAGAATCTTGGGACCTTCAAGCCCATCTGCCACCACACACTGCCAGGGTGTTCCAGGAGCAAGGACGTCATGGATGACCCAGCTCCTCTTTCAAAATGCCTCCTGAATTGCTATGCCAGCAAAACAGAGAATCACATAACATTCAAGACATAGGTTATTGTTAATAATGCTTCCAGTCATCCTCCTTTTATTCGTGATCCTCATCTGAATATTTAAGTGGTGTTTCTCCTTCCAAACACCACCTCTTTGATCCAACCAAGGGACCAAGGAGCTAAAGCAGCCTATACGAGAAGGACTACTACCTGAGAAGGACTTTTGGTCAGGCTTCCTGCAACTGACGAAGACACTGATGCAGCTCTGGAAGCATTACACCTAGGACTGCATCAAGAACCTCACTTGGGCTTGAGCTGATGTCATTCAAACAGTTCACCCGTGACTTCAAAGAATTTGCCAAGGATGAGGAGGTTGCAAAAATCAACATGGCTGTTGCTGAGACAGCAAACAACTTTAACCTGGGGGAGGAGCTCCTACAGGTGGTTCCAGAGGGATGGCTTATTGAGTCCTTGGACCTGAAATGGGAGCATACAGCTGAAGAAGAGGCAAGAGAAAAGGAAACTGCAAGACAAGAAAAGGAACTGAGGAAACTCACTGTGGTGGTTTTTGCAGACCTCAACAAGCTCCTTAAAAAGTTTAAAAACACCTGACCAGTTTGGCTTGGTGGATAGAGCATCAGCCTGCGGACTGAAGGGTCCCAGGTTCGATTCTGGTCAACGGCATGTACCTTGGTTGCGGGCACATCTCCAGTAGGGCATGTGCAGGGGGCAGCTGACCAATGTTTCTTTCTCATTGATGTTTCTAACTCTCTATCCCTCTCCCTTCCTCTCTGTAAAAAAAAAAAAAAATCAATAAGATACCTTTTAAAAAGAAAGTTTAAAAACATGGACCCCAGCAGAGACAAGTTTTCATTGGTAGAGAGGAATGTTCATGGTACATTTTTTGCTTCCAAGCAAAACTATGATAATAATAAAATTTTAAGAAAGCAAACCATCAGAGACATATTTCTGAAAAGAGGGATATCTCAAGAGGAGCCTGGGGCAGGTCCTCAGGAGGCATTCCAGAAGAAGGCATTCTTATCATGGGAGATGACGGCTCTGGGCATAGATTGCCCATGAAGAGCTGGGACAAGATGTAAAAGTGAAAGACAGTGATACTGATGATCCTAACCCTGGGTAGGCCTAGGTTAATGTGTTTGTGTCCTACTTTTTAACATAAAAAGTATATAAAGTTAAAAAATGAAAAATAGAAAAAAGCTTACAAAATAGGAATTAAAAAAGCAAAAGTATGTTTCGTACAGATTTGCGATGTGTTTGTTTTAGTGGTATCATTACAAAAGAATCAAAAAGTTTCTTTAAAAATGTACTAGTTTATAAAATAAATTTATAGTAACCTAAGGTTAATTTATTACAGAAGAAAGAAAAATATGTTTTGTAAATTTAATGTAGCCTAAGTGTATAGTGTTTAGAAAGTCTACAGCTGTGTACAATAATGTCCTAGGCCTCCACATTCACTTACTCAATGACTCACCAGAGCAACTTCCAGTCCTGCAAGCCCTATTCATAAGTGCTCAAACAGATGTACCGTTTTTGTCTTTTACTAGAGGCCCAGTCCATGAACTGGTGCATGGGTGGGGTCTGGCCGGCCTGCCCTGATCAGGGCCAATTGGGTGGGCCAGCAGCAGGGGAGGGACTGCAGACAGTAGGCCGGCCAGCCCTGTCTCCTAGTCTTAACTCCTGGGTGAACTCCCAGTCGAACCCCTGGTCAAGGGTACAATTTGCATATTAGCCTTTTACTAGTATTATATAGGATAATCTATATTTTTACTGTATCTTTGCTATGTTTAGATATATGTAGATACAAAAATACTTTGTTTTGTGCTAGAAATGCCTACAGTATTCAGTATATAGTCTAAGAGCAATAAACTATACCACATGGCCTACGTGTTTAGTAGGCTATGCTAAGTTTGCATAACTGCACTCTATGATGTTTGCACAATGACAAAAGCATCTAATGACACATTTCACAGAACGTATCCTAATCATTAAGGAATGCATGATTGTGTAATCAAGTTATCTAGAAATGGAGTTTTGTTCATTTGCATGCTTATAAGAGTCAGTATAAACTATTAAATTTTCTCCCTCATATAACCTCCCTTCCAAATGCTGCTTTGAGAATAAATTTTAAAAGAATAGATTTACCTCCATAATTTCTTCCACCTCATCTCCCAATACACTACTGTTTTTCTGAGTTGAATTATATCTATAACATAAAACATAATACAAGATTGTGTTTTATGGTTGAGTAGATTAGGCTATAAAAGTGTATGAGGGCCCTCCATACACAGTAAATTAACCTTTGAAGAAGAATTAATGAAGAACTCTATGACTGCTGTCAATCTACCCACACTGATCAGGATTTGTTGGCCTATTGGGCCTTGCAACTTTTTAAATTATTGTTTTAAAATGATAGAACTAGAACAGTCTTTTAGGAGAAATGTTTTAAGTTTGTGCTCAGAAGCTTTATGTCTTTAGCGGGAGGAGCAAGACACAAGACATTCTTTTGACCATTGGCTTGGAAAATACATTGGCATTAGAACATCCGATTCTACCATGAGATTGTAGCAAATACCAAGTTAGGGTGAACCTTGGTGGGGGTGTTGTTGTGAGTTTATTTCATATTCAATCTAGATTTCAGAGACTTGTTACAAAGGCCAGCTCTGATCACAAGGATTCTGTCTATTTGATGTTGATTTAAATAAATTTGTAAATTTCCACAGGGCCAGCACCATCCGTAGGGTAGGCAGTGTAGTGTTTCTAATCTAGATTACTGATTTTATCCCTGTCATTTGGGTTTTCTAACATACTTTCCTACAAGTCAATAAAGTTACTTTCATCTTGTTTTAAAGTCCTTTTTATGTGGAAAAAGTTTATTAGATCTCTTGCTATACTGATCTCTGTCCCCTCTCCTCTTTCTGTCAGTTTTGAGGCAGCTGTGTCTGCCGGCCAGTTGGGCAGGATGTGTTTGGTGCTGGGAAACATCTGTGCCGGGTGGCAATCGGATCAGATATTCATTTCCAGGCCCTGAGTATGAGCCACAGGAATCGGCGGTCTTTCTCAAAATGCTTGTTTCAGGAAAACATACTGCTCCTAATTTAGGAGTTCCCTAAAATCTCACTTCTGAAGCTAGAAATCTTACTCTATTCAAATTTTGCTCTGGCTCTAAGTGAATGACGTGGATTCTATTAGCAATTGAAATTGTTTAATTAAAAAAAAACATATGACTGATAGTCTAAATATTGATATGCTCCAAGTGTTTAACCTCTATCTTTTTTTATGTTTAAATCCTTGTGAGCCTCTGGGTTGTTTTTTTAAAAAACATTTTATATTATTTATTATTTTTATTGGAATATGTTATAATATTATTAGTAATATACATTTTGTTTTTATTTTGCTGGAATTACATGCAATTTTGTTTAGGCACTTTTTATTTATTTATTTAGGGTTACACAGGCTTGGGTTGGGTGTTGTTTAGGTACTTTTTACAAAACAGCTTTATTGAGGCATAAAATAAATTGCAGATATTTAATATGCACAAAATTGGTAAGTTCGTGACATTTGTATATGTCTTGATGTAAAATATCAATATCAAGATAAACATACTCATCATGAGCTTCTGTTTTTATATCCTGTTGTGTATGCTTCATAATGTTTCATGCATTCCTGTTCCTGTACTTGGCTCTTAAGTTTATATACATAGTTAAGTAGACTTTTTACAAAGACAGGGATCCCACCAACCTTTATAATAGATTCCAGATCTCACCCTCAAAGCTTCTGATTTGGTGGATCTGGGGCAGGGTCTATAAAGCTACATATTTGTATAACTCCTCTTCTGCTCAGTTTTGCTGTGAACCTGAAACTACTCTAAAAATAAAATCTATTTTTTAAAAATGCAAGTTAATTTAAAAAGTAAGAAACACACACACACACACACACCAGTGATTTGGATAGTAAGCTCACTTTGAGAACCCCTGGAAATTTCTCTAATACTGACACTATGAATCTTGGTGGCTCCATTGTCTAAATCCCTCTGGTTCCCTCTAGTGGACTAAAATAAAATGCACTTATGACAATTCATCTAAAAGCAATTATGAGAGTGAAATTAGATTAAAATGCATGTAATGACAAATTATGAGAGGAATTCAGAAAAAGGCAATAAACATCCCAATGAAATGGGTCTTGGCACTGAAAGGAGGGAAAGCCCCACCATATCTGCTTCCTGAAGGCTTTCCAGGGGTGAGGTGGATGGGTAAGCCACAGGCAGAGCTCTCTCGGCGCTGTCCCTGCAGATTAAAACCCGGGTGTCTCTGCCCAGGCACGGAGCTCCAATGCTGATTAAACCTTCTGAGGACCTCCCAGCACTTTCACAGCACCTTGGGAAAGAAAGAGAAATGCTTAAATTTCTCTCTACCCTTGAAGTACACTGGTTCGTGTCAACCCTCTGTCCAATGCCCTGTGTTTGTTATTATTTGTTATCCTGCAGCTCTTCCATGTTTGGGATATCTAGCAAGTAGAACATTCTTCCAAAATAAAATGCTGTATTAATGATTGCAAATAAATGTTTCTACAAAATGCCTATGAACACCATCTTTAAAATGCCATCCATGCAAAAAGATAAATATTCTACGAGTCCACTTATATGAAGTGCCTAGAGTAGTGAAATGCTGAGAGACAGGAAGTAGAACCTGGGTTTCCAGGAACCAGATGGAGAAGGAAATGGGGAGTTGTTTAATGGTATGGAGTTCTAGTTTTGCAAGATAGGCGTTCCGGAGATCAGTTGTACAACAATATAAATGTACTTAATATGACCGAACTGAGTATTTAAATGGTTAAGATGAAACATTTTATTGTATCTGTATTGAAGGGGTTCAGAATATTGATTATTTTGAATTAAAGGTACTTAAGAAACAGCTGATAGCAAAAGGACACTGTCCTTCCCCTGAAAGCAGAAGATAAATCTCCCAAGTGAAAGGTACTCACCCTCTACCTGTAGGGTAGAAGGCATCCTTATCACCAGAGAGAGGGAATTTAGGCTATAAAAACAAACTTGGTTACTTCTTCAACAATTGACTGCTCCCAGCTCCAACCCCTTTGTCTTATCAATTCTTCACAAACTATTGTTTCTTTGTAGAAAAGGTATGAAAGCTTCCTGTTTTGGGTCACTTTGAGTATCATATTTGTATGGGGCTTTAATACAAACAAAATTAAGTTTGTTTTTCTCCTGTCTTATATCAATTTAATCATTAGACCAGCCTAAGTACACAGAAAGGGAAACTTTTTTACCCCTACAGTGTTTTACCCCAATGCTGTTTTTTGTTGTTGTTGTTTTTAATGTCATTCATGATTGAAAAAAAAGAGGCATTTCAAACATTTAGCTTCCCAGCCTTCAAACATTGAGGGATATCTGGAAGAACCCTCCCTTTGCCCCAGATCAGCTCTCCATCTGTTTTCACTGTTTTCACTTTCTGCCCTAGGGGCTGACCTGGATATAGCTCTTGTTGGGTTCTTGACAAATGAGGGCCCAGCAAGAGGTCAGAGGCTGGGAGGAAAGTGACAGAGAGCTGCTTATTCCCCTCGCTCCCTCTCAGAGAGGTCACCCTGGGCTGGCTGAGTCCCTGGACGAAGGTGACCTGCTCTCTTTGACTCTTCCCTCTCCAGCTTCTGGTAACCTCTCCACTGCCTTGGTCCTTCAACCTAAGGGTGGTGGTGACAACGCCCCTGTTCATAGCCCGGGTTCCCACACTATTGTAATAATTTCCCTACCCTAATTTTTGTATCCATAAGCTTTTCAAATGGACCCCATAAACTACTCTAATTTGAATGTGCCATCGGTTTCCTGCTGGGCCCCTGACTGACACACCCACCGTGCAGACCTTCTTCCTTCAAGGCCACACCCGAACTTTTACTGTCAGACTTCCTCCCGGCTGGCATGCTACCTCTTGCACTTCCCAGTGGCCCACACGATGAGGAAGATTCTGGAAACTCTTCCTCAGTGGGTCCAATGCTGGCCTATGGACCCACTGTGGAATCAATCACTCCAACTCTTTTGGGAATTCAAAAATAGTTTGGCAGGTGTAGGTGCAAATTTGTAGATATGTAATTTATACACGAGAAAATGCAAAATCTCCAACACTGTTAAGCAAATATAACTAGCTCTTCAATGAATGTAAGGAACCAAAAAAGGCTATAATTTTCATTATTGGACTTGCTTATAGCAGGCCACAATAATATTTGCTAACCATGCATTTGTTGATTGATTGATTAATGAAGCTGGCTGAAACCAGACTTGTATACAAATTTTCTGAAAACTTATCCTAAAAAAGCTGCTAATAAATGTTAGGGCCTGGAAGTAAATTAAAATTTCTAAATTATCAAGCAGCAACAGTATTTATTTTAAAATATTTAGAAATAATACCTTTCAAAGCTTTTATAAAATTAGCTTAACTATAATGAATAATTTCTCCAAGACTAACTAAATGGGAGTTTTGGGGCTCTATTGATCCCAAGAATTTTTGTGCAAATATGAGTTTTTCTGGGCCAAACGGTTCATCACTTTTCACCAGAAACATAACCCCAAGAAAGCTAAAAGCGACTTTTATACTGAAAAGGTTCTGCGGTTGTGTCCCTTTTTACAGATTAGTAATCACTACCGAAGTACTTTAAAAATGTAAAATAAAATAAACCATTTGGGTCATGGCTTATTTGATCTTCTAAATGGACCATTAGTTCGTTCTTGACTTTACTAGGTCTTTTCAAGTATTAGCTACAACAGATGGAAAAATTGGACCTCTACTACCAGGGTGGAACTTACTTTTTGTGCCCATTATCACTTAGATGAACCCCTTGTAAGCAATGATTTCAGCATGACTCATTTTACTACCGTATAAAACTCTCATTGTTTTAATAGAGCATGAGAAAGCTTTTATACCCCAGGTAAAATTTTATAAATGTCAATTTTTTGAAATTATACTTACAATCAACTTAAAGCCAATGGACTAATTATAATTATTATTACCCTGATTTAAACATTGAAGAGATGCTGTCAGAGGCTCCAACAAAACTTAATTCTAAAAATACATAAAATATTGCCAGTCAGTAAAAGTTGTTGAACTTGTAAGATGAACTTTAATACTGGAAAGCACTTTGCATAGTTAACATACATAAGAAATCTTCAACACGGTGGCTAAGAACTGAAGCAATAGTAACCCTGCCAGAATATAAGTTGTTTATAGGATAGGTAATGAAACAAAATGAAATGAAAAGATAAAAATCCTTTAGCCTGGCCAGGGCTCTCAGTTGTTGAGCATCGACCCAGGCACCAAGAGGTTGCTGGTTCAATTCCCTTTGAGGGGACGTGGGCTTGCAGACAATCCCTAGTAGGTGGCATTCAGAAGGCAGATGTTGATATTTCTCTCTCATCAATGTTTCTCTCTCTCTCCCCCCTCTTCCTCTCTCTCTCTCTATAGTCAATAAAAACATATATGTTTTAAACCCTTTAAATTAAAACTTTCCCTTGGCAATCATCTTTAACTCCATGAATACTGATTAACTAAAACTATGACCAGCCGAGAACACTTTAACTTTATAAAAGAAAAAAAAATGAGAATTTTCCAAAACTTATCATCAGTAACATGGGGCCCATAAATAGTAATTGATAATGATTACATTTGTAATATGTAATATATTTTGGGGTTGTGCTTTATAAATGTTTCTGTCTGAAGAACTATGTAAACCTGCATATTACAATTGGAATGTAACCCCACCATCAGCAAATGGGTGATTTAGAATTAAAAATAGAGTAAGGAGAAAACAAATGTTCCAGATATATTTTTCTACAGTTTAAAAATATAACTGCCTATATTTATTTCCTAAATACCTATCTATCTCACCAAGGATTATCTGACCAAAATATCTATTCATACTGCTTATAGTGTCAACAGCAATCAACTCGTCAACATGAACAGTAGAGGTTTGAAGGCACCAGCAATACCTGAATTGCCCCCAGGAGCCCTCTAAGGCGAAGCATGCCCTTCAGAAAGCCTTTTCCCACTTTCCTCTGGCCACTGGGGCTGGAAGGTTCCTCACAGGGCGGGCTGTCCACCTGGGGCTTCTAACAAGATCGTAAGCCTACACAGAAACAGTAGTCCTCTTAGGTGACGGATCAGTTAATTCACTTCAAAATAAAAAAGGTGCACTAAACAGTGACAGTCTACTCAAGAAAGACGATGAATAGAGCCCAATGCTGCTAGATACTGCAGCACTTTCTTGGCAAAACAGAGAGAACTGCACTGTTCTGTTTCACTGACGGTTCAGATCTCATGCCTTTTGAGGTACTGCTTTGCCTTAGACTCATTCCTCTCAGCCTTCTAATCTGTGTAGCATGAAGCCAGGCTCAGTGATACAAACGATGGGTCAATTTATACTTAAGTATCTTAGGGATCTGCACTTGAATGTTGTTGTTGCTGAATATGTAAATCCATAGAGCCAGACAGTAGGTTAATGGTTGGTAGGGGCTGAGGAAAGCAAAGGAACAGGCAGTGACGGCTAATGGGGACAGGGTGATGTTTGTTTGTTTGTTTGTTGAGCTGATAAAACATTCTAAAATTAGATGATGGTGATGCTTGCACAACTGTGTGCATATAATGGAATCACTGAATTGTATACTTTAAAAGGATGATCTGTAGGATATTAAAATTATCTAGCAATAAGGTTATTATTTCTTTAAAAATAGTAACAATTCCACCATAAAAGTGCTGCATCTACCCCTTCCATCTTTTCTAATATTTTACATATATTTCTCAATTCGCTTTATGTATTTTCTATGCATGTTTCCTTTTAAAAAAAAATAGTGTGACTATCTCAAGTAATGAAACAGGGTTGCATAAAATCATTTTCCTGATTTTATTCCTAAAAAAATAATATTCCCTTTTTCTTTGGAATGAGGCCTGTCAGATGGGTTCCTCAGGGGAATAGCTTCTGGGCATCTCAGTCACATATTGGAGTGGAAACCCCTAAACTGAAAGAGGAAAAGGGACAAGGAGACTGCTATGTGTAAAACCCATTGAATTTTCAATGTCCAAGAAAGATACTCTCTTAAAAGATTTTTTAAGTAATTCAAACATAACCTTGATGGAAGATATTATGTATGGCAGATTCTATATGAAATATGATCATTCAGAAATCCTACGTAATAAATCATTTCATAGATATAGGAGGTCCTGAGGTGCTTTCTTTCCAGGATTTTATAGTATTTAAGTTAAAATAATATACATACCCATGGTATTATTATTTTGCTATGTTCTAAAACCATGACATAGGAAATAACCATAGAAAAATTTTTGGATTTTTCTAAGGCTGTTAAACAATCCAAAAACTACATCTTGTCATGATACTATTCAGATCTACATACCAAGAAATTGCTTTTTCAGAGAAATATGAATTACTCAAATTACCCTACTTGTCTTCTTCCCTACAGTTAAATCTGCTACACTCTTTTTTGTAGGACAATCCATTTCCACATCCCTGGTGCTGCCAAAACAATTTTCAGAGATGAGAACATGACAGTCTCTTCATCAACAGCCAGGGACCTGCTTTCTCAGGAGTAGGAAAAAAACAGCACCAGTGTGTCACTACATGGCACTATAAATTAGCGTATGCTCAGTTTCTGCTTTCCACAGAATTATTTACTTGCTTCCCTGAAAATGTAATGTATTTTTTAAAATGATTATGATGGTAAAACTAGGGGCCCAGCTCACAAAATTACGTGAGACCCAGGATCCAGAGTCCTGTGGCTTGGCAGGACCCAGAAAGAGTCCCATGGCCACCACCGCCACCACCACCACCGCAAGAGCAGGACCCAGAAACCCACCAGCGCCTCCGGTCAAGTCCTCCAGAGTCAAGTCCCCACCCACCCACACCCACCTCACTGCACATGCAACCCCACCCACCCCCGCATGCAGCCTCCTGCTGATCAGTCCTTATGGCGTGACAGTGTGACAACCACTTTTTATATAATAGACTAGGGGCCCGGTGCACGAAATTTGTGCACTGGGGTGGGCGATCCCTCAGTCCAACCTGCCCCCTCACACATACTCGGAGCCCTCTGGCTGAGGCTTTAGGCCTTGGGCACCAAGCCATCACCCTGCAATGGGGCAGATGGCTGGCTCCATCCCAGCCCCACCCTCCGACCCCTCTGGCCAGGACCTTAGCCCCAGCCAGCTTGCCCCTGGCTATCACAGGCCTCTGTCCCACCTGCCCAGTCCTGGGCCGCCTTGGCCACACCCCTCCAGGCCAGGGCAGCCTCGGACATTCCCCTACAGGCCCACCAGGCCCTGGCTGCCTCAGCCACGTCCCCCCAGGCCTGGCCCACCCCAGTCACGTCCCACGCTCCTGACTGGCTGGTGGGTGTGGCTGGTGGGTGTGGGTGTAGCAAAGGTATGGTCACATTTGCATAGTACTCTTTTATTCGATAGGATATTCACAACATAAAACTTAGCATTTTGGCCATTTTTAAGTGTCTAGCTCTGTGGCGCTAAGTCCATGCACATTGTTGTTGTGCAACCATCATCACCGTCTGTCTCCAAAGCTATCTAACCTTCCCCTGAATTGAAACGCTGTACACATTAAACACTGACTCCCTGATCCCTCCTTCCCCTGCCCTGTTACCCACCCTTCAACTTTCTGTCTCTATGAAGGTGACTGCTCTAGGAATTTCATGGAAGTGGACCCCACAGTATTTGTCCATCTGTGACTGGCTTGCTCCACGGAGCATAGTGTCTTCAAAGACATTCATCTATATTGTAGCACGTATCAAAATGTCCTTCCTTTTTAAGGCTGAAAGAGTGTCTCTTGTATGTATATCCCCATCTGGTGCATTCATTCGTCTGTTGATGGGTACCTGGGTTGCTTCTACCTTCTGGCCACGACACATTCAACTTTACAAAAGCAGATGCTGTAGCCCTGGCAAGGATCCTCTCATTGCTGTTTTCATTCCTGGAGCCATGCTCCTTACTGGTGTCAACCAGGACCAATATCAAGTTTAAACAGTAGGTGGCAGCAAATATTTATTAACTAAACATAATGCTTCACAGTGGCCCAGAGGCTTCGTACTGTATTCAATTTTGCTCCTTCAGAGCAGGATCATTTTTCTCTAGGTCTCCTATATTCCGTGAAAGGAACATTCGAAGCATTTATTTGGGTTAATTTGAAGCAATCAGTTATAATAAGGAATACTTCCATTGTGAAACATAGATGACTAATGAATCAGGGGCAGTATCTGAGTGCTTAAAATTGGCTCAGAGCTTTCCACAAGCTTGCCTCAAGAGTCTCACAGTCTCCCAACCACATCCGGGAACTTTGAAACTAAGTGTTGGTCATTCACGAGTGACTTGCCCCTGGCTTTTCTGCAACAGACACTGCTAGTTGTTTACCCGATAGCCTTCTCCCTTCTTCCCTAATAATAAAAAAACACATTTTTATTAGGCCCACATGTATCCTACTAGAAAACAAACAAAACAAAACAAAACAAAAAAAAACACTGTGTTTCCTTGTCTCCCAGCAGCTAAATGGGACCATGTGACAGTTCTGTCCTGGAGATGCAAACTCAAGTCCACTGCCGATCAAAGGATCTGCTTTCCTGATGCAGGAGGCCCTTCCTCCTTCCTTGTCACTTTGCTGTTGTTGTTTGCTTTATTGTTCTATTTTGTGTGTTTGGTTAGTTTGCTTCTGAATTAAAACTTGGATGGGGAACAAAATATGGGGCAGCTTTTTGAAACCAGGAGATGACCAGGAAAATAAAAGCCACATGTTCAACATTGCAAAGTAGGAAAGGAAGCCTGGGGAAGGTGACTCAGGTGAGGTGTCCATCATCCGGGGGCCCCGCCTCTATCTACTAGTAGTTGGGTTGCTCACTTTCCGGAGAAAGTCTTACGTCCTGCTTTGTGGGGAAAATATTCCCTTAATTGGTTCAATTAACATGGTCAGATTTACGGTAGGTGAAGCAGAACCCGGACCCTGAATGAGATGGATGGATACTCTCAAGACGGGTAGATGGGTGAAAGGTGTGTTTAAAGACAAATACTTAGCATACTTGTCTTTAATTGAGAAAAGGTGCCTAAAATATAGGGCAGAATTATATTTTCATCAGTGTGCATCTAAAAATAAGCAACCAATGCAGATATTGTGTGATATTTAAAGTAACAAGTTAGTAGGTCTTTAGGTAAATGAACCAATGGCATTTGGAAGTGAAAATAGCAGAATGATTATTTTTTGAAAAAGACTTTTTATTTATTGTTATTTTTTTATAATACATGTTATTGATTTCAGAGAGGAAGGGAGAGGGAAAGAGATAGAAACACCAATGATGAGCGACAATGATGATTGGCTGCCCTCTTTACTTCCCTTCCAGGGGTCAAGCCCACAACCCAAGCATGTGCCCTCACTGGGATCAAACTATGAACTCCTGGTTCATAGGTTGACTCCCAACCACTGAGCCACACTGACTGGGAGAGAATGACTTTTTAAATAATAAAAGTATATTTGAATTGCCTAATATTCCTCTTAAAAATTCTCATGAATGTGCAAGTGCCTATTCATTAAAGAGCTCAATTTGTCCCATTTTACCACAATGCTAATAATAATTCATTTATGAAATGCCACAAGGTCAGAATAATTGTTTTCACCCATATTCTGTTTTGTGAGAACATTTGGTGGTTTGTGTACATAACTAATAATTCTGTGAAAATGAACATTTATCAACATCCAAGAGAGAGAAAGAAGATGATTCATTTTAAATAAGTAAAATGAGTGCCCATCTGGTGTGGCTCAGTGGTTGAATGTTGAGCTATTAACCAGGAGGTCATAGTTCGATTCCCAGTCAGGGTACATGCCCAGGTTGTGGGCTTGACCGCTAGTAGGGGTCATGCAAGAAGGAGGCAGCTGATCAATGATTCTCTCTCATCATTCATGTTTCTATCTCTCTCTCCCTTTCCCTTCTTCTCCAAAATCAATAAAAACAAAATTTAATAAGTAAGTAAAAATTAGAGAGTTTGGAAAAATTATTCCAGGATCAGAGCACCCAATGGAACAGAACTAAACAGGTAGAGGGTGAAGAAGAGGGGGACAGAGGCTTAAGTGCAAAAACCAATTCTAAGTCTGGGACCTTAATTTATACCCTATACTAAGAGCAGGTTTTGCATTTGTAAAGTGAGAGCTGGGGAATGACTCATGACACTTATAATTTAGTTGGAGAATAAAAAAAAAAACATAGAGCAAATTGTGAAGCACAGTATATAATTAATGACTAAGTTACATCATTTGGAGGGTGAGTACTACAGAAATTGAGAATACTTAAGACCAAGAACAGTTGAGAAAGGTTTTATGGAGGAGTTGGGAATAGAAAGAATTTGTGTAGGAAGATGGTTTAAAAGAAGAACTTTTCAAGTAGAAAGAAATGAAAAACAAAGAGATATGAACTCAATTGATTTCATTGTGGGATGAGGCGGAAATCTTATTTTGGAAAACAGTGGAGAATAGATTTGCAGTATTGGGTCAGCTTGTGGGTGCCCTCAAAGCTAGGAAGAAAAGGTTTTGAAGTTGACTAAGAGAGGACCATCCTGTTTCCTGGAGAATAGAGATGATTGGCTCCGGCATTCCAAACTCCACTCAAACCCTTGATGACTGGAAAATCAGGTAGCATCCCAGGGTGCCTCAGATTGTCCTGAGTCTCAGCTCATGGACCAGCAGCTCTCTTCACTCTCCATCAAACCATCCATCCAGGCCTGGAACATTCTCAAAGAAGAAGCCAACCCAACCTCCAGGGGTAGAGTCATGTTCAACCCATGGAGAGGGGCCGGGAAACCAGCTGCTTTCTGCAATCAGAAGAGAAGTATACTTTGAAAAGGTAGGGAGTCCTAAAAGATGAGTCAAGAAATAATTTTCAAGAGTAACAACCCCAATTGATAGAACTTTAGCAGATTCAAGAATACCTAATTACCAAGGCTTGCCTTCTTGTTTAGCCACTGATTGGGAGGGAGCTAGCTGAAGTCCAGAGGACTATGGGACAGCCTGGAGCAGGATGGGACATGTATTATTGTTTTAGAAGAGGAAAAAGACTCCAGGTCCCTGGAGAAACTTCCACATTGCCCTGGGCAAGTTCTCCAGTTCCTCACACTTCCACTGCATTAAACAAAAAGGGAATTATTTGGTAAGGGGGTCAAGGGGAATTTACCCACCCTATCTCAAGGCATCAGCAGATCTGGAATAGCTACTGATATCACAGATAAAAAGAAAACAAACCTCATGGCAATCATACAAGAGCTCTCTCTACACCAAAAATCATCATCCTCAATGTGCTTCTCAGACTTTAGAGCACGTAAGAATTATGTGAGGAGCTCATTAAAACACAGCTCTGGACCTTCCTCTCAGAAACCCTCATTCCACTGAGAACTAGTCCCGATTGACCTTTTATTCTAATGCAGCTGATATTTGGAAAGACTGTTGCTGATTAATGACTATGTCTTACATTCTCTTAGACTACTAATAGCGGGGCAATAGAGATCAAATCTTTTATGTTTATTCACAAACTCAAAGAGAGGAAGTGTAGAGATTCTCTATTCTATCACCTTTCCTTATATCCAAATTCTATCTACGACATCCTTTAAAAACATGCCCTTCAAGCGTGCAGTCATTGCTGTGGGACACTGAGACCCAGGAGCCTCTTAGGGCAGGGCTGATGGAGACACCAAAGTTGTCTGCTCAGCCCTGAGACTCCGCTCCATCCAAACTGAGCAAAAAGGCTCTCCCAGGAAAGACAGCTGATCCTCACAGTCAGCTGGCCTGGAGGTCAACCCCTCCCAGTGATACCAACAACAATCTAGGCTTAACCACAATAAGACTATGCAGCCTACAAAGGGGTGCACCAAGAGTGTCCACCTCAGGTAACTGGGGAGGCTGAGCCACTGTGTCCTATGCAACACCTACCACACACAAAGCTACTTGACCAACTCAGGGAAGCAGTGAAAATGCAGAGACAAGGAAACAAATCACAAATGAAAGAAATGAAGGAAAACAAACAACTGGATATAGAGTTCAAAACCATGGTTATAAGGTTTTTCAAGAATTTCCTAGAAAAGGCCAATAAATTTAATGTGACCCTCAAGGACATGAAAAAGGACCAACTAGAAATTAAGCATACACTGACTGAAATAAAAAATATTATACAGACACCTAACAACAGACTAGAGGACCACAAGAATCAAGTCAAAGATCTGAAATACAAAGAAGCAAAAAACACACCCAACCAGAAAAGCACAAAGAAAAAAGAATTTAAAAAAAAATTGAAGATAGTGTTAGGAGCCTCTGGGACAATCTCAAGCATACCAACATCAGAATTATGGGGGTGCCAGAAAAAGAGAAAGAGCAGGATACTGAAAATCTATTTGAAGAAATAGTGACCGAAAACTTCCCCTACCTGATGAAAGAAATAGATTTACAAGTCCAGGAAGCGCAGAGAACCCCAAACAAAAGGAATCCAAAGAGGACCACACCAAGACACATCATAATTAAAATACCAAGAGCAAAAGCCAAAGAGAGAATATTAAAAGCAGCAAGAGAAAAATAGTTAGTTACCTACAAGGGAGCACCCATACAATTGTTAGCTTATTTCTCAACAGAAACAATGCAGGCCAGACAGGAGTGGCAAGAAATATTCAAAGTGAGGAGTAGCAAGAACCTACAGCCAAGATTACTCTACCCAGCAAAGCTATCATTCAGAATTGAAGGTCAGATAAAGAGCTTCACAGATAAGAAAAAGCTATAGGAGTTTAATTAATCACCACCAAACTAGTATTATATGAAATGCTGAAAGGTATTCTTTAAGGAGAGGAAGAAGAAGAAAAAGGTAAATACAACAATTATGAACAACAAATACATGTCTATCAACAAATGAATCTAAAAATCAAGTGAATTAAAAATCTGATGATCAGAATAAACTGGTGAATATAATAGAATCAGGGGCATAGAATGGACTGACAATTCTTGGGGGGTGGGGGAAAGGGGCATGGGAGGTGCAGGAAGAGACTGGACAAAAATCATACACCTAGGGATGAGGACAGTTGGGGGGAGATAAGTTCAGAGGGTGGGGTGGGAACCGGGTGGAGAGGAGTTATGGGCGGGGGGCGGGGGGGAGAGGAACAATTATAATAATATGAGTAATAAAGATTTATTCAATTAAAAAAATAAAAACATGCTCTTCAAGTTTATCCCTATGGCCTGCAGTGCTAGTGTGCTTAGCATGTCACGTTTCAGCCCCACACTTGGATTAGCTGTGAAATTGCCATAACCCCTCAGGGAGATACCAGTCTTATCTTCCTCTGGAGAGATTTTATTTGCATTTTAAAGGGTACCAGTTAAGAACCCAGGGTCCTCCTAACAAAGGTTTTGGTCTGCACATTTCAGAAGCAGAGGGGAGGAGAGACTGATTTCACTTTCTCTAAAAACACTCAGATATTGCCCTGGCCAGTTTAGCACTTTGGCCTGCAGGCTGGAAGGTCCTGGGTTTGATTCCAGTCTAGGACACTCGTGCACCTTGGTTGCAGGATCCCCAGCCCTAGTTGGGGAGCATTGATGTTTCTCTCTGTGTGTCTCCCCCTTTTTAAGAAGAAGAAAAATATCATCAGGTGAGCGTTTTTAACAAAATCCAGATATTTTGGGGTTTTTGCCTACATTACAAACTTTGTATGTGTAGGACAACACCAGATCTACCTCTCATTGTGTCATGATAGGGTTAAGAACTGTGGCAAAGGGAACTGGCACAGTTATTTGCCATAAGCAAGTAATAATCCACTCTGCTTCAGAAACCTTGAGTTCACATCCAGGGTATTAATAAATAGAAGTTTAAAAAAAAACTTTTTAATCCCATGAAACCGAGGAAAGCACTATGAACAGGATTATCTGTGAGAGAAGTTACTAGGTTTGGCAGACTATGATCATGCAGAAATTATTTTCCATATGCGGTTTATATACTTAATGTTTACTATATATAAAATGGTGTTTCCTAATAATTAAGCTTCATTACACCTTTAAGATAATAGATTTCCCCCTAGCTTTTGATATTCCCGTGAGAGCTATGAAAGGAATATATAGTGTACAGAAATATTTCACAAAGTAACCTAGATAAATTAGTATAACAAATGTATATGGGTTTTGTTTTTTCATTTTTGAAAAAAGTTAGTCCCAATTACCAATCTCTCTTCTTACAGAATCTTTCCTATCCACCATAACTTCTCAAAGATTTTTTTCAGTGAATTTTGTGTTTACAAAGAACATTTAATACTCTAAAATATACCTTACCTACCAAGTACTTTTCATGCCTTATTACTTTACTTATATTCTTGACAATTTTGGGTCCTATGAGCTAACTACTATGTGTCATTTTTAGAAATGAGGAAACTGAGACACAGAAGGTTAATTTACCAAAGCCCATCCAGTTAATTATTTTCAAAACTAAAATGAGAGCCACACAATTAAGTAGATATACTGAGTTTATTCTGAATAATTCATATGACCTCTAATTATGAAAGTTAAATTAGTAAAAGAACCTAGTGGCATAGTCAGCTCTAGCTTTCTTTGTTTTTCAAAATCACTAGACTGTAAAAAGAAAAAGACAAAAGGTCCCCCTCTAATTAATAGCTATACAAATTATTGTTTAATATGTTCCCTCTCTAAATAATTCAGTTTGATCTTTTTGATAGCATTTCACTTCCTGGTGATATCCAATTCCCAAATGACCATTTATAAAAAGCATGCCAACAACCCAAGACAATTCTCTGACCTTGAATAATGATGCAATTTAAGTATAGAATAGGTAATTTAATGATAATGACACTTGGCTATTCATGACTGACATCTTTAAGTTAGTGACACACAGTTAATTGAAATTAATGTTTGCCAACTAATTTACTAGTATCTTGGCAATAAATATACTTGCTATTAGCTGTCAAAGTACAAATTGTAATGACTTTGTCATATGAATCTGTTTTCATGTGTATTTCCATTGTTAAAAGGCAAAAACAACTTTCTTTAGATGGAAATTATTGGAAAAACCGGAAACGTAGCTAGAAAGTTAATAAGTCTGTTTTATCTATTTGTATCCCATATATATTAACCTAATTTGGTTTTTTTCTATCATCATTTATCCCCCCTCTACCCTGTTCCCCCTCCACCTACCCCCTCACCCTCTCCCCATACTGTCCTCTGTGTTCATGAGTTCTTTCTTTGTTGCTCAATTCCCCCACAATCCTCCCCAACACCCTCCACATATACCAGAGCTGTCTGCTTGCTCTCTCTGTTTCTATTTTGCATATGATTTATATTTATTCATTAAATTCCACATATGAGTGCAATCATATAGTACTTGTCTTTCTATGATTGGCTTATTTCACTTAACATAATGTTCACCAAGTCCATCCATGCTGTTGCCAAAGGTAACATTTTTTTTTACCTTTTTACAACCGAGTAGTATTCTATTGTGTAAATATACCATAGTTGTTCTATCTATTCATCTACTAATGGACACTTGATAATTTTATTTTTAAACAACTTGAGATTTACATGAAGATAGTACAGAGAGTTTCCAATACCCCACACCCAGTTTCCTCAATTAACATTTTGTACTAATGCATGATAAATTATTGTTAACTGAAGTCCATACTTTATTCAGTCTTTCTTAGTTTTTACTATTATCTTTGTTCTATTCAAAGATCCTATCCAGGATACCACATTACTCTTTTATTATTATTATTATTGGTTTAATTTTTAAATTTATTTCTTAGAGGAAGAGAGATGGGAGAGAGAGGTAGATGTATCAATGATGAGAAACAATCACTGATTTGCTGCCTCCTGCATGCCCCATGCTGGGGATTGCGCCTGCAGCGTGGGCATTGACTCTGTCCGGAAATCAAACCCTTACCTCCTGGTTCATAGATTGATGCTCAACCACTGAGCCATGCCAGCCGGGTTACCACATTACTCCTTTTTCAAATTTTACTTTATTGATTTTGGAGAGGAAGGGAGAGGGAGAGAAAGAGATAGAAACATCAATGATGAAACAGAACCATTGACTGGCTGCCACCTGCATACCCTTTACTGGGGATCGAGCCTGCAACCTGGGCATGTGCCCATGACCAGAATCAAACCCAGGATCCTTCAGTCCACAGGCCGGTGATATCCACCGAGCCAGCCAGCCAGGGCCCACATTACTTAGACTCCTCTTGGCTGTAAGTCTCTCAGACTTTCCCTGATTTTGATGGCTTTGAGAGTTTGGTCGAGTTCTGATCATCTGTCTACTAAAACATCTATCTACTGAGTTAACTGTATGTTTTTCTCATAATTAGACTGGGTTTTATGAGTTTGGGGGAGGAAGATCACGTCATTACATCATATCAAAGATACCTGCTATCAATGTGACTTATCACTGTTGATGTTGATTGTGAAGACCTGGCTAAGGTAGTGATTGTCAGTTTCTACCCTGTATTGTTTAAATTACATTTATTGGGGTGACATTGGTCAACATGAACATATAAATCTCAGGTGTGGGTTTCTATATTATAAATCTGTAAGCTACTATATTCTAAAGTTTCTCCTTTTCCTTCTTTCCATGGTGCTTTTGGAAAGAGGTGTGTGGTTCACACTTAAGGAAGAGAGAGCTATGTATATTTTACATGAAAATAACAGGGAACTTTTATGGTAACGTGAGGCTAAAAATATTTATCTCAAGGACTGTTGGGATTAAATGAGATCGTTAATAAGAAAATGAATTGTGAGAAACATGAGACATTATAGAATCTTTCTATTTTCATAGAACCTACAAAAATGTAATCAGCATATAGAAAAGTGTTTTAATGTTCTAAGTAAACTAAAACAGTTAATTTGGAGAGAGAAGAAAACTAAATTAACAGATGACTTTGCAGATAACCCCGGAGGTCAGCTATGCTTGGGTAGACAATTTGCTTACCTCCAATGACTTCTTACCTTAAGCATCTCTCTCCCTGAGGAGTTAATGCCCTGAGAGCAAATGTGAATGATAGAGTAGATATTGATGGCTAAATGCTCCCACCTCCTTGCCCCTTGTTGGGACTATTCCAGATGTGTTCTGCAGTCTCTGGAGGGTGCACAGAAGAGGTGAACCCAGTTGCTCATGCCATCGCCTGCACAGTAACAATGTACCATTTCCTGTCTCACTTCCCTCCCTCACCTCATCATGCTTTCTGCCATCACTCTCCAAATAAAATACATGTATCCAAATCCTTGTTGCAGAATTTGCTTTGGAAAAATGAAAAAATCTCAGTTTTTCATCTTCATTCAGTTGAGTGGAGATGTAAAACTTGTTTTATAGTTATAGGTTTGTGATGGCTTGCATTGTATTTCAGTCGTTGCTTTTCGTTGCTCTTTTCATAAGGGTGGCATGAGAAATCGGAGAGTAGGGCAGGAAGCAGAAAGAGGAAAAGAGGTGGAGAATTGAGAGCTAAGCTCTTTTACTTAAATGAATATTTCTGAACAGGGAAGTAGCACTTCTCAAGTTGTGAACAAACCGTCTGGGGCCAAGGTGAGAGAACAGTGTGAACCCTGAGATGGAAAAAACAAAAGATAATGTCATCGTTGTTCTGACCTCAATGTTTCTTTAGTTATAATTTCTACAACTCTGGACTCCACTATTCATACTCCCTGAATTCCTCATTTTTAACCCCATTTCTCCTCCTACAGGGTGACAGAATCACACCTTCAAATGAGGAAAGGGAAGGAGCTTCAAGCAGGACTGTGCCAAAGGCACTGCTTTGTTTCTAAGTTCTGAACTTGGCTGGGCTGTCTGGAGGTCAGCGCTGTATCTACCAATGCCAAGGACAGGCTGGGACCTGAGAGGAGTTGACCTATCATCTCTTCTATTCTCACTGCCATATTTTAAGTCAATGAATGGTCCATCCTCTTTCACCTGAATAAGTGCAATAGCCTCCTAGCTAACTAGTCTCCCCATCTAGTTATAAAGTTGCTTCTGTAATCCATTTTCCACAGTCACAAGAATTGTTTTCTAAAGTACAAATCTTATTATTTCATTCTCCTGCTTAAAGCCCGTCAGTGGCTCATCATTGCCTTAACAATAAAGTCTCAGCCTCCTTATCAAGGCAAATAAGTGCGCCCCCACCCCCAGCAAATCTTGACATCTGCTCTGCTTTACGACATCATATTTTGACATTTTGTCCAATTCTTTGCTTCAGTCATATTGTACCACTTACTGTCCCTACATGGGTTATGTTCTCTCTCATCTCCAGGGCTTCATGCTTGCTGTCCTCGGAGCTTGCAGGATTAGGAATCCATTCAATCATTGCCTTTTTGGACCTAGCTGGTGTGGCTCAATAGATAGAGCATCAGCCTGTGCACTGAAGGGTCTGTGGATTCAAGGGCACATGCCAGGGTTGTGGACTCAGTCCCCAGTGGGGGGTCAGGCAGGAGGCAGCCAGTCCATGAGTCTCTAGCATGGGTGTTTTTATCTCTCTCTCCCTCTCCCTTGCTCTCTGAAATCAATAAACACATATTTTTAAAAAAATTACCTTTCTGTGTGTGAAGCCTTCTGATACCAAGGCTAGGTTAAGTGCTCTCCTGCAAGTTCCTTTAACACTTACCCCGCTGTGTTGCATCTTAGTCTCCCCTTGTCTGTCTTTTCCACTAGCTGCTGATTTCTTGAGGACAGAGACTGATTCTTAGTCATCACTGCAGCCTCAGCACCGAACACATTCAATAAATATTTCACCTTATCAGAGGAACGGGAGCTTAACAAAGATTCCATGCTTAACTAGCTTCCCCCATTTGAGAAGCTGTTTTTATCCCAAGGTGGAGGGGCGAAATAACGGATTCACGGAGTGACACGGATGACTTTTGAGTGTGGCATTTAGGGAAAGTCTCCTCGTAGGCTATGCTGCATGGTCATGGCAGAAACTCATGTGATGGGGTTCAGAGTGAGCTACCCATGGACAAAGTGGCAGCCTCTAACTCCCAAGGAACTGATAACATTCCTCAGAGGAGGCGCTCAGGGGTGGCAAACAGGTTCCAGGACACTGCTGAGGCTACGCATGGGTCTCCTTGTTTCTAGTCCTGTACTCTTCCCACTGTGTCAAAGAGACAAAACAAAAACACCTCCTTTGCCCTAGCAAGACTTAGCTATAAACTATTAGGGGCCCAAACCGGTTTGACTCAGTGGATAGAGCATCAGCCTGCGGACTGAAAGGTCTCAGGTTCGATTCCGTCAAGGGCATGTACCTTGGTTGTGGGCACATCCCCAGTAGGGGGTGTGCAGGAAGCAGCTGATTGATGTTTCTCTCTCATCCATGTTTCTAGCTCTCTATCCCTCTCCCTTCCTCTCTGTAAAAAATCAATTAAAATATATTTTAAAATAAAATAAAATGGTTAAAAGATATTAGGGAAACGCCAGGGAGCCCTGAAGCATATACATCTGCTTAGAATGTACAGAACTTGAGAGATGAAATGATTAGGAATCTTCCTAGAGGCGGATGAAAGAACACTAGCTCCGAATCCCCTTTAATCAGATGTCATCATTTGAGCTTAAGAAGGGAGCACGATTTCTCTGATATGTGTTTCTGGCCACCTGCTCCATTTAGAACCTGGAAACCAGACAAGTAATGGATTCAGTTTTTGAAAAGCCTATTCCAGCTTGAATACCTAGCATCTGGGAAAAGAGGTAGCCAATCTCAGGCTTCCTTTCTGAAATTCCAACAGCCCTGGGAGTGTTTCAAGATCTTATTCAATCTTCACTTTATTGGTTTAGATTTTTGTCACAAATACTCTTACAAAAGGGGCCCGTTCAAATTTGTAAATAATCTCAGATCCATATGCTGTTTATTTGCATGCTAACGAGAAACCACATATTACAATGTGGGAAATTCAGTTCTACAAAACTGCATGGAGAACATGTATTAAAATAGTCACAATTCCACATTTTTGAAGTTTGTGTTAAGATTGCCCCAAATGACGTCCTTACCTCAACCTGGGTACACGTTAAAAGGGAAAAAAAAAATCACTTGACTTTTAGGAGTAAAAGATGTTAGGAGAAAACCCCTAGGAAATGAACACAGGAAGATGGAAAAGCACAAGTAATGACACATTTGGGTCCAGCCCTCAACCCTTAAGGAGCTGACATGTTGTTCCATCTTGTTTTCCCCCTTTACTGGATTTCTTTAAAAAACAAAACAAAAACATTTTATTGATTTTTTTACAGAGAAGAAGGGAGAAGGATAGAAAATTTGAAACATCGATCAGCTGCCTCATGCACACCCCCTACTGGGGATGTGCCCACAACCAAGGTACATGCACTTGCCTTGGAATCAAACCCAGGATCCTTCAGTCTGCAGACAGATGCTCTATCCACTGAGCCAAACCGGTTTTGGCCTTTTACTGGATTTCATAAACCCAGGCCCCACGAGACTGAGAAAGCGACTCTCCACGGAAGGAGGGACTGGTGAGGTGTGCTCTCTGCAAGCCTCGCCACTTGGCTTTGAACGAGGAGCAGCTCTTCGCGTGGCAGGTTGGCCTTAGACACGAACAGTCCTATTTGTGTGACTTTCAAAGTAAGGGGCAGGGCAGGGTGGTCACATTCCCTGCCATCTCAGCGCTGTGTCTCGGGGCTGAGGCCAGCGCAGGCGGGAGCTGGGGAGAAGCTAGGGCTGAGCTGGGGGGTCAGCTGGGCCTGAGCTTGGGGGTGAGCTGGGGCTGAGTTGGGGGGCGGGGAGCTGGGGCTGAGCTAGGGCTGAGCTTGGGGGTGAGCTGGGGCTGAGTTGGGGGGGCGGGGAGCTGGTGCTGAGCTAGGGCTGAGCTTGGGGGTGAGCTGGGGCTGAGCTGGGGCTGAGCTGGGGGGTGAGCTGGGGCTGAGCTGGGGAGGAGCTGGGGCTGAGCTTGGGGGTGAGCTGGGGCTGAGCTGGGACTGAGTTGGGGGGAGCTGGGGCTGAGCTTGGGGGTGAGCTTGGGGGTGAGCTGGGGGTGAGCTGGGGCTGAGCTGGGACTGAATTGCGGGGGGGGGGGGGAGCTGGGGCTGAGCTAGGGCTGAGCCTGAGGCCCTCGCCCGGGAGGATGCACGTGGACCGGCTCCTCCGTCACCCCGCGCGCGTTCTGTCCACAAAGGTGCCCAGTCACCATCTCCTCGGCAGAATCGTCCCCCCGAGCCGCACGCGGGGCTGACCGCGCCTCCGGGCGCAGGAGTCCGTACCGGAGCACCCGGCGCGGGGTCCCAGCGCGCCTTTCGCGAGGCGCCCCCGCGGCCCCGGGGTGCGGAGCGGTCGGTGGCGGCGCGGGGCGGGGCCTGGCTGCGGGGAAATGACGTCGCCGTCCCCGCGCTCCGGCCGGGAGCCGCGCGCCCTGGCAACGGCGGCCCCCGGACTCCCGCGTCCCCTTCGCTGTCCCCGCCTCCCCGCAGCAGCCGCCCCGCCTCCTCCCTCCGCAGAGCCCGCGGCCGCCTCTCCGGGCCCCGGTGCCAGCGGGAGCGGGACCTTCGCGGCCCCGCCGTCCCCGCTGGGCGCGAGCTTAAGGGCGGGCGAGTGCTGGCCGGGGCCCGGGCTGTCGCCGCCGATCCCGGGCGTCTGTCCCGCGCCGGGGTCGCCCGCGGCCTCCGATCGATCGGCGGGGGCACCCGGTCCCGGATCGGGGGTGACCCAGGGGGCGCCGGCAGGAGGGCGCCGGCCGCAGAGGCCCGAGGGCGCGGGGTGTCGGGTCCCAAGGCGGCCGCTCCGGCTCCTGCCTCCCCGACGCCGTTGCCCCGCGGGCCGCCTCCCGGGCGCGGGGGCAGGTGCCCGGGGCGCGGGGCCAGGGGCGCCCGCCGGGGTCCGCGGGGAAGATGGCGACCCCGGGCATGAGCCGGCAACAGCACCATTACGGCGGCTCGGCAGCCAAATTCGTGCCCTCGCAGCAGGCGGGGCACAGCCTGGACTACAGCCCGGACATGCACCTCAAAATGAGCAAGAAGATCGCCCAGCTCACCAAGGTAAGGGGAGCGCGGGGGGCGCCTGCCGGCGGGGAGGCTGCGCGCCCTGCGCCCGGGGCGAGTGGAGTGGCCGGGGCTGTTTTTTTTTCTGGGGAAACTTGCCTCCAGGACCCGTTCAAACTTGGGTGGAATGCTGGCGACATCAGTTTGCAGGAGACAGCTCAGAGGTACGGCCGGGGTCGGTGGGACTTGCACCCCGCGCCCGGTAGGGATTAGCCAGCTCAGAACAACTCAGGATCCAACTCCCTTTAGTCCACAGTCCTCAGTCCCATTAGATTTGCCCCCACGCCTGTGCCAAGCGAGGCATTATACTTCCCCGAATGAGGTGCAGTGCCAGAATCTTCAAAATCCATCAGCATCGCCTATTAGTCCCCCAGTTAAAAGGGAGAACCAACCTTGCAAGCAAGGTAGGAGGGTAACACCTTGCTTGACGTTTTGGGGATGGGAATGAGTCGTTCCTTGTCCTGACAAAGTGTCAAACAGGCTTCATGAGATGAATCACGTCTGTATTTAGTTAACTGCCCCAGTCTATCCGAGAAGATCACTATGAGAGGCAAACAGCCGGCACGTTTGGCCACCTGTAGTTTTGGATGGCACTTGGCTGGGGAGCGTGGCAGGCTTAGTCTACACTGATGAGGAGAAGGAGTTGGTGTCTGTGAAGCAAGAACAGTTTAGCTCATCTTGCTCTGTTTTAGATCTCAGGGGCAGTCTCTCAGGGCCCAGCTGGTGGTTTCTGAAGCTTAGCTGAAGTGGTAGATCTTAGTGCGAGTAAGTTGATTCAACTAGCCCCTTGTTAGGGGGGTGGTGGAATGCTGAAGAAAGGGGCACTGTGGGCTTTGTCACCAGGGCACCTCTAAAGCCGGACTCCTTTCACTCCAAAATTCTCACATGATTCTAGGACCGGTTGGCACCTTTGAGAGAGAAAAGTAAGACAGAGTTGGAAGAGAGGAAAAGAAGGACATGGGAGTGAAAAGGGGAGGGAGAGGATAAAAAGATTTTGGTGAAGACGTGAGACGGAGGGTAGGAAGACAAGGACCAGGAAGGACCAATGGATGACGGATCAAATGGGAGAGACAGGCAGGGTGCGCGCACTCCACCGTACAAAGCAAGGCAACATCGGACGAAGTGTTGCTTTTTGTCTTACGTCAGCACTGTCTTGGAGGCTGAAGGTGTGTTCAGTTCTTACTGTTGGCTCTTGTGACAGAGGGTCCCCGAATTCAGAGAAAGAAAGGCCCGAGAAGGAATGATGCTATCCCACCCCAACATGTAGACCTCTGGGAGCTACAAGACAGGCTCCTTGAAATTATGTTTGATCTTTAGAACCTTGATGTCCAAAACGAAACCCATGGATGTTTCTTTATCCCGACGTTCTCGTCTGGTGTGTCCCCAACACCCACTGTTCTTATTTTCGGCCGTAACCTCCAGCGCCCTGCTCTGAGTAGTAGAAACCCTCCATACGTTGGTAGCGAAACTGGGTACCTTTCTGCAAAAGAAGTCTCTCATCTCTCCAGTAAACTACTTTTCTTTTTGCTTACACTTTTTCAACCTCCTGTTCTTTTGTCAGAAACATATAAAGTAGCACAGCTGTTTAAGGTGGGAGTGTTGTCAGCAGTGGCTGTCACTTTCTCTCTTCCCACTGCGGCCTCAAATCTAAGGAAGCAGGAGGCTGTCCCCAGGGCAGCGCCCTCCTCACGGTTTCGGGGCCGCCCCTGATCTTGACCGTTCCATGGACTCCTGACTGAGTGTTTATAGTTACAGTCTCTAGCACTTGCACCACCCACTCCGCTAAGGGCCTCAGACGTTGAAATTCTCACACTAGAGTTTCTCATCCTTGGCACTACTGACGTTTTGGACTGGACAGTTCTGTGTTGAGAGTGGGCAGGGCGGCCCTGTGCATTGCAGGATGATTAGCAGGTGCCACCTCGTGGGGTCCAGTAACACCCACCTCACCACCCCTTACACAGTCGTGAAGATAAACTTTGCCCAGATATTGACAGATGTACCTGGAGTGAGAGTTGAGGGAGCACCCCAGATTGAGAAACACTGAGTTATACTGAAATGTCTTGGATTTCTCCCACCCCTGTCTCATGCCTTTATTTCTAAGATAAGGCATGAGAATAAAGCAGCCTGATAATAGGGTTTTGTTGCAGCCAACCCCCTTTAGTGTCTGAAGCATATCATAAGACCTGCTTCTCTGGAAACTGTCAACTTTTACAATCACATACACATTGCAAATACTCTAACCTACAAATTCTATCATGAGTACTACATCAGCTGTCAAACCTTACTGGAATTTGCTGAGTAGAATTTTCACTCACGATGAGCTTATTAATAAATGTACATTAGTGTAGGTTTGTTAATAAAACTGTGGCTGGAACTTGACAATAGCTTATCCTTCAAAGTTAGACATTATAAAGGTAACCATGAGTTCAGTAGAACCCAACTCTCCAGGTTATAGTCAGCATGGCTTGGTAATCTGACACACTGTCTTGCGTTCAAACTCCTACTCTGCCACTTACTAGCAGTATGGCCTTGGGTAGGTCACTGAAGTCTGAGCCTCGGTTCCCTAGCCTTTAAGGAGAGAGGAAGATACTGTAACTCTCTGAGATACCAGGCTCTTCGTTAGTAAAAGAGATATCATATGCCAACAAAGTATTAGTAAAATATTGGATATTTTTTAAATGTTCCTTTCATTTTTAAATAAGCCATTCTACATTAATAGCATTATGGATATAGTGCTTTTGAGAACTTTCTGCTAAACTTAAAAAAATATGTATACCAATTTTTCTTCTGTTTGAAAGTTTAACCTTTTCACATTCATTCTGCTTTGTTGTGGTACAGTACTGAAGAGTACAACATGCGTTTGGCGGAGATTTGGCTGGCTGTGAAAGGAAGAGGCTGACAGGAGTCTATATTATAATTCTGCACACAGTAGGGCTGAATCTACTTTTCACCAAAATGCCTCCTCCGCTGCAGAAACACTGGTTGAGATCCTGTTTCCTAAGAGCCTCACCCACCAGCCATCTCATGGGAAGGAGGACATTCCTTTGGGCACCTGTGATGTAAGGGGCCCCTCGCTAAGTGTTAGAGGCAGAGCAGAGAGCGGGGCACGGTCTCTGCCTTGAAAGCCGGTCGTTTATGTGTAGATTGCTCATGTCAGATTTTAAGGATTTCGATCTATTAGATTCTTGAATCACGTTGTGGCAAGTCTCTGGATTTGTTGATGGCCGGACCGTCTCGGGATCGGCAGAGCCGCTGGGCGGATTGAATTCCGTTTTTAGAGGATCACGTTTGTGCACTTCTCTGTTCTCCACTGTGTTGGCTTTTTAGCGCTTTGGGTTGAAAAGCAGGGACTTGTGGGATGTACCAATAAAGCAGCTTTTGTTACCCACAGTCCCTTTCAGTGTACTCTGTGAGGCCCGCTCACCCCCTGCCCAGGGATCAACCTGACTTTTCCCGTTGTTTTAGGTCATGTGAATTGTTCTTCGGCGGGTAAGCTGCAGTGGTCTCAATTTGACCGTTAAGATGTCCGGTACCAACAAATGAAAGTCCCGCAGCAGCTCAGCTAGAGATCAAGCTTCGCCCCGATGCCCACTCCCCAGCTCTGCCAGTTGCAAGGAGGAAGCCAGTAATTGGGAAGGGGCATCATGACCCTTTTTTTTTCTGATTGGGCTTTCTGCTCCTGCTTTGTCTTGCCAGTCCTGGTTTCTGACCCCTCCCAAGTTGGACAAGGGAGATGGAAAGCGAGGAAAGAGGAGCAGCAGATGTAGTTTCTCTGACTTCCACCTCAGTCGCTCGAGATCCCTCACCTCACGTCACTTGGCATTGAGAATGTGTCTGAATTCTGGCTGGTCGCTTTCTCCCTCCTCACCCTCTTGGACCTGGCAGGGACCTTCAGGTCCACTTTGCTGAGGTCTGTTCAAGCTCCAGATAACCCTCCTGGATGGATTCGGGTGGCCCCACCCCAGCTTCCTCTGTCTCTTTCCCCTAAGGCCCACATTGGTCGATAGGTAGCACCCATTTTTTGGCCAGGCAACCTCTGAAACTGGTCCCAATTCAGCCATCTCTCATTTGCCCTCACAAGCCTCTTTATGCAGCTCTTCATCTTTAGATTTCCCGGGGATGAATCAGGTACCAGTTCAGTTTGTGTTCTTCAGTGTATGTGAGACACATCAAGCTCTTCAAGTGGTCCCATCAGAAGCTTTCCCCTGGACTTTAGGGAAAGGGTAAGCATCCACCTCCACCCTCTTTCCTGGGGACAAGAACACTTGTGCCCAGAGCACTCCCCAAGGAACACTGCTCCAAAACCCTCCTGGAAGCTTCTATCCCCCGCATGGGGGGAAAGGGGATAGGAGGTAACACGCCTCAGCACCTCTCTCTATAGACTGCCTTTAGAAATTTTGAGACTGTTTTTGGCACCTGCTTTGGAACATCGATTGTCTTGGATTCTCAATAGAAACTTCCCTTTTAATATCCTGTTGTGCTCACTGTTCCCCAGTGCCTCTCAGTTGATTGCACTTTGGATATAGTTCAGTCCACATCACGTGCAGATGTGATTAGCATGGTAGGGTGCTGCGAGGCTCCAAGAGAGCAAGTGGCTGCTCTTGTTCCTTCTGCCTCGCTTTTTGCCTTCTTCTCATGTCTCTAATTTGGCTGTAAATTCCTCAGCTTTAGGGACTGTAGCATATTCTATGCGACTTGAGTATGAATACTTTGCACATCGTATAAAATCTTAGTAAATATTTATTGAAGATGATGGTGGTGGTGAGGATGAAGACGCTATTTCAAGTAATTCTGTTATACAGTAGAGCAAGTCAGTAGAAGTCTGAGGAATTGCGCCTGCTTGTCTTCTGGGTCAATGCTTAGGTCATTTCAGCCAAGTTAAATTGCTCTTAAATACTTAAATGTTTATTGGCTTCCTCTTAAACTGCTTTCATAATATACTTATATTTTTGATACAAAAATAAAACTATAAGCACTCTGTTTAAATATAAATATCATTTGTCATTTTAGAGATAGGTAATTGATATACTGGATTCTTAACAAATGAAGTCTTATGATCAGTCATTTAATACTAACTCCGCTTTTACTATATCAATAACTAGAATGTGTTTAGATAATACCAAAACCAGAGATATTTTCAAACAGTCCTTTTTCTGTACATTAAGTACATGTGACTGTTCACTTGTTTGAATTACCTAGGTACTATTTATAATATATTCAGTTTTGGTTATGATGTGTTGTTTTAGCTTAGAACATGCTAAATGCGGCATCTTTTTTCTTTCTTCGTTATATTGTAGCTTTGCTATGTTATTATGCAGTAGCTTGAATGTAATCTTTCTAAAAAATATATTTTTATTGATTTCAGAGATAAAAGGAGAGGGGGAGAGAGAGACATCCGTAATGAGAGAGAATCATTGACCTGCTGCCTCCTGCATGGCCCTACTGGGGATCAAGTTCATCCCGGGCATGTTCTCTGACCTGGAATTGAACCATAACCTGCTAGTTCATAGGTCAATGCTCAGCCACTGAGCCACACCAGCCATCCCTAAACTAATGTGTTGACATGTAAACCATGCTCCCTTTCAAGCCATTGTTCCCATCTCAGTACAAGTATGGGAGATTGGGCCAAACCTATGCTAATCCTGTGGCATATGCTGACATTTTCTTTCTGAATAAATTCTGTTACTTTTTTATTTGCAGTGTGTCTCTTATACAATGAATTACAAAGTTTGACTATTTACATATTGTAGACATTGGCTTTCTGGTCGGAAAGATTTCATTTATTCTGCTGAATGAGCGTCTGCATGTTCATAGGGCTTTGCATTTTTCATCCTGTTTCTCTTTCAGCACAATCTTACCAGAATCTCATTTCTTTCAAAAAACATGTCATAACTAAAACACTGAATAGTATTTCATTCTTAGATTGTTTGCTTAGTGAAGCCCTATATAAACAGAGTATGTGTAATTTTGAGGGGAAGTTGTGTGTTTGTGTGTGTATGGGTGTGTGCTGAATATAGTGCTCTACTCAGAGTAGCAAAAGAAGATATACTTAAATATGACTAAAAGAGAGCATATGGGTCCATATCGTTGGTAAACTTTTGTCAAATGCCTCGTCCATAAAAGATACTTATACTAGGCACTATTTGTTAACAATATTAACTTACTGTTCCTTTTTTAAAGTATAAATTTTTCTTCTTTTTTTCCAATAGACTTGAGGAAAAGTGACAAGAATAAAGCAGATGAACATTTAATAAAACGATTAATTTTACGTGACATATATGAAATGTTCAGTTGTGAGCAACTTTTTTTCTATCTGGCTTGTTTTGGGTAGGGTTTATGTATCTGGTTTTCTTAGATAAAGAAACTAGGCTAGTGCCTTCCAAATTCTTCTTTAATTTGGGGTTTGAAGAATAACTTAGCCGAAACTGGTTTGGCTTAGTGGATAGAGCTTCGACCTGTGGATTGAAAGGTCCCAGGTTCGATTCTGGTCAAGGGCATGTGCCTTGGTTGCAGACACATCCCCAGTAGGGGGTGGGCAAGAGGCAGCTGATCAATGTATTTCTCTCATCAACGTTTCTGACTTTTTATCCCTCTCCCTTCCTCTCTGTAAAAAATCAATAAAATGTATTTTTTAAAAAAGAATAGCTTAAAGAATAATGGACACCTCGACAACATCATTCATTGTCTAGGGGGAAGGGAAATCCCAGTCTTCTGAGTCCCAGGAGTTCATGGGTCTGTTTTAAGTTTAGGTCTCTCACGTGCAGAGAGCCACATGCCCAGAGTCATGTGTCCAGTGTGGCAGCCGGGCCCACCACGTGGGTCAACGGTGTGGTTTGCTGATTGGATGCAGTATGGTTTGAATTTCAGCTTCCCTCCTCCCCAGTGTGTGCCCTTCAGTGTTTTAACCTCTCAGAGCCTCAGTTTCCTCATCTGTAAAATGGAAATAACAAAGCCCATCTCATAGAATTATTGAAAAGATTAAATGAGATTTGTGTAGGAGAAGTCAATAAATGTCAATTTCTACTCACTCTTCCCTTTGGTTCAGACTCTGCTGACATAGTCTTATAATTATGTTTTGAATGTCTTTTCCCTTTTGATGCAGATGTGTGCTACAGTATCAGGGACCACAGCTACCAAAAGTAAATTTGAGCAGCAAATAAAATACAGTTGATTCTCATTATTTGAGATAGTGAGGTAGTATCAAGTTATTCCAGGGGGAGTACAGGGTTATGTTTCTGACACCCACTGGTCATGTTTTTACCAATCAATATCTAACCTTGTTTTAGGTGCGTTTCTGCTTAAAGACACCTTACTTGATACATATTTTTATTAGCAATGAACTCCCTGCCAAAGGCACTGGCACTCGTGCCAGAAGGAAGCTTATCTAACATACTGAGTTAGGTTTTGGAGGTTACATATAAATTTTAGTAGGTGGATTTGGAAATATGGAACCCATGAATAACGAGGGTGCACTGTATCTAAAAATGGATGCAGAATTTTGCATCTGCTGTCCACACCCCCCCCCCCCCCCCCCGTTTTGTCAGCTGTTGTCACAGCCTGTGTGACTGTGACTCTTATTACCACCTTAAACACTCTCACATGAGTGTGACTTTGACTCTTATTATCTCCCTACAAGCTAATAAGAGGGGTGGCTGGGACAGCGGGGGTGGGAATACTCATCTTTTGTGTGATTGCCAATCACCTAGCAGCCACCCTGCAATCATAAGCATGGGATAAAATTGCAAACAGATTCTCTCCTTGTATGTAAATTGTAATCTTCCAAAACTGAACCGAATCTACTACGTTGCCCTGGGTCATAAAAGGAAGAAAATTTATAAATCATTCCATGGAGTGGAGTGAAACCTTTCTAAAAATATAATGTTGGCGTTTTAATTTTCTTCAAGTTTAATTTTTATGTGTATCATTTGCTTAAAATATGTTTGCACTGACTCCCTTCCCAGCACAAACTGTCAGCGTAGGAGTTGGTCTTGGTAAAAGCCTTTATCTAAGTGTCTGAAGAGAACTAAACATCTTACACTCTCTGAAACTAGAGCACATTTGGTTGGAAGTTCCTGCAATTTACCCAACAGAAAGACCACTTTAAAGAACCGTTAGTTTGAATAGAATGTCTTTGGCAGATAATTACTCTTACTGTTTTCTGTCCTGACACTTATTGCTGTGTAACAAATCACCCCTAAGTTTAGCAGCTTAAAACAACCAACATTATTTCACACTGTGTCTGAAGTCGAGGAATCCACTTAGCTGGGTGGTTCTGGCCCAGGGCTTCTCATGAGGTGCAGTCAAACTGAAGATATGGCTGGGCTGGAGATTCCACTTGGGAGTTCACAAATATGATTGTTAGGAAGCCACTTAAGTACCTCACTACACCGGCCTCTTCATAGCAACTGATGCAAGGGGGTGGGAGGAGAGAGACCAAGATGGAAGTGTTAGTTTTTCATAACAATCTCAGAGTGTCGTAGTATCACCCTTCTGTATTCTGTTGGTGACACAGACCATCCATAGTATAATGGAGGACGTGACTGCACAAAAATTTGAATATCATTGGGGGCCATTTTAAAGGCTGGTCATGCCAAGAGAGCTGCAGAATTGATGGAAGAGATAGAGTTCAGAGAATTTGAGGTGAACTTGTATAGTCCAGTAGAAAGATTTAGCAAACATTTGCATAATTGCCTTAAGCTAAAAGGAAAGATTCATACTAGAAATGAAAATGTGAAAGCTCTGAGTATATAGATGGTGATTAAAATCATGAGTGGTTGAGGCCTTAGGCAGAGTAGAAAATATTTAGAGTAATTGCTGGGGGAAGGAGGAGAAAATAGCTGGCCAGAGACAAGTGAAAAGAGCAGCAGATGTGACACTTGGTATCAGTTTGAATGCTTGGCAGTTTTCTGTAAAGTCCTATGCAGTCCCATGGGGAGACCATTGTTTACCAAACGTAGGGAAGCTGGCAGATTATGGAAGGACTAGCGGCCTGATGCACAAAGATTTGTGCAAGAATGGGCCTTCCTTCTCCTGGCTGCCAGCACCACCATTGCTCTGGCTGGAGCTGCCTTTCCACCTTCCCATGCTGCCCAGAGGCCCGGAGTGGCTGGGGTGGTGCAGAATGTGTCATCCCACCTCGCTCCCAGCTGCTCAGTGACTGCCATCTTTGTTGGGTTAATTTGCATACTCACTCCTGATTGGCTGGTGAGTGTTGCAAAGGTATGGTTAATTTGCATCTTACTCTTTTATTAGTATAGATTAATACAGAGTATGAGTTTTTCCTGGGAGGTAGAGCTGAAGCACTGGAGCTTCAGAGAGTTCAAGAGCTTGGATAGAGGGTATTTTGGTTAACTTACCATTAGTTATGTGCTGCTGGGAAGGAAGTGAGGCTAGGATGGAGCCAACAGATAGGAAAATTTAGGAGTTGACAGGACCATTGGTGTGTACATAGATAACACCCAGAGGTTGAGGGATAATGGGGGCTATCTTAAGATTTCTTAGATGGAGTAAGTTATAAGAACATCCAAGGTACAGTCTTGAGAATGCTTATTAGGGAGCGGAGGTTATTAAGAGTTCGGAATCCCAAAGAACTGCCAGTATGGTCTTTCAGTTCCTCAAGCATTTTGAAATCTCCAAAGGCAATAGCAGGGTTGGGATAGGAGGGAAGTTTGTGAGTCTCAGGCCTGAATCTGCACCGCATGTGGGCAGTGCCTGGATTGTTACTGTGATGAGGCAGGTTGAGTGACATAACTGAATAATAGGATGAGTCATACATCAAGAGACATTTTTCACTATGAGGGAATCGTGTGAATTCCACCGTTCATTATGTCCAAAATGGCAAGTCCATCGTGGAAGCTTCAAGCAAGCTCGCATGTCTATCCCGGGACCTCAGCTCCCAATGCAGGCCTCTGCACCACCTAGCTTATCCACTTGCTCTAAGGAACTCTCATTCCTTGCCGAACAAATGTCTCTGCAGCCATCTCTGTTCATAAAAAACTCTTATCTCCTTACTTTAATTGAAAACCTGACTCTCTCCCCAAGATACTGCTTTCCTGCTGCCTTTGCACCACTGTGTTCACCCATCTCATTAAGCGGAGGTTCCGGAGATGGCATCTTCTTCCTTCGAGCTCTCATTGCAGCTTGTAACTGGGGCTCCTAGACTCATATAAATATAGATCTCGAGGTTTGGGCCACTTGCTCTTCTACCTAGACCCATCCTTGTTGCTTCCCACACTCAGCAGAGAGTCACTGTCCATGGTAGGTAGTCCATCTACATCCTAGCCCCCCACAGTTCTTTTTAAAAAATATATTTTTAATTGATTTCAGAGAGAGAAGGGAGAGGGAGAGACAGATAAAAACATCGACGATGAGAGAGAATCATTGATCAGCGGCCTCCTGCATGTCCCCCCACTGGAGATGGAGCTAGCAACCTGGACATGTGCCCTTAACCAGAATCAAACCCGGGACCCTTCCATCCACAGGCTGATGCTCTATTTGATCCAAACCAGGTAGGACTAGCCTCACAGTTCTTGACCTCTTCAAGCTGCTCAAACACTTTTTCTCTCAATCTTAAATTCCAGGATAACCATAGAGAAGGTATTCTGTAGTTGTTGACTGAATGAATGAACTTAACCTTTCTTCTTTGTCTTCCTCTTTCAAATGTTTCCCATCTCCAAGCACGCCCTTTTGTTCTTTGTCCATTCATTTTTCTCCCTATTCATCAGCCCCTCCTTTCTTCACTGAGTTTTTTAATCGACCCAAGACTGCTCAGGCTCTTATTCCAGCCACTGTCTTCCTAGTGCCTGTAGCTCCCTTACCCCGTAATTTTCCACTATGCCTTCCAGAACCAGCCAGAGGATATGTGGACAGATGTACAGCTTCCTCACCCTCAACAAGTGTCAGTAAAGAGAGCAGCATCCCCAGGCAGCTCTTCTGTTGACACATGGAGGGCACAGGCAGGCAGGTGAAAGTAGGGGTAACACCAGGAAAGAGGTTGAGAGTTTTGAATTGTAACTGAGAGGACAACACTTGATTTTAACTGAACATTTTCTGAAAAGACTAAACTTTTGTAGAAGTGGCTAAACACTTCAGGATTAAAATTTTCTCTGCCAAGTAGTTACAGAGACTCGAAGAAAACAGTTCTATCAGGAAAACGAATACCCTGATTTTTTACCCTATGAATTGTGAGTGACCAGTTTATAGCTATTACATAGAGTAACAAGTTATAAATTAGGCTATATTTATAAAAGTGCAATAGTTTGAAGAGAGTATATTAAGATTACATATCAGGAAACCAAGGAGAAAATAAACAAGTGGGACCACATCAAAATAAAAAGCTTCTGCACAGCAAAAGAAACCATCAACAAAACGACAAGAAAGCCCACTGCGTGGGAGAACATATTTGCCACTGCTATCTCCAATAAGGGTTTAATCTCCAAAATTTATGGGGAACTCATACAACTTAACAAAAGGAAGATAACTAATCCAATAAAAAATGGGAAAGGAGCTAAATAGATACTTTTCGAAAGAAGACATACAGAAGGCCAAGAGACATATGAAAACATCCTCAAAATCACTAATAATTCCAGAGATGCAAATTAAAACAACAATGAGGCACCACCTCACACCTGTCAGGATGACTGTCATCAAACAAACGACAAGTGCTGGAGAGGACGTAGAGAAAAAGGAACCCTCGTGCACTGCTGGTGGGAATGCAGACTGGTGCAGCCACTGTGGGGAACAGTATGGAGTCTCCTCAAAAAACTAATAATGGAATGCCCCTTTGACCCAGTGATCTCACTCTAGGAATATATCCCAAGAAACTAGAAAAACCCATCAGAAAGGATATATGCACCCCTATGTTCATAGCCACACAATTTACAATAACTAAAATTTGGAGACAGCCTAAGTGCCCACCTGGAGAGGAGTGGAATAAAAACTGTGGTATAGCTACATAATGGAATACCATCATATCTAATAAAAGAATAATATGCAAATTGACCATACCTCTGATGAAAACCACGCCCACAGCCATGCCCACCAGCCAATCAGGAGCAAATTATGCAAATAAACCTCAACCAAGATGGCTGCCACCACTGAGAGCAGGAAAGCGGCTTGAGTTTCCCTAGCAATGGAGGAAGCCAAGCTTTCCACCTGCTGTTGCCGGCCTAGGCCTCCACTCAATGCTATAAAGTTTCAATTATAGAAGATACATAATTCCAACAGAAATGGCTGCAGCCACAGAGCTGGAGAGAGAAGAGGCTAGGATTGCTGGGGTGATGGAGGAAGCCCCAAACTTCTACAGCCCTAGCCTACACCTCCACTCTAGGCTACAAAGTTTCAAACAGAAACGGTTGTTGCCACGGAGCGAGCAGAAGGCTTGGCTCTGCACTAGGCTACAAAGTTTCAATTATAGAACATAAATTAATCCCAGGGCCTCGGCTTGGGTCGCTGGCTGGCATGGCCAGCCTGCAAACCAGCATAGGCCCTTCACCCAGGCCGCCCCACACCCCAAGGGAACCCCCACCCTGATCCAAGACACCCTTCAGGGCAAACCAACCTTCCCATGCACCCAATAATAACCGACCCCACCCATGCACCAGGCTTCTGTCCTATCTAATAAAAGAGTAATATGCAGATTAACCATCACTCTAACACACAAGAGGGCTGTCCCCATGTGGTCAAAGATCCTGCACCCATGTGGACACAAAATGGCCACCACAAGATGGCCAGCAGGGGAGGACAGTGGGAGGTTCTAGGCCTGCAAGGAAGAACAGTTGTGGGTGATCAGGCCAGCAGGGGAGGGCAGTTGGGAGGGACCAGGCCTGCAAGGGAGGGCAGTTGGGGGTGATCAAGCCTGCAGGGGAGGGCAGTTAGGGGTGACCAGGCCAGTAGAGGAGGGAAGTTGGGGGCAAACAGGCCGGCAGGGGAGCACTTAGACATCAATTAGGCTGGCAGGGTAGTGGTTAGGGGGTGATCAAACTGACAGGCAGAAGTGGTTAGGGGCAATCAGGGAGGCAGGCAGGCGAGCAGTTTGGAATTAGCAGTCCTGGATTGTGAGAAGGATGTCAAACTGCCCATTTAGGCCTGATCTCAGTAGGATCGGGCCTAAACAGACAGTCAGACATACCTTGAGGGATCACAGATTGGAGAGGGTGCAGGCTGGGCTGAGGGACACTCCCTCTTGCCGCCCCCGCCCCATGCACAAATTTCATGCACCAGGCCTCTAGTGCTGCTATAAAAAGAAGGGATTCTTACCATTTGCAACAGTATGGATGGACATGGAGAGCATTATGCTAAGCAAAATAAGCCAGTCGGAGAAACATAAATATCACATAATCTCATTTGTGGAATATAATGAACAACATATACTGATGAACAAAAATAGAACCAGAGTCATAGAAGCATTGAACAGACTGTCCAACCTATAAGGGAAGGTAGGGGGTGAGGGGGTAAGAGATCAAACCTGAGGACTTGTATGCATGTATATGAGCATAACTAATGGACACAGACTGGGGGTGGTGGTGTTTGAGGGCATGTGCTGGGGGCAGGGGGCAGCCAGGGAGAGGTCAATGGGGGGATCAAGAGGACTTATGTAATACTTTAAACATGAAAGAATTTAGAAAAAGGTTATATATATCAAACAAGAATTGTCTTTTTGTTGAAAACATTAAAATGTGCTTTTCTGGTAAAATAATACTTGTGGATGACAATATATATATATATATATATATATATATATATATATATAAAATTCAGTATAGCCAACTTTCAATAATAAAGCACTTATAATGATAATCATGTAAAGTATTGATAGGTATTAGTAAGGTGCTTTGTTTATGATAAGTGCTAAATAATTCTCATGCCTGACATTTGTTTATTATTATTACGGTTAGAATTGGGTGCACAGTATCTTGCTTCAAGCAATGTCTTTACTCATGACCTAATTCAAATAAATTGGAATGAAAGGTTGAAAAAAAATGAAATAATTGCAGTAAGTAAAGAGGATATTAGAAAGATGCTTTTAAAGCTGGAGACCTAATCCTAGGAAATGGTTTTGTTGGAAATGATGGTTTCTAAAGTTGAACTTTAAGAATAAATGGGAAAATTAACTATGGGCATTTATCATTGACACACACACAAAAAAAATTGGGAATGAGAGTTCCCATAAAGGCAAAGAAAAATGTGCAATATGGTCAATAGAATGAAGGGGTGGTCATGTTAGCCTACATACATATTCCAGTTATCTATTACTTCCCTGGCTTTCTATTGCCTTTTCCCACATCACCCCACCTCTGCCCCTCCACCTCCCCCCCAAAAAAAACTTATATAGAACAAGAACCATTTTATTCTCACAAATCCTGTGGTCAGGAATTTAATGATGACACTGTGGGGATCAGTTTGTCCGCTCCACAATAACTGGATTCTCAGATGGGAAGGCTGGAAGGGCTGGGTGTGACTTGATCAGCTGAGAGCTGAAACAAATGGGGTTGGAGAATCCACTTCCAAGATGACTTTTTAGTCATCGGTTCCCGGGCTGAGATGACTTGAAGGTGGGGCTCAGCTGGGGCAGTTGACTAGAAGACCTACCTACGTGTCCCCTCCCTGCGGCTTCGGCTTTTCATGTCATGGTCGGCATCTGCAGAGACAGAAAGAAGCTGCAAGGTTTCTCCTGATCTAGACTCAAGAAGCTTCTGTTATCACTGTATCGCATTCTGCTGGTTGAAAGTGAATCGTTGAGTCCAGCTAGGTTTGAGAGGAGAATTGGATGTTACTTCTTGGTGGTGTAGCGTCAAGGTCACATTGCAGAAGCGCATGTGGGATGGGAAATATTGTGACCACTTTTTTGTTTGTTTGTTTGTTTGTTTGGGGTTTTTGTTTTTGTTTTCTTTGTGACCACTTTTGGAAAGTACAGTCTGAATCTGCCAACATGTACACTTTCCGGGAACAGGGAAACACTTAATCCACGTTCGAAACTTGAAAAAAAAATGTCTTTGTTAATTTCAGAGAAAGGGTGGGAGTGGTAGAGAGGAATAGAAACATCAGTGGTGAATGAGAATCATTGATTGGCTGCCTCCTGCATGCCCCCTACTGGGGATCCAGCCCACAACCCTGACCTGGTTCCTGGGTTGAGGCTCAACCACTAACCGGGCCACACTCACAACTTTTTCAGTGATGACCCAGACTTTTAAGGCAGTGAGGGAGGAAAAAAAGCCTAATGCATATTATCAGGCAAGAGGACTTTCTGTCATTTTGAGCACAAATGTAGAATCTCCAGATTCACAGAGACTTTCCCTCAGTGTTAAATAAAGGTGGTTATTAGATATGTGATGATATATGGTACTAAGAAAGGCTTTTTTATTGTAAAGTAAGCAGAATGTTAGAAGTTAAAATATATAATGGTGTGCACTTTGTTTTTATTTATGTTTGTATTTTTTACATATGTGTCCTTATTCCCACTTTACCCCCCACCCTCCACTTATACCCTACACTCCCCTGTGGTCTGTGTCCATTGATTAGGCTCATGCATGCACACAAGTCCCTTGGTTGATCTCTCCCCCTTACCCCCACTGTCTCCTACCTTCCCTGAGGTTTGATGTTCTGATTGACGTTTCTCAGTCTCTGGATCTGTCCTTGTTCATCAGTCTATTCCGTTCATTATATTCCACAAATGAGTGAGATCGTGTGATATTTATCTTTCTCTGCCTGGCTTATTTCACTTAGCATAATGTTCTCCATCTCCATCTATGTTGTTGCAAATGGTAGGAGCTCCTTCTTTTTTACCGCAGCGTAGTATTCCATTGTGTAGATGTACCATAGTTTTTTAATCCACTCATCTGCTGATGGGCACTTAGGCTGTTTCCAAATCTTAGCTATGGTGAATTGTGCTGCTATGAACATAGGGGTGCATATATCCTTTCTGATTGGTGTTTCTAGTTTCTTGGGATATGTTCCTAGAAGTGGGATCACTATGTCAAATGGAAGTTCCATTTTTAGTTTTTTGAGGAAACTCCATACTGTTCTCCACAGTGGCTGCACCAGCCTGCATTCCCACCAGCAGTGCACAAGGTTCCTTTTTCTCCGCATCCTCACCAACACTTGTCTGTTTTGTTTGTTGATTTGTTGGTGATAGCCATTCTTGCAGGTGTGAGATGGTACCTCATTGTTGTTTTGATTTGTATCTCTCTGATGATTAGTGACTTTGAGCAGGTTTTCATATGTCTCTTGGCCCTCCTTCTCTCTTCTTTCAAAAAGTGTCTATTTGGGTCCGTTGCCCATTTTTTGATTGGGTTGTTATAGTGTGCACTTTGGATATTGTCACTGCTGAACCACTTGCCAGTGTTTTACTTGCTGGAATAATAAGCAAGACAACCACAATTTCAAGGACTTTGGTGATTACTTCCAAGATTTTGGATCTATGCATTAGTGGTAATAGTGTATATGTGAGTATTTGGGTAGCAGCTTTTATTGGTTTCAAGTTATGCTACATTAATTTTTAACCATATAATGGAAGAAAATTTCAGTCTGATTATTTCTCTCCTTTTAGACTCTTGGGAAGCGAGGTAGATAGTTACATAAGGGGTAGCTGTGTCATGAAGGAAGATACACAAACCTTGGAGGTTAGAGATCTCGTAGTTTAAGTAGTGAGCATATACGACAGCTTTGCTCTTCTGTTTTTGTCTCTTGGCTTCGCTTTATCAGGATGTAAATGCTCAGGATGTGCGATTGCCCAAGTTTATATCACTTTGGAAAGGAAGGGAGTTCTAGTCGGTTATATGACTATGAATAGCTTTAATGTGGGAGGTAGTTGCAGATTTTGGTGATGGAGCTGATAAACTGACTGCATGGTCGAACCTTGGTCCAGTAGCCAGGTACTTTGGTGCCTAATGCCAAGTGATGTCCTTGAATAAGACAAGACATTTACTCTGGTGAGCATAAAATGTTAGCGTGGGATGGAGAACCCTAATGAATTTTGGGAAACTTCTGTCCGTTTCATCTTTTGAGACTGTCATTTGTACCTGGGTTTCTGCCATCACCTCAAATGCCACATGTCCACAATGGAATTAATCATCTTCCCCATCAGACGTCTCTCACATGCCAAAGAATTAAGGAATAACCTCCCCCCCACACACACCCACAAAAACCTACTTTCCTTTCTCAAGTCCAGCATTTCAGTCTGACCCTACCCTCCTTTTAAAGCGGAACTTTGCCATTAAAGTTTTCTCTTTTCTGTTTTTCTCTCTTACGTAGTTTTATTTTTTCCTTTGAAATATCCTGAAGGTTTTCGTTTTCCCAGGTAAGGATCTCTGTAGACCTGGTTTCTGTAGTTTCCTTTCACATTCTCCTTATTTCAGCTTGTCTTGCTCCGTGGCATGATTCTATTAATAAATGTAATCCTGTGCCTGGGGACTCATTTTCTCTTTCTTGTCCACTAGCTCGAATCTAAAGTCCTCTGTGTAGTTTTGCTTGTTTGCCTGTTTGTGCGGTAAGGAGCTTCCAGGGCTTAAGCACCGATATTGAAATTTTCTACAGAAAGAGAGCCAGTAGTGGAGATGGATGGATGGATGGATGGATGGACGGATGGATGGATGGGTGATATTGTTACGTTAATTAAGCAAGGAGGCCATTAGGCTGTGGTGGCTCTGACGCCATGGCAGCCTATGTAAGCAAACTAAAATCTTAACCTGAAAGTGCCTCAAGGATACAAACTCTAAACCTAAGGGCAATCAGTCACAAACAGCCGACTAGGCTTTAAGCTATAAATATTTACTTATAAAAGAGAGAGATGCAAATTGACCATACCTTCATGACATCCACCAGCCAATCAGGAGTGAGTAGGCAAATTAGTCCAACAAAAAATAGTGGATTAATTTGCATATGCAGGCGCCAAGCGGCTGAGGGCAGGACACTTGCATCATCACCATGGCAACATTGCAGGCGTTCTGCATCACCCCAGCCCCAAGGGCAGCGTGGGAAGGAGTGGAGAGAAGCAGCTCTGGGGGCCAGAGCAGAAAGGCAGTGCTGGCAGCCAGGGAAAGGAAGGCCCATTCTTTCACAAATCTTTGTGCACCGGGCTTCTAGTAATGAAATAATTTTCTTGTTTTGCTTCTACCTCTCCTCTGTAAGTCTCACCTGGCTCCTGTCAGTGGACCGTTTGTAATCACTTTCCTTTTGGTGCTGACAGTTTCTAATCAAATTGTGCTCAAATAAACTCTTAAAATTTTATGCCTCAGTTTTTCATTTAGCAATATGTCATGGGATATATAAATATGATTTATTATAAGGTATTGGCTCACATTTTTTGATGGAGGCTGAAAAGTCCCAAGAATTAGGTTGCCATCACTAGTCATTAGGGAAATACAAATGAAAACCACAGAGATACTACTTCACACCCCTAGGATGGTTATAATGATAATTTTTTTTTTAAAGAATAAAAAAGTATCAGTAAAGATATGGAGAACTTGGAGCCTCATACATTGCTGGTGGGATTGTGAAATGATGCAGCCACATTGGAAAATCGTTTTTCAGTATCTCAGTAGGTTAACATGTAAGGATGTACCAAATGACTCATTAGTTCTGAACCCGTCCAGCATGGCCAGGGGTGAACCCGAGGAGGGTTGCTGAAGGATTAAAGAAAACAGACAAGAGAATATGGTTGGGGCCAGGTGGATCACTGCACCTGGATGAGGACACAGTGACAGTCTGTAAGCCCAATCTTTATTTTGTAGTCAGACCACACAAAGCAAAACAAAGAGTGGTCAAGATGTTTACAATGTTCTTGTGAGTTTCAAATCTACTTCTTTCCTGTTGTTGCAATTCTCTGAACTCTGTCAAGCTTTGTTTTGGCAGCACTTGCTGAACCTCCTGCAGCCCACATCCCTCAACTACCTAGGACTGCAAGGTCGGACTGTAAGGTCAAGCTTACATACAACCATAGCCTTTGTGCTGGGAGGGCTCTGCCCTCCAAACCGGGACTTGGGTGTAGCTTTGCCACAAGAGGACGGTGCCCTTTCATCAGTCCAAGGCTTGAACCTGTTCAAATGCTGTTGCTGCACTCCACAAATTCTCCTCGAATTGAAAATATGTCCATGTAAAAACTTATACAGAAACATTCTTGGCAGGATTATTGATGAAAGTCCTCTCCTGTGCCTTACACTGTGGAAAATCTGAATTATTGTATGTAATTGCCAAGCTAACATGCTCTATTTTATTGTGATTCACTCATTTACCTTAACTTCCCTTTAAAATTTTTTGTTAGAAAAGTGGAGATGTAATAGTAGAAATAGGAATATATATATATATATATATATATATATATATATATATATATATATAAATAATTTTTGTTTCATTTTTGGTCATTAAATTAAATATGATTTTTTTTCTCTAAAGAATTTGAATATTGACAGCTTTAAAGCTCTTTCCTAGAATTTCATTACCTTTCTTAACTTCAGATTCCTTCAAAATGGCACTGATATTTTCTCAGTAGGGGGCCCAGCATAATATTTATCTCATTAAACTATATGTAGTTCCTGCTGAGAAGTAGACTGAGACCTGAAAATGTTTTCACCACAGGAAACAACAGCAAAAAACATTTCAAAAGCACAGAGTACTTCTCTTATAATTTAATAGGGGGTACCGCTGTTATATTTTAGAATTCTTATTCTTATAAAATAGGTTAGAAGGTATTTCTTCTTTTTGATGACTGAATTAATATTATAGACCTCTGTCTTTGTATTTAGTAAAGCAGTAGGTGGTTCTTAATCCTTTTTCCACTCTGTCGATCCTCTTGGCAGCTGTGTGGGTGGCCATCATAATGGGAGAGGGGACTGAATGTGTAGTATTTTAAAAGGCCACTTGGTGATTCTTACATTACCTCTTACCCCTTTGTCAAATTGAGGATGGCTACCATAGTGTCAGAAGTTATTAATGGCTCTAGCCGGTTTGGCTCAATGGATACAGTGTTGGCCTGTAGACCAAAGGGTTCGATTCCGGTCAAGGACACGTACTTTGGTTGCAGGCTCCTCCTTGGCCTGGATCCTGGTTGGGGCTCCTGCAGGAAGCAACCAATCCATGTGTTTCTCTCACATCAAAATTTCTGTCTGTCTTTCCCTCTCTCTTCCACTCTCTCTAAAAATCAATGGAAAAATATCCTTGGGTGAGGATTAAAAAAAAAAAAGTTATAATGAAAGAGTAATATCCCTTTGTTTATTGGGCAGCAAAATGATTACACACAAGTAACTCAAGGGTTAGAGAGATTTGGGGTGATGTATTTTTAGAAGTGCCTGTTCGAATTGGAACAAAGAGCAGAACTATAGACCCTGAGCTACATCTGCTCCGTCCCAGTCTGTCTGAAACAGCAGTCACCATGGGGGCTGCAGGGTGTTTGTTGGTCATGTGAGTAATCCATTTAGCAGGTGCCACAAAAGCCCGCTATGACTCATGAGGCCTGAGGCCTGGTTGAAGAGAGAATGGAAGTTGTAGAGGTACATAATCACCTGACAGACTGAGCAGCTGAGAACGGGGTATCTCTCCTCCTGCTTTGAGTCAACCACCAGATTCTCTTGCCATGTCTAAGCTCTAATTCACTCAGATGTCATCTCTCCCTGCCCAAGTTCGTGTTAGGAACCTCAAAGCGGTTTCCCAAGTTATTTTGATGCTTTTTGATTGTCCTTTATATTCTAACCCCATCCAATACGTCCTCTGATGTGCAACCAGAATTTTAATTTCTAAAATGCAAGTGTTATCCGAGAAATTAGTGGGCCAGATTTCCTCATTGCTTGTTGGAGTGGGGTTCTTGGGGTACCACTGAAATAAACATTTTTCAGAAGCCTCCACAGGAGAAGGTGGTAAAAGACTATTTAGTTACATTCCTCAGGTTTCAAAGACTCATGCCCCTTAACCCCATCCTGAAAAAAGTGAAGCTGAGGTTCCAGAAGATCCAAGAGCAGGACCAGTGTCCAGCACTTCCGTTCCATGTTGCAGACGGGTCCAGGACATTCAGTCCAGATTCAATCCACAAATCCATTCTAAGGAGTCCACATGGCCACAGGCCACATGAGTGAATGCAGGGGAGAGCACCTCCTGCAACGGGAGTCCCAAGAGAGCTAGAGGGCCAAGAGCCAAGGGAGGGAACTCCCTTTGTGTGTGAGTTTAAATATTCACGTTTCATTCCCTCGCAGTGGCCTCTCCTATTGTGGCCACTGACGTGCTTCCAGGTGTGACTGAGAGATATGCGCCTTCCCACATCACCCAAAACTTACTGGGCATGCACCCAAGCTGCCTTTGTCCAGTTTCTTCCCTCATCGATGAGCTGGGAACAGACTGGGAGAATGTTAATGCAACTACTTGGCAAAGCTGTATAAATGGCATTCCTATATTATCTAGTCTTCCCTTTCCTCCTTTCCTGTTAAATAATGACCAGGTTATTACAATGGTATCACAAGTAAGATTAAGTTAACTCTCTGCTAAAAATCATTTGCTGATTCTGTTTATTGTTTTTAGTAAAACGTACTGTATGCTGCTAGCTTAACTCTTGATTGATTTATTATATATTATGTTATATTTATCATATATAACAAAGAGGTAATATGCAAATTGACTATCATTCCACCACACAAGATGGCCACCCCCATGTGGTCAAAGATGGCCACCTCCATATGGACACAAGATGGCCAGAAGGGAAAGGCAGTTGAAGGGGAACAGGCTAACAGAGGAGAGCAATTGGGAGGGACCAGGCCTGCAGGGAAGGGCAATTAGGGGTGACCATGTCTACAGGAGAGGGCAGTTTGGAGGGACCAGGCCTGCAGGGGAGAGCAGTTGGGGGGGACCAGGCCTCCAGGGGAGGGCTCTTAGGGGTGACTAGGCCTGCAGGAGAGGGCAGTTAGGGGCAAGCAGGCTAGCAGGGGAGCAGTTAGGCATTAATCAGGCTAGAAGGGGAGTGGTTAGGGAGTGATCAGCTGGCAGGCAGAAGTGGTTGGGGGCAATCAGGAAGGCAGACAGGTGAGCAGTTGGGAGCCAGCTGTTCTGGATTGTGAGAGGGATATCTGAATGCCCATTTAGGTCCATTCCCACCAGGGTTCCAGATTGGAGATGGTGCAGGCTGGGCTAAGGGACACCCTCCCCCCATGCACGAATTTAGTGCACCAGGCCTCTAGTATATATATAAAAGCCTAAGTGACCGAATGACCAGTTGACCAATCAACAGGTTGCTATGATGCACGCTGACAACCGGGGGCAGACGCTCAACACAGGGGTTGCTCCCTGGTGGCTATGCGCTCTCACAGCCAACCTCCTGTAGCCAGCCAATCTCCCACACCTGCTGGCCAACCTCCCGCAGTCCCTCTCCCCAGTACATCAGCCTCCGATTGGCCCGGTCACTGGCCAGGCCAAGGGACCCCATCTGTGCACAAATTTGTGCACTAGGCCTCTAGTTTATTACATTAAGAAAACTCAATGTGGTGAGGTGTGAGCAGGCCGGTGAGATCACCAGCACTCTGGTGTTGGTGGTGAAGCATGCCCAGGTTGCCCTTGCTTTCTCTAAACAGCTGCCACAGAAGCTTTACCAATCACCAGACTCAGGACAGACTAGCTGTCATGGGGAGCACACACCCAAATGGGTTTACAGTCACTCAGCCAACGTGACCTGCTTAAAAGGAAGGTCCTCATGTCCATCATCTGTGCTTTGGAGTTCATTTATTTGAAACACTCCAAATGAAAAGTTAAAATCTCTCTCCCTTTCCCTTATTTTCAAAGTTCCAGTGGAAATAAAACAAACTATAAATTTGAAAAAAAGAAAACTCACTGTGTAGAAATGCAGCTTTCCCATGAGTTTCGGACAAAGCCTCTGTCAGCACAGCCTGCATAATACTAGTCTCTGCAAGTTGGTGCTGCTTCCCATTCTGTCGTTGGTGATATGTTTGTTGATTCATTCAGTGAAAGTAGTTTTAGGCTGAGGTAGGGCAGGAGTCGGGGCCAGATCAGGTACCACTTTGAAGGCCACAACAAGGATGTTGGCTTTTCCCCCCTGTATGCACAGGATCAAAACTATTGTCGGGTTGTAAGTAAGAGTGACATTACAATTTGTACTTTGAGACGCCCGTTTTGGCTGTTGGGTGAGGAATGGATTGCATCTCAGCTCCAGTGGAGCAGGGGGATTAGCCGGATCTCCACTATAGTGGTGGTGGCCCTGGCCCGACAGTCAGAGACAGTGGTGGCTTGCCCCAGGTGGCCGCAGTGGAGATGGAGAGATGTGCAGAGCTTTGTGACCTACTTTGGAAATGTAACCGATAGGACCTAAAAATGGCTTTCTGTCAGGGGTGAAGGGAACAGTAGAAGGAACAACTCTTAGGTGACACATTTGTATATTTTCATTTTTAGCAGCACATTTAGGTGTGAAAGGAGGAAATGAGAAAATTAGGGTATAGGTGTCTCTATCCAAAATAGATAATTAAAAAATTATTTAAAGTCTTTGAATTATGCATGAGTTAGGTAGCTGGTGTTAGGGATTGGAAGGGAGTATGTGACTTGGAGACTGTAAGTGCTAGTCAAAGGCTGAGGTAGTAGAGGCCTCAGGAGATACTCAAGGAGGCCGGGTCCCACCTCAGGACCTGAGTGCCATGCTTAGTTACTGGTACCCAGGAACCTGGGCCTCCGATGCCCACTGGCTCTGAAGTCTCTCACTTTTCACAGAGGATGTCTGCCAGATTCTATTATGTAAATCCCATAGGAAAATCTTATCCCAACCCGACCTGACCAATCTTACTATTTCGCTGACATCCATGGTCTTTCTTCTGAAGCCAATAACGAGATAACACATTAGAGCCCTCCCATTCCAACTCCACCTGACAGTCCCAGGGCAGGATGTTCTTACCAACAAAGATTCTACAGTCCTGTGGGGTCCTGTGATGTGCCAGGTAACTGCTGTCATGCATTTGTTCTTAATTTCCCTTCATTTCTGTTCCCCGTTCCTGGCAGAGGCCCAGGATCAGGGTATGTAAGAGCAGGACTGCGGTCTGGTATGGCCTCTCCCAAATACTGGAGAAATGGCAGTCATGATGGCTGCACTCGCTTGATCTGTGGTGCAGGGAATTCCTACTTTTGTTGTGCTGCCTCTTCAAGTCGGAGGCGAGAAAGCCATGGAAGAACCGGTGCCTGCCTGGGCCTCCTGAAAGGAAGGCACCGGTCAACTGCTGGAACATACACCGGCTTCATCCTTCTTCTGGCTGAGGACACTTTACTCTGCATCTTGTTTCAGCGGCATAGGAACTCTGGAATATTATTATCCTCTTCATTTGATTATCTGCTACAGAGCCTTCTATTTTTACCAGTAAAGGAGGAGTTAATTGTCTACTTGATCCAACTGATAACCTGGGGGCTTCACTGCTCTTGACAAACTTGGAAACAACCTAGCAGGCCCTGAGTTTACCCCGTGCTTTTCCAGCACTGTGCTGGACCAATCAATTTGCTTAATTATCATTGGCATTTCTGCCCCTCTGTTCTTGACAAATCACTTCCTGTGTCTGTATCTTCTGGTCATTCTGGCCTTGAACCCTTTGCTTTGTACAAGGACACAACTTAGACGTCCCTGCTCCTTCCTGCTCTGTGGCATCTGTCTCTTCTGTTCTTGTGAGCAAGAGGTTCAGGAGTTAATCATTACGTTCTTCTTTAATAACAAAATACTCATCCGCTCTTCCGAATGGCTTCATTGCACTCTTGACTCATATTAGTGGTTGATTTTCAAGATGCATCTTGAAAAAAGACATTCATTTGATGATGACTTTAAGATGCATCCTAATTTAAGAGATGTTTAAATGTGAAAAAATATGTCTCAGAATCATTGTCCAGCACCACTGTGATCATACAAACAGAAAAATGGGTCTGGATTCTAAGTTTCCTAAAACTCATGGAGAGACCTACTTCCCAATTAAATTGCAGGGGTAAAATTTGTCACCAGGATCTTGGGCTTTTACTCACCCTCCCTGTTCAGGATTATCTGGCCACACAAGGCACTGAAATCATTCCTGTGTCGTCCCTGATCCCAGGTTACTTTCCGCACAGTTCTCTGCAACCTCCTTTGTCTGTCGAGCCTTCCCGTCTATAGCAATCTTCGTCCAGTCATCTCTGCTGACAACTTCTGGTGCTCTGCATAGTATTCTGTACTCTACGCTTAGCATATATTATCTAAAATTGTCTATCATTATTTTGTATGTTTTATTTTAAGCAGTCCTGTTTAAGTAAGTTCTATTAAGCAAGAACATTTATACTCTTCTTTGCCAGAGTGCATTTTAAAAATTACTGAGCACATGGTAAGGCATTCACTATGTTTGACGATTAATTTTTTGTTGTTCAAGTTTAGTAGCCAAGTTCTATTGCATGGACCCTCAATAAATCTTGAAAGAAGACTTCTGTTTGCTGTTTTAGAAGTCAAATTAAATCTTCTGGGGAAACATACATTCTACATCACCATGGAGAAAAATATCTACCTGCAATGTTGTTAGACCTCCTAAATATTTTTCAAAAAGACTTTTTCAACAATTGTTATAGAAACTCAGAGAGAGCAAACATATCTTTAAAGGAAATTTCCAAAGCAATTGGATTTTAAAGCTCTTTTGAAATTAGTGCTTTATAGTGCCCTTGATGTTAATAAATTCAAATGAGCATTTTATTGTTGTTGCTAACTGCCTTGTAAATGTTTCATTTGGACATGTGTCTATTGCTGGAATTAATTTGATTACATAATGTGTGATGAACAGCCTCTTTTTTTTTTTTTTTTCGTTCTAACTTAAAACAAAAGAAACTGGACCAAGAAATGAAGAAAAATGGCAGTAATTCATTGCCAGGACTAAATGACCCTGTATGGGTAGCATCTGTTCCCCTCCCTCTCGCCTTGAACTTTAGGTCGCCAGTGCCTCTCCCTAGCAGGTCTAATTTTACAGTCATTTAAATAAATACAGGGCTGAGCATTTTGTGAGAAGAGGGGTTACGAGGGCTGACATCTCACATCATATTATAAAAGACTGTTGAAGTCCTCTTTGGAAATTCAGCCTGCCAGTTGCCTTGTTTTCCTCACCACTCTCACAGCCTCTTAAAAATTCCCTCCATAGGTATGAGCAGTTTAAGCCCCGTTTTAGCTTACCAACTCCACTCAAGAAAAGATGGACGATTCCGTCAGCTCTGAAAGAGAAACAGTTTTAACATGCTTTTTTTAAAAAAATTTTTTATTGATTTTTTTTACAGAGAGGAAGGGAGAGGGATAGAGTTAGGAATATCAGTCAGCTGCTTCCTGCACACCCCCTACTGGGGATCGAGCCCGCAAGTCAGGCATGTCCCTTGGTTGGAATCGAACCTGGGACCCTTCAGTCCGCAGGCTGATGCTCTATCCACCGAGCCAAACTGGCTAGGGCTTAACATGCTCTTATATTGTAAGGATGCTATAATGTACAGGCTCCAAAAGATGGACCAATTCATAGAAACATTAGAATCCCTAAGCAAGCTGTTTAGTAATCTTTTGGTGATTAGCTCAACTAGAACTGAGGGTTTAATAATAAAAATAGAATTATGAAAACATATTCTTCTTTTCTTTAAAATGTACCAGGTCTTTTTAAAAAAAATGGCATCTGAGTTTGCTCCTTTACTACTTTTTTAAGTCCCCTTGTGTCTCAGTGTAGTGCATATGTACTCTAAGGGGCGGGGGGGGGGGGGGGGGGGGAGGGGTGTGAGTCTCTCTCTGTCTCTCCTCTCTCTCTGGTTGGCCTACATGTCTATCTGTCCCAGACATTGATCAGAAAGGGAAAGTGAGTAAGTGTCCAGAATTTTCAAATGCACAAAAAATAAACATTGAGACTGGTAGGAAAAGGACCGCCTGGAGGAGCAGTGCGGAGAGGGTCTGCTTGCGATTGCTGTGGGGTAGTCAGCCATGAGCTAGAGGCACACATACGGGGAAGGCTGAGGCTGGCCTCGCCTGGGTCAGTAGCATTGTTATGGCGAATGGAGAGAAGCGGCTGTTGGCTCCTGTGCTCCGAGACCTCATCTCCCTGCTGTGGAGGAGTATGAAGCGATCAGACAGGAGTTGCCCTCCTTCCCTCCCCACCTCAAATCTCAGTCTTTCTCGAGAGAGGAATTTTTCTTTTCTCTCAGCCCACACCAGACTTTCCACCTGTGTGGAAATCAAGCAATCCTGGCCTCAAATTTTCTCCATGACTTTGCTGCAACAGTGAGCGCTTTCTGGTATTGAAATTTCAATCCCTCTTCACTTACTTACTTACTTACTTACTTACTTACTTATTTACTAGAGACCCAGTGCATGAAATTCATATTCGGGGGTATGAGGGTGTCCCTCAGCCCAGCCTGCACCCTCTCCAATCTGGGACCCCCAACTGCCTGTTTAGGCCCAATCCCATTGGACATCTCTCTCACAATTCAGGACTGCTGGCTCCCAACCGCTCACCTGCCTGCCTTCCTGATAACCCCTAACCGTTTCTGCCTGCCAGCCTGATCACCCCCTAACCATTCCCCGGCCAGTCTGATTGATGCCTAACTGCTCCCCTGCCAGCCCAGTTGCCCCTAACTGCGCTCCCCAACCTGCCTGGTTGCCCCTAATTGTCCTCCCCTACAGGCCTGTTTGCCCCCCAACTGGCCTCCCCTGCAGGCCCGGTCACCCCTAACTTCTCTCCCTTGCCAGCATGGTGGCCCCTTACTATCTTTACCTGCTGGGCTGGTTCCCCCCAACTGCCATCCTCTACAGGCCTGATGCCCCCCCCAACTACCCTCTTCTGCAGATCTGGTTCCCCCCAACTGCCCTCCCCTGCAGGCATGGTCCCCCCCAATTGCCCTCCCCTGCTGGCCCAGTTACCCCCTAACTTCCCTCCCCTGCTGGACATCTTGTGATGGGCCATCTTTGACCACATGGGGTGGCCATCTTGTGTGTTGGAGTGATGGTCAATTTGCACATTACCTCTTAATCCTCATCCGAGGCTATTTTTTCTTTTGATTTTTTTTTAATAGAGAGTGGAAGGGAGGGAAGGAGAGAGGAGAGAGAAACTTTGACATCCTGTGCATGGGATGATGCTCAACCAACTGTGCCACACCAGCCAGAGCTTGATTCTTTTTTTTTTTTAGCACAGTTAATCATTTAAAAGGGTCTAATGTTTTCTGATTATAGCAGTGACATATATTCATCCAAGGTTTAGAAGTACTGAATATTCTCAGTTAAAGTTTGATATTTCTTTACAGACATTTAAAGATGCATCGGCATACATGCACCCTTTCCCCCTCGATAAGATTCCCTCTGTAGCTGAATTATCCTATCTAATAAAAGAGTAATATGCAAATTGACCGTAACTCCGATCAAGCCACACCCACAGCCATGCCCATCAGCCAATCAGGAGCAAATTACACAAATGAACTCCAACCAAGATGGCTGTGGCCACTGAGAGCAGGAGGGAGGCTTAGGTTTCCCTAGCAATGGAGAAAGCCAAGCTTTCAGCCTTTCCTTGCTGGCCTAGGCCTCCACTAATGCTACAAAGTTTCAATTATAGAAGATACATCCCAACAGAAATGGCAGCAACCACAGAGCTGAAGAGAGCAGAGTCAATGGTTGCCCAGGCAATGGAAGAAGCCAAGCTTCTATAGCCCTAGCACTTAGGCCTCCACTCTAGGCTACAAAGTTTCAATTATAGATTTTAAATAAACGCAAACAGAAATGGCTGTTACCACGGAGTGAGCAGAAGGGTTGGCTCCACTCCAGGCTACAAAGTTTCAATTATAGAACGTAAATTAATCCCATATCCCAGGGCCTCCACTTGGGTCGCTGGGGGGTGTGGCTGGCCTGCAAACCACAGCAGGCCCCTCACCCAGGCCGCCCCTCACCCCAAGGGAACCCCCACCCTGATCTGGGACACTCTTCAGGGCAAACCAGTTGGCCCCCACCCATGCACCAGGCCTCTATCCTATCTAATAAAAGATACACAGATCTACCATCACCCAACACACAAGAGGGCTGCCCTCATGTGGTCAAAGATCCTGCCCCCATATGGACAGAAGATGGCCAGCAGGGAAGGGCAGTTGGGAGGGACTAGGCCTGCAAAGAAGGGTGGTTGGGGGCAATCAAGCCTGCAGGGGAGGGCAGTTAGGGGTGACCAGGCTGGCAGAGAAGGGAATTTGGGGGCAAACAGGCTGGCAGGGGAGCAGTTAAACATCAATTAGGCTGGCAGGGTAGTGGTTAGGGGGTGATCAGGCTGGCAGGCAGAAGTGGTTAGGAGCAATCAGGGAGGCAGGCAGGTGAGCAGTTTGGAGCCAGCAGTCCTGGATTATGAGAAGGATGTCCAACTGCCCATTTAGGCCCGATCCTACTGGGATCGGGCCTAAACAGGCAGTCAGACATCCCTTGAGGGGTCCCAGATTGGAGAGGGTGCAGGCTGGGCTGAGGGACATCCCCCACCCCCTGTGCACGAATTTTGTGCACCAGGCCTCTAGTTTATATATATATAAGCCTAAGCGACCATTACAACTGGTCAACTGAATAACTAGTCTACAGGTCCATTATGACATGCACTGACCACCAGGGGCCAGACGCTCAAATCAGGAGCTGCCCCCCTGGTGGTCAGTATGCTCCCACAGCCAACCTCCCACAGCTGGCCAACCTCCCATGATCCCTCCCCAAGGCCAGTCCCAATTGGCCCCAGTTGGGATTAAGGGAGATGGCCCTGATTGGTCCCAATCACGGAAGAACCCCACCCATGCACAAATTCATGCACTGGGCCTCTACTTGTTTATAACATATATTATAAACTCTCTATATATTATAAACTATACCTTATATTATGAGATATTCTTCAAAATGAGATATGTTTTGCCCTGACTGGTTTGGCTCAGTGGAGAGAGCGTCGACCTGCGGACTCAAGGGCTCTAGGTTCAATTCCGGTCAATGGCATGTACCTTGGTTGTGGGCACATCCCCAGTAGAGAGTGTGCACAAGGCAGCTGATTGATGTTTCTCTCTCATCAATGTTTCTAACTCTCTCTCCCTCTCCCCTCCTCTCTGTAAAAAATCAATAAAGTATATATTTTTTAAAATGAAATTTTTTTAATGGTTTCATGGTAGGTTCCAGAGTGAAAAGTATGAAGGTAGCATCATTTATTCAATGATTCCCTTATCTTAGCAGTGTTAAACCTGTTAAAATATTTAAAGCTAATATAACACATACTTTTCAGTGAATATAGTTTATTACTAATAGATTACATTTTAGTGGGAACATATATATGTATTGCCAATGTATCAGTTAGCTTGATCTACATAAGAAATCATCATAGACATTCTCACTGTGCCCATGCATGGCAGAGAAAGGGAGAGGATGCAAGCTCTCTGATCTCTCTTCTTATAAAGGCACTAATCCCACCAAGAAGGCCTGCCCTCGTGACCTTGCCTAAACTGAGTTACCTCCCAAAGGCCCCTTTTCCAAATATCATCCTATTGGAGACTAGGGTTTCAACATGAAACCCTAGTCTAATGAATTTGGGGGGTGGGGATTGGAGGAAGGGACACAATAAAGTAAATAGCAGCCGCCAATAATGAGAACTATTTCAGAAACTATTTATCTAAGTGACATTTTTTAAACTGTGAGATGGAATTCTTCTCATTTTATCTGTGGGTAAGATTATCTGAAAATCTTCATAGAAAAAGTAAAAATTACTCACTATTGCTTATTCATCTTAGAATCTATAGCTAAATTATGCATTATTGGAATAAAGTGGAACCATGAAATTGCTGAAATGATTGTACTATTCCATTCCAAGAATGGTCATAGTCCCAGAAAACTAAATGACTCTTGGTGTCTTTTAAAATAGTTTATAAAAAGAGACATTAGAGAGTTTCCTTTTCTTATGTAGAAAATAATAGCCAATTTTATAGATGATTATGATTCCTTACTTTTAAAATTAGTCTCATTCTCTCTATAAATAAATTATGCAATGACAAGGAAGCCTTACCATCTTATAGTACTTTATATTTTCAAAAGAAGCTTCATGTAACATTATTCTAAAAATTTCAAAAATAGATTGATCTTCTAACAGCATCACTAGACTAGAATAAATATGATCTTTCTTTAACTTTGAGAAACGTGAAGCTTGGAGAAATTATTTCACTCAGGGTCTTAATCCAGTTTGTATCACTTTTGCTAATTCAAGTCACATATGCAATGTGAACATACAACATTTATATTACCTTGGTCTGAGAAACAGTGGTTAATCAGAGAAAGATACTAATAAATGGTTACCTTTGTAATTATGTGGAAAAGTGAACAATTAGAAGATACTACCTGTAATAAAGGTCCACTTCAAAATTTATATATAGCATTCTCTTAAAAAATACATTTTTATGGATTTCAGAGAGAGGAAGGGAAAGGGAGAGAGAGAAAAAAACATCAATGATGAGAAAGAGAATCATGAATTGGCTGCCTCCTGCAGGCCCCCCCTGGGGATCGAGCCCGCAACCTGGGCATGTGCCTGACCAGGAATCAAACCGAGACCTGCCAGCAGTTCCTGGATCAATGCTCATCCACGGACCCACGCCGGCCGGGCTGTAGCATTCTTATTTTACTATAATATAATTAAATAGTGACTTATTTCAAAAAGTCATCTGCAAGAACGCTACTGATTTTTATTGTTTGCCAACCTTCTATTGTCAATTTTCATATTTTTAGAAATTTATTTTAACATTTTTTTTGTGGAAGAAATATTAATACATGACCCGTATGATATTTTGTTTCTTTTATATAATATACTTTTAAATCATATAATTGGTTTTTCCAGTGTGTGAGTTGTAGTGGTCTAGTAAACAGAGTTGATGCAAACTGAGATTTTAAAATTTAGTTTTGGCTCTCAGTTTCATCTGATACGATGGCTTGTCTAAGTATAGATCAGAAGTCGGCAATAAGGTCTTTGCCACAACTGCTCAGTCCTGCGGTTAGAGCGGCAAAGCAGCTGTCACACAGCAGTCCCCTGCTCCAGCTTCCCGTTCTGAGATTTCAGTTACCTATGGCTAACCACAGCCCGGAAATGTCAAATGGAAAATTCTGGAAATAAATAATTCACAAGTCTTAAGGTACGTGTTGCTGTGAGCGGCATGATGAAATCTCCGGTCGTCCCGCTCCAAGCTGTGCGGGGTGCGCATCCTCCCTTAGGCCGGTTTGTCCGTGCTGTACATCCAGCACCATAAATTACTTTGAGAGACAGAGACCACATTCACATAATACTTATTACAGTTTATTATAATTGTTCTATATTATTGTTGTTGTTAATCTCTTACTATGCCAAATGTACAAATTAAACTTCGTCATAGGTAGGAATGTATAGGAAAAATCATTGTACATATGGGGTTCGGGCCTATCTGCAGGTTCAGGCACCCCCTGGGGGGTCTTGGCATGTATTTCCTGTGGACGAGAGAGCGCCGCTGTACATACACGAGTGGGCGAAACTGGGCTCTGATAAGGCGTCATTTCAGAGCGGCGGCAGCAGCCGTGGTTTGCCTGCAGGCTGTAGCTTGCTGCCCCCTGCCCGCATCCAAATATGAAGTGAACCAGAGCCCCTCACTGTCATGTTTCCCTCTTATTTGTCAGATGTTTTCGTTTCTTTTCTTAAATTATTCTTTCTAACTTAATGCTATAATTCCTACCTCTGACCTGTTGAATTTCACCTTTTATTACATTTATTCACACTTGTGTCTACTCCTGTGCTTTTTATACCATCAGCTACATTTCCAGCTCTAACATCCTTACACAACTTTCCAGCCTGTTTTCAAGACCCCCCCCCCCCCAAAAAAAAATAATAATAAACTATTCTAACATTTATTGAGTGTCGGGGATGAGTGTTGTTACAGAAATGGAAGTGCGGAATGTAAAGGAAGACTAGACTCTTACGGGTTTGGATGGTCTTGGGGTAGTCTGGCAAGACTTATAAAAGGAAATGGGAGTTGAGCTGATTCTTGAAAGACTGGAGTGAAATTAAATGGTAGGAAAAAAAGAAAAGCATTTCAATAAATTACTGACAAAGAAAAGCTCATATATTGATTCCCTCCCACATTTTATCGCCCATTCGATGGAATTCCATCATGGACTGGGCCTTTTCAAGATCACTACCTTTAGCAAAGTGCGTGTCTTGTGTGTGTGACTTGTTTTTCTCTGGAGATTCCGTCTCTTTGGATGACCACTTTCCCCTCCGTGTGCCTCCTGAAATAAATAACTAGGCGATGCATCCAGACCTGGGCCACGACCAGCTCTGCTCCGGGCAGTCTGTCACAGGGACTGCTCCCCGGCTGGCTGGCCTGTGTTTTCATCGTGTTCCGTTTTGCTAAGCCATCAGCACCGTAGGCAGGTCTGACCCTGGAGAGGGACTGGGAAGCCATGCAACTTGCCAGGATTTATAAGTGAAAGGAGTCCTCCAGGGGGACCTGTGTTAGCTCACTAGGGACATAACTTGGGATTTGGAGTTATGGAAATTAGAGAAAGATAGAGACTACAAATTAGCATTTATTTCCCTTCCGTGCATCTATTTTCCCGTGGACCTGGGAGGAGAAAGACAGGGAGGTGGGGGTGGGGGCCCTGTCATTCCTGTCTCTTTACCTTTGGTATGAGTAGATCTCACGCAATAATGACAACGGGCCAAGCGAGGATATGGACAGGGGCCTGGGTCTGCAGCAAAGCCCTGTGAGGAGAGGCCTGAAGGTGCCTTCCTTCTGCAGGCGCAGCTGCAGGCCCAGCAGGTGCCTGCCGGGAGTCAGCAGTAGGATCTAGAGCTTCCGGGATAATGTGAAGAGCCAGGTAGCCTGTCTAATTGCCTCAGGTTACATAAACGCGTTCTCTACCCAAAAGGCAAGGCTTTTGCATCTTAATTGCGGTGTCTGCTGATTGGTGCTGGGACTCATTTCTAAAGCCAGAGTTAGTGCACGTTAAAATGAGCAGAGCCCCAGGACACTGCCCCTTCGCTTCTGGATTATTGGATTGTGCATTCACTCTTTTTTTCTTCAGATGACACTGGCCTTAAATAATAATTATGAAGAGTGCACTGTTGGACTGAAGGGGTAGGATGGAGGGTGTCAGAGCAAAGAGGGAATGGGAGTGTCACTATAAAGGGAACATATTGTCATTTGGAATGAAGGTTGGGGCTACCTCAATGGAATCATTATGACCCAGGACTAAAATGGAAGTGAAGGCCTGGACCCAGAACACCAGGTAGGAAACTGCCTTGCGTGGGGGCAGAGGGAAAATGAGGCGATGAGTCAAACCACAGCACTTGATATGTGAGCAGAAAAGTGCTAATTAGAACTTGTAAGGAGGTCCCTGGGGAGAGAAGAGAATCTGGCTTTAAAAACCTTAGGGAATTAGAAAAGGAAATCTCTAGATTTCAAATGTATTGGATACTAAAAGGGCAGAAGAGGCCTTGGGAAAGGAAGGCTTTGGACCCAGAGCCTCCACTCCTGCAAAGCCTCTCTCTAGGCCACCAGTGGAGGGCAGAGGGTTTCTATGTCTCTGATCCCACAACCACCCTGGGCAGCTAGACTGGGCTGTAGGAAAACTCCCTTCTCATAGGTCAGGTGGCCTCCTTTGTCTCTTTCCTCCTCACTGCTTTATTTGTAGTGTAACATTCTTCATTTTGAGTGTTTTAAACTCCTAATTAAAAAGCCTTCAAATGGCCCTAACCGGTTTGGCTCAGTGGACAGAGCATCAGCCTGTGGACTGAAAGGTCCCAGGTTCGATTCCGGTCAAGGGCATCTACCTTGGTTGTGGGCACATCCCCAGTGGGGGGTGTGCAGGAGGCAGCTGATCGATGTTTCTCTCTCATCAATGTTTCTTACTCTCTACCCCCTCTCTCTTCCTCTCTGTAAAAAAATCAATAAAAATATATTTTTTAAAAAGTCTTCAAATGCATATTATAAGATTGTTCTAAGAAAACAATCTGCTAAGTACATCAATCTGAGTTCAGAAACAGTGCATAACGTTTCCATTTCTAATATTTATCAGTCAATATTAAGTGCACAGAAAATTGTCAAGCAAAATGGAAGAATTAACTTCAAGTTAGAAAAAGAAATAAATAAAAGTGAGGTAAGAAAAAAAAAAAAAGTGTACATTCACTGAAATTTTCTCCTTTCTTCTTCCAAACCATGCAGGTGATATATGCTCTGAACACTAAAAACGATGAGCACGAATCTGCGATTCAAGCCCTCAGAGACGCCCACGAAGAAGAAATCCAGCAAATTCTTGCCGAAACAAGAGAAAAAATATTACAGTATAAGAGCAAGGTGGCAGAGGAGTCAGACCTCAAGAGGAAGATTCAGGTCTTGGAAGCATCCTTAGAGGACCACCTGAGAATGAAGCAGCAGGCGCTGGCCGAGTTCGAAGCGTACAAGCGCCGGGTGGAGGACACGCAGCTCTGCGCGGAGGCCCAGCACGTCCAGCGCATCGTCACCATGTCCGGGGAGGTGGAAGAGATCAGGAGGGCATTTGAGGAAAGGTTACGGAGTTTTGGGCAACTCCAAGTCCAGTTTGAGAAAGACAAAAGGCTGGCACTGGAAGGCTTGCGGACCGCGCACCGACAGGAGATCCAGGAGCTGCTGAAGTCGCAGCAGGAGTGCAGCGCCCCGGCGCAGCAGGGGCAGGAGCAGGAGCAGGAGCAGGAGGGGGACCAGCTCCAGGCGGAGGCCGAGGCCCTCCAGCAAACGCTGGCCCAGCTGAAACTGGAGCAGAAGAGGCTGATGGAGGATTACCAAGCCAAGTTGGATAAAGCTCAGTCCTTTTATGAACACGAGCTTGATACCTTGAAGCGATCACAGCTTTTCACCGCAGAAAGCCTGCAGGCTAGCAAAGAGAGGGAAGCCGACCTGAGGAAAGAGTGCCAGGCGCAGGAAGCGGTTTTACGGAAAACCATAGGGAAATTAAAGACAGAGTTACAGATGGTGCAGGACGAGGCAGGAAGTCTCCGTGACAAATGCCAGAAGCTTCAGATGGCCCTCATTACGGCGGAGAACAGTGTTCAGGTGAGCGAAGAATAGTATTTCCAACACAGGGATTTTCCCCCCGGTTTCCTTTGTCTTTTCAATGAAAATACTTTAATTTTATATATATATTTTTTTCAATTTTGCTTTTCTCTGTTCCTTTGTGGGGAAAAACCAATAAAGGGGGTCATCTTTGCTGCTCTGTAGTTATTACCATTTCCTACTAGAGCTTGAGGCCCCCCAAAGGCCAGAAAAGATATTAAAGGCCCAAACAATCACTATAAATCTTGCTCAGTGTTTTCTACAAAAGGGTTTTATTTAACTAACATGTTCGTATTTCCCGTAAGTGCTTTGGGACTGTTAAAATACTGGGCTTTGAGCTTACTCGTGTTTTCTTTTCCCTTCGTTAAAAATGGTTGTAAGCGTCACCCGCCAAACAGATTTAAAACGTTGGTACTGCTAAGGGTGACTTTTGAATAAGAAGCTGTTGATGCTTCCTGGCCGGTGTTGCTCAGTGGTTGGAGCCTCAACCAGGAATCGGGAGGTCAGGGCACATGCCTGGGTTGCAGGCTCTGTCCCCAATAAAGGGCGTGTGGGAGGCAACCGATTGATGATTCTCTCTCATCCCTGGTGCTTTTACTTCTCTCTCCTGCTCCCTTCCTCTCTCTCTGAAGTCAATGAAAACATAATTAAAAAAAAAAAAAAGAAGTTGTGGATGCTTATGATTTAATTATTTAGCTTAGCATCATTCTGGCATATTGGTAATGGCTACTTGATCTTTCTCAGGGTCTTCACAAACAGCTTGACGATGCCAAGCAGGGTGAGATGGCTTTGCTCAGCAAGCACAAGGAAGTGGAAAGTGAGCTGGCAGCAGCCAGAGAGCGTTTGCAGCAGCAAGCTTCCGACCTCGTCCTCAAAGCCAGTATGTCCGACCCTCGTCCTCGGTGTTCTCCTCAGCAAAAACCAGCACTTAAGTGTCGAGTCAAGACAAAACTCTCCTAATGTTTTAAAATCATTCAGAGTCTATGTTAACGGACTCTGATAGCTTATTCATTAGTCATGAATAAGCAAACGGCAACTCAGTTTTAGAAACGGGTATTTTTATAGAAAAATTAAAAGAGTTAGCAATTGTTAAGGCACCAGTAAACCAGGCACTGAAATAAAAATGCGGTCCACGCCTCGGCCAGTGGGGCTCCGTTGGCTGAGTGTGTCCCGTGCCCCAAAGAGTCACCAGTTAAATTCCTGCTCATTCCCTCTCTCTCTCTTTCTCTCTCTCTCTTTCCCCTCTCTCCTCTTTTTTTTCTCTCTCCCTCTCCCTTCCTCTCTCTCTAAAACCAATTACAAAACATTTTTTAAAAAATGCACCTTAAGAGGGTGTGTCTATTAAAAACATGTAAAGTATGGAAATCAGTGGAACGATATGTAAATTACAGCACCATCATTTATACTCATTAATAAGGATCACTTTATGTGCTGAAGCTGAGTTGCCCCCTCTGGCGTGGCTGTGGTGCTGATTCCCTAGTCCTTGTCAGAGGATGAGGTCACCCATGTCAGTTCGGAAGTTACATTTTGCCTGTTTAGTGGGCCAGGTGAAACCGTTGGTACCAGCTTTTTGCAGATGTCACCTGATTTGATGGTTCATCAGTGACTCTCACATTACCCTCTCCCTAAAGTCACAGTTTTTTAACGTAGCATGTATGGAAATCACTAGGAGGGCGTGTACAGCCACAGATGCAGTAGGCCTGGGGGAACATCATTTGTAACTGGAGTGAGTTCCAGGTGCTGCTGGTGCAGGACACCTTCAGAACTTCCCCAACACATGCTTTTCCATACTTTTTTTTTTAATCTCACACTCACTTTATAAAATTTTTTATTGAAGTTATTAGGGTGACATTCATTAATCCTATATAATAAAAGAATAATATGCAAATTGGCCATACCTCTGCTACACCTACAAGTCATGCCCACAAGCCACACTCACCAGCCAATCAGAGCGAGTATGCAAATTATCCCACCCAAGATGGCAGTTAATTTGCATATCAAGGTGCAGAAGATGGTGTAAAAGGAAGCCAAGCACTGCAGAAGGGAACAAAGCTTCAGAGAAGCAAGCAAGTGGGGCAAGAGAGAACAGAGGGAAGCAGCCAGAGTAGGGGAGAAGGGAGGGAGTGAGGCAGCAGAGACAGGAGGGAGTGAGGCAGCAGAGAAGAGAGCGAGGCAGCAGAGACGGGAAGGAGATTTGCTCAGGCCGCCAGAAGCCCTATTCTTGTAGGAATCTTCCTGCAACGGGTCTCTAGTAATATTATATAAGTTCCAAGTGTTGAGCTCTGTAATACATCATCTGTGTACTGCATTGTGTGTTCACAACCCAGTGTCTGCTCTGCCTCTGCTACCATGTATTTGACCCCCTTTCACCTCGTCATTCTCCTCTCACCCCCGGCCCCTCTGGTTAACACCATCCTGTTGTCTGTGTGTGTAGATTCCATACCTTTCTAACAAGCTACGTGCAAATTGTGCTCAAAGCAGTCACACTCACTTTCCATCTCTCTCTCTCTGTTCCCCCCTCCTATTTCTTTACTGTTGTCGTTTATTTTACTTTTTCATGACATTGCTGTCTCTGTCTTCTACTCCACCTTAGTTCTTTATCTGGTGTCTTGTCTAAAACAAATTCAGTTTCAGCGAAACTGCTGTCTGCTGTCTTTACTCCCTGCATGCAGATTTCTTCTTCTTCAGGCTAGAACTTGGAAAAAGATATTAGAAAAAATAGATTACCCATTCTGGTACCATAATCTTGGGCACATCCTCTTTTACTTTGTTTTACTCCTAATCCTTTTATTCCCATCCCCAAGGAGTTGCTTCTGCTTCAATATGTGTAACTTGAAATCTTAAAAAAGTAAGTGGTATAGTCCTGGGTGCAGGGAGCAATATCAGTGCACTTCCTTCTTATTTAAAATTTCCTACTTGGGTATGAAGTATTCCCATGGCAAATATTTCAGTTTTATGTAGTGAAGAAATAAAAGAACTATGTGTACATGCAGACCATTGTCTTCACTTAGGTATCAAACACAATTGTGTCGATAAATATAGACTGTTTATACCACGGTGCAACGGATTTTAAATTGCAGGGTTTTTCTTTTGGGGGAGTAGGTCAGATTGGAATGCTTCAAGCAACTCAAATGAGCCAGGAGGTTACAATTAAAAATCTAGAATCAGAAAAATCAAGGGCCAGTGAGAGATTATCTCAGCTTGAAGAAGAAAGATCTTTTTTGCAAAGCAAAACTCTGAGCCTGGATGAAGAGCAGAAGCAGCACATCCTGGAACTGGAGAAGGTAAAATGAATGGAAGACCCCCTTCCCCAGCAGAGGAGAGGAAGAAAACTTCAGTTTTCCTCTTTTCAGTCTATTTCTTCACTCTGGTAGTTTTGTTCCAGGAAAGAAGGTATAAAACTATACGATCCCTTTTGTGTGTATATTCAAAATATTGTCAGCAACAATTTATAATGTAAAAACGTAAGACATTTAAATCGTTTCAAACTGAATAGACTCTTATTTGAGTGAAATGTACATATGTGGTTCAGTGTATTTGGTTTGCTATGAATGAAACGTATTATCACACATATACCTAGGAAATGTCTATAAAACCGATGCCAAACATCGAGCTCTGAACATTCGTATACCAACATATTGAGTTTCTAGACTAAACACGTAAGACGTCTCATTTGTAGACTAATTCTGAATATGTATTCCAATTTTCCAGATGTCTACAATACCAAGTGGGAGTCCCGGACACTCTTTTTCCTTCCCTCAACAACCACGCATATTGAGAAATGTCTGTCCTTGTCCCCGGCTCACCTCCCATCCACTCCTTGCCCGTGTGCAGTCTGGTTTCTCTTACTCCCACGACACAGAATCTGCACTGGCCGCAACCTCCAGGGGCATCCTGGTTGCTGGACGTGGCGAATCGTGTCTTTCCGTGGTACTTTCTCCTCTCTGATGTACTTGCCTCTCTTTGGGTGTTTCACACGCTGTCTGTGTCCTTCCTGTCTCCTGGCCTTGCAGGCTTGTTTGTGAGTGTCCTGTCTCTGTCTGTTCCTTTACCAGCGATGTTCTCTCGCATTTTCATCTCCTTCTACACGCTCATCAATGTCAGTAACATCAGTGACAGCTCCCAACTCTGTTGGTCTAGGTCAGATCTTTTCCCTGAACTTGAATCCTGTGTATCTAACTCCCGCTGTATCTCACAAACGTATCAAGTCACCATGCTTAGAGCTTTGTCCCCTCAAAAGGACAAGTAGCACTACTATATCTTTCTAATTTGGTCAATCAGAGCCCTAGGAGTTGTTTCGATTACTGTTTCCTGAACCCCCTTATCTGTTACCACGGCCCATCGGTTCTATGCCCTCAATGTGTTTTTATTCCATCCTCTCCTCTTCATACCCTTTCGATGATGCTAGATTCAGGCACCTGTCATTTCTTATCTGGATAATGGTTACAACCTCCTACCCGCTCTCCCTCCCTTGAGTCAGCTCACTAGCCTACTGCCAAGATGATTGGTTTTGAAAATTTATCACTTAATTAAATTTCAATGACTTCTCATTCCTGTGAGAATAATATTCAGAGTTCTTAGCAGAAAAATACTCAGATTCCTGCGTACTTCTGAGCCTCATTCCTGACCACTCCCAGCTTTATATCTTATGTTCTGTCCACACCTAAACGTTGCCACCAACTTAACTACCTCTCATCTTTCAAAATGCTATAAATGGTTATAAATGCAAACTTCGGACATCAGATCTATGTTTGAAATTTTCTCATCTCTAGTTTCCTGATGGGCTTGTAAGAATGTAAAGGAGATAACATGTAGTCATCATGAGCTCAAATGTTTCCTCTTCTGAAAAGCTTGTCCTGGTCTCTCTCTCTATCCCCGTCCCTCTCTCTTACACACACACACACACACACACACACACACACACACACACACTTCCCCACCTATCCAGGGTAGGCTCCTTTCCTGTATAATCTCACAACATGCGATGCACACTTCTGTCATAGAACTTATACAGCAGTTATATCACCACTATCTCTTGACTTTCTGTCATTAGACTGTGAATGCATAAAGGCATATAGTTGGCACTCAATAAAATTATATTGAGTAACGTCATTTGAGTGGGTAAACTGGTATGGCATTTTACCAGTATGTACAACTTAGACATATAAGAAGCCTTTCTCTCTTCAGTGTGCAGTTGTGCCAATTCACATTTGGTTCTAAACTACTAATAGCCTATTTTATCACTTGCTTTAAAGTTATTTATTTTGCCCTTGCCACGCTGCCATTTTCTCAGAGCACCAGTGGTGTACATATTATTCTCACGTTCCATAGTCTGAGTCCCGTGGCACTCAGTTCATTCAAGTTCACCTATTTACTGAGTATTCGGTATACTAATAGCAGCGATGGAAAAACGCAGGCGCCAATTTATTGATATTTATTTGTTTTAATTTTAGAAAGTAAATGAAGCAAATAAAACCCAGCAAGAATATTATGAGTTGGAGCTAAAAAACCTGCAAAATAGATTGGAAGGGGAGGTGGCTCAATTAAATGAGGCCCATTCTAAGACTTTGGAAGAATTGGCATGGAAGCACCATATGGCAATGGAGGCTGTCCACAGTAATGCAATCAGGGATAAGAAAAAACTGCAAATGGTGAGTGAAAATGCAATTTCGGATGGCATGTAAATTCGTATGGCATTCTGTAATGACCCAATGTGACTTATGCTGGAGTAATGAGTTGCTTCGTTTTGATGGCCACTGTCTGGTAATCACTCTGAAAATCTTGGCTCAAAGAATGACATACGTAAGAGCTCTTGATATGGGATGCAGCTTATTAAGTTGATATGAGGCATTTCTATTTTGTATAAGCCATAATAGAAATACTCCTTGGATCTCGAGCTATCCCTTCATGACACCGCAACTTAGGAGTGCCCCTCCGGGAGCCTCAGCCAGATGAAGCCCTGCCTCTCGGTGGTCTTCTTCCCTGGGATGATGATTTGCTTTGCTTCCCCTCAATGAAGTACTCAGCTTGCTAACAGTAATGCACTGACAGACAGTGTTGCATAGTAGGAAGAGCAAGGTGTCTGACACATCTGGGCCTTACGCTGAGCCCTTTGCTTCCTAACAGCCTGAACTTAGGCCCCAAATGCTATGCCTCCGGCTCCTCATCGGACAAAGATAAGACCCATCTAATAAGGGTTTGTTCCTGGGAGGGTGGAGTGAGATAAATTATGAAGAACCCAGTCTGGCTGGTGTGGCTCCGTGGTTGAGCATCAACCTATGAACCAGGAGGTCACAGTTTGATTCCCAGTCAGGGCACATGCCTGGCTTGTGGGCTCAGTCCCCAGTGTGGGGCATGTAGGAGGCAGCCAATTAATGATTCTCTCTCATCATTGATGTTTCTATCTATCTCTCCCTCTCCTCTCTGAAATTAAAAAAAAATATATATATATATATATATATGTATATATATATATATATATATAAAGAAAAAATAAATAAAAGAATCCAGACATGCCCTGGCTTATAGTGATAAATAAATGTTGAGTATGAATATTTCTCACTGTGTGCTAGACCCTTCAATGATGTCTTGCATTTAATCCCATTTTCATTTAATCCTTATAGCACTGCTATACCCATTTTACAGAAGAGGTGATGGGGGCACAGAGAGGTTAAACACTTCCTCAAGCTCATGCAACTCGGAAGAAGGACCTTAAAGTCAGGTCTCAGACATTAAACCCTGAGACATTTAACACCACATCACATGGACATGTATTAGTGATGGTGCTTATATGCTTTATCTGATAGCACTTTACAACTTACAAAGAGCTCTCTTATATATTCCTTACTAGAGGGCTGATGCATGAAATTCATGCACTCTGGAGGGGTCCCTCAGCCCGGATTGCAAGAGGGTGCAGGCCAGGCCAAGAGACCCCACCAGTGCATGATTGTGGCCAGGGAGAGACCGTGGGAGGACACCAGGGCGTGTCCAGCCCATCTAGCTCAGTCCTGATCAGTTGGACCCCAGCAGCAAGCTAACCTACTAATCAAAGTGTCTGCCCCCTGGTGGTCAGTACATGCAATAGCAACTGATTGACCAGTTGACTCTGTCCCCTGTTGGTCAGTGCTCGTCATAGCAAGCGGTTGAGCAGCCTTAGAATATCATTAGCATATTACACTTTGATTGGTTGAACGGATGACCGGACACTTACCATATAGGCTTTTAATATATAGGATTACTTTATCAGAAGGACAGCTACTAAGGGACTAAAGGGCGGGAGTGGATACAGCATGAATACCCTGGACAAAGGGGTGATTCTCATTGGGAGTAGGACTCAGTGGGAAATCGTGAGATTTCATAACACTATTCAGAAGAGTGCATAATTTGAAACCGAATTGTTCTGGAATTTTCTATTTAATCTTGGACAATGGTTGAATAAAGCTAACAGTCCGCAGAAAGCAAAACCGCAGATAAAGGAGGACTACTGTCTATTTTCCTTTGTGACTGTAATTTCCCCACCCATTTGAAAGTCAACGAGTGAATAAGCACAGAATCCGTGCAGGAAAGAGTTACTCAGGCCTGACACTGCCATGCTCACAAAGGCATGTGCCACTGGCCCTGGCGTGTATCTGGGAACTTAACTTTTTGGGGGGTTCCCACCATGCCCAGATAAGCCTGGCTCACTGTACCTAAACTGTTTATGCAGACAATACGGTCTGTGTTGAACATCTGCTTTCCTCAGGGGCTGGGAATTTGGTACATGCTAGTCAGGGTGTGCCTGCCTGCCTGCCTGCCTGCCTGAACCCTGTGACCTTTCCTGGGGTGATCATCCACATGTGCGCTCACAGCTTGCTGAGTCCTGTGCGAGAGGGCTTTGGAGCTCGGCCTGGTTTCCTGCGCTTTGGCCCACGTGCCTTTTCCTATGATGATTGCGTTCCCTATACTTTCGTTGTCATCGTAGCTGTGAGTGTGACTTCATGCTCAGTCCTGTGTCACTTCAGCAAAGCATCCAACCTGGAGTTTGCCTTGGGGACTCTCGACACAGAACCCTGTTTTCTAGTCTTCTGACCTTACTTCTGTAAAGTACTAAACGACTTTTGCACCTCCGGGTTTTTGCACATGCTTTTTCTTCTACTTAAATGTAACATTTCGCTCTTGTTCACCACCTTTTCTGACTGGTGCGCTCCTTCAGAATGTACTGAGAAATTGTTTTCTCTATGCAGGTTTCCTCACTAAGCCAGAGCTAGTTCCCCATCCATAGACTCCGGTACTTCCCTTATGCATCCAATGTTAATCGCATATTCTTTAATTACCTGATACCATGACCTTATTAAAGGCAGGCACCCTGTCTCATTGCATTTGTATCCCAGGTATTAAATACATGCCTGGCAAAATAGTAGGTGTTCTTCAGTAAGTATTAGTTTTGCTGGTATTTTCTTCAGATGTCTTGACTCTATGCTTGTTAATTTTTTACTATGTCCCAGTCTAGCACTGAGTTTTGCTTTTTATCAATGTAAATATAAAATAATTCTGTATTCAAGAGACAGAATTTTTATCTCATCATTTTATCATTTATATAACATACTTTTGTGTGTGTGTGTGTGTGTTTACTCCATCTTGATCTAGACCAAATATTCTTATCATTTAAAAAATTATTTAACCCTAGCCAGTTTGACCTAGTGGATAAAGCATAGATCTTTGGACTGAAGGGTCCCCGGTTCAATTCTAGTCAAGAGCATGCACCTCTGTTGCAGGCTCCTCTCCGGCCCTGACCCTGGTTGAGGCGTGTGCAGGAGGCACCCAATCAACGTGTTTCCTTCACATCATATTTCTGTCTTTCCTTCTCTCTTCCACTCTCTAAAAAAAAAAAAAAAAAAAAAAAAAAAGGAAAAATATCCTCAGGTGAGGATTTAAAAAAAATTATTTAACTGCTACATCATAAGTTATCCAGAATGATAGAATTTAAACCCTCAGGATTAATTTGATTCACTATTAATTTTCATATTAATTATGGTATGGATAAGGCTAATTTGGAGAATAAACTTTCAAAATATAAACTGAATAGTCTTTTTCTTGGAAATCTTTCAAGTATACAATATTTGAAATTTTGTTCATTTTTAAAAATTTTCTTTTTTCTTAAGGAATTGGAGGAACAATATAAAAAGGAGAAACTGAACCTAGAAGAGGATAAAAGTCAGCTTCAACAAGAGCTAGAAAACCTGAAGAAGGAACTGGAAGACAAGCTGAAAACAGCCAATCAAGAGGCAAGAATTCTATAGGCCTGTCACCTGTGTTGTGTTTCCATGACAAAATCTTGTTTGATAACATTATGTAAAGTAGGTGAGCTTCATCGAAAGTAACATCTAGAGTAAAAATAATCAAAAAATGATGCTGAATTATTCATAATACATTGGTTACATCTCACCAGGTAAAAATTGACTATCAAAAACATGAGATCAAGGTGCTTTGGCAGGGAAAAGCAAAATAAAGGAGAATACTAGGAAAGAAAACAAAGGAGGTTTTCTTACTCTTTTACAAAACCGGTTTGGCTCAGTGGATAGAGCGTCGGCCTACAGACTGAAGGGTCCCAGGTTTGATTCCGGTCAAGGACATGTAGCTTGGTTGCAGGCACATCCCCTGTAGGGGGTGTGCAGGAGGCAGCTGATCGATGTTTCTAACTCTCTATCCCTCTCCCTTCCTCTCTGTAAAAAGTCAATAAAATATATTTAATTAAAAAATAAAAGCAGATAATTCATTTGTCTGCCTCCTGTAGTGGGTATGCCAGCATTCAGGTAACAGGAGACATTCGGAATACTTATTTCCATGAGTTATAAAATAGGGATTGAGTCTCTAACTTTATTCTGGATCTGTGATGTACATCATTGTGTCAGTGATTGGTAGGTGCGAAAATTTCTGAGTATTGCCTTTTATGAACTTCAGCAATTTTATAAAAACAAAACAGAGTATTTTTTTAAATTCCAGATTTTCTGTGGTATTTAAAAAAAAATATATATATATATATATGCGCATTTTAATGTTTATAATGTGTATTGACAAGCGATATGTGTACTTAATTTACAAAACTTTATTCCATATAATATTTTTACTTATTAACTTTTCCTACATATTAGTCATTTAGAATATTCACACAGTATCCCATTATATATCTTTACCATAGTTGCTTAAAAGTTTTCTTTGTTGAGCATTTAATGTTTAAAATTTTAAAATTATAAATGGTGTTAAGTTTAAGAAGATTCCCCCTCGGGTTTAAAGAGGGGATTATTATGCAGAGGTCCTTGATACAGTAGCAGGATGAGGTTATTTCTTTTAGAGAGAGTAGGAAGAGAGAGGGAAAGACAGAGAGAAATATCGATGTGAGGGCCTGGGCTGGGGAGGAGCCTGCAACTGAGGTACGTGCCCATGACTGGAATCGGTCCTGGGACCCTTCAGTCCACAGGCTGATGCTCTGTCCACTGAGCCAAAGTGGTGAGGGCTAAAGGCCAGTTCTTTGTCCTGATCAGTGACCAACCAGGGCCGGGAAGTCTAAGAAGCCAGGGGTATTAGAGAAGCCTTTCTCAACCCTGGTTACCAGGGTTTTATTTCTCCTGCTACGTGGGTAAATTATTAAGTCTGTATATACTTTGTGTTTTTAAATTTTTTTCTTTTTGTCTAGCTCTTGCCCTAAATTAAATTACTGAACCAAAGAGTAGGAATAATTTTTTAGCTCTCATTACTTATTAGTAGATTGTACTCCAGAAAAATTGGAACTGATGTTCAGTAACATCAGTAACATTTCATGTTTTTATGATTTAGGAAACATTTATTGACTGCATGATGTTTCCTAGGTGGCAGGGAGACTTTGACAAAATGTCAGGAAACTCATAATTTTAAGTGGCTGTTTGGATTCAGTGAGAAACACAATATATTTTTAGAGTCCAGAGGAGGATCTCTGACTAAAGGGGTTTCTAAGAGCCCTGGAGAAGTGTGATATTGGAGAATTTAAAAATGAGCTGTGGGAGATGATCTTAAGAAAGGAGGGTATAAAATTGCCAGCTATGGAATGATGAAAGACAGTATGGGTGTGCGGGATACGGTAAGTGCGGTCATTTGGGTATACGAGTTATAATGTCCCGGTGAATCAGAATGTTCAGTGTCAGTGCACCAGTCTCTCAACATCAGCACTATTGACGGTTTTGAGCCAGACAGTTCTTTCGGATGCTTAGTAGAATCCCTGGTCTCGACACACTACATACCGGTAGCATCCACTATCCTTCCCCGTCTTGTTGTAAGAGCCCAAAATGTCTCCAGACACTGTCTTTGAAGGCAAAATTGATCCCGGTTAAGAATGACTACATGTGTCTATATAGTGTACAGATGGGGGTCCTCAAAAGATACGGAGGAAAGGAAAGTTGAAGCTCAATGGAGAGGGCCTCTTGTTCCATGACAATAACTTTGGAAGTTAGCCTGGCAACGGGGTGATAGCAAGAGAGTAGCAACTACCACACTATCAGATGATGGTAGGAAAAGAACTCTGGTGGCAGTAGGAAGAGGAACTATAGGGGGAGGGAGTGGTGATCAGAGTTGGATAGATGACTTCAGATGCTATTACATTAGTTTAGGCAAGAGATGATTAGCATTCCCACTAGGAAAGTAAAGCTGGGAGTGGAGAGGATTATTCAAAAACAAAATTTACAGAACTTGATATGGTAAGTAGTAGAAAGTGACTCAAGATGGGCAAAGGATTGAAACATGAGAAACATGATATCAAATAACGAATATGATTGTAAATAAAATAGGAAAATTCAGGTGACAAATCTTAGGACAAAGAACACCTTTAGAAGCATGAAAGCAACGTCATGGATTAAAAACATGGAATTTTTAAAAATATATTTTATTGATTTTTTACAGAGAGGAAGGGAGAGGGATAGAAAGTCAGAAACATCAATGAGAGAGAAACATCTATCAGCTGCCTCTTGCATGCCCCCTACTGGGGATGTGCCTGCAGCCAAGGTACATGCCCCCGATCGCAATCGAACCCGGGACCCTCCAGTCCGCAGTCCGACGCTCTATCCACTGAGCCAAACCGGACTCGGTGGGAGAGGAACATTGATCAGCTGCCTCCTGCATACCTTCTACTGGGGAAGTGCCCGAAACCAAGGTACATGCCCTTGACTGGAGTCAAACTTGGGACCTTTTAGTCCAGAGGCTGACACTCTACCCACTGAGCAAAACCAGTTAGGGCAAAACATGGAATATGTTTACAGTTAATGCTAAAACTGCTTCCTGATACATGGTAGGGGGAATTTTTGCTTCTCATACATTAGATGAGAAACAAAAAATCATGTCTTTAATACCTTAATACTATAAAACAGTAGGAAAAAACGGCACTCCAATTTTTTAATGAGCTAAAAAAAAAACCATAAAAAAATTTAAACATCACTACAGTGTAAAAACGAGAAATAAAATCAGTGAGTGAGATGCTATTTTCATTACCATGAAATTGCCAATGATTAAAAAATTAAGTGAAGCCGAGCAGTGGTGTTGATAAGGGTGGAGAAATAAACACTGAAACTGCTGATGAGATAATAAAGTCATGCCATTTTCTTGGAAGGGAATTTAGCAGCATATTTAAAACCCTTAAGGTTGGCCTGTCCTTTGATTCAGCAGTTTCAGTTCTGTGTATTTAACCAAAGCAAATAATCGAGGATTACTGACAGAATTTCACCAACGTTTATAGTGGGAGAAATTTAGAAACAACTTAAAAATTTCCACAGAACTCTGTCTGCCTCTGGAGAAATAGGAATCATTTCCTCTCTCCATGCCCTGGGGCTGCTCCCAGAGTTGAGGGGATTGCTGCTTTCTGCTTAGACAATAGGTCTGCAGGGTGAAGGCACTGACGGCTCTTTTAGGAGTTAAATATTTACAGATTGAGATGAACAGAGATTTTATTTCTTCTTAATTGCTATTAAGGATATATGGACTTTTTCTGTTATTGAGTCTTTCGTTTATTTAATAAATATTGAAAGGTATTAGGGACCAAAGCACTGAATTATACACTGTGGTTACAGAGACTGGAAACACAGATATGGAAACAAGTAATAAGTCTGGTGTACATTAGAAAATGGTGATGAGTGGTTATAGGGGTTTGCCAGAGAATAAATGGAGGAGAGCTTATGCAAAGGCCCTGAGGCATGAGAAGTTTCTAGGAACTGGAAGGATGCCAATATAGATGGAGCGTGATGGCAACTGCGATAATAACAATTTTTATTAGTTCTTACTATGCCTCAGGCATTATTTTATTCAGGCTCTCCTAAGTCACAAAAAGTTAGGTAACTTCCCAAAGTCACACAGTAAGTGGATAAGGCCAGAATTCCAGTTCAGGCAGTATGATTTCAGAACTCAGCTCCTACCCATGTGCCACCTTCTTCCTAATGAGTGTAAAGACCAAGGAGGGGGAGCCAAACTAAGGCTAGAGAGAGGGGCTATGCCATGGAGGCCTTGGAAGAACTGCGAAAAATTTTGGATGTTATAATACGGGGAACAGGAAGTATTTAGAAGATGCTCAGTAAAATATATGGTGCTTGCTTGAGGGTGGGGCTTATACTCACACCCATATTTGTAATTTATTAAAAAATGACTCTGCTATTGTAAATAGAATGGATTAGGGATGAGCAGACATGGTTAGATATTTGGGGGAGGGGGTTCTGCTTCCTGCATTCCCTCAGTGTGCAGGTTCTCAAGGGAAATCGGAGCACTGAGAGCAAAGGAGAGGGATAGAGAGAAACACTGATGAGAGAGAAACATCATCCATGGCTGCCTCCTGCACGCCCCCTACTGGGAATTCAAGTCCACAACCTGGGCATGATTGGGAATCGAACCTGCAACGTCTTGGTGAATGGGCCGATGCTCAGCCAACTGAGCCACGCTGGCCGGAGCCTCGTTTTCATTTTCATAGTTTTGATAGGCTTGGTAATGATATAAAAATGAAATCTTTGCTTCATAGTGTTTTCCTAGATAATTAAAAATATTTCATTTATTGGTTTTAGTTCTTATCATTTGAGGGTATCGATATGCTTTTCTTATTTAACAAATTGTCTATTAGCTCCTAAAAGTCAACTTTTAACAATTTCATGAGACCAATTTTGTATGCAATCATAGAAATTATAACTTATTTGAATTTATGATACATTAACAGCTTATCGATATTGACCTAAACTTATCAACTTTAAAAATACCATGAGAACTGGGCTCAAATGAAATATGTGCTTTGATTTTTAAAAGAAGTTTTAAAATAATTTTATCAAAAAATACCTTTTTTCTCAATCTTTGATAAAATCTTAATCTTGCTTTAAATCCTTTTTATAGGGATTTGATTATATGATAGAACCTGTATTTCTCTTTTTTAAACCAGGAGCTTGAATTATATTCATTTATTTACATAATCGTCGTGAAAGGGGGCAACCATGAATAAGGCCATCTTTATACGAAAATACATTTTTATTGATTGTAGAGAGGAAGGGAGAAGGAGAAATAGAGATAGAAACATCAGTGATGAGAGAGAATCACTAATTGGCTGCCTCCCGCATGCCCCCTACTGGGGATTGAGCCTGTAACCCTGAGCAAGTGCCCTTGACTGGAATCAAACCCAGGACCCTTCGATCCCTAGGCTGACACTCTATCCACTGAGCCAAACCAGCTAGGACCAGGCTCCAGGAATCTAAATGGGACTGTGTTGGCAGAGGAGTACAAAGAGGTGTGTTAAAAGTACTCTGTTTCCTTGCAGGTTGGCCGCCTCCAAGACCTGGTAAGGAAAAGAGAACAAGGGCTGGGCTCTGCCGAGGGCCTCATTGCTAGCCTCCAGGACTCCCAGGGAAGACTCCAAAATGAGCTGGACCTGACTAAAGGCAGGCTGAAGGAGACCAAAGATGCTCTATTAAAAGTTGAGGTAAATCCTAATCCTGGTGTAATCTGAACATCAGCAAGGTAAAAACATAATTTCGTCACTTTGCTGAAAAGTTATTAAAATCCCATTACATATAATATAGTGTTTTACTTTCCTAGGGCTACGGTCACAAAGTACCTCAAATTGCATGGCTTACTACAACCGGTATTTGTTCGCAAAGTTCTACAAGATGGAAGTATAAATCAACATGTTGTTGCCCCAGCCGATATGGCTCAGTTGGTTGGGCACGGGGAGGTTGCTGGCTTGATTTCCCTATCCAGGGCATATGCCTGGGTTGTGGGTTCGATCCTTGGCAGCAGGGGGCATGCAGGAAGCAGCCTGGCAAGATTCTCTCACATTGCTATATCTCTCTTTTCCCCCTTTCCCATCCTCTCTCTCTAAAAATCAATAAAATTGTTATTTGTTTTAAGTCCATTAAAAAAAACAAAAGATATTGTCAGGGCCATTCTCCCTCTGAATTATCTATGGGAGAATCCTTCCTTGCCTTTTCCAGCCCATGTAGCCTAAGGCATTCCTGGTATCATGGCAGCACAATCTCGTCTCTTCCTCCCTCTTCTCCTGGCATTCTCCCTGTGTCCTCATATTTTTTTAAAAATATATTTTATTGACTTTTTACAGAAAGGAAGGGAGAGGGATAGAAAGTTAGAAACATCAATGAGAGAGAAACATCCATCAGCTGCCTCCTGCACACTCCCTACTGGGGATGTGCCCACAGCCAAGGTACATGCCCTTGACCAAAATGGAACCCGGGACCTTGAGACCACCGGCCAACGCTCTATCCACTGAGCCAAAGCGGTTAGGGCTGTCCTCAGTAAGAACACCAGTCTTACTGAATCAAGGGCTTACCCGACTCCAGTGTGAATTCATCTTAACTAATTACATTTGCACTGCTGACCCTATTTCCAAATAAGGTCACATTCTGAGATACTAGATGGGGGAGGGGGTAGGACTTCCACATGTATTTGGGGAGCACAGTTCAACCCACAGCAATTTGTATGTCGATTTTACTGGTAAGAGTTGGAACTCTTCGCGTATGGCAACTAAGTGATTCTCTGTGACCACACATTTCATGAAAGGTCTGTCTTTCCCCTTCTGTTCCCATGGGGCAGAGCGAATATTTAGACTTAAGACAGGAAAGAAAATTCATAAACCCAGGAGAATAGTAGTCAGGGAGTTCTTACCTTTTCTATCATGGAGGTGGAAGAACTCAGATGGACTGTGAAGTCAGATTGGTTGAAATTATTACATATGTCCCCTTTCCCCCACGTCAACCTCTCCCAGCCTGCCCTTGCAGCCAGCACAGGCCTTTACCGCCCCCCCCCCCCCCCCCCCCCGTCGGTGTCCCTCGCTTATGCTTATATGCATGCGTACAGGTCCTTTGTTTGATCTCTCAAACACCCCTGCAGCCCCTGCCCAAAGAGGGACCCACCATTCAGTGTGTAACTTTTGGCTTGTTATTTGTTCTGAGCCTTGATTTCCTCATCAGATCAGTTGGTGGGGGGAAATAACACACTTCACACCACTCTGGTGGTAATTAAGCGAGATAAAACATTTACAGCACAGTGCTTAGCAAAACAGGAAGCACATTGTAAATGTTGCCTTTTATCTAATATTTCAAAAATTGTTTTACTTAGAATTGATGACAGTTCAAAAGCATATAAACAAGAAACTTGAGTGGCTGTGGCTTGTGTATGGATATATACAATTCTACTTACATTATATCTAAGGTGTAGTTATATTTTTATAAATACAAAACTTTGAATCCTACCTGGCCGACATGGCTCAGTGGTTGAGCATCAACCTATGAACCAGGAGGTCACGGTTCGATCCTTGGTCGGGGCACGTGCCCAGGTTGTGGGCTCGATCCCCAATGTGGGGTGTGCAGGAGGCAGCTGATCAATGATTCTCTCTCATCTTTGATGTGTCAATTTCTCTCTGAAATCAATAAAAATATCTTAAAAAACAAAACAAAAAACTTTGACTACTGATTACATTTTATTTTTAAATTCTGTGGGGAAAAAAAGGTTCTTTTTCAATCTTTTTTCCTTCTGTTCACCTGTCCCTTTTGGTTCTATGAAATGAGCGTTAATATGTAACAAGGACTAGTTGGAATTTAGAGCTGGTGTAATACACAACCTGATATATTTAAGTGACATAGTGACTCTAATCTCAACGTTAGCATTCTGTGGCATAAAACGGAATGAACTGTAGTAAGATGTGGTTTTTCCATTGTCAAACGTAACAGGAAGACGGTAGTATAAATATGGTGACAGATCATTGCTAAACATCATGATGATCATTTTATAAGGCATATAACTGTTGAGTCACCATGTTGTATACCTGGAACTAATATAACATGGTATGTCAGTGATACTTCAATAAAAAAGGAAGTTGGTGAAAATATACTTAAAAATAAACTGCCGAGATCTTCCTAATGGATATCGACAGAATATAAATTGTTTTGATGTGGAAACATGAGGTTCTGTGTCCCTAGCTTTGCTGCATTTTATCCTGGTGACCTTCCCCCTCCACCCTACCCTGGCACTGAGAATTAGACATAGGGCTCAAATTCATTTATTCAAGGTTCTTGCTCACTGTTCTTCTGTCACATAATAGAACATGATACATATTTTATTTCTTTTTCAAAAATATATTTTATTGACTTTTTACAGAGAAGAAGGGAGAGAGAGGGACAGAGAGCTAGAAACATCGATTAGCTGCATCCTGTACACTCCCCACTGGGGATGTGCCTGCAACCAAGGCACATGCCCCTGACCGGAATCGAACCCGGGACCCTTGAGTCCACAGGCCAATGCTCCATTCCCTGAGCCAAACCGGTCAGGGCTGTGATGCATATTTTAACCAAAACTCTATCAACTGTTTGGATCTGCTGGACTGTTTTAATTGAGAAAATATAGATGCTGCATTATAGTTTATCACATCTTGGGAAATTTCCTTATAAGAGCAAGTGTGTGTTATTTTTAACCTTTTCCCCCCATCTCACACTGTCTAATCAAGTGCTGCGTTGAATTCAGTTCTTAGTACTTACTACTTAATAGCCAGGTCAACAGTGTGAAATGGCAGTTTCCACTCGGACTTCCTTCTTTCCCATTGGTCTAGGAGTGTGGTCGGCAAACTGCGGCTCTCGAGCCACAAGCGGCTCTTTGGCCCCTTTGAGTGTGGCTCTTCCACAAAATACCACGGCCTGGGGCGAGTCTATTTTGAAGAAGTGGCGCTAGAAGAAGTTTAAGTTTAAAAAAATTGGCTTTCAAAAGCAATTTCAATCGTTGTATTGTTGATATTTGGTCCTGTTGACTGAGTTTGCCGACCACTGGTCTAGGGTATACCCCTTAACAGCTGCAGTCTGCAGGTGGGTGATCCTGAAGGAGTCGTGATAATGAGAGGAGGGGCCAGGCCATCATCTGTTCTGCTCTCGCACCCCAGGAATAGCTACAGTGCTGGGGGGGGACAATGGCTGTCAGTGCTGTCCAAAAGGTCACCTCCAGCCCCAGGCTGCAGAGAGCCACTTGATTATGCTAACCTAGAGGGATTTCATATATATCATATCATATAACCATAACACCAAACACACAAACCGCTGGTTTGAGGTTATAAATCAAAATACTCAGTAGCCTAAATTTCTCATAATTATTTTAATCATATCAGTGGGGTACAGCTATAATGCTTAAGCTTTGAATAAATAGCATACTTCAGAATGTGAATATGAATGAATTTGAATAACGTATCTGAGTATGTAATGTGCATACATGTAAAGATAATCGACTGATAGTCACATACCCATGCTATGGGAGGTTTAGTTAGGATTACTAATTATGCTGTCTTTAAACTACTTAAAGTAACTTTTAAATGTATAGACCTTAACAAAAGATAGTTTACACAAGGGCATTCAAATGACAAAATGTGTACCATTTATTTTATTGTCAGAAAATCTCAAGTAATTATCATAGTTCGCACTGCCAGTTACTGTGCCATAAGAATTTGTCATGATGCACGCACTCTGCTTGTTTGAAATAACCAGCAGTGACTTGGCTTTTGAAAAGTAGTCTTGACTGAAGAGTCTTTGTTCTTCAGAGTGAGCTAGACCAAGCAAGGCAACAGCATGAAGAAACACTCGCTGCCCTGAAAGGAGAGGAGACGCTCAGAGTGGACAAAATGGCCCAGGACTTGGAAATAAAATGGACTGAAAATCTTAGGTACAATTTTCACTCTGTAATGTAATCTCGTCAGTGCAGATGTGCAGAAAATGTTTTTCTCTGTGGCTTGTATTGTCTTCCTGTTAAAGAAGCAGCATTTTCAATGAGTTTTTCCCATGATTAAATGCAGAGAAGTTGGAATTTTTTTTCTGCTTGAATACAGATTACTGTTTTCTAATTTCATTCCCTTGAATGTAAAATAGAGTACTAGCCTGAAGTCAGAAGACTTATTTGTTCTAGTACCTATTCTGCCACTGATAAAACTGATAAACCCATGATCTTGAGTAAGTTACCAATTTACCTTCTAGTCCTTAACTATGCAATAATCAGTTCCTGTTATGAGTTGACTTTTGAGGAGGATTAATTACTTAGGAGACATGTGAACAACTACACTACAGTTATTGAGATAAATAATTCTCTTTATAAAGAGAATGCATTTGTTTTATTCTAGACAAGAGTGTTCTAAACTTCGTGAAGAGCTAAGACTTCAACATGAAGAGGATAAGAAGTCAGCGATGTCTCAACTTTTTCAGTTAAAAGAGCGTGAGAAAAATGCAGCCAGGGATTCATGGCAAAAGAAAGTAGAAGATCTCTTAAACCAGGTAATTAAGGGTCTGCATATTATAAAGTTCTATTTTCCTTGACATCCTCTAGCTAGGGAAATATTATACAACATGTTGTGTTCACTGTATTTTGTTGTTTTTCTTTTCTTTTACATGTTATTTTTCAATTATAGTTTTCATTTGATATTATTTTATTTTAGTTTTAAGAGTACAACATAGTGGTTAGACAGTCATATATATATTGTAAAGCAATCCCCTCCAATATTTCAAGTATGCTCCTGGCAACCTACATAATTATTAAAGTGCCCAATAATAGACTAGTGGGTAAAAAAAAAAATTGTAGTACAGATATACAATGGAATATTACTCGGCCACAGAAAGGAATAAAATATTATTTGCTACAGCATGGTTGGATCTAGAGGGCATTATGCTAAGTGAACTTAGAGAAAGACAAATACCACATGATACACTTCTATGTGAAATCTAAAGAACAAAATAAATTAACAAATAAAATAGAGCAGACTCGGAGATACAGAGAACAGATTGATGGTTGACAGATGGGAGTGGCGCGGAGAAATTGAGGGACTGAGTGAAAAACTAACAGAAGCTTAAGATGCTTTAAAACAAATAACTATTATTTAGGGCATCGTTTTTTTTTATTATTATTATTATTAACATGAATCTTGTTCAGATACAATGCTTGCCAAATAATATTTTGCATATGGATTTTTTTAGTTCATCCAGTATTTTCTTAAACAGACACGTAGGGTGACATCATCCAGTCTTGTGGTTTAAATACATCTGTATGTCAGTGAATTGGAAAGTTAAATCTCCAGCCTTGACCGCTTACCCTGAACTCAGAATCACTTGGTTGGCTAATAGGCATCTCAGACTTGGCGTGTCTGACTCAGAAGTATTGATTTTTCACTCTCCATCTCTCATCCCAGCATCTTCCCTTCTTGGCACAGCTTGTTGCTCCAAACAAAAAATGAAGAGTCATCCTTCATTTCTAATTTTTTTTTTTTTACCTCTTCCATAATCTATCAGTCTTCTTTATTCTACCTCTGAAACATATCCAGCTCCATCCACTTCCAAATCCCTTCGAAAACACTAGTCCAAGCCGCTGCTATAATGGTTTCCTTCCTGACCTCCTCAGTTTCACTTTTCTCACAGAACTCAGTGATCTTTTTTTTAAATTTTTTAAGTATATTTTCATTGATTTCAGTGAGAAAGGGAGAGGGAAAGAGAGAGAGAGAAACATCAATGATGACAGAGAATCACTGGTCGGCTGCCTCCTACACACCTCACACCGGGTCAAGCCTTAACCCAGGCCTGTGCCCTGGCGGGGAATCGAACCGTGACCTCCTGGTTCGTAGGTAGCAGCTCAACCACAGCCATGCTGGCCGGGCCAAAGTGGTCTTTTATGATGTAAATCAGATCGTGCCATTCTCCTGCTTAAAATTCTCCCAGGGCACTCCATTGTGGTGAGGCTCATATTCAGACTCCATTTTCCAACAAGACCTGAAGCCATCCGCCCCTGCAGATACCTCTCCTCTGGTTTCAGCCCCACAAACAGCGCCCTGGCCCGCACATAGGCACCTGCTCAGCTACTCCGAGCTTACTTCCACCTCAGGATGTTGGTGCTGGTCCATCTGCCCATACGCTCTTCTCCCGTGATCATCTCATCTTGTGTCTAGATCCTTCACTCATTCCAAGTTCATTGTCACGTCTTTAAAAACATCTGTCTTTGCCATCAACCCAATATCACCTCCAGTCATTTCCTGTATCAGCAACCTTTTAAAAATATATATGTATATTTATCATGAACTTTATTTTTCTTCTCTGTTTTTATGTATTGGTTTTACTGTGTTTTTTCAATTGTTTCCTCACTCTGCTTATGATATTTCCTGGAATATGGTATGACTCTAATAAACATTTTTTAAAATATATTTTTATTGATTCTTTACAGAGAGGAAGGGAGAGGGATAGAAAGTCAGAAACATCGATGAGAGAGAAACATCGACCAGCTGCCTTCTGCACACCCCGTACTGGGGATGTGCCTTCAACCAAGGTACATGCCCTTGACCAGAATGGAACCTGGGACCCTTTAGTCCACAGGCTGATGCTCTATCCACTGAGCCAAACTGGTTTTGGTTCTAATAAATATTTTTAAAATGAATTATAAATCTTACTTCATTTATGCATTAACTATGAGCAGTATTGCCACCCAACAGCACCAGTTGTCCCTTTCCTGATTGCCGCTGCGAGGTCTGTGATGTAAGTCACCCAGGCCACAGCTTAGGGACCATGCCTTTTGGTTTAGACAAGGCCTACAAGGCCTGCCCCTGGATGTGGACAGAGGTCGTTGACCATTTGAATTTAGATTCAAGTATACTTCTATTGTAGAAAGTCTAAAATCCCTTGGGCCGTGGTCAGCAAACCGTGTGGGCACACACGTACAGTGCGATTGAAACTTCGTGGCCCATGTGCAGAAGTCCATTTTCGGCTCTCAAAAGAAATTTCAATCGTTGTACTGTTGATATTTGGCTCTGTTGACTAATGAGTTCGCCGACCACTGCCCTAGGGAAAGACTTGGCATGCCACTCTGATTTGTCATACTAGTTAGTTTTTCAATTCATTCAGGAATCTTCAACAACATGTATATTTTTGTATTATGATACCTTAAAGAATGAAAAATGAAATGTATTAGCAAGTGCCATATATTTTAGATTACCTTCTAGTACTGGGACATCAGTTCTGAGAACTACAAAGAGATAAAAAACTATAACTAAAAAACCTTCAGATTTTCTTAAGTTTTATGAATTCTCGAGAAGTTAAGGGTCTCATTAGTATGTGAAGAATATTAATAGTATGAGAAAGAATAAGAAAAAGTGAGAATAAAATGAATAGAGTTAATATGTATAACAGTGAGAAAGTTTAGATCGAGAAGTTATGGAGTAATCAAACAGAAAATCTTTTTCTCAACTTATTTTTGTCAACTCCAGTAAACTCTATCCTAGAATAAGTTGGTTAAGTTATTAGTAAAAAATTATTTACCAAATAAAATCTGGCTTTACTTTGTGACATGCCAAGGAATATTGCATTATGGGAGAAAAGATAATCATGTTCTGTCTGAAAATTTGATTATTGTCCAAAGAAAATACCATTTTACAAGAACTTTTCTATTTATATTAGTAATAAAATTTTTAAATGTTATTTTGTATTTTGAAGGGCAAAAAAGTAAAGCAGTTGAAACAGAAATCACATTTTTTTTCCTTATTTAGGGTGGAGATAGTGCCTACTGTTTTTCCCAATGGTTTATCACTCAGAATTTCAGTGAACGTCTGAAAAATGAACTCAGATGGTAAATAAATTTCCCAGATATGTCCTAGATGATAGAATTGAAAAGATATGAGGGAATCTCTTTTTTCTTTCTCCCAGTACAAAACCAGCTTACTATTAATCTTCACATTTTTAATGATAATCTCTTATTTTCTGGCCCCAAAATGATGTAGGCAATCGAGCTAGTGTATCAGTTCTCATCTGCTCATTTTTCTTTAGAGAAATCCTTCATGAACCAACATCAATGCTGAGTGTAATCCTTTGAAGCAGTAGATTGTAGCTTTCTGGGAGGAATTCGGGACAGTAATATGCTTTATAGTTGCTTCAGGAACCATCAACTTTAACACTGAACTCTGGTGAAATGTATTAGCCTTTGGCATTTTGCATAGGTAAGTCTGCCAGCCCACAACCATCAGACACTGTTTTCAAAGATGACAGGTAATTTAGACTAAGTCTTAAATTCCTTTTTGTCTAATTTCTTTCTCAGAGCTGTTTTCAACTTACTTTTTTTCTTGAGTACATTGTAAGGAATGCTCCATGCTTTCCTCTCCCTCTTCCCCCCTCTTCCCTGCACTGAGTTGGTTTCTGAATGTTTCATTGATTCCTGTGATCTTTTCTCCATAGCGGCACTCTCTGGGGGAAGCTTTGCATAAATCTGTCAACAATGTAAGTGAGCCGCACTTACAGTTTGTACACAAGGGCATGTTGCACTTTTGATTTTGCATAAACATCATCGCTGCTTTAAAGCTTAAACTTATTCAAGACTGCACTTTTTTTTTTCTCCAATAAGATACGTGGGTGTGTTTTTTTTTGTATATGGGTAAGAAAAGCTTCTAACTTTAATCCATTCTCTGTGTATGTGCATACATCTACCACATTGTATTAGTAAGCTGTTATTTTATTATAAAGCCAAGCAATAGTTTACATCTCACACATAAAATTCATTATTTTAATATTTACTTTGTAAGATATAGTCATGTTTTTTAAAAACTGTGAACTAGTTGACTTTCATAGAATTGGAAATAAATATAAACGTATTTCTTCTTTTGTTAACGAATTTATGTTTTGAAAAATTAGTATCAATCGATTTTAAAATTAATTTTAGAGAGGGAAAGGGAAATGGGGGAGAGAGAGAGAGAGAGAGAGAGAGAGAGAGAATGAGATATTTGTAACAGCAAAACTAGATGAAATGATCCAAATTTTCATCAAGAAGGATTGAAATAATTTGTGTGTATTATATTCTGGAATTATGTCTGTTAGGATGCATTGGGCTACAAACAGCAGAGCATCCAGTTAACAGTGGCTGTAAGATATTTAGTTAAGAACTCAGGTATCTTCCGTACTTCCGCTTTGCCATGCGCACTGTGTTAGCTTTTTGACCTCAAGTTTGCCGCGGCAGACGTGCAACATGGCTGCTCCAGCTGCTGCCATCATGTCCTGACCAACCGTGCCCATGCTAGAGGCTCTCCTTAGGCGCTTGTTCACTCCTATCGGGACACCTCCCTCCCCAGGTCCCCATTCTTCCCTTTAGCTTATTAACTAAAACAGGTTGGCGCGTCCTTGTAATTAGATTTCTGTAACTTCCTTACCTTCTTTAAGACAGGGATTTCTATTCCGTCCCTAAAACTCAAGTCAGCTAGCTGGGAAGAAAGGAAAGGGGGAGATTGGCTGTTGGGGAGGCAAGGAATAGTACCTGCACTAGAAAATTCTGTGCAGTCATTGAAAAGGATGGGCTATACCTAATTATTGTGGATGTGTGTGCTTTATATAAATACCACTCTGACGGGAAAAACCAACCTATAAAACCACAAACTCGCTGGCCGCCTCAGTGGAAAAACCATTAACCATTGTTAGATAAATCCATGTGTATATTCATCTTTAGGAAGCTACATAGTGTTGGGTGTGTGTGAGAGGCCACTCCATCCCATAACAACACCTGCAGGTCAGGACACCTCATGGTTTTACTTTGATGTCATCTTTACCCTGCTGTGCAATGCACGATGGAGTGTCTGTCCCATTCTGCAGCCCAGAATATGGGTCTGTCTCAGCTACTTTGGGTGTTAAGTACTGGTCTCCTGAGTTGTGCCCTGGAACCTAGAGGAACTTTTGTGTGTTAACACGTCGCCACTGTTTTGTCAGATCATGACAGATGTCTTCTCTACATTTAGTGAAAACCGTCCAGCCACTTGTATGTGATGTAGTAAAGTCAGTGAAGGAAAACAAAATAGACAATTCTAGCAAGAGAGAGACGAGTCATTGTATTTGGTTTTCCTTTGGGATTGGGATTGGGATTTGGCAAGGAAAGGAAACGAAAGAGACTTTCCCTTTTATTTTATAACTCCTATGTTTTTCAAATTTTTTTTTTTTTTTACAATGAACACTTACATCATTGCTAATGTAGAATAAAAATATGTCAGGTGGCCTGGGCCCAGTTCTAGACCCAGTAAATCAGAATATCAAGGGGTCAGGGCCTGGGCAAGTATACTTATTCAAATCTGCAGAGATGATTCTGTACACAGACAGGTTTGAGAACCTGATTACATTTACTATCTCACAAACTGCTTTCTTTTGAGGACAAATTGTTTGTATATTTTCTGTATTCTTTCTTTTATGTAGCAAGATGATACTTTGGGAGGAATAAAAACCACCAACAGTGCATAACAACTAAAGTTGTAGATAATGAATGCCAGGCCCCATACTGACATCCTGGCATATCGAGTGCCTCAGGTTTGACTTTCAGTTGCTGTTTTGAGGGAGCCCTTTAAGCACCATTGTTGGGCACAGAATCCTTATGAAACTGACCTGTGGGAAATAGGTAAAGTTTTCCTTTCTTCAGAAAAATATTTCCACGTTTTTTATTTTAATTTGTCCTTCTGAAATTTTTACAACATATTATTTTCAAAAAACAACTATTTTAAGTGATAGAAATCGAAAGGTAGAGTGTACTGTCAGTGCAGTTGGGTCTTTAAAATGGTTTGCAAAGTCTCTGGTATCTATCAATCAGTCAGTGTGTTATATAATTCATATCTAAACTGCCGTGGTAAGAATTTTTTAAATGGGGATTAAAATTTTTTCTGAAATAAGGATTCTTGGTTTATTTAAAATTAACAAAATAAAACATTGTAAAATTGTAACAAATGTAAACAGTAAATGAGAAGCAATTACTGTTTCTCATTCATTTATTCAACAAATGCCTTTCTATAATTCTGTCACAAACCTATTGATTAAGATTGCCCAAACTATTAAATGTAAAATCCATCTTTGTTCTCTTTTATTTTGAATTAGTGAAGTTTTATATCAATATATATTTCCATAAAGTAAACTCACCTGTTAAACATTAGTTCATTTGACATTGCTTTGCTCACTATTTGTCTTTTAAAATCCATGCCATTTTTATGCTGAATAAAGGCTGTCAATTTAATGCAATTCGACTAACTTATTTGTAAGAATAACAAAATAAATTTTGATGCTGCATTGCATGATAAAAGCTTTCTGCATCTAGTTCATGTTACTGTCTTGAGCATGAATCCGAAGATTTTAGATAGCCTTAATATTACTTTGGTGTGCTTTCAAAGTTAATATGAAATATCTAAACTAAGTATATTTGAACACTAAATTGCATGATAATGTCTTTTTGTACATACTTTGTATTTTCTTGAGTCTAGTGACAAAGATTAATCATATATTTTAAAATGAGAAAATATTGCTTTGGAGTCCTTTCAAGGTAAAGTATATTATGATGTAAAATATCCAAATGTATTTAAATATTTAACTGTATTTTATTTTAAGCTGGTGAGGTTTGAGAGAGTGCTAGATTTTAAATGTATAACTATTACATCACTGGGGTCCTTCATTCATTTTAAATGTCTTATTTCTTCATAAGTTTCATCCTTAAATAGTTAAACTGTGAGTCACATTGTGCTCAAATTAACACGGGAGCTCGTTCTGGTGTGTGAACTTTTGAAGTAGGTATTGCTGAATTAAGAGACACTGCTGGGAATGGATTCATTTCTTACTAATCTAAGTGCAAACTTAATTGGAGGACAGGGTCCAGGGCCACTGCTAGCCCATATGGTGCCTGTGTGCACATCAGAAACACATGCCCAGTCCCTTTGGGGGGACACATGCACACCAGGGTGGACAGGACAGCTGGCTGAGCAGCTGAGCAGCTGTTCCGCTGGGTGGGTTTCAGTCCTCACTTGGACAAGGGCCAGGTAGCAGTTTGGCTTACCAATCATTTCTTTCCATGTAACATAGTCTTTTCCTTACATTCCTTCATGTATTCTAACACATTGTCACATGGCAGTCACGTGAGTTCCCACGCTAGGTCTGGGGCTGGAGTTGATTTTGGGAAGACAGTGGTTGGCTCCTCCTCTATTTCAAGAACCAGCTCAGCTAGCTGAGAAGAAAATGACTCTGCTAGTTACATATCAGTGTTCACAAATGTACATTTTTGTTGCCTTTTACCATTTTATGGTTTGTTTTTTTCTTTCTGGGTTGTCCTTAATGCTCATTTCGTCCTGATCTTCTTTGCGTAAAGTGGTGAGAAATCACAGAGTTTAATTTGTTTTGTTCCTAATTCCAAGTCCGGCCTGAGGTGTTGCTGTGACATTTCACACTTGCAGGGTTGATTTCCCTGTAAATCATGGGTGCTACTGCCACTTAGAGGCGCCGGGGTGGCATTGCGTGGACTCAGGGTGTTGCAGACTCCAATCACGTGAAGTAACCTCTGAAACCGTGGGTCTGTGTAGAACTCATTCGGTAGAATTGTGCCTTTCAGTAGGAGTCACTCGTTTGGAAACACATTAAAACGGAGTGAGCACCCATGCCAGCTGTGTCATTTCTCACCCGTGCTTGTCTGTCTTCATAAAGGCATGTGCCAACCTTTACACCGAGGCCCGGTTTAGAACTTTGTCCGAAGCCCTGCCAGATGTTTAGTAATCCACCCAACGTCACTGTAGCCTTTGACCGTTTCCTGCTGATTGCCTGACCTTTCTGTCTGCCAGTTCCTCCTTTCTTCGCGTCTCGAGTGATTCTCCATCCTTTCTCTTTCTTTCCCAGTGCCTTCCTCTGTGAGATGTGAGGCAGCCTGTATCTGCCTTCCATCACTCAGAGGAGAGCCTTTTCCCATTGACAAAAACTCCCGAGAAAGCTTCCTCTTTCCACTGGCTTTCCTGGCCACAGAAACTGTTTTTCTTGTCTATGAACACACGCAGTGTTGTAAGTTACTTAATGGAACACATTTGACAACTTTTATCCCATTCCCCTCCGTTCCCCTTAGATTCAGACTTCTGTTGGAATATGGCTATGTAGTTTCAAGTTACGGTTTCCTATATAGGGGAAGTATACATATATATTTATACACATATTTTATGTCTTTATTCTTTTTAAAAAGGACTTAATTTTAAGGCACCCAGAAGCAATGCAGACATTAAGGGGGTTATCCGTTTCAAAAGGAGTAACAAATCAGTTTTCAATAGTGAAATAAAGGCACCTGTCATTATTATAAGGATATAACTAGAGGATTGTGGGATGGCTATGATTTTTAAAAAGCTTGAAAGTTTGCAAAGTTTTTGAATTAAATCAAAACTCAATCTTTTTCAAACAAGGATTCTAAATTATGAGCTAATAAAACTTATAAAGAGTAGACTTTTAATCCTCAAATCAGCTAACATTTACTGAGCACTTACTACATTCTAGGGATTGTTGTAAGTTGAACTATGCATAATAACATACTTCATTCTCACACAGAGGTGTTGATACTAGCAAGTGGTGAGGCTAGAATTTTAACTCAGAGCCCACAGTCCAAACAGCTCAACATTACTGCCTCATAAGTAAGCAGTTTAGCTTTTCATACTATGTCTTTGAAGTGACTGTAATCTAAATACATTAGTTGTCTTTTGTCTTAATTTCATATGTGAATATTTATTGCAATACAACATTGGTGTTCATTGTGTTTCTAACTGTGGGCTGCAGTATTAGTCTACAAATTTAATATCACTAGAATTCTATTTTTAGGATAACGTCTAAAAAATAGAATTGAAAGCGGTACTACCTACAGATTAGATACCTATGACATATTGTAAATACTTTAAGATTTTTTTAAAGAGACTAGTTTGTCTTTTTTAAAAATATATTTTTATTGATTTTAGAGAGAAGGGAAGAGGGAGAGAGAGAGAGAAAGAATCATGGACCGGCTGCCTCCTGCAGGTCCCCCCCTGGGGATCGAGCCCACAACCCAGGCATGTGCCCTCGACTAGAACCGAACCTGGGAGCTTTCAGCTCTCTGGTCAGTGCTCTGTATGCTGAGCCAAACCAGGTAGGGCTTAAGATATTTTCTTAAGGCAGTTGTTTTACTATGGTGGGTATCATTGAAATGCTTCCCCCCCCCCCCACTTCGATGACAGTTTGTGAAATGTGCCTTGTGTTTCTTCTTCACCGTGTCCCACCCTGTGGCACAGATCTCCTTGCTGAAACAGAACCTGGAGCTGCAGCTTTCCCAGTCCCAGACCTCTCTGCAGCAGCTGCAAGCCCAGTTCACTCAAGAGCGACAACGACTTACACAAGAGCTTGAAGAATTAGAGGAGCAACATCAACAGAGACACAAGTCTTTAAAGGAAGCGCATGTCCTCGCGTTTCAAACTATGGAGGAAGAAAAGGAAAAGGAGCAAAGAGTAAGATTAATGTGCTGTCTATTTAAATGAAATCCAGCAGCCTAATAATAATTGGCCTTCAAATTCTTAAGAATGTTTTAACTCGAGGAAACTGTGTGTGGCTTTATTTCAAGGTGATTTCCGGTATACGACTTCCTGTATGGGTCACAGTATTTAAATATATACACTAGTTACACATTATCACTGACAAGTTAGACTAGTTCCAGTATATTATATCTGTTTCTCCATTATATTGTCAAGTTCATGGTGAGACTAATAGTCTGTCTGGTTTGTTATAGAGTTAACAGTGATTAAATAAGTTTAGCATGGTCTGACTGAGCTATAACCACTATGATCACTTAATACTATTTTGAAATGACAGTAGTCTTTCATCAAATTTTTAGATTTCCTCTTTCAGGCTGGATCTTTAAAAGACGTGTATTCCAAAGAATTTATATATTTTTCCATCCCATTTTTTCCCTCACAGTTATAAAAAAATGTACAAAACTCACAGCAAAATTACAGACATTTAAAAATAGTGCAATCCCCTACGTAAAGCCCAAAGGTTATATGGAAAGTAGTGATATAAACAAATCACTTAGAAGATATTTAAATCAAATAGATGTATTCATATAGAATCTCCCCATATCCATTACTTAGTTCTTTTTAAAATTATAGTTTGACATAGTCTTACTATGATTAATTTTGGTATAGTTTTTTTCTTAACACTGTATTTTCCAATTTCTTCTAAGGACTTTATGGTAATTAAGATAAAGATTGATAGAAAAATAAAGTTTTATTATAATAATTTTCAATATCTATAGTCATTACAGATATAAGTTGTCTCTTCTTTATGTGGGAGCAGGCACTATTATATAAGAAGTGGTATGTTATAAAGAAATTAAAATAAGAAAGTTCCATCCTTTTAAAAACAGTTAACTTAATACAGTAAGATGAAGTATCTTTGATCTGGTGAAGGAAGTTCCTTTGGTTAAAAGTGAGGCCTATTGCTTTGCTAGATAATCTATTCGTTGGATGCCATTTGTGAATTGGAATAACACAAAAGCTCTCATATTAGTACTTTAGTTGTAAACATTCAGCCCTTTCAAAACTGATCATTTTTAAAAGAAATCAGAATCTGCAATTTTATTATTCATCATTGGGCAGCCAAGCTACCCAAGTAACGTGGTCTAAACTAAAAGTCCCATATTTTACCCTTATCAGGCGTATGCTATGTTTTTCAGAAGTAAAGCACTTTTGAAACAGTGTACAAAAGTAGCCAATTACTAATTTATAAAAAAAGAATTTTAGAATAATGATTATAGAAATGCTGCCCTAGTTATAATACGGTAACTTTCCCAGAAACCTTCCATGTGGCAGGTTACAGAACGATAAACCCCTCCTGCCACAGTTCACTCTAAACCGGAAGCACCTGAGTTCTATCTTTTCTCCTGTGGCCATAGACCTTCTTAGTCTTCGCCACATGCAGCCTGTTCTCTTGGGTTAGGCCTTTAAAACGAATCACACAAAAGGCTTTAGTTTCCTTTTTCAGCTCCCTCCTCTCAGAGCTTTTGCTTCTGTTTGCAAGTGCAGTCAAAAAGAAGGACTGTAGGAGGTAGCTACACAATATTGCCTAATAAAGAGGGAATATGCAAATTGACCATCACAAAGATGGCAGCGCCCATAGCCACCAGATGACAGCGCCCAATCCCCTCAGCCTCGCTGGAGTCTCCCAGTCCTTTCAGTTTGCCGGGGGAGAAGGGGGTGGCAGTCGTGTGGTGCAACCAAACCCGCCCTCAGCCCCCCCAGCCACTGGGGGCTGGCCCGAGGCGCAGACAAGCCTCAGATACCAGCTGCCCAGCTGCCCAGGGCCGCCTGAGGCTCAGGTAACCAGGGCTGCCCAAGGCTTGCGCTGCCGGCAGTGGTAGCAGCAGAGGTGTGATGGGGGCATAGTCTCCTGCCCCTGAGGGCTCCAGACTGTGAGAGAGAGCAGGCTGGGCTGAGGGACCCCCCTTCCCCCAGTGCATGAATTTTCATGCACCGGGCTTCTAGTATTTGTTGTTTATAAGTGCCCCCATCTCTTTTTTCCTGATCAGAAGATCTTTTCATGTTAATACCCTCATCCTGTTTTTTTCTAAGTCTGTGCGCAAAGAAAAATTATTCATTACTTTCAAGTGGTTCACACCTGTTAGCAGCTTTAGAAATGTCTTTATTGAAAACAGCTTTTAGGGTACGAGTCCATATTCCAATTCAAACACAACATATTGAGTCAAACTGCTTCCATGACGATTATTGTTTAAAGTGGCTCTACTCATTTATGTCCTAATGATGGTTATCTTTTATTTAATGTCTTGTAAATGAATTGAAAATGCCTTGTTTTTTAAGTAATAATTGGGTTTAGTAATTAGTTTTATTTTTATGTGCGGTTTCCTTCCTGTGGTCTAACATAATAATAGTCTGAGTATCTTTCTCCTCTTGTAGGCTCTTGAAAACCATTTACAACAGAAACATTCTGCAGAGCTCCAGTCATTGAAAGATGCACACAGGGAGTCAATGGAGGGCTTCCGGGTGGAAATGGAGCAGGAACTCCAGACGCTTCGGTTTGAATTGGAAGACGAAGGAAAGGCTATGCTTGGTATTTTGAGTGAATTATAATTTTGTCATATTAATTTGCACAACCTTCTACTTTATTTATTTTTTTAAATACATTTTATTGATTTTCCACAGAGAGAAGGGAGAGGGATAGAAAGTCAGAAACATGGATGAGAGAGAATCATCGGTCAGCTGCCTCCTGCATACATATCCCCACTGGGGATGTGCCCCCAACCAAGGTACATGCCCTTGACCGGAATCGAACCTGAGACCTTTTGGTCCACAGACCAACACTCTATCCACTGAGCCAAACCGATTTCGGCACATCTTTCTACTTTAAAATTTAACATGAAATCACAATTTTTTTGTATTTTTAAAACATATTTATATGTAATATATTTTTTAAATATGCTAAACCTCTTTTCATCCTTGGATTACAGCTTCTTTACGCTCAGAACTAAACCATCAACATGCAGCTGCAATTGACTTGTTATGGCATAATCATCATCAAGAACTGGCAGCTGCTAAAATGGAGTTAGAGAGAAGCATAGACATCAGCAGGAGACAGGTAGAGAAAACATTCTGTTCTGTGCTTATTTCTTAAATGTGAGTGGATTTGAAGGTTCACAATTTTCTGAAAAGTATTTTATAATAACTAGTGTTTTCAAGTTATTATTATTTACTATCTAGATTTTTTAGTGCAATGAAGGCTATTATCTGTTTATTAGACTTATGACTTTTACCTTGTTGGTCTTCAGCTATGTTAAATGACCAGCCTAAATTTTCTTTTCATCACTAGAAAATTTTAAATGAGCAACCTTATAATCATAGACGGAAGTTATATTTTCTTCAGATGGGCTGCTGACATTGAAATCGACAATGTCCAGCTAGGCCTGTAGAACTTTAGAAAACTGAGTTCTAAGAAAACAGAAGGAAATTTATCTTTCAGGCAAGATAACTGAATTTATGTCAGTGGCCTCTGGACATAGTCTGCTTTCTAAGCCATGAGATATGTATATGTGTGTGTGCTGGGGTGGCATCCATAGATGTGTGTTCTTTTTAGATTGAAGGATAATGGTGCCAGCATCTTATTATAGACCACTTGTTGAGTGTGTGAGAGCCTGTGTTCTAACTTCAGCAGTGCCACTGATTATAAATCTTCCTTGGACAAATCTCTTGGGTTTTAGTTTGCTCATCCATAAAATGAGGGAAATGTGCTCTTATGGTCTTCCGGGTCTCTTGTAGCGCTGACATTATTGAAGCTGTAGCGTGTAAACACTTTTTTATATGGAAAGAGAAGAGGCCTTGAGGTTTTCTCATTTCGGCAGTTTGCTCTTGAAGTCATGCCAGATGTATTACATTTGACATTCCAGTGTTCCATTTTCTTTCCTCAGATAAACACAGAACACAAATATGTAGAAAACTTTTAAGAATTATTTGCATTTTGCAGAGTAAGGAGCACATGTGCAGAATAACAGATCTACAAGATGAATTAAGGCACAGAGAGCATCACATCTCTGACTTGGATAAGGAGGTACAGCACCTTCATGAAAATATAAGTGACCTAACCAAAGAATTGGAATTTAAAGGGAAAGAAATTCTCAGGATACGAAGTGAATCTAACCAACAGATGAGGTATGTATGCCATTAATTATACAGGATGAATTCGCAGTGTTATCTGACAGACTGTTGTGATGGTATTTAGCAGTTCAGGCCTATTTTTATGACTAGACTGTCTTCTAATAAGACATTGAAGACCACTTTTGATCTTGTTGACTATTTTATAATCTAGACTGTAGATGAAATTTATATTTTGAATGATGTATGTGCATTCATCCACTTTGGAAATAGTAGAAAATTAACTAAAATCCTTTAAAACTGTTATTTCAAAAAGCATTAAAGGAGACAACTTTAACAAGCTAGATTAAAGCGAGTAACTTACTTTAGGTTATTTCCATTAGTTTCCTATATGTTGTACCTAAAGCCATTTCAAATTGGGTAGAATATAGAAAGTTTGAAAGCTTGACTTGAGAATAACATTTTCTTAACTAAAAATAAACAGGTTGCATGAACAAGATTTAAACAAGAGGCTTGAGAAAGAGCTGGATGTCATGACAGCAGACCACCTCAGAGAGAAAAATATCATACGGGCAGATTTTAATAAGACTAACGAGCTACTCAAGGAAATAAATGCATCTTTACAAGTGTCGTAAGTCACGTTATATTAAAGAAAATTCATATGCCGGTAATAAACTGAGGAGCTCTGTGTCTTACCTCAGCTTAGCTGCTCTTTTGAAGCAATTAAATGATGCTTTAAAAAGAAGACAAGTGTGTATTACAGATGGTAATTGTAGTGTGACATTTTTTAGGATGAGTCAGTTGAATGATTATGTTTATTAGCTGCTACTTCTTTAATTCTACTAGGACAAAAATTTGTCTAAAGACTGTCCCTGAGGATCATGAACTGTCATCCATGGTAAAAACTCAAAAGATGTCCCCAATATATGGTTAAGTAAAAAGAGCATATGATGACCAGTAGATCATACTAATAATACATATTTTATAAAAAGGTCAAAAGATCTTTAAAAAGCAAATACAAAATTTTAATGAGAGTGGTTCCCTTTAGGGACTAGAATTAGGAAGTATTGGGGGTAAAGAAGAGCAAAGACTTCCTTTTTAATGTTATATACTCTACTTAGATATTGTTTGAATTTCTATAATAAGCATTTGTTTTATGATTTTAAAAATCAATAAAGGTAAAATATAACATATAAAGCCATACACAGTAACTAATATCATTAAAGCCCAAATTTCTAATTATTGCTTAATGTTTAACAGCCCCTCTCTTTCCTAGAAACTTATTTCATAAACTGCTGTAGTCAATGCAACTAGCATTTACTTCGTCTCCGTGGCCCAAACCTGGTCCTACTTAAGTTATCTCAGAATAAATCTACTCTAAGCTGCAATAAATGGTTTATTCACCTCAGTCTCTCCTCTTCCGATCCATTAATAAAAGGTCCATAAAATATATAATTATCTCTACATATATCAGCAAAGTCAAAGTAGTGACTAATCCCATAATCCTCAGTCTCAAAGTCAAAGTTCACATCATTGCTTCAATAAACCTTATCCTGCCTCATCCCGTAGTCACATTATTCCCTGTCTGCTGCATTTGGCTCAGCCCTACTGACCTTCTTGGTTCCTTTCTTACATTCTCTATGTTGTCCTTTACAATCTAGAATAACCTCCTATGTCATTACTACCCTAGCTTCTTTCCTCAACCTAAAAATCATCTCCTCACATTTCACCCATTTAACCAATTAAGACTCACAGTAAATATTATATATACATACATATATACATATATATATACACATGTGTATATATCCTATATAATAAAAGAGAAACATGCAAATTTGACTGTACCTTCGCTTCTGATTGGCTACGCTACCAGCCAATCAGGAGTGGGGGTGGGGCCAAGCAGCACGAGCGCTGGGCCCGGGGGTGGAGATTAAATGGTGGTGGCAAGCGCCCAACCCCTGGCTGCTGTGAGCAGAAGTGGCGGTGAGCACCCAGCCCCCAGGGGCTGAGCTGAGCAGGGCGATGGCTGGGTGCCCTGGTGAGGCTTTAGGCCTTGGGCAGACTGGGGGTGAGCCATCAGTTGGACATCCCCTGAGGGCTCCCATTATTTGAGAGGGGGCAGGTTGGGTTGAGGGACCACCCATCACCAATGCACGAATTTCATGCACCGGGCCCCTAGTATGTGTATATATGTGTATATATATAATATTTACTGTGAGTATTATTATATATTAGTAGGCACTCAATGACTGTTACATAAATAAACTTTTTGAGGATTTCCTATAACATTTACCACTTCATAAAATTACTTTTGAAATAATGAGGAGATTCATGAGATCCTTTCCCCAGCCACGGTGATCTTTGTTGCTTGCTGTTATTGGAGGTAATTTGAGCCACAGTAAGAGCTCAGATACCTGCCATGTAGAAGAGCTCATAACTATAGGCATTTTGCAAAAATGAGTTACAGTAAATCTCAGTGTCTTTATCACCAGGGAGAGCTCCACATTCCCATCTCTTGCTCATGGGGATGGACTTCTTGAGATATCTCAAGAAAAGGAATTTTCTGAGACCTCACACCAGGGGATGAGATATTGTAGAAAGCTTTATTTCTGTGAATCAAACCCCTGAGTTTCTGGGGTCCCATTTCTCTTTGCTGGACCAAGGAGGAAGCGTAGCTGTGGCTTCAATGGAGCAGTATCCAGTCCAGCGTCAGGCTAGCTTGGTTTGTGTTCCCTGGTGCAGTCCATCAGGCCATTGTGTGTGGGGTCCAGGTGGCCCCGGGCGACATGGATGAATGAATGCAAGAGAGCCAAGTGCTAAGAGTATGAGCTCCTTTGTTTAGGGGGTTGCGTATTTCCAAATTTTCCTGGGCTTGCAGTGGCCCCGCCTATTCTGGCCAAGGCTCTCTGTTCCCAGGTGTGACTGACAGGCACCTTTCTTAGTCACCCAACTTCACTGCACATGCATCTTTCTCCCTTTGTTTGGGCCCATTTTCCAGTGATCCATGGGGAATGGGCCAGTAGTTCCCTGAGGCTTTGACACTGCAACTTCCTGGAGAAACTGCCCAAATGGCCGTGCTAATAATGTCTGGCCTCCCTTCTGCTCCTTTCTTGGTATTAATAACTAGCTAATTACAGCAGTATCCCCTTGGCTCTCCTTTTTCCTTTCTCCCTCCGTGTTATTTATCAGGCTGAGGCTGAAATCCTGGCACCCCCCCGCTGTATACTCTAAGAAAGCATGCTTACAGAAAGGATAACTTCTGTCTGTCCTGCATCCTGTCTCCTTAGGAATGTTAATTTGCCAAGAGTAAAGGTTATGTTTTTGTTTTCACTTTTCTGTTTTATATGGTTTTGCACATTATGGATTCTCAGTAAGTAGTAAATAACTAACTTAGTGTTTCTATTGTGATCATTTTTAGTAAGAATTAGTATTACTCATAAGTAAAATATTTTATTACTTTCCTAAATGCACCATTTATTTTAAACTTCAGCTAGGTTTACGCAAACCAGCCATATTTCTTTTCTCACCAGAAACTTGCTGCCATCATATAATTGCTTCTAGCTTTAGGTGTACACTCTTTTAGTTTAAAACAAACCAACAAATGTGTTATATCAGCACTATCCAGATTTTTCTGTGATAACGAAAATGTCCCTATATCTGCTCTGTTGTAGTACAGTAGCTACAATGCTGTTGAGCATTTGAACTGTGGCTAGCAAGACCAAGGAATTGAATTTTTTAAGTTTCAGTTAATTTTACTTAATTTAAATGTAAACACCATAAATACCCACATGTGGGCTAGTAGCTCCTATGTCAGAAAACACAGTTTTAGACTATTGGATAGTTCTGTCCCATATTCTTAAAGGCAGCCTGCTTAGATCTGCTGGATAGCTTGCATTTAGACAGAGGTGGCGAGCAGGAAGTGTCCATCCAGCTTTAGGACCTGGGGGAACAACACTGGACCATTCCCAGCCCGTCCCAAAGGACTGAAGGTTCACCTTTGAAGTTCCTAGTCAACTGCATGCTGGCTTTCAAGCTTTAAAATCAGAAAACGCCTGGATCCTTGGAAGTGGGTGGTAGTGGCAGGGAACATGTGTCAGCCTCCTGGGCTGAGGCCTGGAGCAAGGAGCCTCTGGAGCAGCTGGAAGGTTCTTCTGCCCCAAATCCTGTTGAGTTCCAAGGAAGAGGGGGCAAACGATGTAAAGGATGGAAAGTGCTCTCTAAACATTGTAGAAATGGTTATAAGAGGTCTGTATCTTATGGAATGATTATTAAAAATCTTCTGTAGAGCTGGGTATTAAAGTTTTCTTAGATTTTCAGACATTCTATAGAAATACATTTTAAAAATATATCTTCATTGATTTCAGAGAGAGAGGGGGAGGGAGAGAGAGATAAAAACATCAGTGATGAAAGAGAATCATTGCTCAGCTGCCTCCTGTACACCCCCTCCTGAGGACTAAGCCCACAGCCCCTGCATGTGCCCTCACTGGGACTTGAACCGTGACCTCCAGCTTCATAGTCGATGCTTAACCACTGAGCCACGCCGGCTGGGCTACAGAGATATTTTTGTTTTTTTGAGTGATAGAGTATATTGGTAAAAAAAACTTCTAGCTAATTAAAAAATCTCTGGCTTCCATTTGTTTTAGAAACAAATGAGAGAATGGGCTGTTTTAAAGAACTCTGTTTAAGCTAAATGTCACCATACACTACAATGGCAGATCTTTATTATGCAAAAACGGTCTATTTTACATTAACCTTTCACCAGACTGAAGCAAAAAGATAATTTCTTCTTGGAGGAAATACTGAGTTTCTGTACTCAGACTTTCAGTAGGTCAATAACCCCTAAGTGAAAAGAAGCACCCCACCACATCAGAATGACTTAGTCTTTAAAGTTGTTTGAGTTCTCTTATCTGTTGCTTCCTGTTGTCCTTCCTTTGATTTTTAAATTACCATTCAGGTTATTTTCATAAACGTTGTGAGATAAGGATGTAGTAATCCCATTGTCACAAGTCATCTGGGTGCACAATTTTTTTGGGGGAAAAATGTTTGCCATTGAACTGCTTCAGTTACTGCTTTTCCTGCAGGCTATAGAGAAGGATGGTATAACTGAGTTCTTTTGTCTTTATACAATTAAAATCCTATATATTAAAAAGCTAATATGCAAATAGACCAAACAGCGGAACTACCAGTCACTATGATGTGCACTGAGCACCAGGGGTCAGACACTTAATGCAGGAGCTGCCCCTGGTGGTTAGTGCACTCCCATTGCGGGGGGGGGGGGGGGGGCAGCACTCAGCCAGAAGCTAAGTTTATGGCTGGCCAGTGCAGAAGTGGGAGCGGGAGCCTCTCCTGCCTCTGTGGCAGTGCTAAGCCAACAGTTGGACATCCCCCGAGGGCTCCGAGACTGAGAGGGCACAGGCCAGGCTGAGAACCCCCCCGCCTCAGTGCACTTATTTTGTGCACAGGGCCTCTAGTTCTAAAATATATGTGTGCATAGTAATACCTTTGTTTGGCTCCAAACTCTCAATTTCCTGATATTTTTTGTAAATTATTTATTTTAAAAAGCAGTATGGGAGAACTATCAACTTGGAAACTTAAAAATACAGTTTTATACAGCTTTGTAGGAATTTATATTTTAGGTTTGTATTGTCTATGAACCATAGACATTGTCCTGTATATTCTCAAACAAACAAACAAACAAAAAACAACAAATTCTCAAAAAAAAAAAAGAATTTGCATGGCTGGGGAGAATCTAACAGTGACTCGGAATAGTAATTTCCTCTTTTTGTGTTACTTTTAATGGGAATCCATATTTTGAGTGAAGAGACTATATGTACTTTATGGTTACCTCAAGGCAATGTTTCCCTCACACTGCCTTTGGGAATTTGGGTATTTCTGTCTACCTCTGATATTATTGTCTTAATATTTATAATTTATTCATTTTAACTTAAAAATTTAACAGAAAAACTTAATGACCTCTACAGTAAAACCATAATCACTACAGAAAAATTACACCTATTATTCAAAATAGAGATTCAGCTATAGTTATATGAATGTAAATTCTGTGAAAATGAAACAGTATTATTAGATTCTAGCTAGCATGATGTTCACGCCTGCCTGAGTGTTGTGAAACAGGGTCAGAGCATGTATTAAGAAGGTTATTTAAGATCTATGGACCCAAACAGACTTTCTTCTTGTGATCAGACAGACTGAAGAACAAGTTAAAAATTATCTCCTGCACCTTCAGTCATTCACACCTAAGCTTTGAGAGGCACTGCCAGCTTAGAATGTCGTGTGAGGCAAGTGAAGAAAGTTAAAATGTTGACCAGTGTTGACATGAAGCAGTTTAGATATTTGAAATTCCTATTAGAATTTCAAAAGACTAATAATTTTGGAAATATTCTTACAAGTTAAATCTACATCATATTACTAGTTTTCTCCTTTAATGCTTTCCCCTTTGTGTTTATGTTGATTCTGTCTCTCCAGTTTAATGAGTTATTTTTTTTCCCTTTTAATATCCAGGTATTTGAAGAAAAAAAATTGTGATGTAAGGGTATTTTGTGGAGAAGATTAACTGATAATTTTGTAGGTAAAGAATGTTTAAGCTAAATAAAAACAAATATTAGAATTTAGATTCAGAGCAGACCTTTATTATGCAAAATGGTAGCTCAGGAATTGTGACTGATTTAGACTCACTTTACGTTACCTTCTTATTGTTTTAGAACAGCGATTTTCATCGGGTGTGCCACAAGAATTTTTAAAACATGCAATACCTAACTATTTAGTCAGGAGCACTGACCTCTTTTCCCTTAGATTGACAAATAAAATAATGGCAACAGCCAACACAATAGCAGTTCTGTGGGAATGAATCAAAATGATAGCTATTTTTTTTGTCAGATCAGCAGAAAAATAATATATATTTTGGTGTGCTGCAGAATTTTAGCAATTAGTCTATGTGTGCCATGAGATGAAAAAGGTTGACTACTGCTGTATTAGAACAAAAGATAGACATAAATTTAGTGTGTAGGGGGTGGGACTGGGGGAGAGTTGTTAGCGACCATTAACTACCAAGTATTCTTGTTCAGCAGCAAGTAGTTGTTGTTACCTTGTTTTTAATGAGAAGGAAAGTACTCCAGTGACATCTTGTGGCTACTTTAGTGTTAGACCCAAATGCCTTTTTCTTTGGTTTCTCAAGCTTCTTAAAACCTTTTCCCATCCTATCTAATAAAAGAGTAATATGCAAATTGACTGTGCCTTCACTACAGCCACAAGCCACCCCCACAAGCCAATCAGAGCTAGTATGCAAATTAATCCAACCAAGATGGCAGTTAATTTGCATATCCACACACAGAAGACAGCGTAGGAAGGTAGCAAAGCTTCAGAGAAGTATGCAAGCAGGGCGGGAGAGAAGGGAGAGAGCAAGGCAGAGGAGACGAGAGGAAGGGAGGCAGCAGAGAAGGAAGCGAGGCAGCAGAGATGGGAGTGAGCAAGGCAGCAGAGACAAGAGAGAGTGAGGTAGTGGAGACAGGAGCGAGGCAGCAGAGAAGGGAGGGAGCTTTGCTCAGGCCGCAGGAAGCTCTATTCTTGCAGGAATCTTCCTGCAATGGGTCTCTAGTAAAATATACAAGTTTTGTCTATAAAATGCCATATCCTATATAATAGAGAAACATGCAAATTTGACCATACCTTCGCTTCTGATTGGCTCTGCTACCAGCCAATCAGGAGCAGGTGGAGGGCCAAGTGGCGGGAGTGCCGGGCCCCGAGGGTGGAGATGAAATGGAGGTGGCAGTGAGTGCCCAGCCCAGGCGTTGTGAGGGGAAGCGGTGGCAGCAGCAGCGGTGGTAGTGGCAGTGGCAGGGAGTGCCCGGCCCCCAGGCGCCGTGAGCAGAAGTGGTGGCGAGTGCCCAGCCCCCAGGGCCAGGTGGTTGCAGGCAGCCAGGGCTGAGCTGAGCAGGGCGATGGCTGGGTGCCTTGGTGAGACTTTAGGCCTTGGGCAGGCTGGGGGTGAGCCATCAGTTGGACATCCCCTGAGGGATCCCAGTATGTGAGAGGGGGCAGGTTGAGTTGAGGGACCACCTACCCCCAGTACATGAATTTCGTGCACTGGGCCCCTAGTTGTGATTTAAGCAAGGTCACTTTATGTGAGTTTAGCAAATCACATTTTCCACTCATTCTGCATTGTCATGAAAGAACAAAAATGGAGATAGTTATTGAACTGACAAAATCCCATCTGATCTTGAGACAGTTACTGCCTAACCCCACACCTCTTGTCACCCTCATTCCTCCCCACCTCCAGCTTAGAACTTTAGCTATGGGACTGGATAGGGGACCAAATATGTTATCTCCACATCTGGAGGTTGGGCTGAGTTAGTGGAAGAGTTTCCTGAAATTATAAAATGCAGAGATTCTGATACCGCTCTGGAATTAGGGGATGGGCATGGGTCACCAATTCCTTGAAGACAGATCATCTATAAGTTCATCCTGTTGAGTGAATAAACTTTCCTGTGAATCTTCATTAACCATAATGTTATTGGGCTTAAGTTTTATCCTTTTTATTCTAAAAACAATAATGGTATTTTAATTGTCCTAATTATTTAAAATTTCTAAAGTTGAAAGTGCTTTTGCCAAACTAAGCCAGCAGTTTCTATCTGTATCTTCTGAATTCTACCCTGCTCTGAAATTTTAGACTCTTCAGGGTCTGGTCTCCTCTGCTCATTCAGTGTAGCTTCTATTCTTGTCTTCAGTGCCCTTGGCCCAGTTACCTCGTCATTTCATTCACTGCAGATGAGGTCTCAGGACATACAGTTCTCTTAACTGATAACCCTTTTTTACAGTGTGTGTGGACCAGCTGATAACAGCATTTTAAAACTGAATTTCTTATAGACCAGGAAGGAATGATTTCATATGTGTGTCCCTTGTTTCCCTTTCCTCTGTATTTATTTTTTTCTTGTCCCCTTTGTATATGTTACCAGGCTTTATGTCATAACACAACATTGTATTTGTGGTAGGTCCTAATACTAAGCCTACATTTCCAGCTAATTTAGTAGCATTCAGCGTATCACTTCTTCTACAGAGCTTCCTAACCTCAACCCCAATACTCTTGGAATGGCATAAAATTAATGAATTATTCATAAAGAACACAGCAAAGACTTTGATATCTCTAACCCTGGAGAGTTTTTAATAATGCTTTAGTTCTTGAAGTAGTCCTACATTACCCCCTGAAGTCTTAAGGAAAAAGTTTGGTTTTTAGTTTTTGTGTGTATTCAACTCGACTAATATGAAAAACTATAGGTATTACCAAACCTTGCTGAGTCATCTTACTGAGCTAAAGATTTTCTTGTTTTTAGACTAGAAGAAATGGAAGAAAAATATCTAATGAGAGAGTCAAAACCAGAAGATGTACAGATGATTACAGAATTAAAAGCCATGCTTACAGAAAGAGACCATGTCATAAAGAAACTACTTGTAAGACATTTTGTTTTTGGTGTAACCATGTAGCAAATCAATACTCTGTTGATTGGGAAAACATGGGGAAATATTTTCAAGTAATGCTAAACAAAAATTGGACGTATAACCTCTGTGCATGTGTTTGAAAATGTATTAAAATGTTATGAACAAGGAAAAGAAATTCTAAGTAATTTTAACACTTAAATTTGGTGCTTGTTTTTTCAGTATTTTAGTGCATATCAAATGTTTAATAATATGTCATTGTCAGTGTACAGTTAATATACTACGGAAGTGTCTGTATTATACATGCAGAATTAGAATTGGATAGGAAAGAATAGTGCATTCATGCATTAGTCTGCATTGTGCACTGGTAGGTTAGTCAGGTAATTTCCTAAACTGTGTTCCATGAGAACCTGTTCCCATGGTGGACAAAAGATGTCACGATGAAACCTAAGCTACAGGCTCTCTCTTGAGGAGTCTCAGTTCACATTGAGGTGTCAGGGGTTCTGAGAAATCCATCAGGGAAGAAAAGGCAAACTTGACAAACACACTTGTTTTCATTAAAGCCATTATTTCCTTAAGAATAAAAAGTACACATTTTAAAACTCATAAAACATCTCAGAGCCTTCTAAAGTTATATGTTCTGATCAGCAATTACCATGTTCATTTTACTCCTCTGACATGGGAAATCTTTCAGAGTCAAACTAGAAATTGAATACTAATCATTCTGTTTGCTCATCAGTCCCTTCACCTAAAAACTTTGGACATTAGCGTGTAAAGAGAGCATAGGAACACCTATTTCTGAAGTCCTTTTCCCTTAACATATCTCTTTTAGCATCTAGACCTAGACACCAAAAAGTCTGGGTTTAGAAGTTCCTGCCAAAAGCAGCAGGCAGTAAATAGACCGGGGTTTCTAGATGAACCCAGGAGCAGCTATTGAAAAGATAGAGCAGGTGCTATGCTGCCCAATTCCCCAAGCATTGTGAGCCTGAGTGCCGGCCTCACAGACAGTTCTGTCTGATCGCAGGAGGTTCATGGGAAATTACCTTACATTCCAGGCACCACATTAGCAAGTGCATTGCCTATATTTCATCTGTGGTCCATAGAAATAGCTATTGGTTTTCTAGCTCTTCCTGAGTGTTCCAGATAAGATTGTATTTTTTCCTCATGACAGGATAGGTATTAGACTTCAAAGAGTAAAGTAACTTTCCAAAGCAACACAGTTGGTGACAAAGCCAGGAATCTAGCCACGGGTTGTTCCACTCTCTTTCCACTACAACCCGATTCTGTGGATTAGGAGGCCCTGAAAATGGTAGTGGTAACTAATAAGAGAGGGATGAAAAATCTAGTTCAACTAGACCACAATCCTACATTTCACCCTGTTCCATTTACTTAAGTTTACCTCCACTCGTCTGGTTATTCAGTTAGCACATGTTGTTAGTGAAGACAAAGGCAAAGAGTTTGTCTCTGTATGGGCTCTTCCCTTTGTCCCTGCCTGTGCTTACAACTGCCGTCATGCCTCGATGTCTCAGAGAGGAGCTTAGACAAGATCAAATATCTTCCCAATACTCAAGAACAATGCTATATCCTAGTGTCATCTTCACGTGTGGAAACAACTCAAGCATGCACACAGCTCCACGAATGCAGGTTAAGCTGGCCCACACTGCACAGTCAGCCCTTTGCAACAGAGATGGGAACACACAAAACATTTAGACTCAGTCTTAAGGTGAAAGGCATTAAAGGGTAGAGAAGAGAGAGCCAGAGCATAGGGTTTGAAAGATGTTGAAAACTCACCCACCAGCATTCTTTAAGACACTGACAATCGGGTTAAGAAATCTTTGAGCAAGGTATATACATCTTCATTCAGGTTTTTATTAAATTTTGGATGAAATGGCATTTGAACAATTTAGTTGTTAAACATTCACTGGAAAATGTTTAAGAGATGTTTGTAATTCTTTTGCATAGGAGGATAATAAATTTTACCAGCTGGAATTAGTCAATCGAGAAACTAATTTCAACAAAGTGTTTAATTCAAGTCCTACAGTTGGTGTTATTAATCCATTGGCTAAGGTATGTGCTATATGTACACACTGTGAAATAGGGATATGGTTTAAAACTTGATTAAAACTTTATAAAATATTTAGAGTAGCATAGGCTAACCCTTTCAAAATATGTTTTCTTAAATTTAATCATCTAGGACTAAAATCTAGGAAAGCTTTAGTATTCATTTTCAGAATGATACTCCAATAATTTATTTGTTGATAATGTTCCTTTAAAATAATATTTTATTAGTCTTGTAAAACTTTGGTGCTATCATTTTGTTTTTCATAACTCTTAAAAAAAAACCCATCTTCTAAGGCTCCTCAAGATAACTTCCTGTCATTTCCTGGTGCTCGCCAACCTCTGGGGGACCCTCCAGCTCTGTGTACCCAACAGTTTCCCCTAAGTCAGGCCTGCCATCTTAATGGACATTGGGTTGGACCGACTGTCAGAGAAAGACTTTACTTTTCTCAGTCTTATGACTTTTCCTTAGCAATTAAAATGGAACATAGCCTATTCTGACCCTTTATTACTCTTCTAGGATAGAAGAGCCTTAGAGACAAATGAAATGGACATGACTAAGTCATACATCTTTGTACCCTAGCTTCCTATGGCTTCCATCATAGTACTTTGGGTATAATGGGTCTTCAATAAATATCTGTCCAGTTGCAAAATTTCATCCTATTACCTGTAAGGCACCAAAATTATTCTAGTGATGAAAGCAAGTAATAAGGAACAAATAATTATGTATAATTGGCTTCATAGGATTACGCATATTTTGGCAAAAGTGCTAGTGCTAAAGATATTACGTAATGCGGATTTTGTTAATTTGCACATCATGCCTACTTTAGGAATGTTAGGCTGTTAGAAATTTTTGTTTTCAAAGGCCATAAAACTTAAGAACATGGAATGTGTCCTTTTGCAAATTAAAGATTTCCAAACTTTAAACTTACTAGCAGATGTTTTATAAAACAGAATGACTGAATTAGGGAGACCTATGGCTATATCTCCAGAGCCTAAAATATTGTTTGGCACATAGAAGGCTCGCAATAAATAATTGATGAATTAATGAATATAGTCTGTTTTAGTTTTAAGTTCATAATGTAGAGTGAAGTAAATTTTTGATTATAAAGCAAGATTAGGAGACTTGTTAAAACAAGATATACTCTAAATATTTTCCTTGTATTTATTGTTCATTGGAATTAGGTTTGTAGCTACAAAACAATTACTATAGAACTGTACCAATGATACCTTTGATTTCTTAAAATAGAAATCTTTAGTAGGTTTAATTATACCCTTTGGTGACTGGAAGAAGAAAATGCAAAAGATATATCTCTCAGAACTTTCAAATTATTTTTGACTCCTAAGAGTGACTTCAATTTCCACAAATAGTTCTGAAGAAAACATTATTCTTTTTTTCTTTTTTCAGTTATACTAACATAGGCTCCTTATCAGAGACTTTGTGGTCACAGACTATGATATAGAGGACAATGTCTAGGTAGTGAGATTATTACTTTGTAAGTAAAGGAAAAGGGCCATCTTATCTATTAATTGTAGTTTTTCCAACTTTTTTCCCATATATTTAATTAGTAAAATATGGGAATATTTAAAGTATATCACATGTTAATTTTTATTCTGTATAGTAAGATGATGTTCACTGATTCTAGAGATGTGAATAAAATAGACTAGAGTTTATGATTTACAAGCTGATAATTTTTTTAATATATTTTTATTGATTTCAGAGAGGAAGGGAGAGAAAGAGACACACACATCAGTGATGAGAAAGAATCATTGATTGACTGCCTCCTGCACGCCCCCCACAGGGGATTGAGCCTACAACCTGGGCATGTGCCCTTGACTGGAAGTGAACCTGGGACCATTCAGTCCATAGGCCAAGGTCTATCCACTGAACCAAACCAGCTAGGGCTAAGCTGATAAATTTTGATAATGTGCTATTGTATTTTCCATTTCATCTGTGAATTTTAAAGAGCAATTAAAAATTTTAAAATGGATTTGTTTTATAGACTTTAATTATTTCTAAAAGATTGTGAGCCAATTAATACTACCAATTACTTGGGAAAGGAGACTTAATTATGCAGATTTAATTTTTTCAGAAAGATGGTGCGTTAAATATAAAACCAAATTATTTCTCTTTCTCTAAGTCAACTTGAGATCTTAAGTAGAAATATGAGATTTCTTTCAAACTGTATTGCCAAGCATTCTCATTCCCTTTTTTTTTCCAGGCAAGGACTGCCTCCCTCTGACAGATGGCTAAAGTTCACAGGACTCTCTTTTGATATTATCCTTAACTTTATACCTTCTCCTAATTGTAGCCTAAATACTCGTGTTACCTGAAAGACCTACTCTTTTCCCCTCTTTTCCTCTCAGTATTCTTAACCAACTTGGCATTCTTTCCACCTCCTCCTCCCCTCCCCATGAACCTTTCCTGAATGTTTCTTCCTCATTCTTTTGGTCCTGACCCCATGTCTGTCTGTGAGGATTGCATGTAGATAAAGAACACCTCCCAAGGATCCCCAGACCACACTTTGGGTAACACTGGTTCATGTTACCATCCCAATTTAACAGAAAGCTTCCAAAATTTTCCCGTGCCAAATTTATATCTTCTATGATTCTTCTTTTCTTGCTTGTCCTTACGCAGGGACTATCCTCACAGGTATTATTTTTAATGCAGCAAAAGAAGAAGAATGATAAATCAGCAACAAACAGGTTTGTGAGTGTTCCCAACCTAAGTGCTCTGGAATCTGGTGGAGTGGGCAATGGACATCCTAACCGTCTGGATCCCATTCCTAATTCTCCAGTCCACACTATTGAGTTCAACAGCAACAAGCCACTTCCACAGCCAGTGCCACCCAAAGAGCCCAAGACATTTTTGAGGTGAGCCTCGTCTCACCAGTGATTTTTTTTCTTTCCTTTATTTAACTTGAGAAATGTATCTTCTTACCTTGTAAAAATCTACTACTTCAAGAACAGCCTAGAAAAATACTGTGAAATATTTTCAAAATATATTGATCATCTCTCTAAAGAATTCTTTTTTGATTTTTAAAAAGATTTGTTTTCCAACTTGTTAGTCAATTTTCTAAATGCCTAAAGAGGTGTTAATGCAATTCACATGCTTAGAATTTTAATATTTATGGACTCTTCATTTTCAGTGTTGTCACTGATTTTTCATTAATAATACATCCTTATGAGAGAACTTAAAATTTGTTTTAACTTGGTGGCTTTTGTTTGTTTCTGTTTCTTGTGTTGTATGTTTATTTTTTCCCCCAGGCTTACTTATAAACATATTTTTTATTTTTATTGCCAAAATAAAAAATATGTAAGCTCTGGGAACTTAATGAGCAAAAAATAAATCTAGAAAAAAATAGTGTTTATAATTGGCATTCCAATTTTAAGTTATCTCAGAGGTGTTGATTAAGTGTATGAATGAATAAAATTTAAACAAAATCCAGTTATTTATCCATTAAAGATTAAAGTCAGAAGTACTGTCATTTTATGCTTACTTATTATTACTGATTATGTGCTGCTTTAAATTTATTTATTTTTAACTTATTAACTCTCAGCAGCATCACTAGTAAGAGTCTTACAGGTAGACTGTCTTTTTCTAGGTTAAGTGATGAATGACACAGTTAACGACTAATTATTTTAAGTAGAAAAAATGGCAAGAATTAAAAAGTCAAGTACACTTTGAATGTGTCTGCTGCTGAATATTTTGTGTTGCTTATTTTCCCTTGTGCATGGGGATGTTCAGGTATCAGTAAGATGCATGTGCATGAGCTCATGGAACATGACTACTGGAGTTGCCATGACACATTGTGGCGTGCCTTGTCATTTTCCCCAGAGACGGTAGGGATTCTTTTATTTTCTCAACTAGCCCAAAGAATCTTTAGTTTGACTTAAGATAAGTATAAATTATATAACTTTGAAGGTGGAGGGGGAAGTGACTTTTTAATGCACACCTTTTCCCCTAGAGTATTTGCATATGGAATTATGAAGTGAAATTTTAATATATATACATACTAGACGCCCAGTGCATGAAATTCATGCATGGGTAGGTTCTCTAGGCCTGGCCAACGATCAGGGCTGATTGGGGCCTTCCAGCTGTTGGCCGGGTCCTACCTTCCCTGGCTGCCAGCTGCCAGCCCAGGGCTTCCTTTGTTCCACCCTGTCCCCTGGTGGTCAGCACATGTCATAGCGAGTGATAGAACTCCTAGTTTTCCAGTTGAACTCCTGTGGGGACACTTTGCATATTAGCCTTTTATATATACAGATAGTAAAAATACTATACTGTGGTTTAGTTAGTTACTTTAGTTGTATTTAAGCAAGTGCTTGTGTCAGATTCTGAAATTAGCCACAAGAGAAAAGACACTGGAAGAGAGGAGTGTTATCTTGTTCTCTATTATTCCCCACCATGCCTGCTTTTTTTTTTTTTAATCAAAGAAGGTGACATTACTTCCCTCAACTGTTTTTTTTTTTTTTTTAACTGTGACATGGCTCCTCCTGAACTGACTCCACCTGAGCTGCTGGTGCACTCAGGCCCCATGGCGTGGAGAACTGAATGTAGGGCAGAGGTCTAGCGATCCTGCAACACACATCTACCTAGGAATCCCCTTGAGTCATCTGCTCTGGTGTTTTATGTGCTTTACCCTTCATTTTGCAAAACAGCTTGATGCTGGGTGACATGTCTCTCTCTTTATGAATTCAGTCCTCCTCAGAGTGAAGCTTCCCCAGTGGCTTCTCCAGATCCCCAGCGCCAGGAGTGGTTTGCCCGGTACTTCACATTCTGAAAGGATTGGGTTGGCTCCGCTCTATGTGACTGTTATTAAGAGCATGACCATAGGATCATTCTGCAAGTAGGCCTTCCTACGTCAAACACTGTGAACGAGAAAGTATTTGTCTCTCCGATTTGAAAATGCACTGTATTTCCTCTGATATTTACTGGAATCATTCTTATAAGGTACTGTTATGTGTGTAATTATAATAGTTATTTTTATTTGAAATGGAAGAGTCTTTAACCTTTGTAATTACTGTATAATAAATTTTGTTAGAACAAATAACAATGCTTTGCATTTTGCTTTTTTTCAAGTAAGTTTATTTAATTTTAAATATATTTTTATTACAGGTAAGACGTGCCAAAAAGTTTTCCTGCACAATAATTATAAAATACTAACTTATTTGGTTTCAATAATCATAACAAAATGTCATCTTAATTTGTTCCATTATTAGCCTATCTAATAAAAGAATAATATGCAAATACTATACAATGACCATACTTTTGCTGCACACACAAGCCATTCCCACAAGCCACGCTCCCAAGCCAATCAGGAGCCAATATGCAAATCCCAACCAAGATGGCTGTGGCCACTGAGAGCAGGAGGGAGGCTTGGGTTTCCCTTGCAATGGAGGAAGCCAAGCTTTCCGTAGCCCTAGCTGACTTAGGCCTCCAGTCCAGGCTACAAAGTTTCAATTATAGAAGATATATAAATCCCAACAGAAATTGCTACAGCCTCGGAGTGAGCAGGAGGCTTGGCTCCACTCCAGGTTACAAAGATTCAATTGTAGAAAATAAATAAATCCCAGATACCAGGACCTCCACTTGGGTTGCTGGGGGGCGTGGCCAGCTTGCAAACCACCACAGGACCCTCACTCAGGCTGCCCCGTGCCCCAAGGGAACCCCCACTCTGATCTGGGACACCCTTCAGGGCAAACCAGCTGGCCCCACCCATGCACCAAGCCTCTAACCTATCTAATAAAAGAGTAATATGCAGATTGACCATCACTCCAACACACAAGACAGCTGCCCCCATGTGGACACAAGATGGCCACCATATGATAGCCAGCAGGGGAGGGCAGTTGGGAGAGACTAGGCCTGCAAGGGAGGGCAGTTGTGGGCAATCAAGCCTGCAGGGGAGGGCAGTTAGGTGTGACCAAGCCAGCAGAGGAGGAAAGTTGGGGGTGACCAGGCCAGTAGAGGAGCAGTTAGGCATCAATCAGGCTGGCAGGGTAGTGGTTAGGGGGTGATCAGGCTGGCAGGCAGAAGCAATTAGGGGCAATCAGGAAGTCATGCAGGCGAACAGTTGGGAGCCAAAATCCTGGATTGTGAGAGGGGTGTCCGACTGCCTGTTTAGGCCCAATTCCCCCAGGGATCAGGCCTAAATGGGCAGTCAGACATCTCTCGAGGGGTCTCAGATTGGAGAGGGTGCAGGTTAGGCTCAGGGACAACCCCCACCCGCAACCTGTGCACAAATTTTGTGCACTGGGCCTTTAGTGTATAGCTATAATTAACCTGTTCTCTAAACTCACAAGGCTTTTCCAGACCTTCTCAACTTCTTCCAAAAAACTGAGCAAGAGAAAATAATTCCTAACGCATTCCCAAATTGGGAATGAAGAAGTAAAATTGTCACTATTTACAGGTAACATGATTTTATATACAGAAAACCCTAGCCTGGCTGGTGTTGTTCAGTGGGTGAGCATCTACCTATGAACCAGGAGGCCACAGTTAGATTCCAGATCAGGGCACATGCCCAGGTTTGGGCATAATCGCCAGTAGGGGGCACGCAGCAGGCAGCTGATCAATGATTCATCACTGATGTTTCTATTTCTCTCTCCCTCTTCCTTCATCTTTGAAATCAATAAAAAAAAAAGAAAGAAAGAAAAATGTTTAAAGATCTACCTGGCTCTTGAACCATAAAAAAGAGAAAGCCCTAAAGGTTCCACAAACTATTAAAAGCAATAAAGTTGAAATTTTTGACGAACTGACACACTAGACACAGATCTCACACTCTTTATTTATTTATTTTTATTTTTTAAATATATATTTTATTGATGTTTTTACAGAGAGAGAAGGAGAAGGATAGAGAGTTAGAAACATTGATCAGCTGCCTCCTGCACGACCCCTACTGGGGATGTGCCCGCAACCAAGTACATGCCCTTGAACAGAATTGAAGCTGGGACCCTTGAGTCTGCAGGCCGACACTCTATCCGCTGAGCCAAACCGGTCAGGGAGATCTCACACTCCTTACAAAAAATTAACTCCAGGTGTATTATAGGTTTAAATGTTAAACACAAAACTGCAAGTTCTTGAACATAGGAAAAACCCTGATACCCTTGGTTTGGTGATGACTTTTTTAAAAAAAAAAAAAACACCACCAAATGCACAATCCATGAAAGAAGCAATTGGTGAGTTGGACTTGATTAAAATTAAAAATCGGCTCTGTGAAAGGCAATGTCAAGAAAATGAGAAGATAAGACCACAGCTTATCAAACACATGTAATATTTGCAAGGCATATCTGACAAAGTACTTAACCGTAAGAAGAAAAGCAACGTGATTTTAAAATGGGCAAAAGAGAGGCCTTAGTCAGTTTGACTCAGTGGATAGAGTATCGGCTGAAGGGTCCCAGGTCCCAAGTCCCAGATTCAATTCTGGGCAAGGGCAGGTACCATGGTTGCAGGCTGGATCTCAGCCACAACTTCCTTCAATGTGTCTGTCTCACATTGATGTTTCTCTCTCTCCCTCTCCCTTCTACTTTCTCTAAAAACCAATGGAAAAATATATTTGGGTGATGATGAACAATAAATAAATAAATAAGTAAAATAGGCAAAAGTCTGAAATAGCACCTCACCTAAGAAAATATATAGAGAAAAGCATATGAAAAGATGTTCAACATCTTATGTCATCAGAGAAATGCAACCTAAAACGACAAATACCTTTTAGAATCAGAATGACCAAAATCTAAAACACTGACAACACGAAATGCTAGAGGGGATGTGGAACAACAGGAATTCTCATTCATTGCTAGTGGGATACGAAATGGTACCGCCACTTTGGAAAACAATTTGGTGGTTTCTTACAAAACTATACAGTATGTTCCAGCAGTCATAGTCCTTGGTACTTAGCCAAAGGAATTGAAAGCTTATCTGCACCAAAACCTGCACATGGATGTACATACCAGCTTTCTCCATAACACTTGGAAGCAGCCAACACTTGGAAACAGTCAAGATGTCCTTCAGTAGGTGAGTGGATAAACTGTGGTACATGCAGATAATGGAACATTATTTAGCACCAAAATGAAATGAGCTGGAAAGACACGGAGGAAACTTAGATGCATATTACTAAGTGAAAGAAGCCAATCTGAAAGGCTACCCACCTACTGTATGACTTCAACTACATGACATCTTGGAAAAGGCAAAATTATGATGACACCAAAAAGATCAGTTGTTGCTAGCAGTTAGGTGGGAGGGAAGGATGAACAGACAGAACATAGAAGATGTTTAGGACAATGAAACTATTCTCTATATCACAATAGTGTACAGATATTATTGTACATCTGTCAGAACCCACAGAGGGTACACCACCAACAGTGAAACTATTAGGACAATGAAACTATTCTGTATATCACAATAGTGTACACATATTATTGTCCATCTGTCAGAACTCACAGAGTGTACACCACCAACAGTGAAACTACTGTAGACCATGAACTTTGGGTGATAATCATGTCAGTGTAGATTCATCCATTGTAATCAATGCACCCCTCTGGTAAGCAGATATCAGGAGTGGGATAGGCTGTGGGAGTGTGGGGACAGTGGGTATATGAGAACTCTCTGTACTTTCTGCTCAGTTTTGCTGTGAACCTAAAACTCTGAAAACTTAAGTTTATTTTTTATTAAAAAATAAAATTTTTAAAAGTCCAATTGTCTTCCTACACACTGGAAAAGAACAATCAGAAATTGAAATTGAAAATATCATTTACAAGCATGATTTCCTCCTTCCACATACCTTTATGGGCAAATCTGAGTTAGAGATAAATTTAACAAAAAGTCAAACATTGTTGGGAGTTATTTAACATCTAAATAAATGGTGAGGTTTACTTTGTCCAAAGGGCATATGACTCAATATCATTAACATGTAAAGTCTTCCTATATTGACCTACAGATGCTATGCAACCAACAAAAATCCCAGCTTTTTAACAGAAAACGACAAACTGGTTTTGAGATTCATACAGAAACACAAAATTCCAAACATCTTTGAAAAAGAAAAAAATTGAATGCCAAACACTATCTGATTTCAACTCCTTATAAAGTTACAGTAATCAAAGACAACGCGGTATTTTTGTAAGGATAAGACAGATATGGCCATAGAATAGAAAAGTCTTAAACCACACATATAAGGAGAACTTTATTTTTCACATAAATGCAAAGGTTTTTCAATGGGAAAAGGATAGCACTTTCAAGAAATGGTACTAGCTACCCATAGGCAAAAGAAATTGCCTAAGATCGCATGTACTAGTACAAAATTAGCTCTAAGTGGGTCATAGGCCTAAACATTAAACCCTCCAAAACTTCTAAAAGACACAGGAGGAAAATCTTTGTGGCTTTGAGTTTGGTCAAGTTCTTAGACCAAAAGAGTAATCCAGCCGAAACCGGTTTGGCTCAGTGGATAGAGCACGGGCCTGTGGATCAAAAGGTCCCAGGTTGGATTCTGATCAAGGCCAAGGGCGTGTACCTTGGCTGTGGGCACATCCCCAGTAGGGAGTGTGCAAGAGGCAGCTGATCGATGTTTCTCTCTCATCGATGTCTTTGACTTTCTATCCTTTTCCCTTCCTCTCTAAAAAAAATCAATAAAAAATATATTTAAAAAAATATATATATATATATATTTTTTAAAGAGTAATCCAGACCATGCCTCTGAAGCGCCTCACACCTTCCCATTCATTTCACCTGGGGCCCGGAGCTCAGTTTGGCCCCGCCCCGGGACTCCTCGGCCCCGCCCAGTCTCGGCTCCACCCCGCCCACTGCGCCCGGTCCACTCCCGGCTCCACCCAGATCCTCTGACCCCGCCCCTCCCGCCCCGCCCCCTCGCGTCTCGCGGCGCCAGGCGGGGCGCGCGGCCGCGCACCTCTCCACCCGGAAGAGCCGCCTGAGTTGCGAAGTTGGGCGGCGCGCGGCCTGGCGCCCGTCGGGAGCGCGGGCCCGGCCGAGCCGCTCCTAGCGTAGCACGTTTCGCCCTCCCGCGAGGCGGGCCCTCCGGAGCCTGCGCGCCTCCGCGGGCGATGGCGCTTCCAGCGGCCCCGCGCGCGCGCCCCACACCGCCCCGCCCCCGCTCCCGCCGGCCTCCTCGCGTTCCTGGCCCAGCGGCACGACACCGCCGCCTGGTCGGAGCTCCCCGTACCCCTGCGCCTCGGGAGCAGCGCACCCCGAGTGACTTCTGACCCTGCGTGTTCGCCCGTAAGTGACAGCCGCCGCCTCGCCGTGTTTATTTTTTCTCCCCCAGTCCGCCCCAAGTCTTGCCCACGTTTGCTTAGTTCAAAACTATTCAACTCCTGGTCGGTCCGGGCCAGAGCCGCCCGGGAGCCGAGCCCGGAAGTGCCAGACACGTGCCCAGGCCTAGTAGGTCGGGGCTGCGTCCAGAGATCTAAGTGTGTGGACAGCCGCCTTGGGAGCGGGGCTGGATCCCGTTTGCCCAGCGGCCCGCGGGCACTGGGCGGAGGGGCGGGCGAGGAAGGGGAGGATCCTAGGAAGCGGCCCGCCCAGGCGAGGGGGCGTGGTTCCGGGCAGGTGCGGCCCGCCCAGGCGAGGGGGCGTGGCTCCGGGCGGGCGCGGCCCCCCAGGAGGGGGCGTGGCTCCCGGACTGGTGGTGGTGATTTCCAGGGAACCAGCTAGTAGTCTCCACTTACTCTCCTGGTTTGATCTCCACGGGTGTGTGGTGCCCTCGGACCAGACCGTCCTGGCCAGTTCAGTAAATCTGAACTTATTCAGATTTGCTTATTCCGAACTTAACCGCCTCCGTGGTCGTTTGCAACTGGTGGTGGAAATCACAACAACCTAAAGTCAGGATGATTTAGAACCACACATTTTTTGTTAATTTGTGTGTAAGTCTAGCAACAAAGGTATAATACAGTTTTCTTTTTTTCTTTAGTTACCTAGATTCAAGATGAATAGTGATCAAATCGCACTGGTTGGTCAAGTGTTTGAGTCATATGTTTCAGAATACCATAAGAACGAAATTCTTTTAATCCTGAAGGAAAGAGATGAAGATGCTCATTACCCAGTTGTGGTTAATGCCATGACCCTTTTTGAGACCAACATGGAAATTGGGGAGTATTTCAATGCATTCCCCAATGAAGTACTAACTATTTTTGATAATTCACTGAGAAGATCAGCCATGACCATTCTTGAGTCCCTTTCTCAGCCTGAGGGTGTCTCCATGAAGCAGAATCTTCATGCCAGGATATCAGGTGAGTCATTTAAGAATTTTATTGTCATCTTATTCTCTTTGGAAGATTTTTGAGAAACCTTAACACATACTGAATATATAATACTAAGAAATAATTGTTATTTGTACTTAAAAATATTTTTATTTTGCAGTTGATACAGCACCAGAGGATTTTCATGAAGCATTCCATAGCAATTTGGAAATAAGTTTGTTTTCTGAGAGTTAAATTGTAAAGGCAACACAGAACAGAGCAGAGATATACAAAAATTATCCTAAGCAAAAGTATGGACCCTCATTGGCAAAATATGATACAATCTACAATATAAATACAGAATATTTTCATTAGAGAGTGGGCAAGTCAGTCTTGGAAGCACAGAAAAAGAAGTCAGAGTGGCAAATGTTGGCAGTGCCCACCATGTTTATATAGTATATAGTGTATGGAAGCAAGTCTCAGCAAGCAACACAAATTTTTAGTATCTGTGGATTTGTAACCTGCAACACTAAGCTAATGTAATCTGGTACCTTAAGCATTCAGCCCATCTGACTAATTTACTTAAAAAAAAAAAAATCCCATGTTTCCCAAATGACCTTCTGATTATTGTTATACTAGAGGCCCAGTGCACGAAATTTGTGCACTGGGGCAGGGGATGTCCCTCAGCCAGGCCTGCACCCTCTCCAATCTGGGACCCCTTGAGGGACGTCCGACTGCCCATTTAGGACCGATCATACTGGGATCGTGCCTAAAAGAGCAGTTGGACATCCTCACAATCTAGGACTGCTGGCTCCCAACTGCTCTCCTGACTGCCTTCCTGATTGCCCCTAACTGCTTCTGCCTGCCAGCCTGTTCATTCCCTAACCACTCCCCTGCCAGCCTGATTGATGCCTAACTGCTACCCTGTTTGCCCCTAACTGCCCTCCCTGCAGGCCTGGTCACCCCTAACTGCCCTCCCCTGCAGGCCTGATCCCCGCCAGCTGCCCTCCCCTGCAGGCTTGATCGCCCCCAACTGTTCTCACCTGCTGGCCTGATTGCCCACAACTACCCTCCTTTGCAGGCCTGGTCTCTCCTAACTGCCCTCCCCTGCTGGCCATCTTGTGGTGGTCATCTTGTGTCCATATGGATGCAGCCATCTTGAGTGTTGGAGTGATGGTCAATCTGCATATAACTCTTTTATAAGATAAGATAGAGGCCTGGTGCATGGGTGGGAGGCCAGCTGGTTTGTCCTGAAGGGTGTCCTGGATCAGGGTGGGGGTTCCCTTAGGGCATGGGGTGGCCTGGGCAAGGGGCCTATGATGGTTTGCAGGCCAGCTGTGGACCCCGATGACCCAAGCGGAGGCCCTGGGATCTGGGATTTATTTATGTTCTACAATTGAAACTTTGTAATCTTGAGCGGAGCCAGTTCTCCTGCACGCTCCATGGCAGCAGCAATTCTGTTGGGATTTTTTTGTCTTCTATAATTGAAACTTTGTAGCCTTGAATGGAGACTTGGGCCTGCCAGGGTGTGTGGAAAGCTTGGCTTCCTCCATCGCCAGGGAAACCCAAGACTCCCTCCTGCTCTCTCCATGGCTGAAGCCATCTTGATCGGGGTTAATTTGCATATTCACTCCTGATTGGTGGGTGTGGCAGAGTGATGGTTAATTTGCATATCTTTTATTAGATGATATTTGGCTTTCTGAATAGATATACTCTCAGGGAGAAAATGTACTAACCATAGAAACTTAAAGGATAGCCGAGACTGGTTTGGTTCAGTGGATAGAGTGTCGGACTGCGGACTGAAGGGTCCCAGGTTCGATTCCGGCAAGGGCATGTACCTTGGCTGTGGGCACATCCCCAGTAGGGGGTGTGCAAGAGGCAGCTGATTGATGCCTCTCTCTCATCGATGTTTCTGACTTTCTATCCCTCTCCCTTCCGCTCTGTAAAAAATCAATAAAATATATTTTTTTTTAAAAAAGAAACTTAAAGGATAATCATACCTGTTATGATTATTTCTCATGAGCTTGGCAAATTTGACAGATCTGTCTTTTGTGTGCATACTCATCAGGTTTCAGAGCTACTAAATTCTGCGGCCCAGGCAATGGACCATGTGACGTGAATCAATGTAACGAATGCTACCTTGATAAACCTATTAGAAGGCAGCCTTTGACTATCACAGCCAGCATTGCTCTACTCCAAAGATGCATTAGCCAAACATGAGAGAGGGCATTTCCACATAAAAATTTTTTTTTGGCATTTTGCACTTATCAAGTTGCTTTTTTACTAATGGTGAAAATCACAAGGCTTTTAAAAGATAAAGTGATGTGGGTAAACCTTTAGGTAATTCAAGGGTTGGAAACATTGTCAGACTTACATATTAATGAATACTGAACCTAACTGAAAAAAGCAATGGCCTTCTAGCACTGTGGCATTTGGTAGTTAACCTACCATCTCTTTATCACTTCGCATTGTGGTTTGCTCAAAGAGTAATACAGTGATTTTATGTGTGACTGGTAGCAGTATATTCTTTGTCGAATGTGATTATAATTATATACTGTATTTAGATCCTACTGAGATAGTCCTCTTATGAGAATGAATCCTTTTTTAAATCCTGGTTATTATATCATCTAGATATGTACTTTTAAAGCAAGTCCACTGATAATTGTTATTTGATAGAATTATTTTCTATTTTCTTGACTCCATCTGATTTTTTTCTTAAGTAAAATACAGTTTTCCCCCTGCCCCCGAAATTACACTGTCTTCCTCAGGAAATATGAGAAAAGTATATTCCATGTAGTCATATGCAAAGATTGATGTCGTTTTTTCATCTTCTTCTTCTTCTTTTTCTTCAGGTTTGCCCGTTTGTCCTGAGCTGGTGAGGGAGCACATCCCTAAAACGAAGGACGTGGGACACTTTTTATCTGTCACTGGGACAGTAATTCGAACGAGTCTGGTGAAGATCCTGGAGTTTGAACGGGATTACATGTGTAACAAATGCAAGCATGTGTTTGTGGTCAAGGCTGACTTTGAGCAGTATTATACCTTCTGCCGGCCCTCTTCATGTCCCAGCTTGGAGAGCTGTGATTCTTCAAAATTCACTTGCCTCTCAGACTTGTCTTCATCTCCAGCCAAGTGTAGAGATTATCAGGAAATCAAAATTCAGGAACAGGTAAATGAGCAAATCAATGAGAACAGGACACATTTGTAGAAGTATTATTCAGCTATGGGTAAATTGCCAGCACTAGGGAACACAAAACGGATTACAAATGAAACTTATGTCATTATTTTGTGGAAGATCAAATGTGAAACTGTTGCACATATATCAGAATATAGTCTTTAGAGATCATGATATACTAGTGAACATCTTTTTATGTAGAGCATTGGCAAGAGGATTGTGGAATGACTTAATTATGTTAAAATTAAGTGAATATTTAGGAAGTTCAAACTGGGTGTTCTTCACTAAGGGATAGGTGAAAATTAAATGGATTTAATTGGTTATTAAACATTGGAGTGGGCCAGATTTAGGGTTTAGGCCTAATTTTTATTTTCTATGCCAAATGAGTATAGATAACTACTCTTTCATACATGAGAGTGAGCCTGATTTTTATTTTACTTGCCACTTAAACACAAAGGCTTATTCAGTGTCAAGAATTTAGACTTTTGTCTTTCTACACCATTCTTAACTCATGGTTCCTATTTTTATGGTTGTCTATATTCCAGAATGGCAGCTACAATTCTATCACATCTGTATCCTAGTCAGAGAACAGAAAAAGATAGTCAAAACCACATGCCATGTAACCCAAGTGTCCATTTAAGTAGTCTCCTTCCAAATCTATAGCATCTCTACTTACATCTCATTGGTCAGAACTTAGTCATATGACCACACCTAAATGCAAGGGAGCCTGGGAGATTGAGTCTCTTCTGGGTACTTGCTCATGTAGAATAAAACCAGGATCCTGTTTCTAAGAAATAATCAAGAAACTGAGTGATTTGTCCCAGGTCTTATGACAAGAAATCAGGAAAGAACTGCCATTTATTTATTTACTTTATTATTATGTTTAGTAGTTGGAATTATTTTGACTATCCACAAAGTAGATTATATTTGCAGATGTTTTCCAGATATTGGTGTTTTTATTTTACTTTAGTTATAGAGAATCCTTAAACTGATAGTATGCACAATTTATAAGAAAAATCTGTGAATCCCTGTCATAATTAGGTTGTATTACAATACCAGGTACATATAAATGGTAATTTCAAGAATTGCTAGGCTTCAGAATACTTAGCATATATTTAAGCATATTCAGTATCTGTTTTCTTTTCTTTGCTAGGTTCAAAGGCTAGCTATTGGAAATATTCCACGATCCATGAAGGTTATCCTAGAAGATGATTTAGTAGACACTTGCAAATCTGGTAAGAATTAACTTTTATAGCTTACATAGGAGGTCCTAACATATTGATATGGAAAAACCACTTTTTATTTTCCCAAGAGTGAGTGTGGAGACCTAATTGCCTGCCTTGAGAACAGAGACTGGCATGGCCGTGAGGAGCCTGACTTGCCTAAGGTCCCTTGCACAGTTAAGTGACACAGAACCGGAATGTGAACCCAGATCTATGGACCTCTAGTCTGGCTCGCTCTTCAGTGTGCCATAGCTTCACAGGAGCAGCTTTAAAAATGTTGGTTAGATAAGAACAGAAATAAGGAGGGATAGGCATCAGAGGCTGTCACTCTGTCAAATGCAGCTGCAGCCTTAATGGTGTCTAGAAGAAAGGAGGTGACTGTTTCTCTCTACTCTGTGCTGGTCTTTTGTCCTCCGAGAGTCCTCAGGGTTTCCATTGGCCAATTGCCTGAATTGGGAAGGAACTTGAATCAAACTGAAAGAACTGTGGGTGGTTAGCATTGATAAGCTTCAGGAAAGAGATGACAACCAACTTCTATTTGTTGGAAGATTGTCATATGAAAATGGAATTGAAATTACAGAAGAGCTATTGGGTTTCAGTAGGCTGAAATGGAGGTGCAGGCAGGTAGACTTGACCCAGTATCTACTAATCAGAAGTGTCCAGCGTGGGCCTTAGATGATGATGAGTTTAAGCAGAGCATGTGCAGCATCTTGTTAGCTATTCAGGCGTCATGATTCGGAGATCTACAGTGTTCCAGGCAAACTATAGACTCTCTGAGCCTCGAACTATTCTGAAAATCCGAGGCTCTGGAAGCCTGGTTGTTGTGATGTCATTCTTAGTTCTACTTTGATCTCTAGGCCAGACAGACAATTCCTAAGCTCTTTGTTCCTCTCAACTCCCCTGGTCTCTTACTCTTCTCACTGGGGAGTCTGGGAAGAAGCAAACTTAAAAAGTACTTGTGGAAGGGCGAGGATTAATCTAGCCCACGGCTATAGAATGGAAGTTTTCTACATGGACTTTCAAATTTTTGTTTTTACCAAGAAAATGGTAGGGGAAAGTTTTATTTGAAAGAGTAAGATGTTAGAAGGTTTTGTAAATCAGCAGTACCACCAAAGCAAAAAACACTATTCTGCCTTTTGCAGGAACCACATTTAAATACCATAAGTGATATTCTTAATAAAATTTGGTATGTTTTTTTAAATAGATGTGTTGGTGATAGCTTATAATGAGAGTAAGAGTTGCTTTCTTCAGCTGTTGGTAGAGGATAGGGCTTAAAATGTACATGGCACTGGTCAGCAAAGGTTACAGATTATAGACAGAAGCATACTGCCTTCAAAGTGATCATCTTAAAGCTTTAATCAAAAACTCTGTCTAACCAAAGTACTTGATGTTTTCCGTATGTCAACACAGACATCCCACCCATTCTTCTCCCTCGCTGTTATCCTTCCATACTGACAGAAGGCTCTGGCATAGAGCTTGAGAGTCCTGGATTTGTAGACTTGCCAGTCCCAAACAAAGTTGTCCTCAGAGCTACAATCTTCCAGCAGCTTCTCTAAGGCTCCAGTTTCCCACTTAAGAAAAGGAGAATGGAAGTATGTCCCCTTAAGCCAGCACCTGCTGTTCCCTGCATGCATTCCTAGGCCTGTCCAGACCGTTGTCTGTGAGGAGAAATGAGAGCTTATCCTTTTTCTTAACTGTTATTTCAATTAATCTAAAAACTGCCTAACGATTTCCACTCCTTTTTTTTAACATTTAAGTTAAATTGAAGGTGGGTCAGAAGATGGAAATGATTGCTAAATCTTAGCTGAATATCAGCACTTGCCTTTCAATTTACCTGCTTTAAATATTTCCTATTTTCATCTCTATAAAAACAGATAGCACAGTTGGATATGCTGGGCAATAACAGGTATACCTGATCTCTTATTCCTCATTCCAGTTCTCCCCTAAAGGACAGATAGAAAATGCTTCATTTTGCCAGATTCCATCATTTCCCTTTATTTAACCTTATATTTCTCCAGATGCCTCATTTAGAAAATATTTACTTAGTGGATGTTAAAAATGATGAGGCAAACATTGTATGGAAATAAAAGAGTTCATTATCTAGAGTCATAAATAAATCTTTATCAAAAGACTCCCCCATTCATCCAAGAATCACCAACTCGTAGTTTAAAATTTATGTCAAATACATTAACCGCTTATAGTTATCTAAACAGTATACTAAGGAAATGACAGCTTTGATCACGGATTTCCTGCTAAATGGACAAGTCTGGGTCAGAGCACCTTGTTCATACGGGCCTCTAGATTTTAACCCAAACCTGTCATGTCTGGACCAGGAAAGCAGTGCTTATATGGGCTTAGCCTGGACATGAAATTATCCTTTGATAGAGATTTCATCTAACTGAATTCTTTCTACATAGAAAAAAACCTTAAGTTTTTTTCTTTCACATGTCACTAATAAAAAAGAATGTATGGATGCAGTCTGTCAACAGCTATTTTTTCACCTTATCCATAGCTATAAACTTCTGTAAATATCAGAAGGCATAAGTGGCATAATCCTTGCCCTTTGGGAATTTACAGTCTAGTTAGGAACCCAAACTGACGTTGCAGAGTAATAAAGTTGGAGGTTATGTGCTGAAAGCTGTCAGGGCAGCAGATCTGAGATGAGTCTGGCAGGGATGGCTGCAGTAGCAAATATACTGCAGGAGACAGAATAGCACACAGTGATTGGATTGTATGAAAGTAAGAAATTTAGCTTCCTGCAAGTAACATTGTTTATCATTTTTACCATGGAAAACTAAAATGAGTATTTACTTGGACTGTCACATGTACCCCATAATTGTTCTGATGATCACAGGAATCTGCTATTCAAAACATGTATATATGAAGGGCTTTTTAAAGGTATCAGTTTCTCTACAGATGTAAGGTTAGGTTTAGTATAATAACAAGTAATATTTATTGAGCACTTACATCTCTAGAGATTGTATTAATTCACAAACATTATCTGACTTGATCATCACTATAGTCCTGTGACATAAATATAATTACTCCCATTTTGTAGGTCAAGACGTAGGCTCAGCAAAGGTAGGTAACTGCTGGTGGTCTGGGTCCAGCGTCCAGAGGGGCTCAGGAACCTGGAGAAGGCATTGTGCATAAATTATGTTCCAGAGACTAAACAATTGTGGAAGGCATCATAGGGAGTTAGAGACGACTTAGCTACAGGAACTAAGTTCTCCTTGTCTTAGGACCCCTTGCTTTTTATGAACACAATTTGTCCTAAGGCAAGGTGGAGATATACACATCAAAGGATAGGGTTTTGTACAGAATCCCTTGTCAGATTGGGCAGTTGCCTATGGCTGTTCAGGTGTTTGGCCAGTAGGAGACAATAACATGTAGACTGAAATGCCTTTAGCTGGCTGGCAGCAAACTATCAATTTATGCATCCTTTTCAGGTTTGGGGAAATGCCCTCAGCCATCTCCAGATGTGTCAGCCCTGCTGACATGCTGGAATTGGCTGCAGGCAGGTAACTTGCTGAAGGTCACATAACCAGTGAGTGGTGGAGCTGGGATTTGAGTCCAAATCTAATGAGACAGTGTTCTTGGCCATTCTTCAGTACTCTGCATTTTCTACATTATCATCGCTTATTGAAGTCAGATTCTTACTAGTATGTGCTATATTTAAAAGTTAAGTTCCTCATTTGACTAAATTAGGAACAACCTAAATAGAACCAATAAAATGACCATAGTAAGGATTGTTCCAATGTGCATATAAAGTTGCCCCAGTTATTTTCATCTACAAAATTTGGGGTGGGCAATATAGTAAATGAACATTATTCTTGATTGTGTTTGACAATCACCAGGAAGTAGCTTGGAAAGGATTTTAAAAACAGGTGTAAAGCACCTATTTGTTATTTATAAAGTTAGTTGCCTTTGGCTAGAAATATGCTTTCTATTCTGTGAATTGCTACCATTGGTTCCATGCATTTATCTTTTACAGTATACTTTAGAAAATCAAAAGCTCTGTGGATTACACATTGCATATTGAAATTTAGAGTCTCAGGCATTTTGCACCAGCTAATGTATATTTGAAATATAGATGTGCCTATTAGTTCAGAGACCGTATTTTTGTGTAAAATATAAATACCAGGATTGGGTTTGGGGTATATCCAACATCCTGTGTTCAATAAGATTGAAATCTTTGGGGACTAGGATTTTGCCTTTTCCAGTGCCAAAATATTGGATACCAAGCATTCATAAAAATTTGTTATTGATATATTGAATTGTATGCAATAATAAGCACAGATGTTAGTGTTTGGAGAAGGTACTATAAACTACCAAGGCCTCTTAGGAAAATCTGTAAAAGTTTGCTATCCTGTCCACCGGGAATTAGAGAGTTTCCAAAGGTGGGAAGGAACCAACCAAGAAGGAATAAGCAGGGTTGTGTTTTGGGCTTTCATAGTTTATTCAAAGTTTTTTGATGTAGAATAGGTATTTATTCATTATTTTGTTCATTAAAAGAAAAAGTTAGTGAATACAATGTTAACAAATGTGTTAAGTAAAAAGTAACCTATAAATTACTAAAAGTAGTATATCATCACAAAATTCCTCCCTTTCATGACAGCAAACTGATTATAGTTTAATCTTATGGCTGCAATTCTCACCTCTTTAAATGAAATCTCTGTGGCTTGAGATTCAAAGAAGATGAGCCTTTCACCCAGTATAATAATGATGAATAAGTCATCCAATAAACTGTTTTCTGGATAATAATTTGGTGTGAAGGGTAATAATTTGGTGTGATTATAGTATGACACATTAAGAAAAAATAAAGATACTGCCTTTTGCTTTTAGTTTTACAGATTCAAGTGCCTGTTTTAAAAAAATTAGGAATCTGATGGTTTTTGTACCCAAATTTTTTTCTGAGTGCGTGTTGGATGAGTGTGTAGCACTCTAAACCCTGGCCAGGGTTTATGTCTTTGTCCTTTGACACGGGCGTCTGTGCCCAGCATGCAGTGCTACTGCTAGACTCATGTGGTGCTCTTTCCCAGGTGATGACCTCACTATTTACGGGGTGGTAATGCAGCGGTGGAAGCCCTTTCAGCGAGATGTGCGCTGTGAAGTGGAGATAGTCCTGAAAGCCAACTATGTCCAAGTAAATAATGAGCAGTCTGCAGGGATCGTCATGGATGAGGAGGTCCGGAAGGAATTTGAAGATTTTTGGGAACACTATAAGAGTGATCCCTTTGCAGGTTTGTGTTTAAGGGTATAAAGCTGATAATTATGAATGACATTTCATTCAACAGTTAAACACGTTGTCTCTGATTGAGGGTAGCCTTACATGTCCCAAACTCAGCAACGGAGTGCACAGGGTAGTAGCATCGTCAGTGCCTCTAGCCACAGCCTCCCCTGAAGCCCTTTTCTGGCAAAGCCTCTTCTAGTTAGAGATCTGGAAAAATAAGGCTGACTTCCAAGAGGTTTTTTCCTTTCTAACTATTTTAACATCTTCTGCTGCCAAAATAGTTTCAGAATTTTCTCCCTTCTTTACCTTAAGTAGGAAAAATTCAACCTATTGTGACACCTTGTCTGATGTCCTTTAAATCATATGGACATCTTCACATGATTTTAGCTGAAGATTTAAAAATAGGAGCTAGGTAGAAAAGAGATGATGAAAGATGGAAAGATGCAAAAAATAAGCTTTGTCATCACAGCAAAATTGTTGATTATGACACTAAGCTATAATTACATAGATTAAAACATCACAACCTTTGAGTTTATAGAGTATTTTTAATAAAAATCCCAAATGTATAAAACACCAATTAAATCTTTAAATATCTGTTTTCATTCTTCCTTGGAGATATCTTCTGAGAAAAATAAATCAAAGGCAATAATAGGCTATTAAAAAAAAACACACATTTTCTTCTTAACATTTTAAAAAAATATTTCAAAGAGGAAAGGAGAGGGAGAAAGAAAGATAAAAACATCAGTGATGAGAGAATCATTGATCAGCTAGCTGCCTTCTGCATGTGCCCTGACCTGGAATCAAACCATGACCTCCTGGTTCATAGCTCAACACTCGACCACTAAGTCATGCCGACTGGACAGTAATAGGCTATTTCTAATAAACTTCATCTCCAATCAAAACATGCTGAACTGGACAGCTATCATTTCACCCACACAAAAAAGACCCTTATTTGCCAAGATAGAGGCAGTTTGCTTTTATTTTGTGGTATATATATATTTTTTATGTGTGTGGCACATATGATCATTCTTTTACCTGATCTATACAGAAAGAACCACAGGTCTTTATATTGTGGCTTTTATAAGCAAATCTTCTAGGAATCATATATTTTTTAATAAATATTTTTTCTTAAAATTGTTTCTTAGGATCAGGTCCTTATAAAAATCTGTAACCCTCCCTTGGACCACAGTCATTCCTTATTAATTACAACTAGAGGCCCGGTGCACGAAACTGTGCCTGTGGCGGGGGTGGGTAGTTTCCCTCAGGCTGGGCTGTGCCCTTCTGCAGTCTGGGAGCCCTCAAGGGATGTCCAACTGACATCCTTAGTTCTGCTACGGAGGCAGGAGATGCTCCTGCCACTGCTGATACTGCGCTTGCCAGCCATGAGCCTGGCTCTGGCTCACTGACGACCAGGGGGCAACTCCTGTGTTGAGCATCTGCCCCCTGGTGATCAGTGCGTGTCATAGTGACTGGTCATTCTGCTGTTTGGTTGATTTGCATAATAGCTTTTTATTATATAGGATGCCTTAGCCCAACTCTGCCTCGCTGGCTTTTCTACCACAGCAGTGGAATGGATGGATTCCCTACAGCAGTCAATTAACTTCCTCTAGGGTTTACTAATTCTTTTTGGTACCCATTGTACTGAAATACTCTCTTCACCATTTCTGCAAGCCCAGGTCATATTCCCATAGATTGTGAGGCAATTTGGATATCTTACCAAAAGGAGCTTTCATGTATTGGCCCATAAGTTGTAGAGGAAGGCCTTCTCTTCCCTTGATGGTTTGGCAGGAAAGCTCCTGGAACTGGAATCTTCAGCTAAAGGATACTCATACAATTATTTCCACCTCAAAACAGCTCTCACTGAAACATGAGTAAAAACTCAGATAAGTATAAAAGTCCCCAAACATGCAAATTAGTTACCAGCATGTGGACGTTAACTTCTGGTAACATGGACACAGACACAGCGCCGTTAGTAGTGAGTTCTGTACACGTTAGATAGGCTCAGGCAAGGCTTGCTAGACTTTCATGCTCCTCTGTTGGTTAAGCTAATAACCGAATGAAATAGCTACTTTCTTCATAAATGTGATAGGTAGAGTCTCAGATTTGGTGTTTTGACATTTTTGAAAACGGATCCTAAAACACGAATAGTCTCTTACTGAAAGGACATGATCAGAAGAATCCAAGACCTGCAGCCTGAATTGGCGAAGTTAAAGTTTATAATGATCTTAACATCCTGATACCTTAGTAACTTAGATTCTAAGTAAAACAGAATTGACCAAACTGCTCAGAGCAAATGCTGAACTGCCTCACAGGGTGGACTGGTTTTATTTCTCTGACTCCCCTGGAGAAGTTCCAAGGATCTGTATGCAAAGACTCTGGCTCCCGCAATCCAACTCACCGCTCTGAGGCCGAGCACTCTCCTTTTGTTTACACAGTGTAGTGATGTCACTGAAACCACTGCGCAGACAGTGCAGCCAGTTCTGTCTTCAGGGGTGCTAGCATGGTGAAGGAGAAAATGAGATTCTTTTCTGTCCCCTCTAAAGTGTGATAAATTTATAGAAACACCCAGGGATAAAGCAGACATTTCACATCATGGCATTAAGAAGAGAACCAAATCATTCACTGCTTTTAGTCATTTGGAAATGGTCCTCTTGATCATTTTATTGTTTTATTTATTGATTTTAGGGAGACAGAGGAAGGGAGACAGAGACAGAAACATCAAATTGTTGTTCCACTTGTTTATGCATGCATTGGTTGATTCTTGTATGTGCCTGACTGGAAATCAAACCCTCAGCCTTGGCATACTGAGATAACTCTCTACCAACTGACCTATTGGGCCAGGGCCTTTAAATCATTTTGGATGGTGGAGTGTGTTATAGGATAGGGAGGATTTCAGTTATGATATCTTAAAAATTGTTGGCAACTTCTGGTCTTTCTACCTTTTCTAGGAAGGAATGAAATATTGGCCAGTTTATGCCCTCAAGTTTTTGGGATGTATCTGGTAAAGCTTGCTGTGGCCATGGTACTGGCTGGTGGGATTCAAAGGACTGATGCTACAGGAACACGAGTCAGAGGTTAGTACCTATTTAAAACTTTTGAAAAGTTTAACACATATAAGGAAAGAAATGAGAATTTGTTTTTCCTGCGTAAAAATTGCTGATTGAGCTTAACTTTCCAAATGTAGTCTTTTAAAATTGACAGTTGTCTGGCTAATACTTAGCATAACATGTGTATATCAGTAGATACTTTCTAGAATTCCAAAAACTAAAAGAAATCATAAATTTTTCAGTGAGTAAGTTTTGTTTTAACCCCTAACTTGGGTGTCACAAAGTAAAATCTTCACATTTCTATTACTGTCTGTGTTTTTCGTCAGATCCACCATCTTCCTCAGGAGGGGAAGATCAGAGCCTAGCAAGTGCGGCTCAGTGGTTGAGCTTCAACTTATGAACCAGGAGGTTCCGATTCGATTCCTGGTCAGGGCGCATGCCTGGTTATGTGCTTGATCCCCAGTAGGGACATGCAAGAGGCAGCCCATCAATGATTCTCATCACTGATGTTTCTCTCTCTCTCCCTCACCTTCCCTCCCTTCCTCTCTGAAATTATATATATCTACACTAATAAAAGAGAAACATGCAAATTGACCGTACCTTTGCTATGCTCATAAGCCACACCCAACAGCCAATCAGGAGCAAGTATGCAAATCAACCCAACCAAAATGGCTGCAGCCACGGAGAGAACAGGAGGCTTTGGTCTCCCCAGTGATGAAGGAAGCCAAGCTTCCTAGCTGGCCCAGGCCTCCACTCAAGGCTACAAAGTTTCAATTATAGATGATAAATAAATCTCAATAAAAATGACTGCAGCCACAAAGCAAGCAGGAGGCTTGGGTTTTCCCAGAGATGAGGAAGCCACGCTTCCTGGCCAGCCGAGGCTTCCACTCAAGGCTACAAAGTTTCTGTTATAGAAGATAAATAAATCCCAGATACCAGGGCCTCTGCTTGGGTTGCTGGGGGGCATGACCAGCCTGCAAACCACCATAGGCCCCTTGCCCAGGCCACACCACACCCCAAGGGTACCCCCTCCCTGATCCGGTACAACAAGCTGGCCCCCACCGGTGCACCAGGCTTCTATCTAATAAAAGGGTAATATGCAAATTGTCACTCCAACACACAAGATGGCTGCCCCCCATGTGGACACAAGATGGCCAGCAGAGGAGGGCAGTTAGGGGCAATCAGGCTGGCAGGGGAGGGCATTCAGGGGGTGGTCAGGCTGGCAGACAAGTGGTTAGGGATAATCAGGAAGGAAGGCAGGCGAGCATTTGGGAGAGCATTCCTGGATTGTGAGAGGGATGTCTGACTGGTAGGATAGGGCCTAAACAGGCAGTCAGACATCCCTTGAGGGGTCCCAGATTGGACAGAGTGCAGGCTGGATTGAAGGACACACACCCCCACCCCCCCGTGCACAAATTTCATGCACCAGGCCTTCTCACAATCCAGGATCGCTGGCTCCAAACTGCTCACCTGCCTGCCTCCCTGATTGCCCCTAACCACTTCTGCCTGCCAGCCTGATCACCCACTAACCACTAACCTGCTAGCCTAATTGATGTCTAACTGTTCCCCTGACAGCCTGTTTGCCCCCAACTTCCCTCTGCCGGCCTGGTCACCCCTAACTGCGCTCCCCTGCAGGCTTGATCGCCCCCAGCTGCCCTCCTTTGCAGGCCTGGTCCCTCCCTACTAGCCTGATCACCCACAACTGCCCTCCTTTGCAGGGCTGGAACCTCCCAACAGCCCTCCCCTGCTGGCCATCTTGTGGTGGCCATCTTCTGTCCACATGGGGGCAGGATCTTTGACCACATAGGGGCAGCCCTCTTGTGTGTTGGAGTGATGGTCAATCTGCAGATTACGCTTTTATTAGATAGGATAGAGGCCTGGTGCATGGGTGGGGGCCAGCTGGTTTGCCCTGAAGAGTGTCCCAGATCAGGGTAGGGGTTCCCTTGGGGTGAGGGGCGGCCTGGGCGAGGGGCCTGTGGAGGGTTACAGGCTGGCCACGCCCCCTGGTGACCCAAGCGGAGGCCCTAGTATCTGGGATTAATTTATGTCTACAATTGAAACTTTGTAGCCTGGAGCAGAGCCAAGCCTTCTGGGCCGCAGCCATTTTTGTTTGAAACATTGTAGCCTAGAGTGAGGCCTAGGCGGGCAAGGGCAGGCTAAGGGTAGGCTGAAAGCTTGGCTTCTTCCGTTGCCAGGGAAACCCAAGCCTCTGTTCTCTCCAGCTCAGTGGCAGCCGCCATTTCTGTATCTTTCATAATTGAAATGTTGTAACATTGAGTGGAGGCCTAGGCCCACAGCAGGTGGAAAGCTTGGCTTCCTCTGTTCCCAGGGAAACCCAAGCTTTCCTCCTGCTCTCAGTGGTGGCAGCCATCTTGATTGAGGTTTATTTGCATAATCTGCTCCTGATTGGCTGGTGGGTTTGGTAAAGGTACAGTCAAATACGCATATTACTCTTTTATTAGATAGTATCTATATATATATATATTTTCTTTTTTTAAAGATTGGTTTAAAAGATTAGAAATAGTGTTTTTTAATGTCACCAAGTCAGTGTCCCTCCATCTGTGACTCTCAGTGTGTTTCTCTCAGACTGCTGCTCTTAGTTATCTGCCTGCTGATTCCCCTTCTGCCGGTGGGTTGCAGATATGCCATCTGCCGTTTGGTGCTGCTGTAGGTCACACATTCAGGCAAATATTAAGCTATGTGTGTAATTATGTCCAAGTGGCAGAAAGCTCTTGCCGCTATCACACTTAACTGACCTGAATCTGGCATAAAGTAGGTTTGTTATGGTATTTGTGTAGGGCATTTGAGAGTCATAATAACCAAAAACTAGACCAAAAGACTCCAAACACATTGTCAACTGGGCAGTTAGTAAGTATTCTAAAACTACGTAGTGCAGTATAGAATAATAAATGTCATAGGTTTATGTGTATGGTATGTTTTGATCACCCACTGTTTGCAAGGTACTCTGCTAAATGTTGTACCTAAATAGAAGTTTCCTATTAATACTTTTAGAAAATACATATTACTGAAGAAATTTGTTTGATCAGTGATATAATACAACCACAGGATATTCATGTTCATTTGTGTTACATTTGAAAAAGAAGAGTACTTTTAGATATTTCATTAAACTAAAATTTTTTTAAATGAAAAGATTTTCACTTAACTGTTGGAATAATAAATGATATATTTATAAAGCACTTATAAAGTCCCATATTTTTCAGTATTTTATTTATTTTAAATTCTTTATTGTTTAAAATGTTACTTTTTTCCACAATTAACCTCTCCCCAGCTGCTGTTCTCACTCCCCCTACTCCCCAGCATTCTGTATTTATTTATTTTTAAAAATCCTCACCCAAGGACATTTTCCCATGGATTTTCAGACATAGGGGAAGGGAAGGAGGAGTGGGGGAAGAGAGAAACATTGATTGGTTGCCACCTGCATATGCCCTGACTAGGCCAGGAACAAACCTGCAACCTAGGTAAGTGCCCTTGACCAGGAAACAGGAATCAAACCTGTGATCCTTTGTTCAAGGCCCTAACCACTGAGATAAACTGGCCAAGCCAAAAGTTCCACTTTTTTAAAGTGTTCAAATAAAAATATAATAAATAAGCCAAACTGGTTTGGCTCAGTGGATAGAGCGTCGGCCTGCGGACTGAAAGGTCCCAGGTTTGATTCTGGTCAAGGGCATGTACCTTGATTGCAGGCACATCCCCAGTAGGGAGTGTGCAGGAGGCAGCTGATGGATGTTTCTCTCTCATCGATGTTTCTGACTTTCTATCCCTCTCCTTTCCTCTCCATAAAAATCAATAAAGAAATATATATATATATATTAAATAAAATCAGAAACTTTATAAGCCAAATTAAAAACAAAACAAAAATGTAAACGTAGGCCTAAACATCTAGAAATAACACAGTCTATTAAGAAAATTTTTATTTTAAATGTCACTTTCAGAAATCATTTGAAGGTTGTTAATGACAGTTAACTTTGCTAAAGATATTCTAGTTAAATCTTTCCTCAAATGACCAAGTATATAGCAAAAGCATTATCTATATGTATAAAAGCCCAGTAACTGGAATGGTGGAACAACCAGAACGACCAGTGGCTATGACACACACTTCAGCAGCCAACCAGCGTGATCTGGGCCCCGATCACTGTCCATGCGCCCCATCCAGCCCAGCCCCTGATCAGCTCCCAACACTCTGATCATGGGCTGGGCCAGCCAGCCAACCACCTGCAGCCCCTCTCCCCAGCTGGCCTCACCCCTGATCAGCCCACAACACCCCGATCGGGGGTGGGACCAGCCAGCCAACTACCCACGGCTCCTCTCCCCAGCTGGCCCAGCCCAATTGGACCCCATCAGGCTGGCTGGCCAGACCCCAGCCATGCACGAATTCATGCACTAATCCTCTAGTATAAATTATATATTGTGTTGACAGTCCAAGTGGATCATTTTCTTTTTGATTAATTATACTTGTTCATAGACGTTTAAAATTGACTTTTTTTTCTAGGTGAATCTCATCTTTTATTGGTTGGGGATCCTGGCACAGGAAAATCTCAATTCCTCAAATATGCAGCAAAGATTACACCAAGATCTGTGCTCACCACAGGAATTGGATCTACTAGTGCAGGTATTTTACATGACAATTTCATTTTATGTCACTAAGAAACTAATACGTGTTTTTTTTCTTATTAAAAAGTACCTACAATATGATAAATTTCAAGCTCATTTCTGAGTTACTGCCAAAAATGGAAGGAATTATGTAGCATTTTTTTTTTTTCTCTTAATATTTTAAGAACTCCAACATCACTTATTTTCCAAAAACTTATTCTGTATATCTTTTTGCATTTTAGTTTTGAATGATGCTATTCACTTTTCTCATTATCTAGTGTTTATTTTCATACATACTTACATATGTATTACCTGGCATTGTTTGAGGAATCTATGAGCAGAACATTGAAATAAATTGAAATTAGAAGTTAAAGATTTCACTTTACGTGGATAGATGATGTTGTGCTTAAAGCATTTTTATGCTCATAGATCTCACGGGCAATGGAAGCTCCGGTGGGAGATTCTTAGGTGGAAAATTTGTTAGTATGAGGAAAGTGTCTTTTCATCATTGCCGTGTGCAGCTTTATTGTAATGATTCTTCAACAAGTACACTTAAAAGCCTTTGCAGATAGGATATCAAGATTTAATTACAAAGTGACTTTAGGAAAAATATATTTGAAAAGACATGTTTGATGCCATTTTGTATTTTTATACCATTTTGACTGGGTAAATATTTCTCCTGTTCTTCTATAATGGGCCTTTGATTTTACACATCTTATAAATGTTATTTACTACTTGTCAGGGCAGCCTAAGCCTGTGCTCAGATTTAGAAGTGTGTATTTTCAACTTGTCATAAAGCAGCAAATCTCCATTAATGATCGTACGTGAGAGCTCCATTCTAAGGAGCTCTCAGGTTTGGGAATACAACTGATGTTACATTAAGAGTTGACAGGAAAGGATTTGTGACTTCAGAGGGGCGGACAAGCTTCAGGAAGGGAAGTAGAAAAGAACATAAAGAACACTTCGTGAACATTTAAAAACTCTCTTATCCCAATGTTCTAGAGCAGTGGTCGGCAAACTGCGGGGCTCGGGAGCCACATGCAGCTCCTCTTTGGTCCCTTGAGTGTGGCTCTTCCACAAAATCCCACAGCCTGGGCCAGTCTATTTTGAAGAAGTGGCGTTAGAAGCTAAGTTTTAAGTTTTAAAAATGTGACTCTCAAAAGAAATTTCAATAGTTGTACTGTTGATATTTGGCTCTGTTGACTGAGTTTGCCTACCACTGTTCTAGTTTTATCAAATCAGCAAACAATTAAGGTGGCCCAAGTAATTATGTGGAATTTTCTTAAGTTAATTATATTCAGTGCCAAAAATGAATTAAGCTATCTTCTGAGTTTCTAATAATTTTAGAGTATTTGGAAATTTTAAAGTGAATGGCAACTTTACTGATTCACTATATTAGCACTTACCCTTTTTAAAAATTACCAAGATCATAATCCAAATATTAGGGGGAAATGACAGGTAGAAAGAATATAAGTTATTTTAGAGCTATAGAAAAGTTACTGCTACTTACATCTAGCAAAAGACCCAGATTCTTCAAACTGTGTAGCATAACCCTTTAGAGTAAAAAAAAAAAAAATCAACTCAGGGTTAAAACTAGCACCTCCACAATGAAATCAATAAGATACCGAATAATCTGTATAAAGATACACTATGGGGGGGGGGGCATTTTTATTGAAACTGTTAATATAAATATATACTTGTGTTATGGGGGTAATACTTTTAAACAGAATGTTTTACCATGGATTGAAGTTTTGAAAACTGCTGCCATAGACTTCCTGGTAAAATTAGAAACCCGAAATCATAAAACCACAGGGTAAGGCCACACGGGAGCCTAAGGTTTTATGAGCTCATAAATGAACACAGCATCTCCTCTGACTTCATGTTTTCTCAGCTCACATGATGCCCTCATTCCCTCCGACCTCTCCTTTAATCTCTTCGGTGGCATATTGTTTTTATTTATCTTCCCAGGACACAGATGATGTTGCACTATATACTATGATCAAAAAGGGGGAAAATAGTTCTAAACCTTCTAGCCATAATTCATAGTGTCTGTAAATGATGCTAAATGGGGGAAAAACTAGTTTCTCAGTTCCTAATGTTTGAATACTAAATTTTCCTACTTTAATTTTAATATTTAAATGTCTTACAGAACCATAATTTTTTAAAATATATTTTTATCGGTTTCAGAGAGGAAGGGAGAGAGGTAAACATCAATGATGGGAGAGAATTATGTGCCCTTGACCAGAATAGAACCTGGGACCCTTTAATCCACAGGCTGACACTCCGTCCACTGAGCCCAACTGGCTAGGGCAGTGGTTGGCAAACTGCGGCTCGCGAGCCACATGCGGTCTTTGGCCCTTCAGTGTGGCTCTTCCACAAAATATCACGGCCTGGGTGAGTCTATTTTGAAGTGGCATTAGAAGAAATTTTAAAAATCTGGCTCTCAAAAGAAATTTCAGTAGTTGTACTGTTGATATTTGGCTCTGTTGACTAATGAGTTTACCAACCACTGGGCTAGGGCATAGAACCATAGTTTTTAATAATAATTTTAAAGTCTCAAACTTCTGTGAAAATTAGCTATCCATTTACAATAAAAAACCTAACCCTCAGTTGTCAATACAAACCAGTACTATAATTTATCGAAACGAAAACTCAGCAGTGTAGCTCAGCGGGGCATCGTCCTGTGCACCGAAAGGTTGCTTGCTTCATTCCTGGTAAGGGCACATGCACATGTTGCAGGCTCAAAGCCCAGTAGGGGGCACGCAGGAGGCAGCTGATCTGTGTTTCTCTCCCTCTCCCTCCCTCCACCTCTGAAAATCAATTTTAAAAAATCTAAACAAACACAACTTAGCAGTGAGATATAATTGGTAATCTGGCTTATATATGCTTTATTTCCAATAAGCACATATCTTGCCCGTTATATTAATCACTGAGCTCTTCATTGGAAAATATTCCTTTTATTTTTATTTTAATACTTTAACATGTTTTCATTGCAATTAGACAAAAATAAAAATTTTTCTTTATAGTTTTTACAGTAGGATGTATTTTATTTTTATAGTCTATGAACTAGTGGATAGTACTTTAATAATCTAGCATATTAAATTTCAAAGTTTAACATTTAGCAAAACTTGCTTCACAAATTCACTATTAGAATGACAGGAAATATGTACAACTTAGATTCCATATTTAGACAAATGCCCTTTTCCCTTCCTCAAAATAAAAGCTTTAAAAAGTATAGTGTAGTATAAAAGTTTCAGATATGAAGGCACTGCATAACTCTGAATCATATGGCTAATGTCTTGCTTAACAGCAAGAGCAACAAGAATATTCTACACTTAAATTAATGGGAGCCTAAGAAATTTTTGAGGAAGGACCTAACTCTTATAAAAAAAAAAAAAGAACCTTTTGGCCCACTTAATGAATTCCTTTCCAAGACTGGAAAAAAAAAAAAAAAAAGCTTACCCGGAAAAGCTATCAAGAACATGTCCATCTTATTCTGCATGAGTGTTGGGAATAATGGAAAGAGTATTACATGTTTCCAAAACTGTAACTTACCTGTTATGATAAAGCTAAATATTCTGCCCCAAATCCAGTTTTTATATAAATGCTACCAACAGATGATCTATGAAAGCATTTTAAAGAGTTAAGTTTGTAGTATTATTATAAATCTAATGAACAGATCTAAATCATTATATTCTCCTATTCTTAAACTGAGCGAGTTTGTATCATGACATGTTGATTGCACTGGGTAATGATGTACATGACTCAGTAAGTGTTCTGGTGTCCTAAACTCTCATAAAAACCAAACCCATAGCCAGAGGACTTTATAAAGAATTAACTACACTTGTTATTATCTTAGAAACTAGGATGAATGCTATCTAACATTATATGAACTACAATAGCAGCCATAGGAGACTTCAAGATGGCCTGAAAATTCAGATTCTAAAGTTCTTGGTAGCATATAATTAGCTTCAAATCCTTCTTTAAAGACAAGCCAAAAAATAATGGAAATTCACCCCTTAAGTTAAACCAAATTTTGTTATTACAGGAAGAAACATTTTAGTTGAAGTGAAGTTTGTTCTTTTGAAGGTCAGTAAAATAGTGGTCCAAAGATTATTGTCCAAGAGGCTAAGACATCTTTACAACCTTGTCCAATAATTCATATTTCTTTATAAGTGCTTTAATTACATATAGAGAAGAAAATAATATATATGATTTAATCAGATTAGTTTCAGAAATAAAATAACACATTAGAGAAAAAATTACTTAAAAATAGTTGTATTTATATTCCACAATTTGCTCAAATACTGGTTTTCTTATAAACTTTCTACAGGATGGTTTTTAAACAAATTCTTCACATTGTGTCTTAGTGGGTATGACTTACAGAATTTCAGGGAAATAGTTCTGTGTGTTTTAATAGCTTACTCTGTACTAAAGAGATTGGAGGTGGTCACATGCAGTCCATGTGGGATTCTAACATGACATTTAGTGAGTTTTCTGATGTGGACCATCCCTTTGATGCTGAAGGTAATGCATCTGTTGAAAGAAGTGACTGTAGATTTGGATTACTGCTCTCTGCATCTTCCAGTTTTTCTGTGTTATCTTCCCAGTTAATGTGGAATCTTGTGACTCTGGGATTAGATGCCAAAATGTTCCTTTGAAGCTACAGGAAGAAGAAAATATGTAAATGGTAAACATGAAGAAAGGTACATCACCATATACAAACAGGAGCTTGGTAGAGTGGTTCTTTATATTAATACTCCACAAAGGCTAAGGTCAGATACATAGACATGTATACGTCAAAGCATCTAAAACATAACTAATAAGAAGAACTAGGGATGCTGCAAAGAAACTACTTAGCCTATTGAAAATGAGAATTCATACTTATACTATCCAAGAAAGTACCCAAGTCCTCAATACTTCTGTTTTTAAAAGGTGAACATTTCAGAGGATGCTTTCTAGAGAGATATGGTGTCTCTTCAGTAATATTTTAAGGAAAATGAAAACTTCCCTCAAATATAACCTCTTGTTATTAGTGGCTCCTACCTTTTAATTATTATGGCTCATTCTTAAAAACAGTATTCTAGCCCTGGCTGGTATGGCTCAGTTGGTTGGTAACTGTTCCATACACTGAAAGGTTGTAGGTTCAAGTCCCAGTTAGGGCACAAACCTAGGGTGCAGGTCCCTGGTTGGGGGTGTATTGGAGGCAGCCAGTTGATGTTTCTCACACCAGCGTTTTTTTCTTTCTCCCTCCCTCCATCTTCCTCTCTCTCTCCCATCCTCTCTCTAAAGTCAATGAACATGTCCTTGGGTGAGGATTTAAAAAAACCCAAACATTCTAATTTCTTCTTTTTTTTTCTATACAAGGTGCCATGCCATACAGGTAACTAATAAATTAGATCAATGCAAGGTCCTACACCAGGATTTAAAAAAAAAAAAAATTCTAGCTTTATTACTTTCAACTCTTATGTGGATTTTCTAACATAATAGTGTTGTATTCTATCTCAAAAATCACCAGTTACTAAACTGTTACAGATCTCAATAAAATCATAAAGTACTAATTATTTTTAAGAATATTAAATCACTGATTTCAACTTTTCACTCAGAAGCTAAGCTGTTTTCTATCACTAAACATATTTAATACCTTTAGCTTAAAATTGTAAGAGTAGTAGGTAAAACAAGGCAATATAGATGTTCTGAGAAGAGTGTTCATATGAAAAACAAACATAAAACTTTCCCCTGCAATTTTGAGAAGAGTTATAGACAAAATTATCATTGAATAATCAGTACAACAAACATGAATTTGAATTTCCTAAGGATTAAAATGAATAGAATTATGATGTATGGGAAATGCCATACAGAAAGCCATAAACAAAGGTGTTTTCTACAGGAGGCATTTTCAGTTCTGCAACCAGAGATTCAAGGTGCCTGACCAATGGTACTTATGACTCATCTGAAGATGAGAGTCTGAAGTCATCCATGGTAACAGAACCATGATTAGTTTTCCTACGAGGCACAAAGACCTCAAATTTATCACTTTCGTGGTACACTGTGAAGTGGCAACTGCGTAAAAAACTGTAAAAAGGAAGTCAGAACATTACCTTAGAAAAGTCTGGTTTTACTGGTGGATTTTCCCTTAATTCTGTCTCAGTATATTCATTATTTACATAATAGCCAACTCTAATAAATTCTTGACCTCGATAGGTGCATGTGATTAGCACAACTGTTACACCTACGGCATCTGCATCTGGAATGAGTCCTGGATTAGGTGCATCAGCCTAGAATGGTTTTAAAAAAGAAGAAACATGTCACAAAAGGCTGTTAACTACAAGGAAGACTGGAATCTGGTTGCCTTGAACACTACCAGTTGACGGCATCACATTGGGGAAGACAAAGGCTCATTTTTGAGACTGACCTCTAGCCAGGAAATATAGTTTACATGTTTCTCCACAGTCCACCCAAGTACCCTGGGTGCTTGAAAGCATCACTACTAAAATAAATCTGGCTACAGCATGTTGTCGTTTATGAGGTTTATGCAATATTCAATTATAAAACTTTTCATAAAATATAATAGTTTTATTTATTGCAACCTTTTCCAGTTATAATTTTTAGATCTAAATTAGCCTATCATCTGCACTGATGCCAGCATTCATTCATTACCTAAGCTCAGTTCTAGTCCTATTCCTTCACCGTGTTTTAGCACTTCAGATGATTACCCCCATTTCTAAGATAAAAATCTCAGTTAGCTTCACCTGAGATTCACACTCCCTTTAACTCCACACCTCTTACTCTTGTTCTGGAATTACACAGATTCTTTAAAATACAGTGATCTTTTATGCCTCTGCCTTGCATACACTGTCCCCGGGCCTGAAATGTTCTTGCCTAATAGCCTGAAAAATTCATCATTTAAACTTTGCATCAAATGTATTCTTCTTAGTTCAAGTATTAGAATAAATAGCAATCTTTTTTATGCACTCATATTACTTGACATAAATCCTCTACAAATGAACCCAAATATGTTTACCCTTCAACCTTGCCTGTCATTCTAAGCTTTATCTTGGGCAGGAGTCCCATCCAGTTTAGACCAGACGTCTTTCCGGACATCCTTCTGGATGAAGCTGGGGCTGTGAGGGAAGCCTGGTGCCGGAGGGAAGCTGGTGCCAGCACCTGGGGGAAGGAAGGCCTACTCTTGCATGAAGTTCGTGCATCGGGCTTCGAGTTTTTATATATAATCTCATGTCTACAGCTCTGAACACAGTGTGCACTTAGTAATTTGAAATTCGTGTATAACTCAGTTCCTGCCCTGAACTAGTTTATGATGTCTTTGGAGACACCAGAAAGGGGACAGACAGAGGGTCTGTCCTGAGAATATGTTGTTTATCTTAGAAATCCTAAGCATCCCTCCATGGAGGTGGTAGGTTATTTGCAGGGTCCCCAAAGTTTCCTGGGTACCCGGAAATGGGTAGAGATAAGACAGAGAGGTAGTTTAGTAGTGTGATGGGGACTTCCCCACATAGTGTTTACTTACCATCCCTTCAGCCAAACAGTTCTAGGCATGTTTGTGTTTTAAAATTTGTTTGCCAAAGGATTCAGTTTGGGCAAATTCAGGTAGAAAAACCTGTAAACCTCTCGGATCATTTAGGATGGAGAAGTCATAGGATAGAGAGGTCAGAGGCAAAATAGGGCAGATCAAGAGAATACTATGGCAGTTTGTTTGAGGCACAATACAAAAACTGTATTTTTTCTGCTGATAGTGGTACATTTTGTAACATTTATGGGCTGAACATATGATCTAAACCAATGTGCTTCCTCTTGCTTTTTGGCAATGTGCACTGTTACCAAGGTAAAACCAGTGGAAAACCACTAGAAGCAAATATTTTTGAATAATTTTTTTCTCCAGCACTCTAAGCCAAGAGCTTAGCAATGTTTTTAACAACATAAATACACAGGATATATTTGTAAGGATTTGTTTAAAAGACAAGGGATTTATTTAGAAGTTTTTATAATGGCATAAAAAGGTACATATATCACTCACTGCATCTCAAACTAAGTTTCTTACTACATTATGAATCAGCATCATAAAGTACAGATTTTCCAGGTTTGTGGGTCAAAGCAAATACTACTTTTTTATATAACAATTTCAAGAAGCTAAAAGAGTAAAATTTTAGTTCTAAACATAGAAGAAATAGAGCACTATTTGTCAGTGATTGTACTTGACTGCTTTATTCCTCTCGTTTAACCTTCAAAACCTTCGTCCGAGGTGGGATATTCGCCACGTTTTATAGGGGACTAAGGGAGGTTAGGGAGCCTGCCTGAAGTCATATGTGCATAATAAGCACTGAAGGGGGACTGAACCAGGTCTGTAATTGTAGTGCTCCCCCTCCACACTCATTCTCTGGTTCCCACATCTTTCGCCAAGGCTATGCGCTCACTCAATCTGGGTTAACAGCACTTTAATATATTTGAGCTTTTAAGCCATTTGTTTAGGTACATTAAGTTGTTACTTTTTCGTAAAAAGCACTCAGGCTAGGAGACCAAGAATCTGAATTCCCTGTTTAGGAGAGGGGAGGGAAAGATAGCAGCTCTAAAGATGGCATAGGTTTAGTTAGTCTTCGCCCATATCTCATGGGATTGATTATCTGAGCAATAGTATTCATTTAAAGTGGTCTCACCTGTGAAGTGAGAAAACCGGAGTCAGTGATAGGAAGAGTTCATTTTTTCTCTGAAGTCTCTTCTGTGGGTTCTACTTAACTGATGGGGCTCTTGTAGAAATGCTTGCAATAAATTCAATGGTTTTGTGAAAACCTGTGGCTGCTCTTTCAACTATTCTAAGTATCTCTGTAATAAGCATGGATAATTGGAAAGTGACTGAATAGTTTTATACAATTTAGTATGGATTTCAAAAGAAGTAACTTTTGAATACAGAAGACAATGCTGCAATCTTGGCACAGATCTAAATACTGTCAGTAACATCTGAGAACATAATTTATATTAGAATTTCCTCTCACGGTCAGTAAACAGAATAGTAGCTTTATAACAGTAACCCTTTATAAAATGTGTAGATTAGATACTTTAGTAAACTGGATTTCAATTCCAATGACCCAAGATCACACACATCTCTTTCTACTAACATACCTGTTAACCTAGTTTAATTACTGATTATGCTGACATCAAGTTGTTGTTTTTATATTATCATCACTCCTAGTGGCTGAGACGATAAAGCTGCATATATATGACTGACTACACCGATCGGCAGTGTGCATCTTTAATCTCTTTTTGAGGCTGCTGGACAGCACCCCCCTGAAAATCTGATACTGAAAGACTATTCACAGAAAAGCCCAACATTGACCACCACGTCTGAGGTTACTGCATGCTGTGCGACCCCTGACGTATCACACTAACATCTCTCGGCAAACAAATGCAAGAGGTCATGTTCCTGCATTCATGAGACTTCCGAAAATGTGAGCGAGGCAGATGAAAACGAACGCAGCAGAAGCAAGGAAAGAGAAAGGGCGACCTGCTGTGGTCTGTTAAGAAATGTATTTGGCAAACATGTTCACCGAGAGCCATCTTACCTGAAACACAAACATATGCCTTCCCGCAGGAACAGGGCCCACTAAAACAGAGTCTAAAACTTGGTCGTATTCTTCACTTTCTGCAGAGCCCACATAGATAATTTTCCATTCCAGGTCTAGGGATAAAACCAAAACATTATTTTATATTCAGTGAATATATTATGACATCAAAAACCCTTTTAATGCCCACATAGCTATTTACTGGCTGCTGCAATTGGCTTCTCATAGCAGAAAATCCAGGAAGGCACTAAATGGCTCCTTAAGAAATTCTTACATTTTGTACTAGTTTGAAACATTAGAACCTGGGCAGGTCTCAAAAACAGTATGGCCCAAAACTCTGGAAACCCTTCAGCCTTGTCTTGAGGCTGCATAAAGCAGTGGCAGAGGAAGGGTTCGGAGATATCCTTTAGTAAAACCCAGCAACATTTGTCCAGCATTTCCCAAATGTATTTGGCTATGGACCCCCCTCCCCACCCCATTCATGTCATATTTTAACTTACTAACCACACTTTGGAAGGCCTGCCCCCTGCTATGTTGCTCAGATCTCCAAGATGGGAAATTATCAGCCAACTTCCCTGTGGCTCAGAAGGGGCTTCAGCTCATAACAAAGGACCAGAGTCAGGTTTCTTCAATGCACCCTTTCTCCTCATACATTCTTTAAATTGGGAAGGACAAACCAAGCATCCTCTTGCCACTTGACAGGAAAAGGCACAAGGAAGAACAAGACACACTGAAGTGCAACTACGGCATTGTGAAATTCAATCTTCCAGATTTTGTTGAACACCCTTTAGGGTGTGTGTGCTCTGTGAGAACCCAGAGATGAGTAAAAAGACTGTTCTTTGGAAGGAGCCTCCTCTTAGGGTCAGGGGAGGGGAGAGAAACCCAACAAACACAAACCATCTGAGACCTCCTGGGCCTCAGGGTGGTCCGCAGTGTGGACTGCCTCTTGGATTCACTGACTGACTACACCATCCCTCCCAGAGGAGGGGTGTTTCTGGGTTACCTGTAGCGAGTCTCGTTAGTGTCCCCGTGAGTGGCCATTTTTATTTAACTATGTAGATATTTTCATTCCCTAAATAGATACCAGAAATAGAATAGATACTACTTATTCATACAGTATTTATAAACTACAATATATTGAACTAAATGCTCCTTTAGGTTTATGCTTTCTCTTACGAAGTCTGTAGTCATTTTCTGAGGACCTACTATGTCATTCATAGTGTGTGTCCCAGGCTAGACCATTTTATTGCCAGCTTCTAGCACATTTGCAGATGCAGTCCTGCATCTGACACCTCAACAGATCATCTAACAAAGGCAAGAAAAAGACAAATGCAGGACCAGAATGAGCAGAGGAAAATTACCATGACATTGGGGAGTGAGGGGCGTGGTGAGATTGTGCAAAGTTTAGATGATCATTAAGAAGACCTGGCTTTTACAGTAAGAGACATGGGAAGCCATTGGAGGGTTTTGATTAGAGGAGTGGCTACTATGGGGGTGAGAAGCAGTCCCATTCTTGATAAATCTTGTAAAGGCAGCAAGACTCACCGTGTGTGTGTGTCTGTGTGTGTGTGTGTGTCTGTGTGTCTGTGTGTGTGTGTGTCTGTGTGTGTGTGTGTCTGTCTGTGTGTGTGTGTGTGTCTGTGTGTGTGTGTGTCTGTGTGTGTGTGTCTGTCTGTGTGTGTGTCTTGCACAAGTGCACTTCTACAAGTGCATGCACAGGAGATAGGTGAGGGAATCCATCAGGCATTAGTTTTAGTCTTGTTCAGTTTGAGATGTCTACTAGATATCTAAGTGGAGATAATGAACAGATTTAGTAAAAGTTTGGAAATTGTAAACAGGTCCAAAAATGTCACGGAGGTGAGAAAGATTCAATGAAGTAGGTTACAAAACTAGTGGCCAATAAGGTAGGCAACCCAAAAGCCAAGCGGCAGGACTGTTTTAAGGGTGTGAACCTACTGAACTAGCCACGTTAGACTCCAACTAGGAACTGTCAAGTGGAGATTTGCCTATTTTGTTCATTTCATATGTATTTGTACCGCAAAATTTAGAGCCCTTGGGCTCCTAATTGGTATAAATTGGCATCTGTGGTCTGACAGGAACACAGTCATGATTTATAAACCTTTTATAAAATACTATTACGTGCCAGGCATTGGTCTGGCCACCTCATACCTGTTGTTTAAACCTCAATAGTGTTATGTGAATTTCATTATACCTATTATGCAAACAAGGAAGTTGAGGCTCTGAGAGGCCAAGTAATCTACCTAGATTCATAGTTAGTAAATCAAAGAATCAAAGTCAAAGTTATGTCTCCGCAACTCCAACACCTGGGCTCTTTCCAAAAATTTAACTAGGAAGATAAATCCTTCCCTTTGTAGCCATGGGGAGATAATCTAGGCCAGTGGTCGGCAAACCCTTGAGTCAACAGAGCCAAATATCAACATACAATTGAAATTTCTTTTGAGAGCCAAATTTTTTATATTTTTTATTGATTTTTTTACAGAGCCGAAGGGAGAGGGATAGAAAGTCAGAAACATCGATGAGAGAGAAACATCGATCAGCTGCCTCTTGCACGCCCCCTACTGGGGATGTGCCCGCAGCCAAGGTACATGCCCCCGACCGGAATCGAACCCGGGACCCTCCAGTCTGCAGTCCGACACTCTATCCACTGAGCCAAACCGGTCTCGACTGAGAGCCAAATTTTTAAAACTTAAACTTCTTCTAACACCACTTCAACATAGACTCACCCAGGCCGTGGTATTTTGTGGAAGAGCCACTCAAGGGGCCAGAGAGCTGCATGTGGCTTGCGAGCTGCAGTTTGCCAACCACTGATCGAGGCTGTAACTCAGGGAACACGAATGCCTTAATTTTTATGTTTATGGGATGCTTGTAACCAGAGTTTGAAATACTCAGTACTCATTTTCTAAATTAGCATCAATTGTTTTATTCTTAGATTTTTTTTTAATTTAATTTTATTCCCTTCTTCCTGTATTAGAAGCAGGGAAAGGCTCAGATGCCCTGCACAGGTTATTAGTTGAAGAGATTTACGCATTTATTTTAAAAGTTAACTGATTGTTTTACTTAATTATGGTAATCCCTTTATGTTGGGAGTGAGGGATTCACCAAGGGAATTTTCAGCTAATTGCACTACTTGGCAAGACCTGTTGTCTCTAGAGGAAAGTATGGAGTCTTTGGAAAATGTGAAAGTATGAAGCACTATGCTTGACTCTGGTACACTAAGTATTCAACTAACATGTAGCCATTATCAGAAACAAATTATTTTAAAAAGCAAGCACCCCTCTGCACTGCAGGTGTGGCGCTTTGGTTGAGCATCAATCCATGATCAGGAGGTCCTGGTTCCTGGCCCATCGGGGCACAGGCGAGGGTTATGGGCTCCGTCCCCAGTAGAGGGCGTGCAGGAGGCAGCCAAAGAATCTCTCTCATCCGTGATGTTTCTCTCTCTCCCTTCCTCTCTCTGAAATCAAGAAGAACATATTGTATATATTTATGAAGGAATGAATGAATACATACATACAAGTACTCCTCAAGGCTTTTTCTGAAACAAAGCTTTTAAAGTGAAAAAAAAAAAAAATGAGGGGTCTATTGACAAGTTAAAGTATCAAAAATGGTGGCCAATTTCTGGTTTGGGATTTGAGACAGAATTATGAAGTGAAAAGAAAAATGTTTTAAATAAAGAATTGCAATAGTATAAAAGTATGGAACCTAGAAGAAGCCTTTGCCAAGTAAACTCTGTTTCCTTAACTCACACAGCCTCTAGGTGGAGCACACAAGCATGGCACCTTTTTGAAAGATCCCTTTGCAGTTTGGTATGACTCAGCTTACTCCTTAAAAAAACACAAACTAAATAAATGCCAGTCTAGGTGCCATGGGAAGTGAAGTATACAAATGGAAGGAGGTGTGTTGTAAAAATGCTGACGGGATTTAACTGAATAGATTCCAGTAAAAAATGGAACACAGTTCCGTCTCCATGAATGGCAGGCTTCCATCGTCCAAGGTCAGGGCCCTGAAACAGCATCCTTAGTCATCTGTCTTCCTCGTTCAGAACTGGCTCCTGAAGTGAAAGTTATCATTTGAGAAATACCTGTAATCTGTATAGTGCCTAAAACACTATAGTATAAGTTGGAATGGACCCATCAATGGTTTCTTACATTCACCCATTTTTATATGCAACTGGCAATAAGATGGAAAAAATTACAGACTTGAGTATAAAAAAAATGGGGCCGGTAGCTGAAATGTTTATAGTATTACTATGGGAAAAGTACTCAAATGGTTTCAAAATAGTAAGGAAATTCCCTTTTATTTATTACCAGCGCCTACTTAGAAATTTAACAAATTCCAAAATGTGCATTACATGTTATACATGTGCATATATGCTTTATAAATGTATTTAAACTGTATGGAAGAGCATACATTAAAGTATTAACTCTGGTTACTTATAGGAATGAAATGGGGGAAGGCACTGAGTATAGAGTACTGTTACTTTTATTTTCTTAAAGCTTATTACAACGAGTGCGTATTTTTATAATTTAAAAAATTAACACCCTAAAATACATTTTATAGATTAAAAACTAATTTAAGGTGAAAGTGCTTTATATGCTTTAATTAGTACAATATTAAATGCACTTTGTTAAATAGATTTGTAAGTCCAAAAATGTGTGTCCCCGTATTTAATTTTTTAAATTACCATTGATCAAGTTAAACTTTTACTTCCTCAAATTTTGAAAATAAAGCGCTGGAGTATTTTAAGAAAATCCCAATGATAAAAGCCTTGACAAGTTTCAGCTAAGTAATTATTACTGCACATATTAAGAATATTTATCTTTTTTAATTACCTTATTATCACTTTATTACTTAGAAAAAGAGTCTAAATTTGTGCGTTGCCTTATAACTTTACCTTTTACTTCCTAGCCTGCTTTCGTGTTTTGTGTTCAGGGTGTTTGGTTATCGAGTTATTTTCATTAGATTTCAACACGTTTTAGAATTAAATCTTTTCGTCTACTTAGAAGCCAGTCGTGGTGCAGTCCTGGCAATTATTTAGGTATTTTACTTATTTCTGCTCTTGGGTGGGTTGTAACTTTACAGCTTAGCAGGGTCTTCCTTCCCGAGAGGAGGTTTCCGTCGTTGGGAAGGGAGTTCGCGCTGGTCGGGGCGAGCTGTGCGCAGCATCCCGGGCGCCGAGCCGCTGAGCCGCCGAGCATCCCGGGCGCCGAGCATCCGAGCCGCCGAGCATCCCGGGCGCCGGCGGAGCGCGGCCCGGAGCCCCCGCGGCCCGAGCCGGAGCCTGCGCCCGCCTCCCCCGCTGGTTGGTCGAGGGAGCGAGGCATCAGCGCGAGGACAGCCTCGCTCCCTCCCGCCGCGGCCGGCCATGGCCACCGGGAGCCACGGCAACTCCGGGTCAGCTCTGCTCGGACTCGCCTCTCCGCGGGGGCAGGACGGTGGGCCCGGGCGCCCGCTCGTCCCCCGCGGAGTGGAGGCGTCGTGACGCCGGGTCGGTGGCCCGATTCTCTCCTCGGGGTAAGATGGCTCCACTGCTCGCTCGCCGGCGCGACCATGTACACGCTTTCTCCCTCCCCGGCCTGCCCGTCGGGGCCGCGGGCACCGCCGAGGCCGTTCGCGACGCGGGGTCGGCCCGGCGGGAACCCCGGCCGGCGCGGCGGGCTTGAGTGCGGGTCTCCCGGGTCGCCGCCCGCCAGACAAAGCTGACAACATGGCTACCTCCGCCCGCACAAGTTCCCAGCAAGTTGCGCGGCGGCGGGCGGCCGGCCGGCCCCGGCGAACGCCTCCCGCGCCCCGGCGGCCGCCGTCCATCAACTTCAAGTTTCCCTCCGGAGCCGAGCCCGCAGCCCGCCCAGCGCCGAGCACCGGCCGCCCGCGCGAGGCCGGGCCCGGGAAACTTTCAACGTCCGCGGCCGCCACTGACAGCCCGGCGGGCGGGCGGGCGCGCACTCACCTTCCGACAGGTCCTCGATGCACTCGAAGGTGATCTCGAACTGGAAGGGGTTGTAGAAGGGGGACGGGTTGTCCAGCACCACTACATTGTTCACCTGAACCTTTGCCATATTTTGAAAGCAGCGCAAACAATGGGGACGGGGCTTGTCGCGGCGCAATCCGGCCCAGCGCGCGGCCGGCCGTCCCCGGAGAGCGCAGACCCCCGCCCGGCGCCGGACCGACGTCGTGCAGCGGCGACTTGAGAAACTTTTCCCCCTCTTTTTATTGACACGGGGACACTCCGCGGCGCGGTGCAGCTTTCCTATTCCACCAAACTGCGGCCCATTCTGCTCTGATAACTGGCAGCGTTGCCCGCGATTGGCTGCACCCGCGCTCCGGCCCTCCTCCTCCAGCGAGGCCTCGGCGGCGAGCAAGAGGGGCTCCGGCTGCCGGAGCGGCCTCGGAAACTTTAACTGCGGCTCCACCTGCTGGTGCGGCTCAGGACAAAGGCGGAGAACAAAGTGAGTGCAATACGGGCTGGGAGGCCCGCGCCGAGGCCGCCGCCGCCGCCACCACCGCCGGCGGGGGGCGGGGCGGCGCAGGCCCCGCCCCCCGGCCCGGCGGCTCCCGCGCCTCACGTCGGGCGTGGCCGCGGCGGGGAGGGTCGCGGGTCGGAAGGGGCGTGGCCGCCGCAGAGGCTCTGGGGGGCGTGGCCGAGGCGGGGAGGGTCGCGGGTCGGAAGGGGCGTGGCCGAGGCGGGGAGGTGAGCCCGCAGCTGCCTCTGCGGCGGGAGGGGCGCGATCCTGGGTGACGCCCGCCCCTGGGGTGTGCTTAGTGGTGCTTGGTTTGTTTTTTCCCCCTTTTTACGTTTGTCCAAGGGCTGTGCCGGACCCGCTTAATTCAGCAGATGTGACTCGGTTGTATCCACTAGATGAGGGTTAGCTGCCTCTGTATTGGCTGATATTAGCGGTAGAGTGAAGGATTGGTTGCAGTGGAAATAAATCATGTTTTACAGACCGATGCCCGCTCTAGAGGAGCAAAGCCATTTTGGAAATCTAGTTCTTAAGCCAGTATCTGCGTTTGGGCACGACCGGGCCATTAGTTAAATAGATACAAGATGTAGGGCGAGGAGACACATTTGCACACACACTTGTCTTGGAAAATCTGAATAGGCAGTGTTTGGGCTGCACCTCGCTCTAGAATAAGAAAGAGCCCTAAAATAAGAAAAAGATTACTAGAGATGCCATCAGTTACACCCCATGGTTCTGCCGTTGATGGGCACGACAGGAACGTAAATGGAGAGAACAGGGAAGTAAGGATACCAGAGGGCAACAGATATAAGGGAAAAGGCCAGTAGAGAGCACAGGGATATCAAGTGTGACTTTTCAAAAAATTTATGGCCCAAACTGTCAGTAAATAAAAAAGTGTGGCACCGCACGCGAGTACCAAGGAGCCTTTGCTTGATTCATGGACATTCAATGTGGATTCATTTACTCTGCTTAACTACCATTGTTGGAAAAGGGAGAGCTTTTAACACCTCTAGGAGGTTGTTGAACTGTTTCTGTTTACTAAGTGAAAGTGGTGTGAAGGTGTAGGTTAAACCATTATTTTTCTTTAAGAGCTGTGAATGAAACCATTGAACTTGGCGAAAATTATTTGTTTTGGGGGGGAGGGTGACACAAAGTTTTCTTTAATAATTCTTTGGGAGGAATGGATGCCACACTTGCACTCAATTAAGAGAAACATTTTATCAACACACAAGTCTTTTTATTTTTTCCCACTTATCATGCCATGAATTCATAGGGAATAGGTTCCAGCAGCTCAGGCTTCTTTCCATTGGTTCTCACAAAGTGTGCTTCTCTGAATGGAGCAGGCTTACGCTGCCGTGGAACCCAGCTACCTTTCTCTTAATATGGTCAGTACGTACATTGATTCTCTTGGGAAGAATCTTGCCCTTAACTTGCTGGTTCACAACAATGCCCACTGCATGCTGGGTGACATTGTAGAGTCTTCCGGTTTTGCCATGGTAACATTTGTGGGGCATTCCTTTCTGAACAGAGGCCATTCCCTTGTAGATTTGCGTGTATGTGGCTAAAGGAACAACTTGTTTTCTAAAAGGCCTAGAGAACATTTAGTGGGTGCCTCTCCTCTTTCCTTTTGTCCCTCTACTGGGGATGGAGCCCAAAACCTGAGCATGTGCCCTTGATCAGAATCGAACCTGGGACTCTTCAGTCTGCAGGCCCACACTCTCTCCACTGAGCTAAACATGCTAGGGCCTGATGGTCTTTTGAAAGTTATTATTTGACAGCTAATACCAGGACTTTCCACATTTAGGAAAACTTAGAGTGAGGGTCCCATTTTATTGTCAATGGATTAAGTAATGAAATCAGACCTACCAAAAAGATGGTTTCCTCAAGCCCAATCGTTTGTGCCTTAAGTATGAGTCATACTGTGGTGATATGGTATGTATGTGTAGATAACATTTTGATCCTCAAGACATCCTGGAATGATAGAAGGGTAAGGTGTTACCATTCCCATATAATAAAGGAGGACAGTGGTGCTCAGAAACCTGTTCCTTTAATCGCTGACCAAATGCTTCTCTACTTTCTGTCCACTGTATCAGATAATACCTAAAGTGGACTTTATGTGTAGAAAAAGCAATTGATATCACTTCCTGGAAGAACCCACAGGCTGGCAGACACTGTAGTTATGACTTGATTAATGAACTCTTGAGGAACAAAGCTCCATGAATGAAGCTGGCCCAGGTGTATACTGGGAGGTGAGAGGAGGCCCAAGCCAAGGCAAAGCTGTGGGAAACTCCCCATGAGGCACCGCAGATATCAGGCCGCCTATTGCAGAAGGGGTGGCTTGGGGGAAGGGAGAGAGGGCGGAATGAATCCTGGAATTCATCTTCACGCTTTATGGTTTCCATATTTATTATATAATGTGTATCCTCCTCCCCCATTTTTTGCTCCCCCTCGCTAATAACAGTCTCATGTTTTGTATTGGTCACTACCCACCATTAGGTTACAATTTTGGTGAAGATATAAGCTGTGTCTGAGCCCTTATCCATAGCTGGACTATACTGTTATTAAACACCCTTTGGATAGCTATCAATGAGATCATTGTCCTTTCTGAAGCGCCATAATTATGTTTGCTGTTGACAATATGTTGATGTTAATATTCTGACAAGAAGAATATTAATGGAAATGCTTAGTAATTATTTTGTTTCATGAATCTAGTTTTTTACCATGTTCTTAGTCCTCTTACCTGAAGCTCCTTCTAAACTTGTTTTCCTCCTGACCTCACTCTCCACTTATAATACATCTTCTCATGTTTTACATTCCATTCTTTCCTCTCTTAACTGTCCACCTCTCCCATTCATCAGATAACCAGGAGAAATGTGGTCATAAGTAGAGAGAGGATTCAAATCTTTAAAACGTCTCTTGGCTAGACTACAGCTTGCACAAAACCACTGCTAAACACAGCAGCTTTTTTAGTTGGTTACTATAGAGACAAATGGCACTAAATGGAGATATGCTTGACTGAAGTTAGGGGAGTAAGCTTTGTGAGATTGGATGCCTTATATGCAGAATTGTCTAAAACAGGCCAAAACTAGAAAGGATAGGAAGAAGAAGGTTTCTCAAATGAGCTGATAGGTAAATAATTGGTGGATTTAGGTTGGTAGTTTTGTGACTGCTCAAGTCTTGAATACAGCATAAAAGAATCTACCTCCAAGTACCTCTATCATGACTACACTAGAGACCCGGTACATGAAATTTGTGCACAGGGGTGTGAGTCCCTCAGCCTAGCCTGCAGGGGACCCCTCGAGGGATGTCCGACTGCCCGTTTAGGACCGATCATACTGGGATCGTGCCTAAAAGGGCAGTTGGACATCCCTCTCACAATCCAGGACTGCTGGCTCCCAACTGCTCTCCTGACTGTCTTCCTGATTGCCCCTAACTGCTTCTGCCTGCCAGCCTGTTCATTCCCTAACCACTCCCCTGCCAACCTGATTGATGCCTAACTGCTACCCTGCCATCCTGTTTGCCTCTAACTACCCTCCCCTGCAGGCCTGGTCACCCCTAACTGCCCTCCCCTGCAGGCCTGGTCCCCCCACCTGCTCTCCCCTGCAGGCCTGGGTACCCGCTCCCCAACTGCCCTTCCCTGCAGACCCGATTGCCCCCAACTTCCCTCCTCTGCCAGCCTTGTCACCCCTAACTGCCCTTCCCTGCAGGCTTCATTGCCCCCAACTGCCCTCCCTTGCAAACCTGGTCCCTCCCAACTGCCCTCCCCTGCTGGCCATCTTGTGTCCACATGGGTGCAGTCATCTTTGACCACATGGGGGCAGCCATCTTGTGTGTTGGAGTGATGGTCAATTTGCATATTACTTTATTATATAGGATTAGATAGGATAGAGGCCTAGTACACGGGTGGGGGCCTGCTGGTTTGCCCTGAAGGGTGCCCTGGATCAGGGTGGGGGGTTCCCTTGGGGTGTGGGGCAGCCTGGGCTAGGGGCCTGTGGTGGTTTGCAGGCTGGCCACGCCTAACTGCCCTCCTCTGCAGTGGAGGCCCTGGTATCTGGGATTTATTTATCTTCTATAATTGAAACTTTGTAGCCTTCAGCGGAGCCAAGCTTCTTGCTCACTCATTGGCTGCAGCCATTTTTGTGGGGATTTATTTGTCTTCTATAATTGAAACTTTGTAGTCTTAAGCGGAGGCCTGGGCCCGCCAGGGTGTGTGGAAAGCTTGGCTTCCTCCATTACCAGAGGCAACCCACGCCTCCTGCTCTCTCCAGCTCCATGGCTGCAGCCATTTTTGTTGGCATTTATTTATCTTCTATAATTGAAACTTTGTAGCCTTAAGCAGAGGCCAAGGCAGGCCAGGGCAGGCGGAAAGCTTGGTTTCCTCCATTGCCGGGGAAACCCAAGCCTCCTGCTCTCTTTGTGGCTGCAGCCATTTTGGCTGGGTTAATTTGCATACTATCTCCTGATTGGCTGGAAGGCATGGCTTGTGGGTGTAGCGTAAGTTCAGTCAATTTGCATGTTACTCTTTTATTGGATAGGATAGTGACTTTTTTTTTTTTTTTTAATAACAGCTATGCTACCATGAACGTTTGTGTATAAATTTCTGTTGGGGTGAGGGCATATGTTTTCATTTTTCTGGGTCTTAAGAGTGGAATTGCTTGATCCATATAGTAACTCCTTATGAGGAACTACCAGGCTGTTTTCCAAAGTGGCTGCACTTATATTCCCACCAGCAATGAATGAGCATTCCAATATCTTCACATCCCTCCCAACCCTTGTTATTAGTTTTTTTTATTATAGACATTGGTGATGTGTGAAGTAGTGTCTCATTGTGGTTTTGATTTACATTTCCCGGGGGCTAAAAATGTTTGAATGTTTTTCATTTGCTTACTGACCATTTGTATATCTTCTGTGGAGAAATGTCTCTTTGTATCCTTGGCCTTTTAAAAAATTGGGTAATTTTTTTAAATTGAGCTGTAAGAATTCTTTATTCTAAATACAAGTCTTTCATCAGAGACGTATTGATCAGGTTTGGGAAAATTGTCTCCTCTTCTGTGGTTTATCTTTTCATTCTCTTGGGGGTGCCCTTTGCAGCTCTAAGCTTTTATTTACTTAGTTATTTTTACTTTTTTTATTTTTAGAAACTTTATTTTTCATCAACCTTATTTTAGTTCTGTTAAGAATTTGTGGAAGAACAGCTTAGGACAACTTAGTAGTTGTTGCTACCCATTCGGTAGCCTGAGCAGTGCGGGCTGCAGACCAGTCTTCAGTGGCAGGCTGAGCACCCCAGTCTTCTGTAGGAAACTGCTGAATGGGCACAGAGCAGTCTGCAACCTCCGGCTGAGTGGCAGTGAACTCAGGAGCAGGAGCAGTCCATTCACCCTGAAATTCCTCCTTGGTCACAGCCTTCTCAGCAGCGACCTGCTCTTCCTTTTCAATCTCTTCAGGATCTCTGTAGAAGTACAGATCCCACATGACTTCCCACGGCTGTTCACGGGAGATGGTGCCATGCATGCGTGGTAGTTCCCGGGCCAGCATCCTCATCAGACCCTCTGGGTGAGCCCCCTGGTTATGGCAAGGGATGGCAATGTGCGCGTAGCACAGAGGAGAGTCTGTGATACACAGAGCGTTGGTGGGCAGGGTAACATGAGACGGCTCTCTGAGAGGCTGGTGGTCAGCCCGGGGGTCAGTAACCACCAGAAGTCTTGGCTCCCGGAAGGCTGCCTGGATCTGGTTGGTGAGGGTTCCAGGAGTGAAGCGGCCGGCAGTAGGAGTGGCTCCAGTGGCAGCAGCAAACTTCAGCACAGCTCACACAGCTCGCTGGCCAGTATTCCTGGACGCTATGACTCACGTCAGCTGGTTTCTGTGGCAGCAATGGCACGGGCTGCCAGGAGCAGCTTCCCCCAGGTTCTCCTCAGACTGATGATGTGATGCCATCACTTTGCCTCTTGTGGATGCACTGTTCCGTCTGGAAGTCAAGGTTGGTGCCACCTAAGTGGGTTCCTGCTGCAAGGAATTTGAGGACATCCTCCTCCTCCATCTGCAGGACGTCAAGGGCCCCGGACATTGTCGTTTCCCTTTCAGTTACGTGGGTGGGATCCGAGAATAGCGCTGTAGTGGTTTGATCTCTGTAACTTTTTACTACTTCTTAGACTTTCCATCTCTCTGCTTGTAATATCAGAGAAAAAGTGTCAGTATTTAATGTGAGAACCTGGAGTTTTTAATTCGCAGAATTGTCCACACTGAGCCTCTGGCAATTTGAGAATTATGGTTCAGATTTTCCTATCCCAGTACAGGTTCCCATGGAGGTTGCTGCTGTAGTAAGTTGGGATTCTCTGTCTTTATGTCTTTCCAATTTGGGGAGTAGGGGTTTGACTCGTGACCTGATTTCTCTGATGGATCTCAGAATTATTGATTTCACAGTTTGTTTAGAGTTTACTTGGTGTTAAGATGGAGTAGTAACTTCTAAGCTCCTTAAATGGTGGATCCGAAGTCAGATTTTTTTCCATAGATTTTACATTTTTCATTTAGGTCTTTAATTCATTATGACTTAATTTTTGTATTATATGTTAAGTATGGGTCAAGATTGATTTTTTTTTCTTTTTGTATAAGGCTATCCAATTATTTGTGGAATGGAGTATCCTTTCTCTATTAAATTGCTTTTACTTTTATATACTAGGCCATATATGTATGGCCCTGTTTTTGGACTCTATTGTATTCCATTGTTCTATCTGTTTATATTCTTTCTCCATTACCACTTTGAATTGATTGCTCTAGCTTTGTAGTAAATCTGGAAATGGGTCATTTGAGACTTCTGATTTTATTTTTTGGTTGACTCTTCTGTTTTGTTTTGTTTTTTTTGCTTTTCCATATTAAATTTTACAATCACCTTATTAATTTCTAGAAAGAGAAAAATCTTGCTAGGATTTTGTTTGGAATTGTATTAAATCTATAAAGCATTTTGGGGACAGAGAGCACTTTGGGGAAATACCTTAAAATATTGAGATTTTTATAATTCATTCAATAAATATGGGATATCTCTATTTGATTAGGTCATCTTCATTTTTTTTTTTTCAAAATGTTTTATACTTTTGCATACAGGTCTTACACATCATTTTAAAAATTTATATCCAGTTATTTCATATTTTTGAATGCTATCATAAATCTATTATTTTTAAATTGTAATTTCTATTTTTTCTAATATATAGACATATGATTAGTTTTTGTATATTGACTTGCAAACAGAAACCTTGCTATATTAATTTATTAGTTATAGAAGCTTTATTTTAATTTTTGAAATTTTCTACATAATCTTATTGTCTGTAAATATATATTTTTTTAATTTTGTTTTTCCTTTTCAAGAAAAAGAGTTGAGAGCAAATCTCCTTGCCTTGTTCTGATCTTGGGGGTAGAAAGGATATGGGTTTCTAAGCATTCAATCTTTTATCGTTAAGTGTTAGTTGATTTTTTAAAATACACTTTATCACATTAAAGGAGTTTTCCTCTATTCTTAGTTATCTGAGAATTTTTTTTTTAATCATGAATGATCGTTGAGTTTTGTCAAGTGTCATTTCTGTATCTATTGAAGTGGTTGTTTGCTTTTTCTTCCTCAGTTGATGTGGTGAATTGCTTTGATAAATCTTTGAAAATTAGTCTTGTATTCCCAAAATAAACCTAGTTTAGTTATGATCTATTACCATTTTATGTATTGTTTAATTTGCTTTTTTTGCAGATTTTTGAATCTATGTTTATGAGGGATACATGTCTGTAGTTTTCTTTTACTATATCTTTATCTGTTTTAGATATCATGATAATGCAGGCTTCATTAACTGAGTTGGGAAGTGTTTCTTGTTTTTCTACAGTTCTAAAAGTTTTGTATAGAATTCGTACTATTTCTTCTGTAAATGTTTGGTAGACTTCATGATGATGTCATTGTAGCCTATAGATTTGTGAGTTGCACATAGTCAATTTTTAAAGTAGATATAAGATAATGCAAGTTTTTTTTTAAGATAAACTTTTGACATTTTATATATTTCAAATATTTTGCCAACTTCATTTAAGTTATTAAACTTAGGACATAGGTTGTTCATTTTATTTCTGTATTATTAGTTCAGTATCTATAGAATCTACAATGGTGTCCCGCCTTTCATTCCTGACATTTGTAGCTTTTGTCTTCTGTTTTTTCCTTAATCAGTCTAGCCAGAGGTTTAACAGTTTTTTTAATCAACAGTAGTTATTATAAATTGGGGCCCAGTGCACGAGTTAGTGCTCTATGAAAGGAACTGTGGGCCCTTGGGCTACAGTAGGCACATGGGCAGGTCTCGTCCCATCCTCCACGCCCCCTCCTGGCCTCTTACCCCCCTCCCCAAACAGGCCCCTTGTCCCCTGTCTGCTGGCAGCCCTGCTCACACCCACTGATAGTGCAGAGCAATTGGGACCAGCACCAGCAGAGGGTGCAAGCTGGGCCAGCACCATCAGCAGGTGCGAGCAGCAGCTGATGCTCCAATCATCCCTAAGGAGCAGGGGGAGGTGGAAAATCCCTCAGGGGCAATCAGGGCCAGCAGCTGCCATGTATAACCACTGACATTGTCAAGTGATTGGGACTGGCACAAGGTGCCAGCAGCAGGTGCATGTGGCAGCTCCGGCACTGGCTGCAGGTGTGAGAGCCTACTGCCAGCTCTGATCACCCCTCAGGAGCAGGGGGAGGTAGAAAAGCCCTGAGGGGCAATCGGGGCCAACAGCCACTGATCGCACCCACTGACAGTGCCAAGGGATTGGGGCCAGTGCTGGGGGCCAGCAGGTGGTTCGAGCAGCGGTTCTGGTGCTGACAGTAGGTGCATCCTGGGCCAGCGCTGGCAGCAGGTGTGAGGGTTGGGTGGAACCATGGCGCATGGGAACAAAGAATTTTCAGTAACCACCAGAGGCTCACCCTAATGACAGCAGCCAGTCTAGCACCCCCGCTGACCTTCTCCATCATCCCACTGCTGCTGACACCACCATGTTCCATGTTCTGCCTTCTGTTGCCAATGCCCGCCATGTTCTGCCTGCGCCCCCTAGTGGCCAGCGCATGTCATGGCAACAGGTTGTTCAGTACCGCTGTTTGGTCTATTTGCATATTAGGGTTTTATATAGATAGATAGATAGATAGATACTCATTATGTATCATACAGCTTTATATTCTTTTAAAATATTCAAGAAAGAATCTATTAAATATTTTCCATTGTTATCCTCTTTTGTATGTGGATAAACTTAGGCCTTAATATGTTATGAAACTCCCGACTATATGATAGCCAGAATGACAAATCCAGATTCAAATCCAAGTCTAGGTGACTCCAAAGGCTTTGCTTCTGACCACTCTGCTTTATTGACTGGTTTAAAGGATGAAGAAAAATCAGATAAGTCCTATGAAGGGAATACTCTGTAACTGGGAGCAAATTTTTCATTTTCATCATTGGACTAATATTCACTCTTCTCTGGCTTTGGACCATTCTCTATAAACAGTACATAGTACAAAACCTCTTGTAATAAGGTCTCTGGAGATCTGTTAGCTCCTTCTAAAAGTGGCGACCGCTCAGTGAGGTTATCTGCCAAGAAGAGGCAAAATGTGAAGACTTCTGGTTGCCACAAAATACTTTCTAATGCCTATTAAAATTTCAGAACATGCAGGATATTCCAAGACCTTTAGTAACAACCTGAAATAGTTGTTCTGATGTCATCCATTCTTGGTGTAGTACAAATAAAAGCTTTGATTCTTTAACTTTCCTGCCCTTTAAATGTAGGTATTTATTTCCCTTCATAGGTATAAGATATGCTTTTGAAAGTAAAAACGGACACAACCTGCTTGTTTCCTAGGTCTGACGGTGACTGCTGTGAAAGACTCAGGCGAGTGGAATTTGGAGGCTGGGGCCTTGGTGCTCGCAGACGCGGGCCTTTGCTGTATCGATGAGTTTAACAGCCTCAAGGAGCACGACAGAACCAGTATCCACGAAGCAATGGAGCAGCAAACCATTAGTGTGGCCAAGGCTGGGTAAGTGTAAATCTTTGTGAGTCGTTGAGATTGGTTAATACGTGATTGTGGAAAATGTGAGCCTTATTGAACTGTAAGGTATGCTTAGTCCCCTCAGAGACACAGTTATCACCCTTCAAAACACATATTAATTTTCCCACGAAGGTGAGTGAGGGAAGCAAAAATTAGTTGTTGGCACAAAGAAAGGAAAACTAAAGTGTAAGATAAATGTAAGTTGATTTAATTCATATAGGGGACTTTTGAAGAGCTTTCAATTCAGGCTCCAACCTATTATCTCATTCAATAATTGTGTGTCTACTCTGGGTATATTATTATGTTAGGAATTTTGAAAGATTCAAAAAGACAAAACATGTCTGCTTTCAATGGTATTCTCCTTATATGTCTCCCCCCCCCCCCTAATATATCTTGCTAGAAGTTGATCACAGCTTATAGGAAAGTAAAGAATAGTATATATTAGCATCAGATGAAGTACCTGTTGTGACTTGAGGAGGTATGTGGATCCTTGGCTATACATGACCAAAGAGAGAGAAAAATAAGCAAGTTCAAGTAGAAATTCAGGCCCTGAGGTGGTTATGGGAAACTTTTTTGGCTACAAAGGCTGACAAAGCAGGCTGCCAGGTCAGCCAGGCAAAAGAAAGAGGCAGAACTGTCTTAGCCTTAATGCTACCATTTAGGTGTGAGGCCAGCTGAGCAGGCAGATATGGCTGCCAGCAGTCTTCAAACAGCAGTGGTTACTTGGGAGGCAGGCAGACACTGGTGTTATAGATTATCTGAGACCTATTTATATACACTCGCTAAAAGGAAAGGGGGCCAGGGGAGGTAAAGGCAGGCTATGGCGCAGAGGAAAAAGGTACAAGAAAACTACAGAATTATTAGCAGATCTGTTCATGTTACTCTATATTCATTCAGTATGTGAATACGCTGAGCCGGCTGTATGCCAGGCCCTGTGCTGGACACTGAGAAGCACCAAGATGAATACCACACTGTTTGCTATTTTGTTGGGGAAGATAGACACAAGAGCATCAATGTGATAAATGCATAATAAAAGTGCTATGAGAGAACATACTTTAAAGTAATTAATGCTTCAAAACTACTTGTCAAGGGAAAGCTGAGATAATAGTTTACTAAGTGTCTTCAAGTCTACTTTGTCTTATCATTATGCCTTCATTTAATTAGTACCTTTGCTAATTGGTGGAATCTATGGTTTATTTTGATATATCTTTTCCAGATGAAATCTGGAACATTTTGAAAGATTCCTAAAAGAAAGAAAGAAAGAGAGAGAGAGAGAGAGAGAGAGAGAGAGAGAGAGAGAGAGAGAGAGAGAGAGAGAGAGAAAGGAAGAAAGAAAGAAAGGAAGAAAGAAAGAAAGGTTCCTAAATAACACTGCCATCAGGGAAAATGGGGACAAATGCTAAGAGTATTTTAGAAAGGGAGAACATTGGCAGTGCTATATGATAGGCTACGGAATAAATCTTTATAAGTGAAAATATTTTATTAGCCACTCCTACTGCCTTTACCCTTTGCAGGTAGGAATTAGAATGACTCTTCTGTGCTATGCTAAGTTCCAGAAGTAATACTCTTGTCAGCAGTTCACTATGACCCCCATTGACTGGCCAGTCTTGTCATTACTATAACCCTTCATGCACTGGAATGATGCTTTTCACACTAATTTTGGTGAAGGGCAAGTTTTAATGTTTTTTCAGTTCATTATACCAATATTTTTATAAAATACAAAAAAAATTATTTTAAAAATGAAATAAAAAAGCAAAGACACCAAATATAAGTCTAAGTTTTTCATCCACTCAGGAGGGAGAAAACAGTAAGCACATGTCACTCCTAACAAGAAAAACCCAACTGGCCAACAAAATCATGTCTTGAACTCTTAAAAGAGCTGAGTTTATAAGGAAATCAAGGGAACTTAACTCCAAAGTGTGACAGACCCTCCAAGGAGAGATGAGGCACCAAACTGCCGTCCTTGACAGCTCATAAGGGGAAGAAATGGCTTCCGTCGAAGCAAATAAGGAGAAATAACTACAATTTATTTTAAATTCCTCACTCCCAAGTTCTAAGATTTCCCTTTTGCTGACCAGCAATGTAAAGGCTTCTGTGCCCTAAAATACGCATCTTTCACTGAGCCATTGTCCTCAAGACCACGTCAAGTTTCCTTGGAGAGTTTTGACACCTTGCAATATAGTTCCCAGGATCTCGTTTTCTGTTTTCTCCCTTTCACGTTTCTCAAAGTCTGACTGATTGTGAAGGACTTACTTGAATTCAATCTCCGCACAGATGTTAGTGTGAGCCACTGGATCAGAACATCTGGCTGGCCTCCAGGGCTGCAGGGATTCTCAGATTTTTTAAATGTGTCATTTCATACACACTGCATAAAGTTATAGGTTCATTTTTAAAATGGGAACTACACACTTCATTATCCCATAGAAACGGTTTTTTGGGGTAGAGGTTAAACTTAATCCATGTGGTGGGCATATACCTGCAAGGGTATGTCATAAGCCTTGTTTCAGATGTGCAGGAGGCTGGGAGGGAACCAGCCAATGTGATTTCTGCAGTGTGAAAACTTGTATGGGCAGTCAGAATAGAAAAAATGCTAAAACACTAAGAGTGGTTAGCATGCCTAGAGTCTATTAAAAATGTAATTTAATAGTTGTCATTAGCCATAATATAGGTCTCAGTGAATCAATCAGTGCATGTTTGAGAAGACCAATAATTTTGTTGTTCTTTGGTTATGTTACTTAAATATGAAACCATTTTCAAAATTTGGGATTTTTAAGACCTTACATTTGTCCTGGCTGCATTTAATATGTGATAGACAATGTGAGGATTATAACAATAAGTGACAGTCCCTCAAGGAAGATCAAATTTAATAGGAAAAAAAATAAGGTAAGTAAATAAATGCCTAAAACATCAGGAAGTACTTACTATGCAGGAAGTACTTAGGATTAGACTGTGTCTTTGTATCTGTGTTTCAAAAGCCTCATTCAGTTTTGAATGCAGTAATGTTTGTATCACAGGTCTGCAAGCACCAGGCTTATACAGTACTCTGTCTTCCCTTCTTTCAAAGGAGCAGAAACCACTCTGTCCCTCTTGGCACCGTCCCCAGGCCTCTCTGTGCTCCAGGCAGCTGCCTGACTTATTACCCCTCACGGTTTCCGCTTCCCCTGCCCGCCCCTCTGCTTTTTTCGCTGGCACTTCTGCTGACTGCTCCTCAGGCAGCCATTTTGCTTCACATAACCCTTCCTTAGCCCCCTTCCTTAGGCTTACTCTTGTCTTTTTTTTTTTTTCCAGTTACCTCAGAAATAATTCACCACCTTCTTTCTCTCTCTGCTCGTTCGTTTCCTTCTAACACCGAGAACTGCTTTAAGATCAGATACCTTACAGATATCCAGGAGTCTCCACAGAGGTTTCTCTTTGCTGATGTAATGCTGATGACCCCCACCCGTCGCACATGTACTGTCTGCTGGCGCTGTGTTGAGCTTCCTCATCTGCCAGCATCTCCACTGTAAACCAGTGGAGGCAGAGACCAGCTGTGTACCTTTGTGAATTCTCAGTGTCACTCTTTGCACACAGGAAATGGCTTATAAATATTTGGAGATGAAGAATAATCAATTCCTTTCACCTACATTGAAAATAGTTTTAAGGAATTATTTCATATGTAATTGTATTTGATCTCATTGCCAGTATTGCAGCAGTATGCCTTTTCTATGATAAATGCCAACAGCCTCACTTCAACATGGATTACATGTGCTTTGGTGGGACTCATTAGGAAACACTTATTACATTGTTGTTAGGGCAAACGGGATTCTACCTTTACAAAACCATTTGGGCACATAATTTATAAGATGTGGACTATCTGTTCAGAGTATTTCCTTTTCAGTAATTTTTCTTAAAAGGGGATTTAGTTTTCAGTGAAAGTACTGTGTTTGTCTTTTGCTCCTTTAATGGGTGTTTGTCTTCTTATGGCACTTAACACACAGTGGGATTCTCAAACGTTTCCAGTCTCAGGGCATGAGGTAATTGCTGGAGCCAACTGGAAATAGACCGGGGATTAACAAACGCAGCACATGTCTGATGCCATGTGCCATGACTGCGGAGAGGCAGACACGCTGCCAGAATTAAAAACGGTCATCAGCAGCAGAGCAATTTATAGGGGAAAATGTTACACTTGTTATTGTCAACGAATATGCTATATTACCTCGAGGACTTGCCCATCATTAGTAAGTTTAAAAACAGTAAGCCAGGCATACCCATACCTATCTTGTCACTGCTCCATTTAGGACAAGCGTGTCAAACTCAAAGGCTAACATGGGTCGCAAAAAAAAACCCAAAAGCTTTAATTATCATAGAAAAGTAGGTTTATTTCGATAGAGACATGCTGAATACAAAGGGCTGACATAAATGAGTAATTGTTAACATAAAACAATTTAACATTTTAATAAAAATTAATATTTTTTCTTGATCATTAACTTACCAGACACTGAATAACTGCACAAAGTAATAAGTGTAATGCAAATAGACAGATTTTTCGTGATCTTTGAAAGCACAATATTTTCTGTTGCACACACCAAACAAGTCAGTCCAAGACTAATGACATGGCCATCAGCTGCTAAAATATTCACTGCTGGTGTTAGTGGAGAGAAATGGTGCGCCTGTGCAAAAGGCACGTAAGGGAAATGAATGCAACACGATTATAGTCATCAGTCATTAGCGAACGTTGTAGCTTATTATTAATACCTAGTGGCCCAGTGCACAAAATTCGTGCACATCAAAAGGGTATTAATTAGAGGAAATATTTTAATAGTGCTATTTGCCCTTTCTCTACAATAAAAGTGTGAGAGATAAAAGGTAATGAGTACAATGTATATGAAAATAATACATTATTTCATTAATAAATAAATAATAACAAAATGATATAACAACAATACGAATCCACAATAAACTGTTGAGTTAATTTTCCTGCATTTAAAATAGGATTGAACGTGTCCCTCACAGAGAGATGAAATCCATAATACTGCATTTGGGTGACTCGTGTTCTTACATTTTGTCTAGTATTATTGTTGAGTACACTGTTGTCTCTGAGTCTTAATGCAATATCTGTTCCCCAACCTTTTTCACCATGTGGAAAAAGAATAGGCTATGTCATTGCATCTAATGTAGGAAACAGGATATTGATTCATTTCACTTTAGTGGCATTTGTATTATTGGGATCTGGTTTACAATGAATGAGCAAGTCCCTTTCAAAAGGAGGTTCTCCATCTTCGTTTCTGAATATGACAGCAACCTCGGTTACACAGGGAGAATTATATCTACCTGGTTCACTATTACGATCATATTTAATTGCCATAGTTACTTCTGTGGGAGCTATATCTTTTGCTGCTGCTTCAGATTGGGCTTCCTTTTCTACCTCATGTAGCATCTTGTACGATTTTGTTAATTCATTTATTTCATGCGTGAGATTGTTGATGTTGATCATGAGTCTTTCTGAGCAGGCCTGGTTTTCTGGAATTGCTAATCTTTTACATGTAGCTTCGGCTGTATCCAAAATATAGAGTTGAGCAAACTTCCGAGACACATCATCAGAAGGATGTAAAGTTCCAGTACGATGATAAACTTGTCCATGTATTCGAAAACAGTATGGCCCATACCCTGATGGCGATGCAACATTTGCACCCATGGAAGCAAAAGTAAAAGAACTATTTATAGATCAGATGTTTTCCATAAAATTTTTACTGTCAGAATCTTCATTTGTCATTAATCTTTTTAAATATGGCAGGTAATCTGGAAAATGCATATCATTTGAACAGACTTTCCCTTTGCTACAACATCGAGTAAATTTCCCATCAGATGGTTTTTCATCCGAGAAATTTAGTGATAGGCAACATTCACATCTAACAGTCATTTCACCACAACTATGTTCGAGAATTGCATCCTCACGTACTCCATTTTCGCTGAGAAGGCAGTTCCTACCACTCTTGCTAGTACTTGTTGATGACTGTTCTTTAGACATATTCTGTCTTCGCCACCTCCTTCTTTCAACTTCAAAGGCACATTGTTCTTTAGACATTTCCTGTCGAAGATGCCAGTGTTTTTCGGCTTCAGAGCAACGTTTTTCCAATAGCTGCTCTTCAGGTACATTCTGTCGCAGACGTCGCCTTCTTTCAAGATCAGACGCATGTCACTCTTGAGACATTTTCTGTCAATACTGTCAGCACCTTTCATACAGTTCCGTTGTATCAACAGTTTTTCTTTGGCCGTAGTCCCACCTGTCTATTGCCTCGTTCTGAGATAGAGGAGGCCTTTCAGCAGTGTGACCAATCGCTGATTTGGACAGATTCTGTGGGGGTGGGACTTCCTACCTGTTGTCAGTTTCCACAGCTGGGATGCTGAAGCTGGGACTCCAGGGTCTTCCCTCTGGTGATTGCCTTCGTTTTTTCTGGCATACAGCTGAAACCACACGTAAAACATTACCAATGCCAGGGGCCTCAGTTAGACGCAGAGGTGGTGAATTCTCACTGCCGCCACCACCGCCGCCTCGTTCTCCGCGACCGGGCCTCAGTTAGACACAGCTGTGGTAATTTCTCACAGCAGCCGCCGCCGCCACCACCACTGCTGCCTCGTTCTCTGAGCCGCCTCGTTCTCCTTGCCTAGGGCCTCAGTTAGACACAGCTGTGGTTCACGGGCGCTGCCACTGCTTGGTCTCTGTGCCCGGGGCTGGGTGCTTGATGTCTTCACCACTTCCTCTCTGCTCCTGGGGCCTGGCGCCCATGCCTCTCGACCCTGCCCCTTGCTCCAATTGGCTGGTATCATAGCCAATCAGAAGCCAAGGTACAGTCACATTTGCATGTTACTCTTTTATTAGATAGGACTAGAGGCCCAGTGCACGAAACTTGTGCACAGGGGCAGGGGGTTGTCATTCAGCCCAGCCTGCACCCTCTCCAATCTGGGACCACTCAAGAGATATCCGACTACTGGTGGAATTGGGCCTAAATAGGCAGTCGGACATCTCTGTCACAGTTCAGGTCTGCTGGCTCCCAACTACTCACCTGCCTGCCTTCCTGATTGTACCTAACCACTTCTGCCTGCCAGCCTGATCACCCCCTAACCACTCCCCTGACAGCCTGATTGATGTCTAACTGCTCCCATGCCAGCCTGTTTGCCCCCAACTTTCCTCCTCTGCCAGCCTGGTCACCCCCAACTGTCCTCCCCTGCAGGCTTGATCACCCCCATCTGCCCTCCCCTCCTGGCCATCTTGTGTCCACATGGGGGCAGGATCTTTGACCACATGGGGCAGCCATCTTGTGTGTTGAAGGGATGATCAATCTACATATTATTCTTTTATTAGGTAGGATAGAGGCCCTGGTACATGGGTGGGGGCCAGCTGGTTTGCCCTGAAGGGTGTCCCAGATCAGGGTGCGGGTTCCCTTGGGGCATGGGGCAGCCTGAACGAGGGACCTGTGGTGGTTTGCAGGCCTGCCATGCCCCCCGGCAACCCAAGTGGAGGCCCTGGTATCTGTGATTTATTTTATGTATCTTCTATAACTGAAACTTTGTAGCCTGGAGCGGAGCCATGCCTTCTGCTCCCTCCATGGTGGCAGCCATTTCTGTTGGGGTTTATTTATCTTCTATAATTGAAACTTTGTAGCCTGGAGCGGAGCCATGCCTTCTGCTCCCTCCATGGTGGCAGCCATTTCTGTGGGGTTTATTTATCTTCTATAACTGAAACTTTGTAGCCTGGAGCGGAGCCATGCCTTCTGCTCCCTCCATGGTGGCAGCCATTTCTGTTGGGTTTATTTATCTTCTATAATTGAAACGTGCAGCCTTAAAGCCAAGGCCTGGGCTGGCCAGGGTGTGTGGAAAGCTTGGGTTCCTCCATTGCCAGGGCCAACCCTACCCTCCTGCTCTCTCCAGCTCCGTGGCTGCCACTATTTTAAGTGAAACTTTGTAGCCTTAAGCAGAGGCCTGCCCTGGCCAGAGTGTGCAGAAATCTTGGCTTCCTCCATTGCCAGGGAAACCCAAGCCTGCTTCCTGTGCTCTCCATGGCCGCAGCCATCTTGGTTGGGGTTAATTTGCATACTCTCTCCTGATTGACTAGTGGGTGTGGCTTGTAGGTGTAGCAGAATGATGGTTAATTTGCACATCACTCTTTTATTATATAGGATTATGTATAAAGGATATTGTAAAAATTAAGTTATTAAATTTTCATTAAAATGTTTATTATATTTTAATACCATTATTATTCAATAACGTTTCTTATTCAATATCGACATATTGGCCTGCGGGAGTTTGACATGCTTGATTTAGGACTTTGTGCCTCTTCCTAGATCATTGTCCTTGTCTCCTTGCTGTGTCCATTTGTGGTCCTCGCCGTCTAACCCTCCCACCACTCCCAGGCCCCTTCCCTTCATTGTTAGTCCTCAAAAACTCAGTCCTAATCAGCCTTTATTTTCTTTCATTTCCCCTGCTCCTTACCTCCCTGTCCTCATTCCTCCTCCATCTCTCTACTTCTATTTTTTGTTTCTTTCACTTTTAGAAAAATCAAAACAAAGTGACACACAAAGTTTTTGCTTCAACTAATTCACAATTCTATAAAATCTCTCTCACCCTCCACCTTCACTCTCTCCATGAATATATATATTTTCCACTCAAAAAGTCCACATCATGAAGGGCCCTGTTCAGAAGCTACTTTGTAATGTTCTCCTGATCATCACTTCCATCCATGTAGATGAATAGACATCATCTTTATTTCTCCTGGGAATTTTATACTTCTAGAACTTACCGTATTCTTCTTTGTGTTACCATTATAGCTAGTGGATACTGTCTTAAGGAGCTTGCAATCTGTTTTTGGTTTACTTTTGATGACTCTTAGCATCCAGCAGAGGGTGTGCTCGTAGCAGTGTTATAAAAAATGTTTGTGAGCATTTATTTCTCTGTAAGATAGGCTAGTGTGAATATATTGTGTGGAACTCGGTGTTTGTGATACATCCTTATATCATGCCACATTCTCTTTCACGTGAGTTTCTCTAGATTTTCAAGATGTAGGAGCAGCCCCTTTCATTAACAGGTTCAATCTAACTACTTTTTGTTTGAATCTCAGCAGTCAGTGAATTATGCCCTGTCTTTTGGTAGCCTCGTGTGCAAGCTGAACACAAGGACCACCATCCTGGCAGCAACTAACCCGAAAGGCCAGTACGACCAAGACCAGTCCGTGTCTGTGAATATCGCCCTTGGCAGCCCGCTCTTAAGTCGATTTGACTTGATTCTGGTTTTGCTTGATACCAAGAATGAAGACTGGGATCGTATAATTTCTTCTTTTATCTTAGAAAACAAAGGTATGTGGAGACAAAAAATTACTGACAAAGGAGAAATGTAGACACAGCCAAATGAAATTCTCTTTGAAGAAAATTAAATAAATACCCAAGGTACCCTACTAATGGGCAACAGAGAGATGCTTAACCTGAAAGCAGTGAGAGGACCAGTCAGTGAGCCAGAATAATGAGCTGGAGGTAAAGGGCCCTTCTCTGTCTGCGACTATGAGCTTATGGTTGTGAATATGTTTTTGTGATCAAAGGGGAGAAAATCTATGATATATAATTATTGCATGCAAAGAAAATGGTTGAATTATGAAACAGAAATCTAAATATAGACCTCTCTTTCAATTAAATTGATTTACTCAAATTTAATTACTTAACTAGAGGCCCGGTGCATGAATTTGTGTATTGGTGGAGTCCCTCGGGATGGTCTGCAGAGATCAGGCCCTAGCTCGGGGCCCCAGCCTCACAGCCCCAGCTCTCACCCCAGCTCTGCAGTCCCACGTGGCACCCCGCCTTGGCCTGGCGCCGACCCCTCATCTACTCCACCATCCCACCTGCAGAGTGATATAGATTGGGACCTGGACCCTGCCCAGCCTCCTCAGTATCTGGGAGCCGGGTGGTGGCCCCACCCTCTGCACAGTTCCTTCAGCCGCTGGTCGCTGTCTGCAGGGCTTTCGATTAGGGCCAGACCCCCCACCCAGCTCCCTAAGTGCCTGAGAGCCAGACAGCGGCCCTGACCCCCACCACTGCCTCTGGTTGCCGTCTATGGGGTGATCGGCAGGGCGATCAGACCCCTGCTCACACCTGCCTTGACCTGGCACCACCGATCACTAGCTCCACTGTCCTGCTGCAGTCCCACTATCATCAGGGCCCATCAGGGCCTGCAGCACCTTCACTGCCATCTGCTGCCAGCTCTGTTTTGCTGATGCCCGCCATTTCTATGCTGCCCCCTGGTGGTCAGCGCACATCATAGTGAGTGGTCAAACAACCACCAGAGGGGACAATTTGCATATTGTGTTTTTATTATATAGTACTAGAGGCCCGGTGCACGAAATTTGTGGGGGATGTCCCTTAGCCCAGCCTGTACCCTCTCCAATCTGGGACCTCTTGAGGGATGTCTGATTGCCCGTTTAAGCCTGATCCTCTGTTGCCAGGGAAACCCAAGCCTCCGTTCTTTCCAGCTCAGTGGCTGCCGCCATTTCTGTATCTTTTATAATTGAAACTTTGTAACATTGAGTGGAGGCCTAGGCAGGCAACAGCAGGTGGAAAGCTTGGCTCCTCTGTTGCTGGGGAAACCCAAGCCTTCCTCCTGCTCTCAGTGGTGGCAGCCATCTTGGTTGCGATTTATTTGCATAATCTCCTGATTGGCTGGTGGGTGTGGCTTATGGGTGTGGCAAAGGTACAGTCAAATTTGCATATTACTCTTTTATTAGATAGGATAATATAGGGTCGACCAGAATTATTCAGAATTAAGCCCTGTAGAAAGTTTACCTTTATTAATCTTAGATCCTAAGACTGTTTGTTCTAGAACTATTAGTATATGCTGTGCAAAGACAGGTCTAGATTTCAATGGCCACAAAACCTAAAGCTAATCTTTTTTACAAAGTAGAAGACCTTGCTGGTGTGGCTCAGTTGCTTGGAGCATTATCCCATACATCAAAAGGTGGTGGGTTCGATTTCTGTTCAGGCACATACCCATGTTGCAGATTCAATCCCCGATCAGGGTGTGTGCAGGAGGCAACCAATCAATGTTTCTCACATTGATGTTTCTCTCCCTCTCTCTCTCTCTCTCTCTTTCTCTCTTCCTCTCTTCCTCTCTTCCTCTCTCTCTCCCTCTCTCTCTTTTCCCTTCTCTCCTCTCTCTTAAAATAAAAAAAAAAAACAAACATCATATTTGAGGGAATGATTGGGAAGGCCAGCATGCCTTAAGCTAGAAACTTTATTTAAAAAATAGAGTATAAGAACTTTATCAAAGCCCTTAAAATGAGATATTTGCCTGTTCTTAGAAATTACTGACCCACATCTAATATGTCTAGGTTACCCAAGCAAATCAGAGAAGCTGTGGAGCATGGAAAAGATGAAAACCTACTTCAGCCTCGTCAGGAACCTCCAGCCCACGCTGTCGGACGAGGGCAATCAGGTCCTCCTCCGGTACTACCAGATGCAGAGGCAGAGCGACTCCCGGAACGCCGCCCGGACGACCATCCGCCTGTTGGAGAGCCTGATACGACTGGCAGAAGGTTGATTTCATTCGGCAAATGAATTTTTTACGGGGTGCCCATTGTGTATAAGGAATGGGGGTTGACACCATGAGCTCAAAGTGAATAATGCCTCCTCTAAGGTGCTCACAGGTGCTTATTAAAGTAAAGGCTCTGAGCTATGAAACCTCCACTCTTCTGGGACATTTATGGGTGTTGAGTGAAATGTAGTGTCATTGAGAAACAGCAATCTTTGTGATAGCTCAGGCTTTCTGATAGCTCCTATAACATCAGATGTCATTCAGTTAGGAGGTCTTATTTACTGAGGTTCTATTTCTCAGGGGCAGTCTGCTAGCATTTTGGGTGAGATACTGCCTTGTTTGGAACTGTTTCCTGTGTGGCCTCCACCACTGACATAATGACACCAAATTAATGAGAGACATGCAGACTTGCAGCTACCATGCATCTCGAGATGTTTTCTTTTAACATTGGTTTTTACATTTAGCCCTTGTGTTAATAAGTAAAAAAAATTAACATGAATTGACTGTACCATGTGATAAGTTAATGTATGCTTAATAAAAACTTCTGTAAAATGGATGCACTTCTTTAAAGATTTGTAGCTAATATTAGAGCAAGAAATACATACATTTTATGCTCATGAGTTTGGTAGTTTCGAGAAGCTCACAGATAAAGAAAATTGCCAGAGGTGAGAAGTGAGTTTAATTCTGTGTATTTCTATAATAGACTAGAAAATGAGGATTGAAAGTTGTGGAATGTTAAACATATGCTTAGGTAGCCCCTTTCTGTGCTGGAGCCCAGAGTGCTTTTCATTTAAATACACAGAGTTGCCATGGGCTGTGCGGAAGGATGTGGCCCTTTATTACAGGAACAGCCTTAAAGCGAGTTCAACTTAGACTTTTGTGCTTGTTCTGGGAAAAATGAATTTGTTATTAGTAGCTCATTCATAGCATACACATTTTTGGAGGGGGATCAGGTAGAGTGTACTACATTTATCACCTCACATATTTTAAGCGTTTCTGTCTTTCTGATTTAAAATGCCCCTTATTTTCTCAGCTCATGCTCGCCTGATGTTCCGTGACACTGTGACTCTGGAAGACGCTATTACAGTGGTGTCAGTCATGGAGTCCTCAATGCAGGTGAGGACGTTGGGTGCTACTATCTGAACTGTAATTACAAGCATCACATAAAAGACAGTTTGTAGCATATCAGGAGTTATTATTTAAATGATTATATCATATAATTTCTGGAAAGAGATCCAAAGGAAACCATTTAAAAGAAGGAAAAATATTGTCATGGAAACATTCTCTGCCTCAGTAAAAATGCTTTTCCCGTTGGTGTAAAGTGGTGGGTCTCAATCCATCTTCTTGACGTACCTGAGGGATGGCCATGGTCTTACTAGTGAGAGCGTGGCTTCGCAGAGCAATGCTTGCCAGCAAGAACGGGGAAGAAGATTACTGAAATTGGGAGGGAGTGTGGAGGGCTGGGCTTGGCCACCTGGGACCAGCGGTGCCTCGTGGGCTTCTCTGCAGGCTGGCTGGTGACTCCCTGTTCTCCACTGCTCACCCTCAGGGAGGCGCACTGCTGGGAGGCGTGAACGCACTCCACACCTCCTTTCCTCAAAAGCCTCTGCAGCAGTACCAGAGGCAGTGTGAGCTGATTCTGGAAAAGCTGGAGCTGCACGGCCTCCTGAGTGAAGAGCTAAGAAGACTTGAAAGGTGAGAACAGAAAACCATGAAAGGCATGTAATGAGAATCTTTATTTGGCATGTAGTGAAACAAGGGAAGTGTTTAGGCCAGTGTAAGCTAGTGTGTGGGCAAGTCAGTGGTCGGCAAACCACGGCTCGCGAGTCACATGGGAGCCGCGGTTTGCCGCTCTGTTGACGAATGAGTTTGCCGACCACTGCATTAGTGGAAAGTCTGTCTGTGCTATTGTAGGGGATTGTTTCAGTTATCTATTGCTTATAGTCAGCTACCGCAAAACTCAGTAGCTTAAAAAAGACATCACCCCCGTTATAATGCTCACTTTCCCAGGAGACAGATTCAGGAGTCTCACAGGGATGGTTCATCTGTCATCAGCGCAGTATCAGCTGGAATTCCTCAGACACCTGCATTTAGCTGGGAGCTCAGCCGGTTTGGATCATCCAAGACGCTTCCGTCATGTGTCTGATGCCTTCACTGGGTGGCAGAAGTGGCTGGGCTGGCTGCGCTCGCTCTGCTGTAGGGGGGTCAGGGTTCTGCCATGGTAGCTTGGGACTCCAGTATAGCCAGAGCCTGAGCTGTCAGGCCGCCTGCGGGCCGGGCCAGGACTAGAGCAGAACCATTTCTGCCACATGCTGTAGGTTAGAGCAGTGGTCGGCAAACTGCGGCTCACCTAGACTCGATTCCAATAATGACAGGCTGTTGGTGCTCCTTGTGATTATGCCCCTACCCCAGTGGTCAGCAAACTCATTAGTCAACAGAGCGGCAGACCGTGGCTCCCGAGCCGCATGGGGCTCGTGAGCCGCATTTTGCCGGCCACCGAGAACAAGTCACAAGGTTATCTCACAGGCAGAATGAAAGGAAATAGACACCACTGGGTGATGGGAGGTGTGGCACAGACATATGGGAACGGAGGAATGATGGCTGCCATCTTTAGAGACCACCTTCCAAAGCTACATCTTCTTGACTTGCTGGTTTGGTGAGCCTCATGGAGAACGCTGGCTGGTTATTTGCTGTATGTGGGTTGTAAACCATACACACATTTACTCTGTGCAGTAAAATGGAGAGCACTGGGTCTCAGTTACACGAGAAGCACTAAGGGAAGCTACCTACAGTTCACAGCCGGCATGCACAGTTGCTGCTGGTGAGTGGGCTCTATCATATTTGCTTTCACCACGTCTTCCTCTTCTTTCAGTGGCCCCCTGTGCAGACTAGAGCGACAAGGCACTGGGACTGCTGTTAAGAAGGAGGAAGTTAGATGCCAGGAGCTTTCTCTCCCAGGCCAGACCCAAACACAAAATACCATCTGGCCTCACCATCTTTCCTGACCAGGGGAGGACATGTGCAAGGGAGTTTATACAAAGAATTTCTGTGTTTATTAGTATTTTAATCTTACTCTTATTGTTTCTAAAGCTCTCTTCCAAACATAATAAATACTTGATATTAGTCCTTACATAACCCTGGTGAGAGAAATTTACGGTAGAAGATTGAGACGCAGAACGGGTTTAGACCAGTATAAGCTAGCATGTGGGCAAGTTAGAAATAGAGGTAACTATATTGACCTCCACCTGGTTCCTCAGCAGCAGTTTTCCCTCCCTGCATGCCCGAATCCATGACCTTTAACAATTTACATGGCTAATAGAATGATATATTTTATTTTAAAGAGGGAGATCATCCTACTGGTTTAGAACATCCAGGCAACTCAGGAATGACAACAGCAATGTTTCAAAACTTACCTTTCCAAGGACTCGTTAATATGTGGATGTATGAGAAGGAACGGGCATCACCTGAGGAACTGTTGGCAGGAAGTTAAGGTTTCATGTCCCTATACAGATGAGCTTCTAAAAAGCTAGGCTTTGAGTCTGTGCCTGTGAAGCAGAAGCGAAGAATGGCGATATGTCCATTTGAGTGTCTGCATGATCAGTTGAGTGCTGGATAACTGACCTGGACCTGGTTTTTGGTGTTGCTCTCAAAGCTGGGGTCTGGGAATGGGGCGCGTGTGGAAGTGGAACAGCTGCAGGAGAATGTGGGGGCCCCGCTGGGATTGCTGACTGCATTAAGTAAAACTTTGAGCATCCTTGTCGTGGCTTTCTCTCCTATTTCTTTCTTCCCTTCATCCAGCAGAATTCTCTTTCTACTTGATAAAGCTCAGCACAGCCTTCCTGGGGAGGTGTGGGCTGGCTTTGTCCTCCTCATGCACCAGGTGCCAGCCTGCGGGGAAACTTGCATTTTGTATAAAATCAATCCCCCTTCTTTGGTCTCCTGGCTTTTTAATGACCCAGAGCATGGTGTGACGATCAAAGGGATTCCTTTGGTTCTTTTACGGTTTGGTGTCGCAGATCCTTTTCACGCCTGCTCTGGGCCTGCCGTGGCTTTTGGAGACACTGCTCGTTTTGACTGACCATAAACGGATCATTTTAACTCCCAAAAACATGTTGGATTCGGGAAGGAAAGGAACGCGAGGCTCAGAATCAGAGTTATGTATGTGATAGAAAAGTAGCAAGTGGACTTATTCAAGTTCAGAGTGATTCTGCAAGGAAAAAGGGGGGTGGGGAGGAAGTAGGTGATGATCTGAAAGATAGGATTTGGCCTTAAAATGTTCTTTTCTTCTGGTATCTCTTTGTAATGTAGAGGCCTGTAAAGCAACAAAACCGGGTGCCCCACAGATGAAAGTGTATTACCTCTAGAACACAATCTAAAGCTAACCTGAGCAGTGGGGAAACTCCAAGTAGCATGTGGCATATCCCCTTAGGAAAGAGTTCTCTATTCCTTAAGATCACATATCACTCATAAAACTGTTTGTATTTTTAACACACTTTTCTTCTGGAAAATGCTTTAGTGACATCCTGCCTCAAATGGTCTCCATTCTACCCACCTCCAATCCGAGTGCAAAGATGCTGTCTCCTAGGAAGTTATAGTAAAACAGCAGACTTTTAAAAAAATATATTTTATTCGTTTTTTACAAAGAGGAAGGAAGAGGGATAGGAAGTCAGAAACATCGATGAGAGAGAAACATCGATCAGCTGCCTCCTTGCACACTCCCTCCTGGGGATGTGCCCCCAGCCGAGGTACATGCCCTTGACCGGAATCGAACCTGGGACCCTTCAGTCCACAGACCGATGCTCTATCCACTGAGCCAAACTGGTCTCGGCAAAACAGCAGACTTTTTATGTAGGGGAGATTTTAATTCTCAAAGTTGGAATTAGCCTGAAATAGTAGGCTGAATTATTATTCTCCTCCTGAGAATTTCCTGTCTTTAAGGACACTCTTATGGAGCTTTAATAATTACTAGTATCCCTGACCTCAACTTGCTGCTGAAAGTATACTAGATAGGAGTAACTTTGAAAGCTACTTGTTTTTTTATGGAGGTTTTCCCCTCCCCTCCCCCAAATTTTTTTATTGATTTCATAGAGGAAGGAAGAAGGGGAGAGAGATAGAAACAGTGATTAGAGAGAGAGATAATCATTGATCGGGTGCCTCCTGCACAGCCTCTACAAGGGCTCAAGCCCGCAACCTGGGCATGTGCCCTGACTGGGAATCGAACCATGACCTCCTAGTTCATAGGTGAGCAACACTCACCCACTGAGCCACACCAACCAGGTAGAGCTACTTTCTTGATCAGCAATAAGCTGCTGTGCAAATAGCCAGCAGCCTGTATTGTCGTGACACATGTAACACAAGAGATAAGACTGAGCATTTTTATATTGACCTCCAAACTATCTTAAATGGGTTAAGTGGACTTTTAGAGAGAAGGGAAATGTAGGTAAACTCAGTACTTCATTTTTTAAATTTTATTTTGCTTCAATTTAAGGGTAAATTAGAATGATTATCAGATCACTTAATCTCTATTCTAATGAAAACAGATAATTCCCTCTTGCTGTTTTTAGAGACTGTATTTGGGGTTAACCTGGAATTATGTTGGATTTATCCCTTTAGATGGCATCTCAGACACTAAAGAAATGGAAAGGGTAAAGCAATTTCCTTCCCTTCACTCCGTGTTTCCCTTATTTCTGCTGCAGGCGGCAGAATCAGAGTGTGGCCCAGTCCCAGCCAAGCACAGCGGAGGCAGAGACTGCTCCAGCGTCCTCGGGCCGTGACTCAAAGGGAGAGCCCAAATTCAGAATGTCAACACAGCAGGAAGCGAACTGTGGTATCCATTCCTCTCCTACCGGGGGCAGTCCCCGGGGAAGCCCGCCTCTCCACTCCCCACCCGACCTGGGGCCGGCTAGGCCAGCACGTGGGCAAGACTCAGCTCAGCACGACGACAGAGATGCCGGTTTGGACTGGTTTGACTCCCTGGCGATTCATCAGATTGAACCAAAACACATTGTTTCCCTGTCTCCTGGTCCCACAACAGCGGTGGGGAAAGTGGCTTTGAAAAACTCCAACCACACATCTCAGGGTAAGGAAGAGAGGGGGCCAGACCGGAGCAGCAAACTGGAAACTGGACGGCCTCCGGCACCCGGAGTGGCGGGCGCTCCATTGAGGCCGGAGAGTGTGGAGGGTGGAAAGGAAAAAAAGGCAGCAGCAGTTTCTGCCACAGCGAGAGCCGCTGATGAACCGGACTCGATGCTGACTCATCATGTCCCCAGGAAACTGCACAGGCTGCGCAAGGAGAGGGCCCGGGAGTTGTACAGCAGTCCCGCCAGGGCGCCCTCACAGCCCGCAGGCCCTCCTCCTCCTCCCTCCGTCCCTGGACGCGGCCCAGAGAGAGAGAGACAGAAGCCCCCGCCTCGGGTGAAAGAGCCCGAACCTGAGAGTTTGGGTGCCCCCGTGGCCAAACTAGCAAAATTTACTTTCCAACGGAAGTCAAAGCTGCTCCACTCCCCTGAGGCCCACAGCCACGTGTCTCCTGGCAGACCTGACAAAGCAGTTCGGAGTCCGACGGCTTCCCAGCGAGGCCCAAGAGGAGAAGCAGCTCTGCCGGGGAAGGCTCTGGAAAACTTGGCCTCTGCCTCAGGAAATGCAGGCTCAGGTCTGCTTCAGGGGAGGGCAACGGCGGCGTCACAGCGGTCATCAGGGAAAGACGGTTCCAGAGCCGAGAGGGCAGGTGGCCCTAGAAAGAGAGAGATTCAGCCTGAACTTGAGCTTGGGAACGAGACTGGACATTTGCACCCCACTGGTGGGAGAGACAGAAAGGAAGGGCTTTCGTGCAGTAATAAAAGCAGCAAGGTTCATGCTGGCACGTTAGCCAAGTTGGCCAACTTCTCCTTTACTTCCTCCCCTGAGTCCAAATCGGCATCCTTGCCTCCTTCCGGAAGTAGGAACTCAGATGAGAGAGGCCCACGCCTGCCTCCCATGACAGCAGCCACAATGCTTGGCAGAAAAAGGAAAACTTTTCAGTTGGAAGGGTCCCCTGAGAAACCCAGTCTTAACAAAAAGTCTCTCTTTACTTTACCAGAACTAGAAGACGAAGCATTAGATTTTGACTGGGATGAAGAAATGAGAAAAAAGCCATAATCATGAAGAGCTTGCCGGTCAAATTTCATCTTCCCCAACTTGACACAGCACTTTTGGGATATTTCATGGCATCTATGCGTGTACAGACTATTGGCCATATTGAGTGCCATTCTCAATACCAGCTCCCCAGCCTCATTTTTAATTTCAGGTTTATCATCATGATTCATCAAGTTGTTTAATCATTATAGGTTTATGTGACACTAGCCCTTGGATCAAATTAATTGACATTGTGGGTAATTTTGCAGAATGGCATACTTGCATTCCCAAAGATGTTTGTTTGTTTTGTTTTAAAGGGTGGGTCTTCCCAGGATTCCTTCTTTCATTCACTCAGGAACCAATGTCAGGATAGTAGCACTCATAGAGCTAACAAGATAGGTGAACTCTTCTATTTTTTTTTTTTAAAGACCACATGATGTGCCAAGTGCAGTGAATATTTATTATTTGACAAAAGTGTACGATTTTTCTAATACTGTTTTTGTGTTTATTATGTGTAAGATTAAAGGTGACTAATGCTTTTCTTTCTTTGGGAGGCACCTCACAGTTCCATGGTATTCCTAAAGATCTGGCAACTGGTCAGCTAGCTTTCTGAAGTAGTGGCCTTTGAGTTTCTCTTTCTTCCTTCAGCCAACATTTTGTGGTTCAGATTATTTTTATCATTTGGGGACTTCCCTTCAACACAACTTCAGTCTTGTCGTTGGCGGGAAAGAGAGTGTGCAGTTGTCTCAATCATATATCATGGCGTCTGTCCAAACAGTTAGTGTGGACATGGGATCCTACTATTGTGACTCATTGTCTTTAACCCAGACAAATGCGGCTTTTTGGTGGTGACGGACAGCCCAAGCTGTGTCTTTCTTAAGTCCTTTAACATCACTCTGGGCTCTAGCAGAGATTCTTAGGAATTTACAATTGCAGAAGTTATCATCTGAAATATGAATTTGTAAAAAAAAAAAAAAGATTCATTGTCTGAGGGATTTTTAGACATGAAGAATACTCAAAAGACACACGTAAGTAGTGATTTAAACTTTTTTTTATTGCACATTCTCTTAAACCTATTCTAAAACATCAAGACTATGGTTTTGGACATTTCTTTATTATTTCTATGCTTAATAACCTCATAGTATGAGTCTTAGTGTAATATATTACTAACCTTTCAATATTAATACTTTCCTGGGTTTTAGTATTTTTACTAGGACTTAAGGGAAAAGGAAAGGATTTGGGTTATTGACTAGTTGATTCTTGGTCTGGACTTGTTCTGGAGACAGCCAATCAATGTTTCTCTCTCATCAATGGTGTTTCTGTGTCTCTCCCGCTCTTGTTACTCTCTGAAATCAATAGAAATATATTTTTAAAAAGAAAAGAAAAAATGGTGTATTCTTTATCAGGAATGTTTACTCTAGAGCTTCTATTTCTTAGCAATAAGGGATTTGGTTTATGCAGTTAACTTGTCTCTTCAGGACATTAGATAATACATATTTCACCATACAGTGTTGAATTGTCTTTCTTCGTGATTGTATTTGACTACCATGTCACTTTCTACCTAGTTATTACTTGTACTCGGCATACATGCTATTATTTGTGCTAAATGAAGCCACCCTAACTTTTATTTTAGTAATTTCTGACAGGATCGTTTGGCCAAGTCACAGTTCCTGTGTTTGTTCTTCAGTGCGTACCCAGATAAAAATAACTAAATATGTAAATGTTATTACGAATAGACGTAATTATTAGATGTAATAAAATATCCAGTGTGAACACTCCCCTATTTGCTAAAAATGTAAACTTGTATCTCAGTCTGCTTTTGCGTTCTGACTGCCTTGCTGTGCTTGTATTCGATGCTCACAGTCTCACAACTGGGTCAGTAGGAAGTCCTTTGTGCTGACACCGGTGTTCTTTCGTGACTGACATTGCTGAGAGCACCCATGCCATCTGAAAACAGCAGCATGTTCTAGACCCAGTTTGGTGTTCTTCCCTGCCTCGAATCATAGCATCAAGGCACTGTATTTCCTTTAGAGTCTAATGGTGTTGGCGGCCAACTGTGTGGTTTCACAGCTAAGCCTTCCTCTGACATGGTGTTTAGCAGTGTACCAACACAGCACAGAGGCGTCTCAGAGGAGATACGGACAGTCTCGGAAATCAGATAAAGGAAAGTGTGAAAATAACCTTTAATTCTGAATCCACATATCCCAATATTTTTATTTCGGGCCAATGGACCCCCGGAAAACATTTAAATAATGTAAAATTATTTAAGCACAATAAAAGCTGTACCTAATTTTCTTTGTGAGAGAACCAGATGAGATATTTGATTCTGTTATAACTATGTAAAAGAATTGAGTTTTCCTACACTGTAAAAGATATACTATTTGGTGTATATGTGATATTCTATAATTTATAACAGGGATGTCATTGTAATTTTTAGTGTTTCTTTAAAATATAGACAAAACAAGCATATTATTTTGGTATCTTTAGTTCTGGCTGAATTCAACCAAACTTTAAACTTTTTCTGAAGGAATACCCAAACTTTAATAATAGAGATCTAGCCCAAACTGGTTTGGCTCAGTGGATAGAGTGTCAACCTGCGGAATGAAAGGTCCCAAGTTCGATTCCAGTCAAGGGCATGTATGGTGCTTGTGGGCAAAATCCTCAGTAGGGGGTATGCAAGAGGCAGTTGATCGATGTTTCTCTCTCATCGATGTTTCTGACTTTCTATCCCTCTGCCTCTCTGTAAAAAATCAACAAAATATATTTTAAAAAATTAATAGAGATCTATTCTTGGTTGACAAATTTCAATTCCAACAAATCTACGTATTTTTTTTATGTGTATATTGGTTTCTATGCCTTTCCCCAATGCTAAACCTGCCTAGCTGGTGGAATTACTGGAAAGCCAATCCTGGGAAAACTCTTTAGAGCTCACTTTTTTAGCCAAGGTTGCTCTGGGGGTTCAGAGCAACCTACCCTGAAGTCTAGGTCATGAGGGACTGACTACCCAGAAACCAGGTTAATCTTTCAGATGCAGCTTATCAGACAACCTAATTCCAAATTTAGCAAGCTCATAATGTGGCATGCTAGGCCAGTGCATATTCCTCAGTGTCTGCTTTCCATATTTTTAACATTCAACAAAGATTTTAAAAAGCCTTCTGGCTCATGTTGATATTCACTCCAATCAGGGTTTTGCTTTTTGTGTCCCATCTTGCAGGTGGCATAGTACCCAGGTGAATGAGGAGCCACTACCCGCACTATGTCCTTCACTGCCACTCAGAGTTCATGCAGGAAACACATCCCCTGTCACAGAGGAACCTGCCTCCTATAGTGCCCTCCTCTGTTGTTCTTTTTTTTCCTTTTAATATTTAAAGTATTTTTTTTTTATTGTTTAAAGTATTACATGTAGCCCTAACCCGTTTGGTTCAGTAGATAGAGCGTCTGCCTGCAGACTGAAGGGTCCCAGGTTCGATTCCAGTCAAGGGCATGTACCTTGGTTTGGGGCACATCCCTAGTAGGGGTTGTGCAGGAGGCAGCTGATTGATGTTTCTCTCTCATTGATGTTTCTGACTCTCTATCCCTGTCCTTTTCTCTCTATAAAATATCAATTAAAATATATATATATAAACTTTATTGTGTTTATCAGTTACTGAGTTGAGTGAGCTTGCTTCTAAAGGTACTTGGCTCATCTTTCCCCAGGAAGCCGTGTAAATTCCCGACCCGACAGCAACCAGCTGCTTTTCAGCATTGCCAGGCCTCTGGCAGTGCTGAAGGGGACATCTGTAACACTAAACAATAAAGATAAATTTTTAAAAAAAAGTGCAACTCATGTTCCAGCCACAGAAGGGGCTGTTTGCGATCTCACCTGGTTTCAGGGTTCTATTTTCCTAAGCATAAGTTGCTCATAACTACATCATGGCATTTAGAAATCCTTAATGGGAGTATGTGATGGTATTACTCTGAAATACACTTTAGGAATAATCTCTGCAGTTAAAATGCATTTTAACATTTTCCAGATCTTCAATTTCAAACCTTCCAACAAAGCAAGGACTAGATAGATCCTTGATGAGGAGAGTGAAATACATAGGTGTCTCAGCCCACTTTAATCCTTTTTAGAACTACAGGGGGCCCAGAATCATTTTATTTTTAAAAAATATATTTTTTAATTTTTTACAGAGAGGAAGGGAGAGGGACAGAGAGTCAGAAACATGGATCAGCAGTCTCCTGAAACACCTCTTACTGGGGATGTGCCTGCAACCAGGGTACATGCTGTTTGACTGGAATCGAACCTGGGAATTTTCAGTCCTCAGGCTGATGCTCTATCCACTGAGCCAAACCAGTTAGGGTCAGAACCACTTTTTTTTAAAAAATATTTTATTGATTTTTTACAGAGCAGAAGGATAGAAAGTCAGAAACATCGATGGGAGAGAGACATCGATCAGCTGCCTCTTGCACGCCCCCTACTGGGGATGTGCCCGCAGCCAAGGTAAGATACATGCCCTTGTCGGAATCGAACCCGGGACCCTTCAGTCCGAAGTCCGACGCTCTATCCACTGAGCCAAACCGGTCTCCGCAGAATCACTTTAAATTGGCAAGTAATATAATGTTGATCCTTGATGATACTGTTTGTTCATTGCTTTGAGGTTAAACTGCTTTTTAAAGAGGAGAATACAAAGCTAGCTGGAGGGATTGAGCATATCAAAGACTTTTGACCTGCTGCCCTGAGGGGACTCAAGGTGAATGGGGGATGACACTGTTGCCTGGGGCATACAAGTCCCTGGAAAGACTCCCCTGTGCAGACCTTTGGGAAAAACAAAGTATCTGATAACATAAACCATCCTTGAATGGGAAGGTACTTGGCAAGCGCTGCCCAGTCTGTTTTTTCCCTGCCAATATCCTTAGGTGTTGAAGGTTCCAAAAGCAATAGAATTTTAACTTCACTATAATTAGATATCATACTTTCCTCCAAAAACTGCTAAAATAAAAACTGAGGCTCAACGTTTCTTAGCAACTTTTATTAGTACTCAGTTTTCAAAACATGAGACATTTGATCAGAAGGGCCAACGTTTGTCCAGGTAACACAGCTAACAAATGGATTCTGGGGGCGGACTGCTTGCCCGCGAGGTCAGTGCCCCGGCAGCTGTATCAGCACAGCTCCCCACAGAAGCGTGCCTGTGTCCGGGCAAGGCCGAAGCCACGGGGCCTGGCTCGGCTCCACTGCAGTCATCGGGTGCTTTCAGAGAGGAAAGCGGGGGCAGCCCTCCCTGGTGGGCACCAGGCTCGGCAGCAGCACCGGGTTGAGAGCAGGCCCCTTTCCCCTGGCCCGTGGGTGCCCCGGCACCGCAGAAACGGCAGTCACCTCGCGGGGCGGCCGCGCGGAGCCGGGCGGCGGGGCCATCCGCTCGTGCCGGGCTCCGGGCCCCGGCCCGCAGGCCCCGGCACGCTGCCCGCGGGATGACAGGGTGGCCCTGCCCCAGCTCCCTTTCATTCCCCAAAGAGCACGTTCCCTCACTGAAGCGGGCGCAGCCTCTGGGCCCTGGATCACCCCCAAAGGGGTCTCTGTCGGGTCCTTTCCTGCGCTCCCTCGCCCTGAACAGGGACCGCTCCAACCAGGAGCCCCGGGCTCCGGGAAGGGGAGGAAGGGCAGCCGGGCGCTGCGCGGCGCTCACCGCTAGGGGGCGGGAGGCGCCTCTGGTAAAGGACCTGCACGGCCCGAGTGCAAAGGGCACCCGAGCCAGAGGCCCGCCTGCGCTCAGCGCTCTCCTGATGAAGACTTCTCTCCCAGGCCGACCCCGGCAGACACCGGCCCGTGGAGGAGGGGGCGGGAGGCACTGGATCACAATGAAACCGGCTCCGGCTCCTGAAGGCTTTGGACCCGAACCCACAGAGCTGGCTGCAGCAGCGCTCTGAACGCCTCGGAGCCCTGAGATCAGAGACCGCTTGACAGAAGCATATGCCGATAATGAGGCATCTTTTGGGGGGGGGGGGGGGGGGGGACTGGGGAGCAGGCAGTCTGATTCCAAAGCTACAAGGCCCTCAGAGATTTTGATTAAAAGCTTCAAAAAATTGCATCTCGCACAATCAATGGCTTGCATTATTTTTTTTTTGATAAATACGTTTGCATTTATTTTCTCCTTAAAAATAAAACGGACGCACATACACATATAGAAAAGCAGATTCCACTTGATCAAAGCTACCAGTTGGATTCAATGGGCTTCTACCTACATTATTTCTTATTGGTTTTTTTTACAGAGAGGAAGGAAGAGGGATAGAAAGTCAGAAACATCGATGAGACATAAACATTTGATCGGCTGCCTCTTGCATACCCCCCACTGGGGATGTGCCTGCAACCAAGATACATGCCCTTGACCAGAATCGAACCTGGGACCCTTCAGTCTGCAGGCCGCCGCTCTATCCACTGAGCCAAACCAGTTTTGGCTGCATTATCTTTTTAAAAAATATAACTGACATGTAACATTGGGTAAATTTAAGGTGTACAACTTGCTGAATTGATTACATCTATACATTGAAACGTGATTACCTTTTTTTCCACACCTATTTTCAGGCCCAACTTTCTGATCATCCCACTGGTTCAGTGAGCTACTCAATTCCTTTTAGCCAAATCCTAGTGGACACAGGAGGGAAACCCGTGAAGACTGACCCCTGGCCCTCAGGAGCTGGGCACACAGTGAGTTCAGTGCAGGGGGTCCTGGAGGTGAGACTGGGGACTTTCGGAGCGTCTGCCGAGCGGCAGTGAGACTCAGTGATGACCACACAGGACTCCTGGCAACGGGGACTTACTCTGCTGGGAGAGGGAGAGAGACGTTAACGGTGATGGGACAGCCATGCCATGAACGCAGTGCTAGAGGTGTGTGCAGGGTGTGCTGGGAGCACCAAGGAGGAAGCCAGTCCTGATGAGATGGGAGGGTGCTGATCCAAAGGCAGTGTTTGCGCCAGGTCTTCAAAGAAGAATAAAGCTAAGTCAGATCAAGACAGAGGAGCTGGAGGAAAGGAGACCTTCCCTGTGCAAGAGCAAAGGCCGGAGGAGGGGTTCGGTGTGGCGCCTGTGAAATTAAGCAGCTGGGTGTTGCTAGGACCACTGTGCTCTTGGGGGAGAGAAGCAAGTTGTCGTGGTCTGAGGAAGAGAGGTGTGCATTGGACTTACTCCTGTACTTACAGAGTTAAGAGCTGGCAGTAGTTTTTTGGTGTGGACCAAGGATAAGGAAGAAGATTGGGGGGACAGAAGGCCCAAGAGACCATGCTATTTTAGTGGAACTCACCCATGTGGGCTGCCTTTCTCCAGAAATACTTCAGAGCCAATGTACATATGGCAGCAAAGAGAACATGGTTCAGGGTTAGGGTTTCATTGTGGAGACAAAGGCAGGAATCTGAATTTTTGGCCTCTGATCTGGGTCCGGGTTTGCTCAGATGGAGCTAGGCATACAGTTGAAACTGCTTTTGGCTCCGATTGGGGAGAATATACGGAACTGGGATGAGGAGGGTGGCAGGGTCTAGTCTTGGCTGAAATCAGCCACGTATGCCCCAAATTCATTTCATGCCCTAATTCAAGGATCATTAAATATTGTGAGTATAATAGCAAATTGTGGACATACAGACATTTAAAAATAATCATTGCATTCCACTATAACATTTGGATCAAGATATTCCTTACATATTATTAGTATATTGATACTGCATTAACTTACCCTATGTGGAAAATGTATAAGCACTCAAACATTTTAAGGAAAAAGCTTGAAATAGTTATAGCAAACACTTATAAAGGTCTTTTTATGTCTAAAACATTTACTTATCCTATCTAATAAAAGAGTAACAGGCAAATGTGACTGTACCTTGGCTCCTGATTAGCTATGCTACCAGCCAATCAGGAGCAGGGGGCATGGCCAGCAGGACGGAAGGCGAGGCCAGCGAGGCATGCGGGGGACATGGCCACGGTGCAGCGTGCACTCCCCATGTGGGGGCCCCACAGAGGGGCGGGACAGCTGCAGGAGGCCCGCCTGGACCTGCGGGGCATGCTGTCGGAGAGGCGCCCACCTGCTGGGTTGGCGCGGGACCCTCCAGTTCTGGATGGATTTCTCTGCTCCTTCAGTCTCCATGACCTCATGCCATTGTCAGTGGCAGTGTGTATGAGTCCAGTAAGGTCACCCTTTCCCCAAGCACCACACACACTCCGAGGCTCCCTGCCTCCCCAGGCCAGGATCGGAGCCAGGAGCCTTCCAACCAGGTGCTCCGGCTTCTGGAGATGCTGAGGAAGGCGCTCTCTCAGCGGGGCTGCAGCATCTCCACTTTCTTAGCTCACGCCCTCTCCCCAGGAGGCTGGGGAGAACATATATGGCAAAGTTCTTTAAGCCACGGCAGTCAGAGTGGTGGGACTCAGCCAGGCAGGCACATAGAGGGGCGGGGGCCCTTTTCTGGCTCTGGGGTTAGGCAGCATGCCTTGTGGTCCTGGGTGCCTGTGGGTGCCTGTGGCTGCAGCTGGCCTGAGTGAAGCTGGCCTAGGTCCTGGGTGCCTATAGCTGGCCAGAGGGAGGGAAGCCTGGGTCCCAGGTGTGGGGCAAGGCAGAGGCAGTTAGGAGCCATCAGGCCAGCAGGGGAGCACTTAGGCAGAGGTGGTTTGGGGTCAAACATCCCCAAAGGGGTCCCTGATTGGAGCGGGTGCAGGCTGGGCTGAGGGAACCCCCCCCCTCCGTGCACGAATTTCATGCACCGGGCCACTACTCCTTCATAAAAGCCCCCTGAGGTGGACATCATTACTATGGTAACCTGTTTCATAGTTGAAGGAACTACAGGGCAGAGACTTTGAATGACAAGGTCACACAAGTGCAGGTGGAGGAGCTGAGGTCTGAACCCGGAAGCTCTGGCTCCGAGGTGGTGTCCTTAGCCACACTCTCCGGCTTCTCCTTGGAAACATCACCTCTTCCTCCTGTTGGGGCCGAATTCTGTCCTCTCAAGCTTCGCTTGTTGAAGTCCTAACTCCTAGCACCTCAGAATGGGGCTGTATTTGTTTTGTAAAGAGGTGATTACATTAAAGTGAGCCTGTTAGGTGTACCCTCATCCAGTCTGATGAGTGTTCTGATAAGAAGAGGAAATATGGACACAGACACTTACAGAGGGAAAATGATGTGAAGACACAGGGAGAAGACAGGCGTGGGCAAGCCCAGGGGGGAGGCCGATGGTGACCGAAACCCTGCCTACACCTTCACCTCCAACTTCCAGCCTCTAAGACTGTGAGAAAATAACTCCCCGCTGTGTAAGCCACCCAGGTGGTGGCACTGTGCTGCAGCAGCCCTGGTGAATTAATACCCTCATAAGCCATCAGTGAAGAAGGGGGAGGCAGCCGAAACTGGTTTGGCTCAGTGGCTAGAGTGTCGGCCTGCAGACCGAAGGGTCCCAGGTTCGACTCCTGTCATAGGGCATGTACCCTGGTTGAGGGCACATCCCCAGTGGAGGGGGTGCAGGAGACAGCTGATCGATGTTTCTCTCTCATCATGTTACTAACTTTCTGTCCCTCTCTCTTCCTCTCTGTAAAAAAAAGAAAATCAATAGAATATATTATTTAAAAAAAAAAAAAAGAACGGGGAAGTGAAAAAGAAGTGACTCTTTTAAGAGAATTGCCCTTCTCATTAAAATTCAAATTATGTGCGTTTCATTAGGTAACGGAAGCTTCACTGAATCATGGCTTCAGAGAATTAACCTGCAATCGGTTCTGTAATGGGCATAAAGCAAAGCAGCAACGGTCTCCATTTGTACTGAAGCCGGGTCATAGACAGGAAAGCGTAGCTTAATTAAGGCCCAAGTGTGTTTGCTCATTAGCTGTCACCCACTCCAGCGCGCCTACCCAGGGACGTCAGAAACAAGGAGAGGGCAGGGATTTATTGACGGAAGGGTGGGGTGGGCTGAGCATTAAGTGCACTGTGTTTCCTCAGAGGGGGCAGGATTTTCATTAATAATGAATTCTGTCCTCTGAGCTCACTGACACTGGGATGATTGGTGTGAACTGGAGGCCTCCCAGTAACTATAGTCAGCGGAGAGATTCTTAGGAAGCTATAACCTGTTAATCTAACCGACACTCTGTGTAGACTGATCTAGGGCCCACACACAATGGACACCCCTAGAAAACTCCATCTTGGGTCAGGAAGTTGGTCGAGAGCATTTTTTTTTCTCAAGGGCACTCACCTTTGAAAGTAAGATCAATTCAAAGTAAGACCTGCATGAAAAGGATACGTGAGTCAGAGTTGGGGGAGAAGGAGTTTTATAATTCTTAGAGACAATATGCAATGGGTGGCACTCTATCTAACTTTGGATAAATTAATGGGAAGACAAAGAGGGAAAAGAGGGAAAACAGAGGAGACCAATAGAAAGAGACAAATGAAAAAGAGAAGTGATGCAGAGACAAAAGCAGAGACAGATGTGCTCAGGCCCAGAAAAATATAGACAGAAATACTAGTATATATACATATACATGTACATGTACATATACATATACATATACATGTACATATACATATACATATACAGGTTCATATTGGCATCATCATAACCCAACTTTCATGACATTCCACACCTTATCTTTAAATACTATTGCTTTAAAAGCCGTGCCATATTTTCCCCTCCAAAATAAGAATCAAAACACCCCAATTAAAAACACAAACAAGAGCCCAGCCAGAGTGGCTCAGTGGTTGAGTGCCCACCACGAACCAGGAGGTCATGGCTCGGTTCTCAGTCAGGGCACATGCCTGGGGTGGGGGCTCCATCCCCAGTGTGGGGCGTGCAGGAGACAGCTCACCAATGCTTCTCTCTCATCCCTGATGTTTCTGCCTCTCTACCTCCCTTCCTCTCTGAAATCAATAAAAAACAAAAACCACCACCACCACAAAGATAAATAAGAAATAAACCTTGTTTCACGAGCCAAAATAAAATAATGTTGAAGGCTGAATCTGACTGGGCTGGGATTTCTCACTTCTCCTTTTCCACATGTGAGTGCATATCTCCTCCCCCTCCCCCCTCCCCCCTCCCCCACTAACTCTCACACACACACACACACACACACACACACACACACACACACAGTGCTTTAGGACAGTGGTCGGCAAACTCATTAGTCAACAGAGCCACAGCTTGCCTACCACTGCTTTAGGATAATGAGAGAACATACTGTTTTGCCGGGAAACCATGGTGCGCTCTGCTTCGGGTCAGAGTGAGGAGACTTGCAGTGATGGCGAGCGATGGTCAGCCCAACCCACTGCCCTCGCTCGCTGGGCAGACAGGGCTGCCAACTGGCCGGTTTGAATGGATGTAGAAGTGGCCAGAGGCGACGGGCAAGCAAATTCAGAAGGCACTCATTCTCGGTTTTCTCTTCTTCCCTGTAGGAACCTGCCTGGGTGCACGCCCGCAGCCTTGTCCTTGTCCTCTGTACCCGGCACTCCCCACCAGTGAGTGCCAGAGGCCGGCCTCCCAGGACTCTACAGAGCAGAGCGGGGTGAGAAGAAACATCGAGGGAGGGAGGGGGAAGGCTCTCCCAGTTCTTGCCCTTTGCTGAGCCTTCTTGGTTAGCCTCGGTGCCTTGACCAATCCATTAGTCCCCCGTACAAGCATGTGTCATGCTCTACCGTTTGGAACCGTCTCCCTGTTCTCTGGCCTCATCTCTGCCTCTCCGAATGGCTTCCCGCCTGTGTAACCCTGATGACCGTCCAAACAAACAGTAAGCTATCGGTCCTCATCTACTTTAGCATGTGTATGCGTACCCATGGCTTTGTCCTGAAGGCAGCTCTGAACAAAGATCCTGCTGAGGCCCTAGCCGATTTGGCTCAGTGGACAGAGCCTCTGCCTGAGGACTGAAAGGTCCCAGGTTCGATTCCTGTCAAGGGCACATGCCTGGGTTGCAGGCTCGCTCCCCAGTGGGGGGGGGTGTGTGTGTGTGTGTGTGCAGGGGGCAACTGATCCAGGATTCTCTCTCACCATTGATGTTTCTACCAGTCTTTCCCTCTCCCATCCTCTCTGAAATCAATAAACACTACGTGTTTTCCAAGCATCCCCAGGGCTGAGAGGGTCAGGAATTCTGGGAAACTAGAGGAGCTTGGACATGGGCGAGTGGCCCAGGCGACGTCTGGGCAGCAGGTGCCAGGAGACTGAGGAGGAAAGCGAGTTGTGGGTTTTCCTATCTTTTCATTCGGCTTTGTGTCACAGGCGCCTCTCTTTCCAAGAATCATCCCCATGCCTCTCCCTTAACGTTAACACGACAAGGAATCTGAGTCTCATTTCCTGGAAATCCAGGGCTGGATGGCAGCCATCCCTCAAACGAGTCCCCGCGGAGAAGACTGGGAGACCTGCGCTCCCAGCTCGGTTTCCGGTGGACGCGAATGACACCCCGAGGACCGGGCGATGAGGCCATGGGCTCCTGCTCGTGGCTGCCAAGGGTCAGTTCAACTTGTTCTTCCTGTCATTGTTGTCTTAGATCATGCATGACTCAGTCCTTCTTAGCCCATGTCCTCACACACCGGTTTCTAATCAGCTGTGAAAAAAACACCACGAATATCTCTACATTCAAGAAGAGATGCTAATGGGAAAAGGCTGAGGGATTACTACGAATTGGCAAAATCACTACGAATTGGCAAACCGGGTTTGCTCGGTGGATAGAGCGGCGGCCTGCAAACTGAAGGGTCCCAGGTTCGATTCCAGTCAGGGGCATGTACCTTGGTTACGGGCACATCCCCAGTAGGGGTGTGCAGGAGGCAGCTGATCGATGTTTCTCTCTCATCCATGTTTCTGACTTTCTATCCATTTCCCTTCCTCTCTGTAAGAAATCAATAAAATATATTTTAAAAAATAAAATAAAATAGGGCAGCAAACCAGGAAGTGGGTTGTGGTAGTCACTGGAGGAAGGTAAGCAGACCAGCCATCATCCCCACTAAAATGTTTCTGGTCTTTCTCTGAAACTTCCTTCGCATGATTGAGGTGGCATGGGCTGTGGTGGGAGGAACATGAGCTTTGCTACCAGCTGGATACAGGTAGGACTCTCCTCTGTCACTAGGCTCCGTGATACTGGACAAGTTTCTTAACCCTTCTCAGCCTCGGGTCAGGGATAATTCCAAACTCTCAAAATCCTGCTGCAAAATTAGAGGTGCTGTATTAGGGGTTGGTTGGTACATATAGGCACTCGTTACATGGTGGAACTGTTATTAATAACAATAACTAAATGTGTGCCCAGTAATGCACTGCCCCCTCTCTCCACACACACACACATACAGGGGAGATGATCTTTTATTTCAGTCCATGCAGATTCCTTCTGTTTGCCCAGAACTCAGTGCCCTTCAGCTGCCTCTCGGTGCCATCTGAGTGGAGCCCCTCCAATCTGGATTTCAGCACAGACAACGGGCTTAGCTGGCCTGGTGCAACGGGGATGCCTGGGAATCCAGGACAGCTGTCTGGGCCTGCCCAAGCTGGAGACCTCCTCACCTGCCAGCGCCCATCCTCCCGGGCCCACCCTCCAGGGGGCTGGAGCTGAGCTTGACTAACAGGCGGAGTGGGGGTCTCAAGCTTGCCCTCTGTCTCCTGTGGAATCTGGCAGCAAGAGCTGCCTGAGAGGAGACAATGGAGCTCTCTGTTCGGCTGCACAACACGAGGATGAAGGTGCTGCCCTTGCAGGGATCGCCCTGAGGATCTACAGTCGCCCTGGGACATCCCAGCCATCACTCAGTAGATGAGTCTTACCTTTTCCCAGAGCTTCAATTACCTCTCACATACCTAAACGGACAGTATGTATTTATTAGAAGGAAAGCTAGCTTCTGTCTCCATTCCCATAAATCAGTGTGTGTGTGTGTGTGTGTGTGTGTGTGTGTGTGTGTGTGTGTGTGTTTTACTTTGCATTTTCTGCATAAATTTTTCAATGCTGGCAACAGGGAATTGCTGTAAGCTTTATGTCCTCTGCATCAGGTGGCCATGCATTAGGATGGTGATTTCAAATATTCTGTTTTCGTTTTGGGACTCAACACAATGCATTTTTATAAATTTGTAGTATTGTTTATCATCAGTTTGATTTCCTGAATACTTAAAAGTTAGTACTCTGGCTGTAGGTTTCGGGCTCATTTACCATGATTGAATGATGCTTAATAAAGCTCAGAAACCAGTTAGGTGTGTCTCCCTTCTGTGTAATTCCATCATACCCAGGAATGACCAACGTGGGTGTGTCAACCTTCTTAGAGGTGCACGTGGCCTCCCCAGAGCCCAGCAATCATTGGCAGCTGCGTTTGCCCGCCGAGCCACACCCACACCCACAGCTCCTGTGTGTTGTGTTAACCTCCAGGTGGTCAGTCTGTGGCTGAAGAGCTGACGGGGCGGCCAGCCTCAGCTCGTTCCGCTCGGGCTGGTGTAACTACATGGAGGCCAGGCCCGCCTGAGCCAGCCTGGTTCTGACTGCGTTTGGGATTAGGAGGTAGGACCAACTACAAGTGTTTGAATTGCATGATCGTGTTTTGGCTGTGAAAGAAAGGAAGAACTTTTAAAAAATATATTTTTTATTGATTTTTTTTTTACAGAGAGGAAGGGAGAGAGATAGAGAGTTAGAAACATCAATGAGAGAGAAACATCGATCATCTGCCTCCTACTGGGGTTTTGCCCGCAACCAAGGTACATGCCCTTGACCAGAATCGAACCTGGGTCCTTTCAGTCTGCAGGCTGACACTCTATCCACTGAGCCAAACTTATTTCGGCAATACTAACTTTCTTACTTAGCAACATAATATAAACATTTCCCACATGCAACAAAATATAGGTCACAGTCATTTTAAATTACTGCACATAGTCTAGTAAGTAGATGTGCAATACTTAAAAATCCCTGTGAGCATGTGAGAGCTTTTCTATTTTTTGCCTTTACAAATAGTTCAGCATGTACATCTTATCATCAATAAATTTTCACATATAATTATTACCAATTAAAATAGTTTCCTAAAATGAGGTTGCTGGGCCATAAGGTGTGCATATTTATATTTTGAAGTATTGAGCCAAATTACCCCCCAGAAAGCTGTTTCCATTTAGCTGAGGACAATCAATGTCAGTGTTTCCAATCTTTGCTAATGTCATAGGTGAAAAGTAGCTCAGTGTTTTCCCAACAGCATTTATTAATTAGTAGCCAGGTTCAATGCTATTGCATATGTTTATAGGTTATATTTCTTCAATTATTTTTTTTTCTTTTGTGAATGATCTGTACCCATTTTCACCCATTTTTCTCTTGGTTAAGTGTCTGTTATATTAAGGATAGTTAACCTGTTTGGTATGTATAATATAATGTTATTTTCTAATATATTACTTCTTCCTTCCTTCTTCTCTTTAAAAATATATTTTATTGATTTTTTTTTTACAGAGAGGAAGGGAGAGGGAGAGAGAGTTAAAAACATCCATGAGAGAGAAAGATCCATCAGCTGCCTCCTGCACATCCCCCACTGAGGATGTGCCTGCAACTAAGGTACATGCTCTTGACCGGAGTAGAATGTGGGACCCTAGAGTCCACAGGCTGATGCTCTATCCACTGAGCCAAACCGGTTATGGCTCTTTCTTTCTTTCTAACCAAATCCATTTATCATCTCTTTCAGAGTTTCTGGTTTGGGTGTTATTCTTAATATGTTTCTCTCTACCCAACCCTATAGAGATATTCTCCTGAACTTCTGGTACTTTTACGAATCATTACACTTACAAATTTTCTATCCATGAGTAACATAAAAGCTAAAAAAAAAAAAAAATTCTCTCCTCAGCACACTCCTTAACCTCATCTAATTTTCCAACCACATTAAATTATCTCTTACTGAAAAGGTTACAAAGAAAATGTAATTTTTACATTTTAAAATGGTTGTTTTGATGCTGGGGCTTCAGTGAAGCCCCTGAGTGGTCAGAACTCTTCGTTTTGGGCCCATGGGAGCCCTGCCCGGCCCGGCCCGGCCCGGCAGCAGGAGGCTGAGCCAGGAGGCCATGTCCTTCCAGCCCCTAATGCTCACCTCCGGCGGCTCCCCTGGGCACCAGCTGTGAACAATACGAAGTGAACAAAGGGGTTGAAAGCAACAGCACCCGTCCTAGGCATTCATCCCGCTCACCCCCAGCCCACATTTCCTTTTCCTCGCACTCAGTACAAGGTACAGGCTCCCTGCCTCTGTTTCTGGATTTACACGGGTCCCCACTCTGCCTCCTCTCCATTGGTTTTTTTTTTTTTAATGCTATTAGGTATAATTTGCACTCCACAAAATTCACCCACTTAAAATGTACGTTGCCATGATTTTTAGTGAATGTATGTACCAAGTTGTGCAACAATCGCCACAATCTGGTTTAGAATGTGTTTATTCTTCATGTCCATTTACAGTTCACCCCCATTCTCACCCTCAGCCCCGGGCAGCCACGAATCTACTGCCTGTCTCTGTAGGGTGGCCTTTTTTGGACAAATCAGATAAATGGAACCACATACCCCTCCAGTGTGGCACGGCCTCTTATCGCTGATGAAACATTCCAGATGCAACCTCAGTCCTGCGGAAACTGACCAGCCAGACCCAGGTTCCCATAGCCCGTAAATGACAGAGCTCTGACTCAGGTCCAAGTCTTGTGATTCCACATTCTTTCCACTCCCTCCGGCTTTCCGGATCTGGACACATTTTCCCTGTTGAATGGAAAATTTAGTGATGATCATTGTCGAAAAGCCTCAGAGATCACTGGCCTTCTGGGTCCAGACACTGAATTCATGACTCATCTCAGCCAGCAGAGGGGGCCACAAAGATTAATTTGAGTTCACTTTTTTGCTTGTCACAGTTGAGCATCTTAAGAAAAAGAATGTGAATGGTAACCCTAGGGCAGTGGTCAGCACACTTTGGCTAAAAGCGGAGGTTTGCCGCTCTGTTGACTAATGAGTTTGCCAATCACTGCCCTAAGGTATTCTGGGTAATTTTTTTTCTCACAAAACTGTTCTTCTCTGGGTAACTGCGAATAGTGATAGAGAATAAAAGCTAGACATGATTTTCGGTGCACCTTGACAGTTTCTTTTTAGGATATTTAAAAAAATATAATAAAAAAGGAAAATGCAGACTTGATTTGAAGAAGCTGATGAGTTCTTAAGTTATGACACCTCAGCATGACCGATATCATAATATCAAGGTGATCCGCTAACTGCTTGCATTTTTACATAATAAATCTGTCCTTTTGAGAGAGAAGGGAAATGGAAACATGTTTTTTAAGTTATCCGAATCCAGTATCTGTGTAGCTAGTATTCACTGGGGAATAATTCGAAATGACAACTGAATTTATGTTTGGAGAAATAATTTTACTGTGACACCTCCCCAGCTATCTGGACTAAAAACGGCTAAACCCAATTGCAGTGTTAACTTTAAGAGGAACTCAGCAGCATAGTCTCCAGATCCAGAGGGCGTATTTCCCTCGGCCGCCCCCAGCTTAGAGCCTCCCACCCCTTCCATCCTGGATGATGGATGGATGGATGGATGGATGGATGGATGGATGTTACTCAGTAGCCAGGATGGGAGGTCCCGGAGCTTCTTCAGGGGAACTCAGTGGCGAATTGTTCTGAGCATCACACCTGCCTGCTGTCAAAGTCCCTGGAGCCATATGTCCACTGGTCCCGTGTCCCTGTTCTTCCCATGATTCCCAGAATCCTGGTGGCAGCCGTGGAACCAGCACTAGACCAGGCAGAAGGCATGGGATTTAGGACCAGCTCTTCCAGCTCCTAGCCAGGTGTCACTGCCCTTTCTGTATCACACTCTGAAGTCTGAAAAATGGCAATAATAACATTGGCCTTAACCACCCTTTACCACACAGGGCTGTGTCGAGGAACAGATGGGAAGAAAAGAGTGTTGGACAAGCACAAAGTACAATTATTATAGCGCTGTGCCTACGGGAGGCAGAGGGGAGAGGGTGCCCAGGCAAAGAGCAAAGACAGAAACAGAAGAAAGTCGAAGTGCCAGCAGCACCGTCCTTCCTGCCCTCGGACAAAGGTGCACAAAGACCGCTTTCCCGTCTTTACCCTAACCATCCTCCAGGGGAACGTAGAAAATACTCCACTCCAGTTTCATGAGCTGATTTTGCTAACATCATCATCAGAACCACAAAAATGTATCTGTGCTTTCCCAGGAGGATGAGCTTGCTTTTAAAACGGAAAACACAACAGAAAATATAAAGCTCAGAGGAGCGCCTCTCTGTCTGCAGATGGGAGGCTGCCCGAATCACAAATGGTGAAATGCCACCAATCAGATCTTCGAATGTACTCAGTTGAATTTTTTTAACTCCTCTGAAATAAAATGCAATCTCTAGACGAGCCACAATATATACTTCTTCGAAAGCACGCGCAGAAAACTGTTAATGAAGATACTCCTGGTGAGAATGATGTGTCTTTGACTTGGATTCCTGAAGTCTCACCCTTTGTGCTTTATTCTCAGTCTGAGGCACCGACTCTAACCGGCCTCTGGCCAGGACTCCGCTTCTTCTGGAAGCAAATGGATTTCATTGAGACGAAAATGCTGACACTTAAAGGCTTCTAGGCACCCTCCCCCCAGGCGTTTCGCTAATGTGCACCAGAACTTTTTTTTTTTTTTTTTTTTAAGAAAAAAAGAGAGCAAGAAATGCTTTGCGAAGCAAAGGGTCTGCCTTCGGGCACTTCCAGCACAAGTGTCTCCTGTTAATGGCACCTCGTTGAGGGGACAGGAAATGACGTTCCTGGTGCCTGGTGCCTTCCACGGTGCCAGCTACCACCAGGGGAACACTTGCCATGGGCCAGGGACTGTGCCACTGTGCTGCATTCTTGCTGCGGATAATCGCGTTGGCTCAGCACATAAGGTAGGAATTCTTTTTTTTTTTAAATGTGTATATATATATTATTGATTTTTTACAGAAAGGAAGGGAGAGGGATAGAGTTAGAAACATCGATGAGAGAGAAACATCGATCAGCTGCCTCCTGCACGCGCCCACCCTCCTCCTCCCCCCTCCCCCCCACTGGGGATGTGCCTGCAACCAAGGTACATGCCCTTGACCGGAACTGTACCTGGGGCCCTTGAGTCTGCAGGCCAACGCTCTATCCACTGAGCCAAACCGGTTTCGGCGGTAGGAATCCTTTTTGTGAATATTATATCTATCTTTAAGCGACTTGCTCAGATTCACACAGCAAATAAGGAATGGAGCCAGAATTTGAACCCTCAGGGGGTCTGACTCCAGGGGCCTGCGTGAATTAAACGGCGCTGATTAATTCACAACAAGTCTCTATGAGACATACATTTTTACTGATACTGACCGGGGAGGACTGGAGTTTTGAGTAGTGACTGGCCTGGCACAGGTTGCGGCTATTACACGATTGAGCAGAGAGAATCGGGCCTGGTTCTGACTGGACCCTCAAGCCCTTGTTCTTTCCATTAAACTCGGGTCTGTGAGCTGCTCCCACTCCCCTGAGAACACTTTAAAAAAAGAAGGGAAATTGCACTGACACACAGCAAGAGAGATTAGTGGCAGTTTATCTCTCCTCTGGGAAGGGTCCAGGGTCTGAGAGAGCTTCGCAGGAATTCTCCGCCTCTCCGCAGTGTGCTGAATGGCACACAAATGAGATAATCAGGGCTCTCTTACTGAAGGGGATGGAAATAATATGAATTGTACACTTGGCTTTCGTGCTATCTGGCACTGATAGGACTGGCCAACAAGCAGATGCTGGGATCCAGATGAAAAGACAGAGAACATGTGGTCACACATTGACAAGTGGTGTATGGAATCCTTAAGGGTCTTAGGCATTTTTTTCTCTCTCAGAAAAAGACAAAAGCAACTATAATAATCAGGAATGTTTCTTTACAGTCCTTGAAGGTCTTGCAACTTCAAGTTACAACTCAGGCTTCTCTCCAAACCAAAATGTGATGTAAAATTTGGCCTGAGGGGGAAAACAATAATTTATACCTGAAAATCTATAAACTTAATTTGTATCCTCAAGTGTTCATTTTTATCCATGAACTGCTCACCTGCCTGCCTCCACGGGATGAAGAGACATAATCACAATAAGGACAAAGGTCCAAGGGTAGGATGAGACAATAATAAATATAATGTACAGCCCTCACCGGTTTAACTCAGTGGATAGAGCGTCAGCCTGCGGACGGAAGGGTCCCAGGTTCCATTCTGGTCAAGGCCATGTACCTGGGTTGTGGAGTTGATCCCCAGTAGGGGGCATGCAGGAGGCAGCCAGTCAGTGGATTTTTCTCTTTCCCTTCCTCTCTGAAATCAAAATAAAAATATATTAAAAAAAATAATATCCAAAAACTAGGGAAAACAGCAATTTCTGGTGGGCATGGTTGGGGGTCCGAGCAGCTCCCTGTCTGTGTTCAGCAGGGCCGTCACCCTGAGAACCACAGTGGTGAACGCAGAGCCGAGGCCTCTAGCCCAAAGCCCTCCTGGCTTCGCTGCAGGGACTGTGGGCCCAGCTCCCTCCCGCATCTCCTGACTTCACTGGGGGTGCTGACCTGTCCCACTGTGCGTGTGGTCTGAGCTGCCTGTTATTTCCAACTCCCCATTCAGCGCTCCCACCTTTACTATTCCACCAATCTGGCCTCCTGGCCCTGAACCTGACTTCTGACCTCTGGTATTCTCTCCAGAGGTGAATCTCTGGCCCTTTGCCCAACTGGGAAAAGGCTTCCTGGCAGATGCCTGGGGTTCTCCCTGCATCTGTAGCATGAAACAGTGACCCGCACAGTCACACAGAGCAGACGTCACGGAGAGGGAATGAGATGGAGACAACATCCTGGGTGTGGCCTGAGCCGTCAGGAGAGTCTGAAAGGAGGGGAGGGCAGGAACAGCGAAGGTAAACAGGAACACAAAAGAACCCCCACAGAAACAAATAGGCCAGGCGCTCTCTGACCCACTTGTAGCTGTCTTCGTTTCCCCGGCCCGGAGCGGGCCGCTCTCCGGATGAGGCAGCGGAAACTTTCCGGGGAAGGCGATTGGAAGCCGGGCTTAGGTGACCTGCAGGGAGAGGACAGCGTTTCCTTACAGCAGCCCCTGATAAGGACACACTTTCAGCTCTTGTCTGCCCTTGTCTGCCCGTGCTCCTTCAAAGGGAAGATCTGGAGTTCTAAGTTTTCACTGCCCCATCTGCCTTTCTCTGCCCTTGGCAAACAGAGACGGAAAGAGAAGGAAGCCTGAGCATCCAGGTCTGCAGGTCCCTGTTCTAGGCCTATCTTTTTCAGTCCAGTTTGGCAGTCAGCTCGCTTTCACAACATCCTCTTCCCGGCCTCTAAATCTCAGTCTGAAACCAAAGCCACTGTATTGTAAGCTCTGAATGTTGCCTCCATGATTGCCCCTAACCGCTTCTGCCTGCCAGCCTGATCACCTGCTAACCACTACCCTGCCAGCCTAATTGATGTCTAACTGCTCCCCTGCCAGCCTGTTTGCCCCCAACTTCTCTCCTCTGCTGGCCTGGTCGCCCCAAACTGCCCTTCCCTGCAGGCTTGATTGCCCCCAACTGCTCTCCTTTTGAAGGCCTGGTCCCTCCCTACTGCCCTCCCCTGCTGGCCTGATCACCCACAACTGCCCTCCCTTGCAGGTTCTGGAACCTCCTAACGGCCCTCCCCTGCTGGCCATCTTGTGGTGGCCATCTTGTGTTCACATGGAGGCAGGATCTTTGACCACATGGAGGTAGCCCTCTTGTGTGTTGGAGTGATGGTCAATCTGCAAATTACTCTTTTATTAGATAGGATAGAGGCCTGGTGCATGGGTGGGGGCCAGCTGGTTTGCCCTGAAGAGTGTCCCAGATCAGGGTGGGAGTTCCTTTGGGGTGAGGGGTGGCCGGGGTGAGGGGTGGCCTGGGTGAGGGGCCTGTGGAGGTTTGCAGGCCAGCCACGCCCCCTAGTGACTCAAAGAGATGCCCTGGTATCTAGGCTTAATCTATGTCTACAATTGAAACTTTGTAGCCTGGAGCAGAGCCAAGCCTTCTGCTTGCTCCAGGGCGGCAGCCATTTCTATTTGAAACTTATAACCTAGAGTGGAGGCCTAGGCTGGCAATGGCAGGCAGAAAACTTGGCTTCCTCCATTGCCAGGGAAACCCAAGCCTCTGTTCTCTCCAGCTCAGTGGCTGCTGCCATTTCTGTATCTTTTATAATTGAAACTTTGTAGCATTGAGTGGAGGCCTAGGCAGGCAACAGCAGGTGGAAAGTTTGGCTTCCTCTGTTGCCAGTGAAACCCAAGCCTTCCTCCTGCTCTCAGTGGTGGCAGCCATCTTGGTTGGGGTTTGTTTGCATAATCTGTCCCTGATTGGCTGGTGAGTGTGGGTGTGGCTTGTGGATGTGGCAAAGGTATGGTCAAATTTGCATATTACTCTTTTATTAGATAGGATTCATCTGTAAACAATATATGTTGCTTATCTTGTTCTGCAATTCTATCTAAATGTAAAATACTATATAAATCCTCTTGTAGTTGTACGTTTTGCTCAACATTCTTTTAAGATTTAGTTTACTGATACATGTAACTCTAGTTTATTTAAATTTCTGTATAGTATTCTTTTGTATGACTAGACCTCAAATTACTTATCCGTATTTACAGTTGATGAATATTTAGATTGTTGAACGTTTTTTACTATTACAAATTATTTAGGGTCATTAATTTTCTGTTTCTTCTATTATAGATATTTAAGGCTATAACTTCCCTAAGGGAAGGCCTCTTAACTTATGAATTATGGTTTTAATATATGTATTTTTTACTCTGGGTATGTATTATTTTTATTATCACAAAAGCAATTAATCTCTGTATGTTTTAAAAAAGGAAACTTTGAAAAAGTCACAGAGAACAGATTCTAATCAAGGGACTGCAGTGTGGGGAGGCAATGTTTGCTTTGTGGTTGCTGCTGTTAAGGGCAGCCAGGCTGTCCTGTGTGTCCCTGGGTGTCCTGCAGGAAACACATCACATAGGAGGGAAAAGGTATCCGGCCAGGGTGTGTCAGCTTTTATATTCCTGGAATGCTTAATGCTGCAGTCAGTACAGAGGCTTTCCTGCTCCCACCCCTGCCCCACCCTGCGCATGCACTGCCTTCCCCTCCACCCCCCACCCCCCACCCCTCTGCCTCTCCTCCCCTAACACCCATGAGGATCTGGGGACAGTGCTGTTGGCAGAGGACAGAGAGGAGCATGGTCAGAAGAACAATGGAAAATAATTGCTTTCGAGTTAGTGAGTCCCTGCAATGCTCTCTCCATCGTTTAGAATTTATTCTGGAGACCACAAAATAAACTAATGGTGGGAAATATGAGAGTGAAATGGTCCGAGTTCCAGGCAGATTACTGTGGAGATGAGCCACAGTGAGCTCAAAGAGCACATGCAGAGAGCAACCCACCACCCACAATTTTCCTGCCCTGGCTGCATGTTTCCGGGACTCCCTCGGGATCTTATGTTGATGGCCCCCAGGGGAAGCTGAAGCCAGACTGGAACCCAGATCATCTCTTCAGCCATTCCTCCAGCAGTGCAATGCTGTCTTCTCCGTACTTAGCTAAGCTTGCGGTTTACTTAAACTGCAAAACAGAACTTCAGCTTTGTCAAAAGTGCACACCATGCTGTTTAAGATACACACACATTTCAAAAGTAGGTTTACAGTTGTGATTAATAACTAATTAATAAATACTAATGCAAGAATAAAATCTATGCAAAACACAGATTTTATTCTTGCATTATTATTTATTAGTTATATTATTTCCCATAAGAACAACTGTAAATGTACTTTTGCCCCACTCAGGATATATGTATGTATGTATTTATATGCAATCATACATATTTATGTATAAATGAAAAAATCATAACAAAAGCACATGAATGATTAGTTCAAAAGTCAGTGTAGTTGTTACTTCTGGGCAGAAGGGAAAGGATTGTAATGGGGAGAAGTTATGTTGAAAATGCAATAAGATTAATGAGTAAACAAGGTATTACATATAAGACATAATAGAATCAGGGCCCAAGTAATATAATTAATCTTTGAGATTAGCTGGGAAACTATAATTCATAAATAACAATGGAAAAATATAATAGAGAATATTGAAGAGATTCACATAATTTCAGTGAAGTGGAGTGAAGATCATCTGCTAAGAGTTCAGGAAGCAGTGGTGGGGAATGGGGTGTCAGGCTCCAGAGTCCAGAACACAGTTGTTGCTCAATAAATATGCATTAAATGAATGCTGACTGACAGTTTGTTTTTAATGGAATAAGAACTGTTGGTCAATTGCAAGGAAGTTAACCATAAAAGAATGTAAGAATAGAAGAATACTTGGACAGCTCTGTAGGTTCAGCCGAGGTTAGGTAGCATGAATCTATTGTAGTAAAGCCAACTGGCAACCCAAAAGTTTCAGAAAAGAAAGAAAATGGTGGTTTGGGAAGGAAAGAATAACAAAAGGAGCCATTCTAGGGGGTTAGTAAAAGCATAATAGAAATAGCCAGTCATGGGACCAGGTTGGCAAAAGAGGGAAATGAAGGGGGGTGGGGGGATGAAACCAGCCTGAGAGAGAAGAGAACGATTGAGGGATGAAAAACCCCCTTTCCTGAAGTTTCTCTCTCTGTGGGCTCATTCCCATCACCGCACAAACTTACTGTTATTTCTCTCATCTTCAAACAAAACAAAGCCCTGTCCTTGACCTCCATTTCCCTGCCAGATACTGCTCCATTTCTCTGCTCCACTTTGCAGCGGATGTACTTGAAAGAGTTCCCTACTCGCTGTCTCGAATTTCCCTCCTCCCATTCTTCCCTAAACCCACTCTAATGAGGCTTCTCTCCACGGAAACTAGTCTGATCAAAGTCACCAATGACCTCCATTTCACTACACACAATGACCAAGGCCCAGGTCTCATTTTACCAGGCCTGTTCGCAGCATCAGATGCAGCTGGTCACTTCCTCCTGCTCGATACAGCTTCTGCCTTGGGCTCCTAGGATTGCTCCTAGCTTTCTCGTTGTTTCTTCCTTTCTCTCCTTTGCTGGTTCCTCCTCTTCTCCCTGGCCAGTTAACCTTAGAATATTCTACATTGAATCCTCGTTCTTTTTCTAGTCACTATATATTCCTTTGTGTTTCTATCCCATCCCAAGGTTTTAAATGCCATCCATATCTACCAGAACTTTCTCCTGAATTCACACTCCTACTGCATCTTCAACTCAACATAGCACATATTTCAAGTTCAAGTTGTCCAGAACAGAACTCCAGATTGTTCCTCTCTGCCCTACCATTGAATCTGCTCCACCTATAGTCCTCCATGTCTCAGCTCATGTCAACTCCAATCTTCCATTTGTTCAGACCAAAAGTCTCAGTGTCAGCATTTACTCCTTTCCTTGATACGTCACAGCCAATCAATTGGCACTTCCTGTGGGTGCTTTCAAAATATACCTGGAATCCAACCATTTCTCACTCATTTCCATCACTCTAAGCCATCATATTTCACCTAAATAACAGAATGGAAAAGCTAGGATGGTTTCACCTTCTCACACCTTTTCACTTCTGTCAACTCCCCCAAGCTCAGTTTAGTCTCAACATAGCTAAGTGGTTATTTATTTATTTATTTATTTATTTATTTTTAATGTCAAATAGTTCTTTATGTGTACATGTCAGCAATGGTATCCAGATGGTGGAACTAAGTAGTCTTTTAAAAAGTAAATTAGTCCCTGACATTCCTGCCCTGAAACCTTTCATACCGTCCCCTCATGCTCAGAATGAAAGCTAAAGTCCCTCCAGTGGCTTATAAGGTCCTCCACAATCTGCTCTCAGGTTCTCCCACCGAGTTCATCTTTACCACTCCCTGTCTCAGTTTGTCTGCTGGAATCCTTGTTACTCCTAGGACACAAGTGGCTGCTCCTCACTTCAGGCCTTTGCCGTGGCTGTTCCCCCTCAAATGCTCTTCTCCCAGATCTCACAAGGCTCACCTCCTTCTTATCTTTGCTCAAATGTCAATATTTGATTCAAAATTTTATACTGGGGATATGCTGGTACATGTTTATTAGCTGCCTATCTGGGAAAAAAGAAGCTGAACTTTGTATCATTTGCAAATTTCCACAGTGCAAATATTTAGAGATTTCAGGTCACCAACGTGATGTCACTGAACATGGAGTCAAAGTTGGGAAGACACGGCACAATCCACTCTTGGGAGCTGGGGCAGGACAGTTGCAGCACACCACTGATGGCCACCCGCCCTCCAGCTCCCCGACCCTCTTAGAGGGCCCTGTTCTTCCAGAGTGCGTATCACCTTCTCATATAGCAGGGGTGGGGAACATATAAAGGCTTGGGAAATAATTTGATCTGGCCCTCCAAGGCAATTTTGGGCGGTATTCAAAAGTCAGTAAATCTAGGAGCTTTTTTCATAGCAACATAAGTTTATATTAAATTAATTATATTAAGCAAATGATGTTATAAATATCCAAATGGCCCTTGAGAAAAAAGGTTCCCCACCTCGGACCCTTAACATGCTACTTATTATATGTCTACTAGAGGCCCAGTGCATGAAATTCATGCACGGGGGTTGGGGTTCCCTTCAGCCTGACCTACACCCTCTCCAATCCAGGACCCTCTAGGGGGATGTCTGACTGCCTCTCACAATCCAGCACTGCTGGTTCCTAACTGCTCCTCTGCCTACCTACCTGATTGCCCTTAACCACCTCTGCCTGCCTGATTGCCCCTAACTGCTCCCCTGCAGGCCTGATCACCCCTAACCACCTGTGCCTCACCCTGCACCCAGAACCCAGAATTCCCTCCTCCAGCTAGTCATAGACACCTGGGACCCAGGCATCTCTCTCTCTGACCAGCCACAGGTACCCAGGACCTAGGCCGGCTTCGCTGGCTGGCCTCAGCCACAGGGGACCACAGGCAGGTGGCTTCGCCCTGGCCACACGCAGCTCCAGACACTAGGGACAGTGGGGTGGCTGGTTTGTCCCTCTCCCAGGCTACTGGCACCCGGGACTGCAGGGACTGTGGGGCATGTAGATTATCTCCCTCCTGGACTGTAGACACAGGTGCCCAGGAACACAGGGCATGCGGCTTGTCCCTCTCCTGGGCTGCAGGAGCAGGCACAGCCACTGGCACCCAGGACTGCAGGGTGGGTGGCTTGTCCCTTTCCCTGGCCACTGTCCCAGGGTGGGTGGCTGGTCTCTATTCCTCTCTCCCCAGAGTTGAGTATTTGAGCCTTTAAGGCATAACAGCATGAGGGCATGACAACCATTTGCGTATTAGCTCTTTATTATATAGGATGGTTTGTTACCCACCTCCTCCCCATCAGACCCCCAGGAAATCTTGTCTGTTTTATTCAATGATGTATTGTAAAAACAGTGGCTGGCACAGAGTAGACTATCAATACATTACGAAATGATTGAACTTCCCAATGCAGATATGGTAATAATGATTGACTAGGAAGTTGTACAGGGCAGAGAGCTGTGGTCAGATCTGAAGATCTGAGTAGGCAGGACAGGTGTGGCTGTGCCGAAGGAGGGCTGAAGTGAACTGAAGTGGAATCGATGCTTTTGTGAGCTCAGATCGTTGTGAGGGCGGGGAGTTCTGAGCAGCTGTCCTCTTTAGGCAGTTTTAGAGTCAATCTCTTTCCTTAGCGGTTCTCTCGGGAAGCATGGTTAGAAACCTCTGGGCTGTCCGCGGCTGAGTAGCAGCCCCTTGTTTTGAAACTCTATTTTTAACTTAAAGAACATTATTTCAGAATATATCATTATTATTGGTTTGAATAAAAATAAAAATGTGCCTTGAAAGTAAACAAAGTTAATTTATAGGTGTGTAGTTACTGAAGGGGGGGTGGGGGGAGAATTCTTGATAGTTTTTGGAGATCCTTTAAAATATATATATAGACTTCAAAGAGAAGGGAGAGGGAGAGAGAAATAGAAACATCAATGATGAAAGGAAGTCATTGATTGGCTGCTTTCTGCATGCAGAGCCGTAACTGGGCATGTGCCCTGATCAGGAATCAAACCATGACTTCCTAGTTCATAGGTTGACACTCAACCACAAAGCCACACCAGCTGGGCTTAGGGGGTTTTCTACTGTCACTTTGTTTGCATGATCTGCCTTATAAATTTTCTTTTTTTAATTTTTATTATTTTTAATATATATTTTTTATTGTTTAAAGTCTTACAAGTAATATTATATATATTTTCTCCCCCCCCCCTCCACTGACCTTCCCCCGAGAAATTTTCTTTTATTGAATGAATCTGTCTGTATGACACACTCTTCACATCATGATCCAGGGCCTTGAACATCTGGATTTTCTCCTCTCAGAAATGTATTCCCTTCTTTAATTTAGCAATTCCATTTACCCTCAAACTTCCAATAAAATGTTCTGCCTAATATACCACAGAAATTGATTTCCTTTCCATACATTTAGTGACACAGTAAGTTTGTCATCTTTTTAGGCGTTGGAAGCCTATCCATCAGTTGTCCTACTTTTCTGAAACTCAGGGTCATACCTTTTTCATCTTTGCGTATGACCTGCTTCTGTTTATACTACCCTTGATTCGAAAGCTACTAAGCCCATCAACAGCAGTCCCAGGTCTTTATAGGCATATTCCCTAAGGCAAGTTGTTAGCATTTATCTAGTTTCTCCAAGGGTGTCTCTCCTCAGTGACATATAGGCTGAGAGCCATTTAATATTCTCCGCTGAAGTGTTGTTGGATTTGCCGTGTAAGTACAGGGCAGCCAGGATGGGAAATACTGGTGTCGTGCTTATTTAATTTTATCTGCTTAAAAATTAAAAATAAAATCGAACTTCCAAAGTGAACTTCCAACATTAGAAGTGAAAGGAAGATCAGAGTACATAAATTAATGTAGGCGCTGGGTCTTGGCGCTCACAGGTCTCCAAAAGGAAGGACAGCAGATTTGAGATCGCTGCAGAGGAGTTTCTGCAGCTGTTTGTTTTGGCCTGGAGAGAGCCCGGGCATGTGGAGTGTGGGCTGCGGTGGGGTGGCTGGTGTCAGCAGTGTGGCTGCTGTGAATTCCTTCTCTGACCTGAAATTCTCCTCGCCCGGGACTGGCCTGTGGCAGGGAGCATTCTGTTTATCCAGGAGGCAGGCCCTGCTTCCCACATTAGGTTATCTCCGGCCTTTGTCTTGTTAGCTGCCAGATGTGTCCGTGTTGCTTACTGCCTGGCTCATATGCTCCTACTCTGATGATTCCTAAAAGAACTTTCCACGCTAGCCAGTTTTCTCAGATGTTAGAGTGTTGGCCCACGGACTGAAGGGTCTCGGGTTCAATTCTAGTCAAGGGCATGTATCTCAGTTGCCTACTCAATCCCCGGCCCCAGTTGGGGGCATGTGCAGGAAGCAACTAATTGATGTCTCTCTCTTACATTGATGTTTTTCTATTTGTGTCTCCCCTTCCTCCACTCTCTCTCTCTCTAAAAAACAAAACAAAACAATTTTCTGTCTCTAAGCAGGGACTCTGGTGGTCTGTGCGATGCTGATGAAATCTGGGTCACAACTTCAGTTCTGGCTGGTGATTCCCACTGTCCCTGGCCAGTCTCCACCCCAGTACTAGTCTTTGTCACAATAGGGACCAAACTGCAGATGCCACTGGATCCGTCCAAACTAGTTTTCCCAGGCCCATTCCTAAAAGAGAAACATAAGGTCCTTGCTCTAGCAATAAATCAATCCAACAAATATTAATCTGATTACCTCATTCTGTCATTTGCCTTTATAAAGCTTTTGTGGGACTCGAGAAATTAATAGTTAAAAAACAAAACAAAAATAAGTTGCAGAAATTGAGGGATGTAATAAAGAAAAGATGGTAAGGAGGCAGTGTACCTGGGACAGGGAGGACTCTCAGGAACAGAAAGACAGTAGTTGGCAGTTCCATTAGAATAGTGTCCCCACACTTAAGTGCAATCTGCTCCTGGAAACCAAAAATTACGGCAATTCTTGATACGGTGAACCCTACTTCATATATGTCAGGTTTTGTTCATTAAAGGAGTCAAATGAGGATCTGGCTGGTGGGGCTCAGTAGTTTATGTCCAGGAGGTCACGGTTCAATTCCAGGTCAGAGCACATGCCTGGGCTGTGGGCTCGATTCCAAGTGGGGGATGTGCAGGAGGCAGCTGATCTATGATTCTCTCTCATCATTGATCTTTCTCTCTCCCTCTCCCTTCCTCTCTGAAATCAATAATATATATATATATCCAATGAGGTGATGGAGATGGTGAGAACACAATGTAAGTCTTAAATTGGGTTGAACTAAAGAAGCCTTAAATCCTAAGGGTAAACATATATGAAAACCCACAGCTTCAAGGTTAGGGATTCTAACGACTTGACATCTCTCCCTTTCCTCCGGATGAGGTGAGTGTACGTTTGCACAATCACACAAAGGCAGAACTCCGTCACTACTGGTGCAGGAACAGAATGTGCGTGGTGGCTGCTTGCCAGGCGAAGCTGTCTGCTCAGAGCCCTAGGCTGTTCTCTAACAGGAACGGTCTTGCTCTTTGTCATTTGTCTCTGCCCCTCCCTCCCCTCCCCCCTCAGAAACAGGAGCCAGGGCCCAGACCCTGATCCTGGGACAACCAGTTCAGAGGCTGTGAGCTGGCCCAAAGCAATAAGCTCTGTAACAGCAAGGATGGTGATAAGATGAGCTTATCAACCAGATTATCTCTCATGCTCTCTCTTTCTGGAACTAAAAGAAAAGAGTGTAGAAGACAGCAGGAAGAAAACAAGAAAGCAGAGGCTAAGAGAGAGGCCGAGTCACATTAATGCTGAGTCTCGGAGGGGAGCAGTTACAGCAGTGTCTGCCCACAGCCAGCATCCCTCGTCTCCCTCAGCCCTGTAGTGGCTCTGGCTCCTCCAGCTGTCCCTGGCCAGTCTCCACCCCAGTACTAGTCTTAGGCCTAGTTCCAGAACCCACAGCAGGCTGGAAGCACTGGAGAATTATCCCCTCTCAGGAGCAGACCTCAATCAATGGCACACATTTTCTTGTCTCTTGGGTTCATTGATGCCGAGTTGTGTTTGGCACCATTTCCTGAGTTTCCCTATGAGGTAAAGCTTCAGTCACCCACTGTGATAGTGGCTTACTCACATCATTTATTGCCTTCCTACTACTCTATGTTCTTCCCTCCTCCTCAACTAGTATTCCCCCAACCTCCCAAATAAAGTATTTGCACATGAATTCTTGCCTCAAATTCTCCTTCCCTCAGCAGGCAACCTTATGACTTAGACCCTGAAGCAACTTGCATCTGGAACCTCCATTCACCAAACCATTCCTGGGTGACCATGCCTGCCATCTCGGGGGGATGCTGCTTTTTCATTTCACCAGGTATATCCTTGCTCAGCACGTGTCCATTACTAGAGCAGAAAAGAGCCTGCGTTTTCAAGGTAGGAAACAGGTGCTTGGGGGAGGATAAAATTGGTCATTTCTTTGATATAGAACCATATCCTCCTTTAGGAAGTATTTTTGGTAAATATTTGTTCTGTTAAAGGAAAGGCAGGTTTCTAGTCAAAATATTTAACTAGGCTTTCAAAACTTCCTATCTTTGTGAGTGTCCTATGATTGACTACTATCTGGGCACAGACAGCATTAAAGATAAGAGGTGACTAACCCAGTACAATCTGCTCATGACACTGTTTTGGGAAAAAATTAACGACCTATGATGCTGGGGGGAATCCTTTAGGAATAATACATGGTTGTGGAATACCTATCCTGAATGAATGTCCCTAGAAGAGGGCCAGAGAACCAGTTGATTCTACTCTATTCATTACGAAGAGAAAAAGTTTCTTCACAAGTTGAATGTAAATGAGTTTGTGCACGCACAGGATGTGTGTGCATTTGTGTAGAGAGCATGGTTGCATTAGGATATGATCGTATAATACCATTTTATGTTCAGGATGTCAGGAAAAATTGCAAAAGACCTAAAGTAGGTAAAAATGACTATTGTGTGTTCTGTGTAACACACCCTTTTGGATTATGTCCCCTTGCCATTGTCTTTGAGTTATCTTGTACTCAAAGTTGTAGAAAATAATAATAATAACGCAAATGATTATTGTCCATAAAAATGCAAACAAATATAGTGTCCAGGGGAAGGCAACTGATAATCACCCTGCCACCCTGGGCCAGTTTTTCAAGCACGTTAAACTCATTTCCGAATTCTCACTGGGAAGCCAGGAGAGGCAAAGGTAAACTTGGGAAGGAAAGCATGCAAGCTGACCCAGGAGTTCGTGGTGTGGTGAGCAGAGGCTGGAAGTGAGGGAGTGGGTGGGGCAGAGGGAATCCGTGGTGAGGAGGGCTGGCTTCAGATTATGATGCTGAAGCTAAAGAATGCGGACTTATTCACATAGGCAGTGGGGGCCATTGGAGTGACATGTCCACCCACAGTACATAACCCAAATCTTTGCTTCCCCTGAAAACATATTTGGGAAAGTATCATATTTTGCATCAACTTATTTAAAAAACAACAGCATTTTTATTGATTTCAGAGAGGAAAGGAAAGAGGAAGAGAGAGAGAAAGATAGAAACAATGAGAGACAATCATTGATTGGCTGCCTCCTACAGGCCCCCCTACTGGGAATCAAGCCTATAGCTGGGTATGTGCCCTGACCGGGAATCAAACCATGATCTCTTAGTTCATAGATCAATGCTCAACCACTGAGCAACACCGGCTGGGTCTGCATCAGCTTCTGAGCCTGTTCCACACTGAGGTTGCTTCTCTTGCCCTGGTCACTCCTCTGCGAGCTCCAGGACCACTCTGCTGCTTGGCACAAGTATTTGCACCCACCTAAGGACGTGTCCATCATTTCACTCTTTATCCAATCCCAGGGGTTTCCTCCACTTTGATTTATCCCACCTCCTTAATCTAGCACCAATGAATTCCATGCGATGCCCCTTCTGCACTGTTGTCAGTTGAAAGGTGAATGTGGGCATCACACCCTTTTTTATTTCCCCCAACACTGTTATGCAGGCTGCAAAGACATATCAGCTATGGAAGGTTTGGGGTGATGAGAAGGTTTACACGACAGCAAGGCATCTACTTGGAGTTGAATATAGCTCAAAAACCCTTCATCTGCAATTCTTAATGCCAGACATCTCTGAAAGCTGATTGAAAACACGTGTACTCACTCATAAACGCTCTGCTCTGTGATATCACTATTCGGTTATGCTTTCTGGAACCGTTTCTGGCCACAGGATTGAGTGTGCTGTAAGGGAATGTGTGTGCTGGGAACTCACACCAACGGGAATAACTCCAGCCCAGCTTGGCTATGGGACTGTGAATGAAGCAGTAAAATGGTAACAGTGAGCAGTGTTCTAGAAACAAACACCCTTAGACCTGCTGCCAAGAGAAGTTAAAGAGCTGTTTTCTAGGTACCTGAGAAATAAAGGCCTGTCGCTGTAGCACTTTATCTTAAAGCAGGATTTGTCTTTTCCACCCAATAGCCTGGGGTGGGCAGAGCTGAAGTTGTTTATTTCGACCCGCTATCTCTTACAGTCCTGGGTGAATCCTTCTCAGCGATAAAAGTTCACTCTGGGGACTAGTGGAAGATAAGATTAAACAATTCATTTAGAGCATTAAGGATCAGACCCTGCACAACAAGCTGAGGAATATGAACTTTTTAATAAGAAGTTTTGGAAGGTTTTTAAGCGAAGCACAAAAAGATAGTCATTGTCTTTGCTTGTGGTAATAATGGTTTATAACTTTGTGGTAACACAAGACGGAATCATCCCTCCTGGGTGAAATACAGGGTTAGATTTCTGTGAGTTTGGTAACAACTGTTAACATAAACAAACCATTGAAACCAGTAAAGAACCTTTGTGAGTTTTTTTGAGCCAAACTGTGAACATATGCCGAGAAGCAGAACCTCAATGAATTGAGATAATGTTCCGGAAAATGGCGAATTATATTTCTATTTATACACTAGTGACCGGGTGCACGAAATTCATACACGGGGTAGGGGTGGTCCCTCAGCCCAACCTGCTCCCTCTCACATACAGGGAGCCCTTATGGGATGTCCAACTGATGGCTCACCCCCAGCCTGCCCAAGGCTTAAAGCCTCAATTTTACAAAAACATCTGTAAAACGCAGTGTAGTTCAGGAGTTTTTCATTATGGATTGGGTTCACCAAGAAGACCATGTTGCAATGTAAAGCGGAGAAGCTTGGTGGAAGTGCAAGCGCCCCTGTAGGTAGCCAGCGTGGGCTCAGGCTGTCAGGGCTCCCAAACCTGTTGCCTAATGGAGCTGCTTTGTCTACTAAAGAAAACACTCTTCTCTTGTAGTCCTTTCTACATTTCTTTCATAAGCATCTCTTTAGAGAAGACTTCTTTAATATGTCCCTTTCCCCCAAAAGAAGGATGGTTGATTATTTCAAGAAGCAGCAGAGGGTAGGGGAGGAGGCAATGAGGACCTAGGTCCTCGCAATCACCAGAGACCTCTGAACTCGCTATGTCAGAAGATAATCCTGTGGAGGGAAAAGCAGAGCAAATGGAAAAAAAGTCTGTGTTCTTTTAAGCTTCTCCTGGACGCAAAGGCTTTGATCCTGTGGCGTGTCTGACGGTAATTTTCTGCATTTCTGGGTCAGATAGGATATGAGTGAACAGATTCAGGAAGCTGTTGTTCCTTAGTGAGTTTTTCTGTCCCATATTCACTGAATTGACCAATAATCTGAGCTCTGTGGTGAACACGTTGGGGCTGTGGCCTGGGTTTAGGCAAAACGTCAAAGCTGTGAACTAAGGGAAAAAAAGAGCTGCCGCTGCCTCCACCCCTCCCTACACTGGCCCCCCCCACCCGCCGGCTTCTGCACTCAAGCAGCTGGGGGGCCACGGGTCACTGCCACCACGGTCCCTCCCAACCTCCCGCTGCTTCCGTGTTCCACGCTCAGTACTTCAAACTCTCTCCTACAGAGAGTTCACAGCTTTAATTGAAGTTTCGCCTAAACCCAGGTCACAGCCCCAACATGTTCACCACAGAGCTCAAAACTACATTTCCCAGAATTCCTGCTGCTCCCGATACCCTGAGGCTCCCACTCAGTCCCACCTCCACGTGCACACACTGCACCTTGGCCATGCCCCCTGCTCCTGATTGGCTGGTAGCATAGACAATCAGGAGACAAGGTACGGTCACATTTGCATGTTACTCTTTTATTAGATAGGATTGCAATCAAAGGAGGTACATAGGTGGGTTACATGAAATTCGTTGGTGATAGATTAAGGAGGTGAGATAAAGCAAAGTGGAGGAAACCCCTGGGATTGGATAAAAAGTGAAATGATGGACACGTACTTAGGTGGGCGCAGGACAATTAACATGATAATGAAGGAATTAGTGGTATCTGTCCTGGTGCCCACCGCGTTTGGTTGTGCCCCAGGGGCTCCAGAAAAAGGGAAGTTACAAGTTACCCAGACATTTCAAGGGTATGTTCTCACAGATGCAAAAGACAGACAGGCTCAGTGAAGGTAAAGGTTGACCTTGTCAGTGAAGATACTGATTTAGGATGTAACTGCCCACCATCACTGCTTTCAGTTAAAGTTTAATCTCAGACCATCCTTTGTGGTGACTTTAGGTCTCTGAGTTTGCCTCCCCTGAGCCTGTCAGGTCAGCATGTGGCCCCTTTCGTCCGCACAACTTTTTGTCAACCGATCAATAACTTGGTTTTGTGTGTGTCTGTTTAAAGACAGCTGACTTAATGCACATTGTTGGTCTGTAATATTGAACTGACAGCCAGCAGCACCATACATCATGCCTAAAGCAAGTCATCTAACCCATGCGTTTTCTCTGCGCGGCACATCACAGGCTTCTAGAGCTTAGAAACACTGAACACCACTTGAGTGCTACACGTGGGGGCCGCTTTCGGCACTGAGGTGGCCAACAAAAGGCAGAGAAATAGGAAAACAATGGCACTACATAGACTTTACAAAGGACACTTGTTTTTGGTATGAGAGCTGACATCAGCTGGGAACACGCCTGTCGGGTGACTCAAATTTGTCACCGCCCTGCACATGGCCATGAGTGAGCGTGGAAGTGCTGGGAGTGCCAAGCGGGGGTTACACGTACGTCTGAGCCAGCAGGTGAACATGCCTATGCCCTAGTGATGTCAGAGCTAGCCCAACATTGTAGCATGACGTATTACTCCCGTGCCTGAGGTGATGCCGGCGCAAACACGCCGACGGCACTGCCAGCGTGTACAAGCACTGTTCCAGGACATACAATTACGACGGCACATGATACTCTACAACGATAATAAATGACTATGTCACTAGTTGATGTATTTTTCTCTACTATGCTTTTTTATCATTGTTTTAGAGTGTACTCTTTCTGCTTATAAAAAAGTTTGCTGTAAAATCTTATGCCGTGTTAGGCCAGCAGCCTCCTACATCTCGTGTTTATTGTATCTCTTGGTATCATTTTCTCTTGTGCTTGATTCAATCTTGTGTTGTTTTGTGCAGTAGCATGCTATCCAGGCCTGTAGCCTAGGAGCAATGGATGAAACCATAGTGTCTAGGAGTGAAGTAGGCTATATCATCCAGGTTTGTGTAAGTTCACTATGTGATGTTTACACAATGGCAAAATTGTGTGATGCTGTATTTCTCAGAACAAATTCCCATTGTTAAGCTGTGTGTGCCTGAACTGTATGCTCCAGCAATTCCATTTCTGGTTACAAACCCAAAGGAATTAAAAGTGGGGTCTTGAAGAGATATTTGCACACCCAAGTAACATTATTTATAATAACCAAAGGAGGAAGAAATCCAAATGTCCATTTGCATAAATAAAATGTAGTATTTACGTACAATGAACTATTTTCATCTTTAAGAAGGAAGGAAATTCTGACACATGATACAATATTAATGAGCCTGGAAGGCATTATGCTAAGTGAAGTATGCCGGCCACAAAAAGATAAATACTGTCTGACGCCATTGATGAGGTACTTAGACTAGTCGAGTTCACAGAGACAGAGCATCGCAGGATGTTCTCATGGGCTGCAGGAGGGCCAGAACAGTTGTTTAATGGGCATAGAGTTTGTTTTGCAAGATGAAAAGGGTTGTGGCGATTGGTTGTCTAATAATGTGAATGTACTTAACACTACTGAGCTGTACACGTAAAAAAGATGGTAAATCCCAGCTGGGTAGCTCATTTGGTTGGGCGTTGTCCCCTACACCAAAAGGTAGCTTTGCGGGTTTGATTCCCAGTTAGGGCATATACCTAGGTTGCGGTTTGGTTTCCTGTTGGTGTATGGATGAGAGGCAACCAATCTCTCCCCCCCCCCTCTCTCTCTCTCTCTCTCTCTCTCAAATCAATAAACATATGCTCAGATGAGGATTAAAAAAACCTTGTAAAGATGGTAAATTTTATGTTATGTCTATTTTACCATAATTTTAAATAAAGAATACTATACAACAGCATAAGAACAGTATCAGGGAGCTAATATTGTGTGAAAAGCAGAATAAAAAAATTAATATAGTTTAATAACAGCTGGTAGAAATCCATGCAAATGAAAATATTAATGTGAAAAAAACCCAAATGCCTAATATGACTGTATGAACATAGCAGAATAATGGACTTTTTTCCATTTTTAAAATAAAAATATATTTGTTGAAAGTAAACTTGATAAAAATTGACTTGGTTTAAAAATAAAAGAGAAATATTCATATACTATGAATGGATGTTGGTAGCTGTAGGGAAAAAGTGACAACAGGGTTACTAAATGCAGTTTCCGTCTTAGCTTGAAAATGCTCTTACTACTTCCTTTGATAGGCTGTAAGCTTGCCTTTGCATTCTCAGCGAGAACATGACTGGCTAGGCCATTGACCACATGCTGTTATGCTAAACAGTGGAAACAGCAAGGCAATGGGCTTTCCATCTGCTACAACTGCTTCTTAATAGAGATGACTACATTTTTACTTAATGTAATTTTAGATTTTTGTTTGTTTGAATTGATGGTAAAAGTTATTGTCTGGTTTTACTTTTAAAGAATTCTTAATACTTTCAGTATAACCAATATAAAGTGTTCTTTGGCTTAAAATACTCACATGGCTAAAAAAAATTTGCACAGTAACAATAAATGGATTTTTAATAGTTTCAGCTCAGGTTACTTCAGAGGCACTTAAAGAGAGCTCTAGGGATTTTTTTTCTTTTAAAGAGGAAAGTGAATGAATGAATCAATGAGTAACTAAATGAAGGGAGTGTGCCAATCCTGCTTTCTTCGAAAGAAACGCACTGCCACATGGACGGTAAGGATGACGCACACACGCTACAGCTGTGGCAGATGAAAAACGAACATTAATGATTGACAAATTAGCCAGCCCTTTCCCCTCTGCCTGCAGTTGATGCTGTAAGGGATATGGAGTCTCCAGAGACTCCTGGAGCTTAGGTGGCTGTGACTCATCCAATCATCATTCAAAAAACAGTCCTTGTCCTGTTCAGTTTCACGAGACTTAATGTTTTTAGCATTCTAATTGTGTTTCTTCACTCTGCTGAGGAAACACATTTTTGCCCCAGATTGCTTTCCATCTGGTTGCTTTGTAATCATAAACAAACTGCGTTAGAAGTAATTTCTTAAGAGCCCAAACTCCCATTTCCTATTCCATTTTATGTAGGCAAGCCCTCGAACAAAATTATCTTCTGCCTCTCTCAGTGCTCAAGACTTCTCCAGGTTGTGTGTTCGAATGTATGCATACCTCTCTATCTCTCTGTAGATGTATGCATATATTGTTATACCCACACACACATGTATGGGAAAACATACTTACACACACATCAGTATACATGTATTTATATGCATGATACTGATAGCAGTTTTCCTCTTGTATTTGCCCTTTCGAGACTTTCTGGTATTATTTCTGCTGTATTCTTTTAGGCCAACATAGTTTGAGGATTGGCCTGCGGTCCGGTGTGTGGGGAGATGCTGACGTCACTGTGGGGGAAGATAAGGTTTGTTTTGACTCCTAGGCCCCAAGGAAAGAGTTGCCTGGGTGTGTCCTGGGGAGCCCTGTGAGCCTGTCTGACACACTGAAGCTACATAAAGCGGAGGTGTTGTGGTCCCCGGGAAGCCAGGCCCCCCGGCTGAGGAGCGAAGACCGCCTGCGATGGGCACCCCTTTAGAAGGTGGGAGATGGTGCCTCGCAGGAGAGGGAGGAGGATTCTCTTAGTCTTCCCTTTGCTCCTCTTGAACCTGCCCCTGCAGCTGGACACTCTCCTCTGGGGAATCTGTCCAAGAGGACGGGCTGGCCTACCCCTGCCTGTGCAGGCAGGAGCCAGGGCAACGCTCCAGGCCACCAGCTGGGCAGTTCACCTCCTGTTCTGGGTGACTACTCTGTCCGGGGCCTGGAGAATGTGCGGCTCCGGGGCCCAGCAGCTCCAGCAGCTTCTGCTCTGACAAGGCCTTCTTTAGGAGAACAGTGTGGTGAGCAGGGCTGTGAACAGCTGGGAAGGCCATCTGGGTCCCGTGTGTACCTATGTGTTAGCCACTAAGTGTCCTCGGGGCCAGGGCGGACCAGGTGGAGAGTGAAATGGGGAGAAGGAGAGGGAAATGCTTCTCTTTCTCTCTTAGGGAACAACCTCAATGAAATATGTAAGCTGCCTTTACATTTTTAAAACATTGGGATGCTATTTTAGTGGCCACTAGGAAGAGTAAGAGTAGAAGAAAGTCTTGCAGTCTTGCTCCTAAAGGCCTGTGAGAGTTGTCCCTAATTTACAAGGCTCTTTGAGTCTCCCTCTGCTGTGCTTCAGCATCGGGCTCCATCAAGCAGCCTCTCTTCAAATCCTCGACTGCCTCACATTCCCAGGCTCCTTTCCCCTTGCCACTGGCCCATCCATACATAGAAGAATCTCTTGGTAGAAGGAAAACATTCATGGAACTTGTGCTGCCTTTCTCGAGAGCCCCAGGGATCCTTGCTTTTGTGCAACTTCTCAAAAGAATGGTTTACACTCAGCATCTCTACTCCTTCACCTCCCACTTCCTCAGGGTTTAGCAATCCGTCCTCTGAGCTTCTCTCTGTTGGAACTGCTCATCAAAGCAAAGACATTTTAACTTGCAACCTGCTAGACTTTATTCATTCTTTTTAAAAAATATTATTTTTATTGATTTCAGAGAGGAAGGAAGAGGGAGAAAGAGATAGAAACATCAATGATGAGAGAGAATCATGGATCGGCTGCCTCCTGCACGTCCCCCTACTGGGGATTGAGCTCACAACTAGGGCATGTGCCCTTGACCGGAATCAAACCCAGCACCCTTCAGTCCGCAGGCTGATTGCTCTATCCACTGAGCCAAACCAGCTAGGGTGACTTTATTCATTCTTAATCTTGGCTGCACAAATCTTTTGCTTTGTTCACTGCTGTATCCACAGCATTTGGGATGTGACTAGCATTGAGTAAGTGCTCAGTAAGTATTAGGGGAATGAATGAATTGGCAAGTTCTTTCCCAAGACTCACTGAAGAGTCCCCTCCTGGGCTCCTATGACTGGGCACCATCTTCTTTCTCCTCTCTTGCTGACTTTTTTGGTCTCCTTCACAAACATCCTTTCTATCAACATGCCTGCATTTTGCTGTCCCCCAGTATCTCTTCTCTGTCCTCATCCCTCCTCATTCTACACACTCACTCTGAGTAACTTCATCAGCTTTCTGTTTCAGCCACCCCTGAATGCTGGAGATTCCAGATCATGTCTTCAGCCATGAGCTTCTCCTTGAATTTCAGGGTCCAACATTGAACTAGACATCTTTCCTCTGTTTCCTTTAAGTACCTCAAAAATCAGTATTTCTAACATGGAATCCCCAGTCTCATTGCCAGATCTGCATCTCATCTTAATATCTCGTTTGATAGCACCCCATCTACCTTATCACCAAAGTGAGCGGAAGCGAGGTCTTTCAGGTGAGCCCCTGCTTGGAGTCAGACACGTATTCCGGTATCTGGCCAACTGGAAGGGAGGGTCTGCTGCAGAGACTTGTTTACACAGGTTAGCACAAGTCTTCCTGAGAAAGGACTCATCCTACAAGAGGGAGGGATGGGCAGATCAGGCTGACCTGGGATTACAGTATCTAGGAAATTCGACGGTCACCTGTGACACCTTTTCTCCCTTATATAGTCCCTTAGGACAGGTAAGAAAACTCAGCACTAAATACTACATTTCTCCAGATAGTGTCTTACACACAGTCTTCAACTTAAGCCAACTTGTCCCTTAAAAGTTTTTAGCATCTGTCTCCGTGTCCTGATCATTTGCCCCTTCGCCTTCAGATCCATTCCCACCTTTCATCTATTCTGGGCTGCATCGCTGGGAAGTGTATTTCCCTTGTCCAGGCAGGTTTGGCGGTGGGTGTTTCTCCTTCTGCTCTCCCTCTCAGGGCATCTCCCCAGGCTAGCTCTTCTCTGCCAGACCCACCACAGCTCTTCTCTGCCAGATCCACCACAGCGCCCACCAGCTTCTGCCTCTGCTACCACTTCCCTTTGTCCTTTCAGCCCAGAGTGACAGTGACCTCCTGCTTTTGCTAATGTCTGGATGGCTTTATTGTCCTCTCTTCCGTGTTCCCTCAGTTTCTCAGCTAGATAACCAATTAACTGTATTCGTTTCCTTCTCTTTGGAAGACCCCGGGGAGTTTCTGTTTTGTTTTGTTTTTTTGTTTGTTTGTTTGTTTGTTTTCCTGACTGGATCCTAACTAATAGGGCCCTCTTATACGTATTATTACCCTCCTAACTTGCAGGAAACCAGTCATTCATTGCCTCACTAATAGAGATGTGAATAGAAAAATCAGGAAGGCTGGTTAACCTTAACAGCTCTGAAAGGTCAGAGCTATTCACTCATTGTTTAGTTGAGACACTGGTAGTTGAAGCAGCTTCCATTTATTAGTCTTATGTAAATTCTTGCTGATTGACTATTGGAATTTCCTGACCTACAGGATATGGGTGTATTCCATAGGCTTAATAAAAGGGTTAGAGCTGGTGGTAGTCCTTCCACCAGAGATGGGCAGCCATCTGGCCCCCAATATTCCCAAATTTATGCTTTTCTAGCCTCTTTCATTTGTGTGCGGCCTTCTCCAGATCCGGAGCCCTGAATAGAAACCCTGGACCATGTGGGACATGAAAGGGGTTCCCACACTAACTGATTCAAGCCCTGGTCATCCCTCACCTGCACTTCTGTATTGTTGCCACCTACCTCATCTTCATGCCTCCCATCCTTTCTCCCTTAAGTTATCTTTCTCAAATCCACCACAGGGATGCGTCTAGCATACATGATCTTGCCCCTGTCATGGTTAAATCCCTTCCATGATTCCATGTACATCCCAGATAAAATCTAGATCTGTGCTGTCCAATACGGTGGAGGCTAGCTACACATGGCTATTGAACACTTGAAATATGGCCAGTCAGAATTTTTTCTGTTTTATTTTCTTTCTGATTTTTTTTAATTTTTATTGTTGAAAGTATTATATATGCCTCCTTTCCCCCTCATTGACCTCTCCCAGCCTGCTTCCACCCCCAGCACATACCTTCACCCCTCCCCCCAGTGTCTATGTCTATTGGTTATGCTTATATGCATACATACAAGTCCTTTGGTTGATCTCTCTTCCCCCACCTCCCCTCCTGCTTTGCCTCTGAGGTTTGACATTCTTTTCGATGCTTCTGTGTCTCTGGATCTATTTTTTTGTGTGTGTTTATTTATTTTTATTTTTTATTAACATTTTAATCTTTATTGTTCAGTTTATTAATTACATTGTTCCCCTTTATTTCCCCCTATAGCTCCCCTCCACCCAGTATCCATCCCTCCCTCCGCCCTCACCTCCCCACCACTGTCCTCTCCCATAGGTGCATGATTTTTGTCCAATCTCTTGCTGCACCTCCCACACCTTTTTTATCTCCAAGAATTGTCAGTCCATTCTCTCTCTATGCCCATAATTCTGTTATATTCACCAGTTTATCCTATTAATCAGATTTTTAATTTACTTGATTTTTAGATTCATTTGTTGATAGATGTGTATTTTTTTTCATAATTTTTATTCTTATCTTTTTCTTCTTCCTCTTCTTAAAGAATATCTTTCAGCATTTTATATAATATTGATTTGGCGGTGATGAATTCCTTTAGCTTTTTCTTATCTGCGAAGCACTTTATCTGACCTTCAATTCTGCATGATAGCTTTGCTGGGTAGAGTAATCTTGGTTGTAGATTCTTGCTATTCATCACTTTGATTATTTCTTGCCACTCCCGTCTGGCCTGCATTGTTTCTGTTGAGAAATCCACTGACAATCATATGGGTGCTTCCTTATAGGTAACTAACTGTTTTTCTCTTGCTGCTTTTAATATTCTCTCTTTGTCTTTTGCTCTTGGCATTTTAATTATGATGTGTCTTGGTGTGGTCCTCTTTGGATTCCTATAGTTTGGGGTTCTGTGCCCTTGTTGGACTTTTAAGTCAATTTCTTTCACCAGGTGGGGGAAGTTTTTGGTCACTATTTCTTCAAATAGGTTTTCATTATCTTGCTCTCTCTCTTTCTCTGGAACCCCTATAATTTGGATGTTGGTATGCTTGAGGTTGTCCCAGAGGCCTCTTACACTATCTTCAATTTTTTGGATTCTTTTGACTTCTTGCTTTTCTAGCTGAGTGGATTTTGCCTCTTTGTATTTGAAATCTTTGACTTGGTTGTTGCGGTTCTCTAGACTGCTGTTAGGTCTTTGTATAATATTTTTTATTTCAGTCAGTGTATGCTTAATTTCTAGTTGGTCCTTTTTCATATCCTTGAGGATCTCGTTCATATCCTCGTAGGTCTCCTTCATGTCCTCGTAGATCTTGTTCACTTCCTTGTAGGTGTCATTAAGTTCATCAGCCTTTTCTAGGAGCCTCTTGAAAGCCTTATAACCACGGTTTTGAACTCTATATCCAGTCGTTTTTTTCCCCTCCATTTCTTTCACATCTGATTTCTTTCCATGTCTCTGCATGGTGGCTGCTTCCCTGAGTTGGTCGATTAGCTTTGTGTGGTAGATGTCCTCTAAGGGACAATGGCTCAGCCTCCCCAGTTACCTGAGGTGGATACTCTTGCTGCAGCCCTTTATGGGTTGCACAGTCTTGTTGAAGTTAAACCTAGATTATTGTTGTTAGCACCAGGAGAGTTTGACCTCCAGGCCAATTGGCTGTGAGGGTCAGCTGTGCTCAGGTTGGATGGGCGGAGTCTCCGGGCTAAGCAGGCAGGGTCAGCTCTGCCCTATGTGACAGCTGAGTCTCTGTGCCAGGTGGTAATGGCTGCAAGCACCTCTGAGAGAAGGCTGTCACCAAGCTCTACCTGCTGCCAGACAATTCAGTCTCTCCCCAAATGAGTCTGCACACCCAACGTCTCACCCAGGGTTGTAAAACAATGCAGTCCGGTGGTTTCCCGAATGAGAGAGAAAGTCATGACTCCTCTCTGCGTGCTCCCGTGCTTCTGTTCCCAAGTTTATGTGCACTCTCCACAAGCTCGCGGACCTCTGCAGTGCCTGAGTTTCAGCGTGCTTCCCTACTGTCCAGTTTTACCCTATATGAATGTGGGTTTCCCGGTCTTTGCCCGGAACTGGGGAATCAGTGCAATGGGATGCCTTTGCCTCCCTCCCTGTTCGAGAAATCCAGCTGGGTTTGCAGACGCCAGCCCTTTCCACTCGTGCAAGTGCACGGCTCCAAACCTGTATCTTCATCGCTGCCCTCCACCGCTCTTCTGAGTCACAGTGTCCTATCTTTACTTTTATTTGTGGAAATTTGACTCAGCCAGCTTCCTGGTGATTCTGGATGATGTTTGTTCTGTTGTTAAGTTGTAGTTTTGAAATTGCTGTGTGGGGCAGCAAGATAGGTGTTTACCTATGCTGCCATCTTGGTTCCTGCTCTGGATCTATTTTTTGTTCATCAATTTATGTTGTTCATTATATTCCACAAATGAGTTTGATCATGTGATACTTGTCTTTCTCTGACTGCCTTATTTCACTTAGCATAACTCTCACAATCTCCGTCCATGCTGTTGCAAATGGTAAGAGTTCTTTCTTTTTTACTGCAGCATAGTATTCCATTGTGTAGATGTGCACAGTTTTCTAACCCACTCCTCTGCTGGTGTGCACTTACGTTGTTTCCAAATCTTAGCTATTGTCAATTGTGCTGCTATGAACATATGGGTGCATATGTCCTTTCTGATTGGTATTTCTGATTTCTTGAGATATATTCCTAGAGTGGGATTACTGAGTCAAATGGGAGTTCAACTTTTAATTTTTTGAGGAATCTCCATACTGTTTTCCACAGTGGCTGCACGAGTCTGCATTCCCACCAGCAGTGCACGAGGATTTCTCCATATCCTCGCCAGCACTTGTTGTTTCTTTCTGTTTTTAAATGCGGTTGTTTCAAACTTTAAAAGTATGTATGTGGCTGGCTCTTTGGGGCAGCACTGATATATGAGATCCAGGAGCCTCACTCCTTTTCACTTTAAGCTCTAGGAAATACAGGCAGGTGCATGCTAGCCTTGAGCCCTCAAGCCCCCACACCCCAGGTCAGTTAGTGTCACACTCCAGCCACTAGGGGTCATGCTCTTCCCCACTGGGAGAGGAAAGGAATGCTGAGGAGGGTCCAGAATAAACAACAGGTGCTGGGTTGGAGGGTGAAACACTCCAGGAGCGGGCCTAACATGTTGGACATTAAAAATCCTCCTTTCTTCATGAAAGATCTTGTGGAACCTCCCCTTTACCTTTGATTCTTCTTTTGGAACATTGTTGATGCTCTCAGATCACCCACTCAGCCCATGGCTGTGGAGTTAGAGAAGCCAGATCCTCCCTCGGCTTCCCTCTACCAGGGCAGGGATGAAACTCAAATGCATGGCCCTGCACGGCTCATAAGCTTCAACCATGATGTGCTACTGATAAAGTATCCTGGCCCAGAGCATGCTTCAGGGTCTGTGCTCTCACCCGAGAGCCTGATGTGGAAGTATGATGAAATAAAAAGGGGGGTTAAGATTTCAGGTATCTTGAACCCGATGATGCAAAGGCACATCTAATGCATCCCATGCTGTGTCCTGTCTCTGGGCCTTTGTTCATGTGCCTCTGCCTCCTCTCTTACTCTTCCCTCTCTCTGCTGGCTCCACCTGTTCTAAAAGATGCATTTCAAATGTACTTTGAGAATGGTCTTCAGATTTCTGCATATAACACCAATATCAGGTTTATCACAGCATATTTTACTGATTTGTTCATATGTTTCTCCCCTCATTGGGCTGTGTCTTAATAGTAAGCAACCATGCTTTGTTCATCTTTGATTCCAGGGCCTGGCCATAGCGGGCGATCAGTAAATATGAAATGAGTAAATAGATTTTGGGATGGATGAGTGTTGAGTGGATGATGGATACTTTTCTGAGGTTCCCCACAGAACCTGACACATGGCCTTGCACATATTTTTTGGATCAATAAGTAATACCATTTGATTAATTGAAAGTTGGGTTCCAAGATATGCTCATTAAATCAAGCTACAGAACTGAAATAAAAACCAGATTGTTGGCCTTGCTGCCAGTACTGTTGTATGTCAGGAGTATCCCCAGATTTGGAGTTAGTGTGGGGCCAATTCAGAGGCAGACCCAGACAAATATGGGGCGACAGATTGTGAGAATGGTGGCTCCCAGGCTTCCAGCAGGACAAACACTCCATTAGCCAGTTTACACACTTCCCCACTGAGGATTAGATCCATTATTATCATTTTAATCCTGAATCTAATACTAGTGTATCTGTCAGGCTTTAGTTGAGAGTTGGAAACCCAAGTCATTATTAACACTCATGATTATTTGCCAGATTTTATTGAGCAAGTCATTTACTCTCTCTCAACCTGTTTGTCTAAAACCTGGGGACAACAGTACTTCACTCTTCCTGTTTCACCTGGTTGTGGTGAGACAATATGGATTAAGAATGTCAAGAGGTTTGGAAACTATAAATTGTTATACAAATGTTGGACATTCCAATTATGGCTCACATTATTTCTTAATTCCTCAGGATATTGAGAAGGAAATAGTGGAGTAAGAGCATAATTCGATGGAAACAATTGCAAATTCAATTATGCCTTAGCTCAGGCTACCCATCCCAATAGTTCTTTAATCTATATTCACTTTAAATCTATTTTTATTACAAACAAATCTCTCTGTCCATAGATCCCAACCTTTCTTTCCATCACATTGGTAGCTGTGATATCAGAAACGACAGATACAGGCCCTTCTCTCAATACTGTCAATTAGATGTAATTGATACATCCCCAGACCTCACCTGCTGAAAAACAGGACATTCCTTCTTTAATATCCAAATTGTAATGAGACCACATTTCATGGGCCACAAGGAGCCCTTATCTATCTATCTATCTATCTATCTATCTATCTATCTATCTATCTATCTATTATCTATCTATCTATCTATCTATCTATCAATCATCTATCTATTTATCTACCCATCTATTGGCTTTACCTCTCCATGGTTTCTGGCCACCATAGAGGAAGGAGTGCAATCTGTTGAAACCTGCCTCTATGGGCCCCATGAAACCTCTAGTACAAACTGAGTCTGGCTTCTCCAGCCCGCATGGTTCCCTGCACCTGCTGCTCTGAGCAGAAACTCTGGTTGCTCCCTTCAGTCCTCACAGCCCAGGAAAAACCAGGTCGTGGTGGGGGTACACAGGCATCCAACGTGAAGAGTAACAGGCACTGCTGCTGGAAGGGGGCTCCTAGGTTCCTCTGCCCAGATCAGGCTCAGATCTAGGGTTATTAAAGGAAGCTTCCATCAGGCTTCTACATGGAGAAGCTGGGTCAACCACCACCAAGCCCCACTGATGAGCGTGCCAGGCCTTCTTCCCTTGGAGTCCAGTCTCAGGAAGGGAAGTTCCCTTCTTTCTGCATCCTGGACCTCATTCCCACACCAGGATGACTGACACTGGGGAGAGCTATGCCCTTCAAAAGACTGGGCTTTCTTCAGAGTCCAGACAAAGCACTCAAGTGGCTGGGTCTATGTTTCACAGTCTTAAATGTCACCATGTGTGGGACATCAGTTGTGAAACCTGGAGAGGCCCAGCCTGGCCCGTGCCTGGCCCACTCCTCCTGGTCTGCCTGAGCTCTCAGTGGACCATACAGGATCGATCAGGCTGCCTCTCCCCTGCTGTGACTCAGGTTCACATACTCCTCTGGGTACATATTGGACAATAAGACACACAAGCAACAGCAAGAAATAATAAGAATTGTCAAGGACAGTCCAGTCTCTATCATAAATTTCGCAACACCCTTCTTTAACTTGGTAAAGTAAAGCAACTTATGAAATGTACCCTTCGTTTTTATTACTATGCAGAATATTTAACATCACATGTTGCAATTTCTTCATTTTAATGATAATAATGTTCTCTTCAAAACAATGGGTAGATTTTTTTTCTCTCCATGTGATGGTTTTTTTTTATGTGTCAACTCTACTAGGCTAAGGGATGCCCAGATAGCTGGTAAAAACATTATTTCTGGGTGTGTCTGAGTGTCTCCAAGAGAGATCAGCATTTGAATCAGTAACTGAAGAAAGAGCATTATGCTCCTCAATGTGGCTGAGGAAGATTGAATTCAACCTCTCTCTGCTGGAGCTGAGACAGCCATGTCCCCCTGCCCTCGGACAGGCATTGGACTCTGGGGCTCCTGCTTCTCAGGCCTTTGGACTCAGATCAGGAACGACACGATCAGTCTCTGGATTCACACTAAATTGCTATAGCGGTTTTCCTGGTTCTCCAGTTTGCAGATAGCAGATGGTGGGACTTCTTGGCTTCTATAGTCCTATGAGCCAACTGCAATCATAAATCTCATCTAAATTATATTTCTATATATATCCTCTTGGTTATGTTTCTCTGGAGAATCCTGACTCATACATTCCATATTTGTAATAAATAAATGGCCCATTCTACTAACTCTTTTCCATGGATGGAAAAGTGTTACATAGACAGATAATTGCTAGCAGCTTTAATAGCTTTAATTAGTGTTCCTCCAACTTTCAAGAATAAATTAAAACCTGTCTTTGAGTGATGATCACTCAGTGCAATATACAGAAGATGTATTATAGAATTGTACACTTGAAACTCATGTAATGTTATTAAACAATGTTACCCCGATAAATTTAATTAGAAAACCTCTGTCTTTACCATAATCCAACAGCTATCCATTCATTCATTCATTCAGTCATTCATTCATTCAACAAATATTTTAAAAAACCTACTATGTGCCCAGCACTGCTTTAGAAACTGGGGATGCAGCAATGAACAAAGCAAAATCCCTCCTCTCAGGGTGTTCTGTATTTCATTCTGATGAGGGGAAGCAGAGAATAAACAAATAGCACTAGGTTGTGTCAACTAATGATATGTGCTTAAAAGGAATAAAAAGTACAGTGAAGGATAAAGAATGGCAGTGGGAAGATAGTTTCAGAAGGGTAAAAAGGGAAGGATTTTCTGATAAGGATACACGCCAGCAAAATCCTGAATCAAGGAAAGGGGTATGACAGAAACTGCTAATAACACTCCAGTACCCTTTATCCTCTTATTGACCTTAATAACATAACAATCAGTGTCTTTGCTAAGTAATTAAATGGTGTTTGTACTGACTACATTTCCCAGCTTTCCTTGCAAGCTGTATGTGCCATCGACTAGTTTTTGATCATTTGGATATGAGCAGAAGTGATGTGTGCAACTTCTGGGTCATGTCCTTAAGGACACCTACCTTTCCCTATAAACTGTGAGGTGGTGACAATGGAGCATCCTCAGAGACCACATTGTGAGATGCAGAGCTGCCCTGTCATTCCTGCACCTTCACATGAGAGAGAGAAAATTCTGTTCTGAGTTAAGAAACTGTGTTTTGCTGTAGTAGCTTAGCTTGTAGCTCAGCTGATTCAAAGAGCAAGCTGTGTGGCTATCTAGGGAGGCCCTTTCTAAGTAGAGGGAATCATGTCTGAAGAGGCTATAAAGTAGAAACATGCTAGAAATGTTCGAGGAACAACAGAGATGTCAGGTTGGAGTACAGTAGTAGGAGATGAGATTAAAAAAAGAAAAACTATTAGAGGACAGATCCTGGAACACCTTGGGACCTTCATTTAAGGCTTGGGATTTGACTCTTGTGAACTGTGGATGTCCTATTGGACCAAAGGAGTGGCATCATGTGACTTCTGTTTTAAAAAGATCATCTCGCGTAGAACAAGCAGGCAAGGGTGGAAATGCAGAAAGACTACTCTGTAGGTTATCACAATAGTCCAGGCAAGATATCATGGGGACTTGTTCTCCCGTGCTAAGTGAACATGCTTACAGTGTCTTTCTAAAGCAGAGATGCAAGATGCCACCAGTTGGATTCCTGGTCAGGGTACATGTCCATGTGGTGGGCACAGTTCTCAGTGATGTTTCTCTCTCGTCAATGTTTCTAGCTCTCTTCCTCTCTCTAAAAAACTCAATATTAAAAAAATAGAAATGTTTGGATATGCTGATGCATTGTAAATAACAGAAAGAGAGAAGTAAGGGTGATGAGTATAGAAGGAAAAGGGACTGGCATGGGAATTAGAAAATTATAGGTGAAAGTCTGGGGGTAGGGAAGAAAGTGGGACTTACATTTTCTTTGCTCATGAGCTTCATATGACCATCTTCTCTCCACATAACTTTAATTAATTTTAAGTGTCTACCAATCAGACTCTACAAAATAAATACACCCTGTACCTCTCTTCTGCATGATATTCCAGTGTGTCTTCCTGTCCTTATTCTAAGCATTACTACGATCACTCATCCACTTGGGATATATTCAATGTCAGCAGAAGATAGTGATCTCTGAGTGACATGCCTTTGATGATCTTCTCTCTTGAAAGCACTCAGGGAAAGAGAAAAATGAGAACAGGGATATAGAATCCATATTGAAGATATGCACTGTAATTGGAGAAATGATGGGAGGTTGCAGTACTGATGAAGGTCAGGAGGGAGGAGAGATCTTAACTCTGGGACTGTGAGAAACAGTGAAAATAGAGCTGTGGGAGGCAAAGAGCAGGCATCAGTGGTATCAGAGACTGCAGGGAACGAGGGGAGAGGGCGGGATGGTGATGGTTCATGGTGGGGCAGAGCAAGCAGCAGTCTGAAGTGGTGCAATCTGTAGGTGTCTGGTAAGTCGCTAGAATGAAGTAATCTTTAAAAAGTCACCCCAAGGAAACTGTCATACTTTTAAAGATCAGATAACATATTAGATTTAGACTCATATAGGAAAACATGGCAAATGTTAGCCTAATCATCTGTCCAAGGCCCTACAAATAACTTGATGTAACAAGCCCTTCTTTATTTTCAGGGGGGAAATTATTCAAAATTATTCATGATAGTCTCAAGCCATTTAGGGTTACCCAAAGCCAAACTTCAGGGATGGCTTTTATTTTTTATTTGCTAAGAGGATGCTTCTAGGATGGACAGTCATTGAACCTGGAGCAAGATATTTTTGATTCCACTCCAGAAATTCCAAAATACCCAGCACTGCACTAGGCATTATAAAGCAAACAAGGAGGGACATATGTTTTAAACAAGTGAGTGACAGGTTGAAAGCATGTTTACTCAAGAGGTGCCTTCTTAATTACAACTTCCAATTGTATTTATAGCTAACAATCAAATTTGGCATAAAAATTTATATGACTAAAATCTCAGCATTGTTTATAAGTTTCTATTTGATCAGGTTTCTAGGATGCATAGGAAATACGATCAAAGTGCTCATATTTATAAGTTCCAAATCCATAGCAAACTCCTGTCAGTTTCTGTATTTAACTGTCCATTAACAAAATAAAAAATACAGAGGCCAAAGTGGTTGCTTCAAAATATAAGTACACCTGCTACTGACTTTATGCCGTTGCCATCTTCTCCACCACTCCCACCACCACTGTCATTATCATTACCACCACCCACAATTGTTAAACACTTATAAAGTGTCCATAATGTGTAAGGTAATGAACCAGAAAGAGGGAAATCAAAGGACTGTAAGGCATAGTTACTTCTTCCAAAGAGCTTAGGATTCAGTTGGAGACAGAAGACACAACAGAAAAGTGAAGGACAGCTAGGTTATGCTGCCAAATAACCTCCATGTTTTGGAGAATTATAACCACAAAGGTTACTTCTGACTCCTCTTACATGATCACCACAGATTGAGATGGGAGTTTTGCTCATCATGGTCATCATGAACCCGGGCTCATGAGGGCTCTCCGCTGACATTTACTTTTACAGTCATTGAAGCAGGAGAGAGGGAAGGTGATGGATCATCCAATAGTTATTAGAGATTCCTCCTAAATGGTACTCTTGTCACTTCTGCTTATATGTCTTTTCTAAAGCAAGTGCATCTCCACACCTAAGTGCAAAGGAATGAAAAAATGTGATTGTACCACATGTTAGGAGAAGAACTATAAATATTTGGTGGACAACACAAACGTCAAACACAAAATACAGGGTGGGCAAAAGTAGGTGTACCATTGTGAGTGTGCAAAACATGCAGCTTATTCTTGTATTATTATTTATTAATGATTGTATTATTTTCTATAGGAACAACTGGAAACCAATTTTAGCCCACTCTGTATACATATTAAGAATCATATGGATTGAGTCAACATGCTGTAGAAGTTTAGAGGGGAGAGCGAGCAATACAATCTGGGATATTTATTAACTCACTCATTTATTAATATTTTATTCAATGTAAATTTATGGAGCATTTTCTAGCACCAGGTATTCTTCTAAGCCATGGTCATACAGCGTTAAACAAAACTGGCAAATCTCTTGTCTTCCTAAAGATTATCCTCTAGTATGGGAAGACTTGAGCCAGGGCTTGAAGAATGAGAGGATTTAGAAAATTAAGGAGGAACATTTTAAGCATAGGGATTAGAGTTTGTTTCACATGAAACCATAAAAGCACTAGGAGTAAAAGAGTGGCAAAATGACTTTCTGAATATAATTTAACTTCTGTGTAATTAAGGGCCATTTATAGACACCATAAACCCATAGTTAAAAAAAGAAATTGTTTAAATAACATATAATTACCATGGATGTTTTAAATTAAAAATTAAAATTAATTAAATGGAATATTTTTAATCACTATTAATAGATTATATGTGAAATACAATGGTTTAGCTGTGTTTCATTGGCAATTTGCTTTTTAACATGTTTTCATTTCTGGAAATGTTTTGTTAGTGGGATAATCTAAGTAATGATTATTATAATTATGATCCCTCCCATATTTCTAAGGATTTAGCCATCCTTTAAAGACCCTCAGAAACCTTAAAAGTTTTTAAATTTTTGCATACCTACAGAATATGTTATCATCTTAGAAAAAAATGTTCTGGAATTCTGAAGGAGGCTAAACTAGGTAAAAACAAACGTAGAACTGCTAAAATAATGAAAACTATATATATATTTAGTTCATTCTTTTTACCTAGTAGCTGTTTTGAGGCCTCATTAAATTCTAGACTTAGGGAGATGAAGAACTTTGTTATTAAAAATAGCATCAAGCTATAAATCAATGAATACAAAGAGGTAATATCAACTGAAATGAGGAATCTTCTGTGGGAGAGGAGATCAAGATTTTTACTTGTAAACATAAGATTTTCACTTGTAAACATTTTTGCAGGACAAAAGCTTCTAAATGACTTATGGGAACAAAGATGCCATCTCACGCCTGTTAGGATGACTACTATAAAAAAATACAAATAGAAAAAAGCAAGTGTTGAAGAATTGAAATGCTGTATGCTGTTGGGAATGTAGATTGGTGTAGCTAGTATAGAAAATGGTATGACAGTTTTTCAAAACATTTAAGAGAGAATTACCCACGTGACCCAACAGTTTCATTTGGGGTATACTCAAAAAAGTGGAGCAGGGACCAAAAGGCCACTTGTACACCCATGTTTATATCTGCACTATTCACAATCGCCAAATGGCAGAAGCAACCCAAGTGTCCATCAAAAAAAATGGATGGAATAAACCAAGTATGATACGTTCATACAATGAACTATTATTCAACCATTAAAATTTCCTTTTTAAAAAATCAGCATATTTTTTTCTTCAGTTTGAGGCATCTCATTCTGTATTTTGCTGAGAGAGTGATTCCCTAATGTGATGCTTACACATTCCCCACCGTCCAACCTTCATGGTTCTGCCTGCTGCTACATTCCCCGAGTTCCTCTCCTAATTAAAATTGCAGTCTGGTAAGATTTTCTGGCTCCTAAAGTGTGATCTTTCAATGGTTGACATATCTTGGGATATGGCCAGGCATAACCCCGTTTAACTGCAGTGGGACAGGCAGCCTGGGAGGGGCTGGAGAAACAAGCGCCCGGAACAGGTGCCAAGAAAAACATGCAGAAGAGGTAGCGGGGCAGGAATGAGCATCGGGATGGCCCGTCATCATAAGGTTGCGGGGTGTCCCAACGTGGAATCCTGGCAGGTGGTGACATTCTGAGATCCAACAAGAATGTAGCCGGGCAGAAGTTATTGGGAAGTGTTAGCAGTTCACTGTTGAGATTATTCCCAGAAGGGAGATTGACAAAAGGATGGCAGAGCCCCGAGCCTCAAGAGAGTAGAAAGGAAGCAGGATAAAAAGGCAAAATGTGCAGCACTCAGATTCCTAGGTATCAGATCTTACCACAGAGGTGGTCCAGAAAGTGTGACTAAGCCTAACTCCTAGGATGTGGGGCCAAATGTACATTTCTTTTGCATAAAATCAGGACTGGCTAGAGGCTGAGCAGGGCATGGCATAGGGCCACGAGGCCCATAGGCTAGCCAACTAGTCGACGAGGGCTAGTGAAAATAAGTGAGTAACGAAATAAATAAAATTGAATTATTCATTCTAGAGGTACAGAGCTTTGGGAGTTGTTAGTATTCTCAGCAGCTTCTCAAATACAAGGAGACGTTTTAAAAAGATCCTTTATTAGTAAAGGACCTAGCATCCTGAAGATCACGAAGCATGTCAGAATTTATAAACCCACAACACAAAGAGTATGTTGAGTTAGAAGCACTCTAAGCTCTGTGTCTGGGCTAGAAGGAAAGGAAATGGGCAAAACGTCAATTCCTAATATTTTTTCTGGTATGATCAATGGCTGCTCTATGAGCCTATCTGATTTAGAAGGATCCTGAGCAGAGAGTGACAACTCTAGTGAGCAGACTCACAAAAAGAAACGGAATTTTGTATTTTTAATGCATTGTAATTTTGTAATCTCTCTCTCTCTCTCCCTCTCTCTCCCTCTCTCTCTCTCTCTCTCTCTCTCTCTCTCTCTCTCTCTCTCTCTCTCTCTCTCCCCCCCCCCCCTTGGGCTTCACAGCAGACAGAAAGTAGCTCTAAACAAAGAAGTCCTCCCCCATCTTTTCCTAGCTTTGGTTAAGTGCCTGCTTAGTGGGCAGAGCCTCCAAAGTGGGCAGTGCTGGCTGTATTTCACTGAGGAGGGAGCTGATTTGGAGCCTAAGTGATGTTCTCAAGCCCTCTGGTCCAGGCAGTGGCACTCCTGAGACAGAGGGTGACCGTGAAGGGATGAAGGAGAATTAGAAAGTCCAGGCCCGGCCCGACAGGAGCTGGCAACAGCAGTCATCGCTGTGTCGCGAGAAGCCCTTCTCTCCGCCATCTGCTCTGGGAAATCTCTGCTCTAGAACTGTAGTTGTGGCAGGGGAGGGGGTCCCCCAGTTCAGTCAGCAAAGTCTTTGTTCTTAAAAAAATTAGGTAAGATTATAATTTGCTGGATGACAGAGTTGCATGAGCTTTTCGGATATGAATGAAAACAAAAACAAACAAACAAACAATCAAAAAACACCCAGCCCTCTGGGAACCCCACTTTCCTCAGCATCAGTTACCCACCCTGCCTTCCAGTTTTCAGGTCTCAGTGTCAGCAGTTTGGCAGGCTGCATGTAATTGTTCAAGGCCAGACAGAGCTGAAAGCCAGGGTCAGCCTTGGAAGAAGAAAGTGGGCAAATAAACCCAGAACTCAGAGAAGCTCTAATTCATAATTGACCAAGAATATATCTGTATTAGTTTCAGCTTGCTGCTATAATATATTAGCTCAAACTCGGTGGCCTAAAACAACACACATCTATTATTCTTAAACCCCGAGAGATCAGAAGTCGGAAATGAGCCTCATTAGGCTAAAATCAAGGTGCTGGCAGAATTGCTTTCCTTTCTGGAGCATCTGGGGGAGGATCCATTTTCTTGCTTTTTTCACCTTCTAGAGACTTCCAGCATTCATTGGCTTGTGGCCCCTCCCTTCTTCTAAGCCAACAATGGCTGGTGGAGTCTTTCTTGCCTGCTCTCCACCTTCACTATGAGAGCTCTTAGCATATTAATTAAAGTTGTTTTAAATTCCCAGTGTCATCATTCCAACATCCCTGCCATGTCTGGTTTTGATGTTTGCTCAGTCCCTGGAAATAATGCTTTTTGTCATTTTTCTTCTTGATAGCCAGACATGATGTCTTGGATAAAAGGAACTTCTGTAGATGGTCCTCTAGTCTCCTGTCCTGTCTCACTTGACTCCAGGAGAATTAACATTTCATTATGTTTGGAGAGAAATGGATTTCTCATCTTATACAAGTAGTGTGTGTTTTAGAAACTGAAGGAAAAGGCCTCTCCCCCAGGACTAGTGCACAGTGCTCCTGAGTCTCAATCCATTAATGACAATAATGAGTCTTGCAGTCAGTGTAGTGAGTGAAGAAGAGTGGGGCAGGGGCTGGGGGGAGGGAAGGAGAAGGAAGGAAGGAAGGAAGGAAGGAAGGAAGGAAGGAAGGAAGGAAGGAAGGAAGGAAGGATAGAAGGAAGGAAGGATAGAAGGAAGGATAGAAGGAAGGAAGGAAGGAAGGAAGGAAGGAAGGATAGAAGGAAGGATAGAAGGAAGGAAGGAAGGAAGGATAGAAGGAAGGATAGAAGGAAGGAAGGAAGGAAGGATAGAAGGAAGGAAGGAAGGAAGAAGAAATAAATAGATTGGAACAGGAAATATCAGGGTGCCGCCCATGTTCTAAGGGTAAGCATGGTTTCAGTTGTATCTATGGCTTGTAGCGTAGGCTGTATTTTTACAGGAAGCAGTCTGAGCTCTATTCTAGGTGCTCCTGGGTAACCTGGGTTATTTGCATGGAGTGGTTCCCCCTGCAGAAGAGTCGCCCCTACTCCTCACTGAGACAAGTGCATCTGCTTATCTGTGCAGAAGCTTTCCAAGGGACTTTAGGGAGCTAAGGAAGCACTAAGAATGGAATGTGGAGAAAGGGGATTGGAAGAGGCAGAGATGGCGACTCAAGGGGGAAATGAGAAAGTGGAGTGACATTGAGAATATTAACCCTGTTGGACAAGAACAAAAAGACTAGACTCACAAGAAATCAGCCAGGAGGAGAAGCCCAGGTGCTTCCTTCATGCTTTTCCGGGTGAAAGAACAAAGAGAGAAAACCCAGAAAGCAAAAGCAAAACCAACTGTGCTCAGGGCTTCCTCTTCCTGCAGCCTCTGCACTAGACCTCCAGCAGCTCCCGCCACAGCAGGCACAGGGCACCTGCACCTCGGCTGGACGCTGGGCCTGATGGTGTCTGTGTGTTGTGACCTTCAGTTGTCTTTGTAGGTTGAAATCTGAGTGGGAGGAAGCGAAAGTGACAGGGGACCTGGTCTGAGTGATGGGCAGGGAGGTGGAATGACACCACCACTGTGGTCGGCTGCACACAGCCCCTTGGGTGGTTTCTGTTTAATGCTTGTTGAGGACCCAATGTCCTTGACCCAGACTATAAGCTCATCACAAATGCAGGGACTACAGCTACGGAGCTCTATTAAAAGTGGGCTGGGTTACCTTTAATCCAGTTACATAAAGGATAAAGCTGGGGCTCGGAGGGGTGTAAGGAATTGTGCGGCTTAGGAAGCGACAGGATTGTTACTCCTGCCCTCTGACCACCACGACAGGGACTTCTGCCCTTCAGAACAACCTTTTCCAGGAGGTTGACCCACGCCTATTGCACAGGAAAGTGTAGCAGCCTTTTACACCCTCACCGTTCACCAAGCCCCTCCTTGGACAAGTGGCTCTTGGAGGGTTGAGTTGGTAGGTTACTTCTGGAGGGTGAGTGGGAAGCCCAAGAACAGGTCTTTATTTTTCCCGTCAGAATGGGCATGGCGGCAGGTGAAGGCAGCCCTCTCTTCCCAATATGTCCTTTCTTATCCTAAATACTGAGTCTTCAAAAGAAAAACATTATTGTCAATTTGCTCCTATACAAAAATTTACAAACACCTGATAAAATATTACATTCACATCCATTTTATGGTCCTTTGATGTAAATACAATGTCAGTTTACCAGTCACCATCGTTCCTCCTAGTTTTGTTTCCTATTTCTTTTAAAATATATATATATATATTTTATTGATTTTTTACAGAGAGGAAGGGTGAGGGTTAGTTAGAAACATTGATGAGAGAGAAACATCGATCAGCTGCCTCCTGCACATACAGGGGGTGTGCCCGAAAGCAAGGTACGTGCCCTTGACTGGAATCAAACTTGGGACTCTTCAGTCCATAGGCCGACGCTCTATTCACTGAGCCAAACTGGTTATGGCTGTTTTCTATTTATTTTCTCTTTATGTCCTCAGGTACCCAGTCCTGCCCAGATGCTGAGCAATACCCAGAAGATTCTAACTGAGCTCCAAAAAAGACAGCCGCTCTCTGGAGTCCTGCTCACCTGCCTGGTGAAAGATCTTTAAGGAGAGAATGTCTAGAGAGGTAGGAACAAGAGGGGGGCGGGCGTGCCGACTTCTAGAGGGGCCTGGTGACGCCGGGAGTTTGTGGACTCTTTCAGATGTCTCTTCCACATGCTCGCTGGGTAATATTGTGTCATCTGCTCCCACTTAGGACAAAACATTAGATTAAGCAAAATTAACAGAAGTCTTTCCTTCAGGACTTAGTGACTTTAATAAACAAACAGGCATTCTGAGTCCAAGAGTATCAAGTTAGGGGTGGGGTCTGGCTTTGGGGGTGCGGAAGCTCTTTTTGGTGGCCCTTTTCAGAAAAGGAGCACCAGGGGTGGGTCAGATCCTGAGAATTTCATTATGTGGGTTTCAGAGTAGTTCGGGGAATTCTGATCCAAGCAACACAAAGCCACGAATATAAGTGAGGTAGAGAGCTTTGGGAAGACCCATACAGACAGAGCTTATGCCTCCTTCGCTCATGGTTAACCCACCTCCATATTTTGACTTTTTTGAACATTTTTCTCTCTTTTCTTTGTGGCTGGCATGAGGCAGAGTCCAAGGGACCATGCTTAAAAAAACAAACAAACAAACAAACAAAAACACTCTTAGAAACTCTGCTTTTAAATGCAATCTTCAGGGTCTTTGGCAGCTGACCCGGCTCTGCTGGGAGGTGCCCGGGCACATGCTATTGTCCAAGCGTAGGCCCTTCATCAGCGCCGCTTCCCTTATCCAAACAAAGCAGCGGCCTGGGCCCGGGACTTCTCTGACACAGCCTGGTAAAGAAAGGGGAGTCACCTGCACCTGCTGGGGGCCTCAGGGCATTTGTTATTTTTGTTGCTTTTTGATCCATCCTGGACCCTGTGCATAGGCCGAGGTGGCCCAGAAGATGGGCAGGAAGTGATACCTCCTGAGAGATTGAGCCGATGCCCCGGGGGCGGGGGGTGGGGGGGCAGCTTGACCCCAGAGCGGTAAACTGCGAAGCCACTCCTCTGGCATTTCCGTTTGTTTTGCTGGCTTTCCACAAGCTGCTCATTTCCGATTCCTGTGACACAAGTCAGACTGTGGCAACTGCCAAGGACGAAGGTGGGCTGTGCCGGCAAGCAAACAGGGCTGGTGTGTTTCTGATGACAATAACAGCGCCACCCTCTCGCGTGTGAACTCATCATGGTGGCTTATCCAGAGCATGTGCTGATTCTGAAAGCGCCTGTTAACACATGTGTGTATACTTCTAGTTCTAATTTGATTCAATACCAGTACCAGTATCAATAAAATCTGAGGCGACAGGCCTGAAAGTGGGGCACAGAGGACTTAGATCAGCTCCGAAGATTTGCTAAGAGGGACAGGGACAGGTACTACACACTAAAATAGGTTATTAAGGGAAGTTATGGAATCAGCTTCCCTGGAGATTCTTAAAATAAGACAATGTCTATTCTGTGGAAGGAGGCCGCAGGATCCTGACACAGAGAAGTTAGCTTCGTTTGGCTGTCGAGGTTTTCTAACTAAAATCATAGAGACTCTGCTCAAGGTATTTCATACCCATGTGGCATTTTGGTCCCTTAATGCCTTGCTTGATGATGCTGTTTCTGTCGGTGAGTTAGAAATTTCATTTTAGGTCAGCCTAGCCAGGTGTGCACTTATTATCAGCTCCACAGTACCTGCTCACCGCTGTGGTGATTATAGAAATAAGGTAATTATCATTGTTTCGTTACTACTATCATAATTACTACCACTCCCTGGCATTTTTGAGCACTCACTGTTTTTAGGCATGGTGTTAGCTCTGTACACACATTACCTGTTTTCCCCTCATAACATTTAAATGAGTGTCATTTGATCACTTTCACAGGTGTGTAAGCTGAGCCTTAGGGAGTCTAAGTTGCCGGCTGGTCACGCAGCAGGACTGAGACCCAGGTCTGTCTGACCCTAATGCCTGTGCTTTAATGTGCCACAAGGCGTGGCTCATGTTTTCAAAACCGTATCGGATCACAAGGCTGGCTCTTACGTACAGTCTCATTTGGCAGCTACGCTCTTCCGTTGGCGCAGAGAATGCTGGGTTCACTTTTGGATGTGCCTTCATTTCCACAGACACTTCAGAGGTTCACAAAGAATGACATGTTTTTCATCAGCCCCTGAAATCTAACTGAGATGAGAAAGACCTTCATGACTATTGACGATTCAATATGTTGGGGTTCTCATTAGGAAAAGAAAACTTTTGCTGCTAAAAAATGTTTGAAAAGCTAATCCATTCATTTGGGAATACATTCTCAAAGTCCTTTGAAAACCCACTGAGGACTTGTCTGAAGGGGGGAAAAATGCCTGATGATTATTCAAAACCAAACCTGGTAAATTGAGAGAAGAACAAATCCAGTTGTGAAGAACAAGGTGTGAGTGATAAAATTAACAAAATCAAATTTTCTTATGTAAGATTGTGAGATAGACAATGATTAGGTACATCCTGTATTTCCATCACAACACACTTTGGCCCCAACCCTGATGTCCATTAAGAAGCCTGCACAGGGACCCAGTATTGGCTCACCTATTCAACAACTGGTGTCCAAGAAAGGGCCAAAATGATGACCTAAGGGAAATGTATTAATTTAGCAGCTGGTGAACTTTGGAGCAAGACAGATGGTGGAGGTAATGATCTTGCAGGAACTCTTTTCCTTCTCAGCAAGATATTTTTTTCATCGCTAAAAAATATGCTCCTCTGCTATTTTCTCAACTGAGGAGAAAATAAGATGTAGGTCAGTGCTGAGCACGACCTTCATAAATTCTTATGCATGTTTTAAATGGGGAAAAATTAGTTTCATAATGATAAAAAGGTAAAATATTCTTTTGTTAAGACTTCAGAATTTCTTCTATTTAAAGTTTTGATTCTGTTTCTGGTATAGTTGGTTGTTTGCCACCTGCAACTAAATGTGGCCAAAATCAGACTTATCTTCTGTCCCTGCCCTCCTTACAAACCCTCATCAGATCCACAGTTTCCTGTTGTTATCAAAGGCTCCATTCTCCTGCCAGCCTTTTATGTTCCTAACTTTGTCAAACCTTTGCTTCTACTACTTAGTCCAGAAAATCAGCAATCCCATGATTCCTTGCTCTATGGAGCTTCTCATAGCCATTAACAGTCTTTATTCTCATTGGTGCAGGCTGGATTGGATCTCAGCACCATATGTAGACAATGGGAATAGCTTTTTTCTTCTTCCACCTTGATTTTCTTCCTTATTCAAACCATCCCGACCAGCAACACTCTCAACATTCTTTTATTCCTTAGGCACTGAATTATCAATACAACTAAAGGTAGAAATTAAAAATTTACATGCAATTATGTTTGCATTTCTACTCTCTCCATAAATTGCTCAAGCTTCTTTTGTGCAAGAGTCAATCTTAATTTTCTTTTTTTGTCAGTCTCATTTTTCATGCCACACCCGGGCCTTGGGCAGTCCCCGCACCCAAGGCAGGTTTCCATTAGTCCCATCCCACACCAGGGTCATCTTTGAAAATTCCACATTGATAAAAACAAAACAAAACAACTTTGAAGTCAGAAAGTCCTTCCCTGTTCTATGTAACCAAACCTCTCTTGCCAGATTTAACCACCCACTGAACAACTTGATCTCCTTTGCTGAGCCTTTTCTCCACAAGGAAATCATTGATTCTAAAAGCTGAGTTTAAAGATAATTCTTTCTTTGTACTAAATCTTATTTATTTAATGTTGTGTGGCAAAGAAGGATTTGAGATTTTTAGAAAGCAGTTTCTGTCTAGGTAGACAAGTTGTTAAACACTCAACCTGGAGTTAAGATGCCTACTAAGCAATTCGGATAGGATATGTTTATTTTTTTTTAAGTACCAGAATTTGTTAAGTAGACTCATGTGTATTATTTTACCCCCACAATAATTCTTTGAGATAGGTTTTGTTATTCTTATATTATAAGCACTATAACTGAAAGCTCAGAACAGTTAAACTACACATTCAAGGTAACAAAGCTACCAGTGATAGTAAGTAGGACTGGTCCTTAACCAATTTAACCCTTTCTTACCGTCTACACCCTGCACTCTCCTAATCCAGAGCTGGTCTATGCTAAGGGCCTCTGGTTAGGACTGAGCTTCTTAATGAGGAAGATGCAAAGGACCACATTTGCATGTTAATGATGGTGGGGAAGCAAACAGACTCAGGGGAACATGCCAGGTTGTTCACATATTACATTTCTGTATGCATTTGGAACTATTTCTGGGCATTAATTCAGTACCATTTTCTTATCTGTCTATTGAAGCTTTATATTTCAGTATCTGATAGGTCTAGTCCCTCCCCTACTACATTCTTCTACATTTTTCTTCTTGATTTACAATCAGTTTATCTAGTTCAAAACATCATCATGAAAGTTTTGAGATCTTTTTGGTGTCAGATTTACAGATTAAATTAGGGAGAGTTGACATCTTGAAAATACTTTGTGTCTTCCCAGCACAGACCATAGTAGGTTTTTTTCATCTACACCAGTGTTCTCTGGTGTCTCCCAGTAGTAGTGTTTTTACTAGATTATATAGCTTTATCTCTTTTTTCCATTTAAAGATAATCTCCCTCCTCAGTTCAGTCTCTGTGTTTCAATGTTGCTTTCTTTTCTTTTCTTCTCTTCTCTTCTCTTCTCTTCTCTTCTCTTCTCTTCTCTTCTCTTCTCTTCTCTTCTCTCTCTCTCTCTCTCTCTCTCTCTCTCTCTCTCTCTTTCCTACAGCACACATGGGCACAGAGAGTAACTTTGTTCACAGGGTCATCAGGGCATTTGAAAGAAATTGAATGAAAAAGTCCTGGACTTTTGCCTGGCTGGTGTGGCTCGGTGGTTGAACATTGACCTATCCACCAGGAGGTCATTGTTCAATTCCTAGTCAGGACACATGTCCGGGTTGCGGGCTTATTCCCCAGTGTAGGGTGTGCAGGAGGCAGCCAATCATTGATTCTCTGTCATCATTGATGTTTCTCTCTCTCTCTCTCTCTCCTTCTCCCTTTCTCTCTGAAATTAACAATATATACAAAGTCCAGGACCTTCTGTAGCAGGTAGTACACAATTCTGCCTGGAAGAGCATGGTTATCATGGGCTTCATGATGGAGGGACTTCGATCTGTTTTGTTCACTGCACTTTTCCAAGTGCCTAGAATAGTACTCAGCACATAGAGGCTCTCAATAATTATTTAGTGAGGGAATAAGTGAAAAATCTAAAACATGCATCCCTAACTCCTATTGGAATACGTAAGGCCCTTGGTTTGTTTTGCCATCAGGTGAAACTAACCAGGTATTTTGTTGTAGAAAGTCTGTTGAGAAGAGCAACAATGATCGAGTATAATTATCTTCCTGTGCGTGCCATACTGACCTATTTCTCTATTGGAATATTAACAATAAACTCCCAAAGCTCTATTGAGAATAAATTACCATATTCCTTTTTGCTTCCTAGTAGCCTAAATCCTTGAAATTCACACTTGCACAATGATGGCTCTACAATGCGTCCTGACAGATGGATGCTCGGGAGCTGTCATAGGCCTATGGAGAAAACCCTGTCAATGTGTGAGTTAGTCGGCAATGGACAATCATCATTTTTGAGCCACATTATAAAGCAAGGCAGCAGCTCCCCTTCGCCAGAGCGTTTCCCAGCCGCGTGCAGGAAACACAGTCACATTGTGGTTTTACACGGGAGCTCAGGTTGCCTCTTATGAATATGCATGATGAGGCTGGAGCTTGGTTGTGGCCACTGGAGTCTTCTTGAGCTTAAGGTAACCCCCACACCCCCATTTCCTGCCTCTCACTTGAAGACGTTCTTTGAGGAAGTTTGAAAAAGTGAGTTGTTTCTCCAATTTTACTGTTTTATTTCTCTTCAAGGTGACAAACTGCACCCCCATTTCTTCTTCTTCACTGTGAGTCATTTGCTCGTCTTACTTTATAGGTAGCGTTCTCTACATCTTACTCAGAGGGAGACGGGAACGTTGGAGGAAGACCCCCTCTGGAAAGAGGAAAAGTGCTCTGGTCTGGATGCTGGGTGTGTGCGTTGGTGCCGTTGCGGGGGCCGTGTCGCCGGGAGGGAATGAACAGATGGCGAATGGTCCCTGCACAGCAGACTTCACACTGGGCTTTCTCTGTGGCAGAACTGACTGGCATTCTGCTCTGCCTGCGAGCTCCCCGCACTCCTGAGAGTGCAAAACACGAGTTGGAAACTCTTCCCCGATGTCCACGGAGCGGGTCACTGGCCAGCTGGGAGCTCACACGCACCCTTGCTAATTGTTCTTGCGTGTTGTCCCTGCGAGAGGAAACGGGGGAGGGGAGGGCTCCTCTGCAGCCAAGAGGCAGCCCGCCAGGAGCCCACGTGGTGCACAGCATGTGCTGGGAAACGCCAGCCTGCGTGGCTCCTCCACTTGGCACGCAGACCCAACCCCTGTTTGACAAAAATTGACAAAGCAGACAGGGAGCAGTGGGGGTGTTTTCCCCGGACAAAGAGTAACGGGCCAGGAAGTGGCCAGGGGAGGTTGCTATGCAGTTGTTTTGCTGTTGATAGGGGAGCCAGGCCAGGGAGCACTTAGACTCTGGGAACATTTTCGGTATGCCATGGAGGTCGCAGCCTTTCGGTGGAGAACCCACCCACGCTAATGCCTTTTCCTCGGAGGACAATAGCTGGGGAGAAAGTGTGCCCCCTTTCCGGATGAGCTGCTCTATCTTCTCCGCAGTCTGGCAGTCCCTTCCTGAGATCTGCTACTCACATCGTCTCGGTCATCAAAGATGACGAGTGTCCAAAGAGCTATCTGTTGCGTTTGCTTGTTTTTAATATTAGGCATTCCTTTCCTATATAGCATTCATGCTTTTAACATTGCTCAGCACTGTTTTGGCATCTGAAGCTCGTGATTTAAGAGCTGAGGATTTTGCCTCGCTGTTAAATGATGAAATAACAGGGTCAAAGCGAGGTTAGCAGGATTTTGAATTGCAGTATGACCAAAACGTGGTGTGGGAAGAGAATGGAAGGAAGGAAGGAAGGAAAGAACCAAGGGAGGGAGAGAGGGAAAGAGAAAGAGTCTACTCAGGGAAGGTCGACTAGGTGAGATTAGTGACTAAATCCCAGTCTATCTGGGCTAAACTTTCTTACGTGCTCTTCTCGTGTCTTACCTGATTGGTTCAACAGATACCTTTCAAGAGTGTGCTCTCTTCCAGGCATAGGAACAAAACAGCATTTTTGGCTACTGTTTCATAATGCAGTCTTTTGGTTCCATCCCCACAATGTAAATCCTTTGTACGTTGTGCGTCTCATACCCTGTCTCCACTGCCCGTAGAACAATTGGATTACCTGTGACTTGTATCAACATGATTTTGTTTCACGGCAAGTTTATGGGTTACGTTTTCCCTATGACCAGTTATCTTACTCTCTTAAGCGGTCCTGGACCACAGGACTTCATTCAAAACCTTAGACACATGCAGTAGCATGTGCCAAAGTCATGCAAATTCACTTTTCAGCCAAGTTTGGCAGCCCCCCCATTCCAGGCCCCAGGCCGGAGTGCTTCCTTAGCACCTCTCAGGAGCGCCCACAGCCTGTGTGCATCTCCCTCATTGGCTGTCAATGCCCTGAGGGCGGGGCCAGAGTTAGCACTTAACAAATGTTTGTAGAAAGATGAATGCTGCCCCAAACATCTTTGTTTATATATTCTGAACTTTTGGCCTTTTATTTTTTTTATGGAGTTGGATTCTAGGAGTGGGTTTGTTGGTGAAAGTCTACATATGTTTTTAATATTAATAGATGTTACAAGATGGCTTTCCAAAAAATAAGCTAAAGCAACTTTCTCCGATATTTTCACCAGTAATAGGTTTTACTGAACTTTTAAATGTTTGCCAGTGTATAGGTATAAAGTGATATGCCATTGTTTCATTTTCCTAGCAATTAATCAGTTTGAGTATTTTTATGTGTTTGATGGTGATTTAGATTTGCTGCCGTGTTAACGTTTTATTCATTTTGACACATAAAAGTTTGCATTTATTTCAATATATATAAAAACAAAAAGTATAAAGTCCTTTTTTACCAGAAAAATTCCAATTCCAGGTATGTATTCTTCTGAAACACTTGGAAGATATGTAGACAAAACTGTATGAATATACATCCCCTTAGACCATAGTTTATAGTAACAATAAAATCAAGTTTAATAGCAATAAAGCGTTTAATAAATTATGGTGCTTCCTTATTGTGGAAAAGAATGAGGAGTTAAAAAGAATGAGTTAGAATCTATTTGCATAGTTCTATCCAAAATTACATGTGTGTAATTATAGAAGAAACTGACTTTCTCTTAGGAACTATCAAAAATGAATATTTGACTCATACTGCATCAAGCATATAGCAATAATAAAAGCTAGGTCAAATTCCAAAAGATACACTGAGTATTTATAATGTGGAAAATACATGACTATTTCAAAGTGGGAAAGAAAGATAAAAATATATAAAACCCAGTGAGTCAGTTCCCTGAGGGTTCAATTAGTTCTGAAGTGACTAACAAGAGACGTGATTTATTATTTATCAATCATATATTGCCATATGTTATGACTTTCTATCTTATTTTGAACATGTTTCACAAACCCTGATATGATAACTAAGGGTAGTTTACACTTCAGATTGGTATAAACTGTGTTTGTAGTAAAAACATCAGAGTCCTTATCTATCTTTACAGATCCTGTCTATTTCCTTATCCTATATAGTAAAACCCTAATATGCAAATTGAGCAAACCATGGAATGACTGGTGGAACAACCAGTTGTCATCATGTGCACTGACCCCTGAGAGGGAGGCGACCAGCTGTGGTGGCAGGGGGCGGGGCCAGCCAGCGGGCAGTGCCAGGTTCTCAGCCAAGGTGAGTGCCAGCAGGGGCCTTCCAATTGTCCAGCCGGCTGGTCGCTCCACAGATCAACGCTGATCACCCGCCAGGCCTAGGGACCCTACCCTATATATTGGGAACAGCCTCTTAGCTTTAAAAATTAAAACCTGGCAAGGCTACTCTACCACTGAAAAAACAGGATGATTCTGCGATGACATACATGGACTCTAGCATGCACATTTTGTGGTCAGCCCTGATTCTGACACAACTGTGTGACAAAGCCAATTACTTAACTTCTCTCTGCTTCAGTTCTTCCACCCATGAGATGGGGGAAATGGTACTACTGCATCAGAAGGATCATGTTATGTACTACTTTTTATAATCAGGGCAAAAAATGTAGCTGCCCACACAACAGCAGGATGCCTTTCACCTGCATGAAAAATATGGTCACAGGTGCATGCAGTGTCCTGGATTGTGCGACAGGATCGGCCTAAACTGGCAGTCAGACATCCCCTGAGGGGTCCCAGATTGCAAGAGGGCATCAGGACCCTAGTTTAGATATAAGTTGTGACAAAAGCATATAACAATATTTAATTTTACTTGAGATTACCCTCTCAACCTGATGAGTCAGCAAGTAAGTTCTTTGTTTTGTTTTCTGGATCATTAATCATTTCTATCATTTAGCTTTCTTATCAGCTTATAGAAAGTAGCTTAAGTTCAGGTCCAAATGATTTGCTTCACAGAGAACGAAGTTAATTCCTATTTAAGGGAAGACACTTCTTTCTAAAGTTAACCTTTCCCCTGCTCAGAAAGACATTTAACTAGCAGTTTTCACAACTTAGATGTGCAGTGTATGCCTGCAAACCGCTTCTTGTTGTAAACCAATAGAAAGAACTGTATGAACACACATCAAGCTGTTAAAAGGACTTATGTGCAGGGACAGGAAATGAGGTAGGCAAGGGGTGTTGGGAGAGTTCACTCTTATTCTGAGTACTTCTATAATGTGTGAATTTTTAAAATATGAGATTATTTTCATAGTTTGTACTTAGTGGGAGAGGACAGTGGAGGGGGGTGATGGGCGGAGGGTGGAATGGGTACCAGGTGGAGGGGAGCTATAGGGGAATAAAAAGGGAACAATGTAATTAATCAACTGAACAATAAAGATTTTTAAAAAATGAAAAGAGAAAATTAGTAGTTAGCAAAATGAATATTTCATGTATCTCTTGGGACAATATGTAAGGAGAGTACAAGTTTTGGGAGTGAGGATACGCTTTAATTGTTGAATAATTTTCTGGACAGTCATATGGTAAGAATTGCACACTTAGTATTGGTTTAGAAAACGAACAGTAGAAGGTACTACAAAACCATTCTTTTATTATCTTGTTCATAGTGTTTCTCTCTAGTATCTCAACTCCCTTGCCCTTCATGAGCATGGTAAAGCCCCAGCCTTGAATGAGTTCACAATTACGTTTTCTCTGACTGTACCCAGGCTACTGAGGTTTCCTGGAAAAACAACACGATTCGGCCGTGTGTGCTAGTCCGACTCCACGTGTTCCCATCAACCCTCCTGTGTTTCCCAAGCCATTTTGACGCCCACCCACCGTAGTAAATATTTCAACCACTCACTATTCTTTTAAAAAATTAGCTTCCAAATAATTCACTTCTCTTAAGTGTATTTAATTTCAGTTTCTAGACTAGATTTTTAGCTCTCTGAGGAGTGAAACCTCTTTATCGCCTAGATCTCAATATGCTGCTAGAGTGAGCATCCAATAAATATTTAGGGAATGAATAATACATGAATGAATGAATGAATGAATGATGCTTTATAACAAGTAGATTCAGAGGAATATGGCAGCTTTGAGGGACCCATGCTTGATGACATAGAGCTGAAATGGCAATTGTGGCAGAATGTGCTGTTTCTTCAGAAGACATCAGTAGCAAGGGTGCAGACAGGGAAAACATGAAGGTAAACCCATCCAATGTTGGGGATTTGCCAGGCTTCTGAGAAGAAAGGACTTGAAATACTAGTGCTAGAGAGAGTAGTGAAAGTGATGGATCACAGGATCTCAGCTGATTAGGGAAGGAATGAAGGAGGAGACTAAAGGGAAAGAATAGGACAGAGCCCATGAAGGGAAAATTCTTATGGGGTGTGTGCAAAGTAGAAGAGGAGGACGTTATGGTTGGAGAGAAAAATTTTCACCTAAAGGTTTCAGAGGTGAAGCAGTGCCAGTGATGGGTTGAGGTTATGATTGAGGAGATTGTACCGGCTGAATGTAAAGGAGTCATTAGTTTTGAAACTTCAAGAAAGATGAGAGACTTTAGGGCACTGAATATATCACTGTGTAGAGGTTCTCAGTGAAAAAGTTGGTTTCTGGGAAGACTGCCACAGTTTTCAGTGACAGAAGGAACTGTGAGGCTATAGATCATACTGATAAGGAGGGATGATGCGAGAGTCCCACGTTGGGCTAACAGTTGCGAGCATCCCCACGTTCCTCGTGGTTCTGGAGGAGGAACCATACAAATGAAAGAGACTAGAAAATATCAATTTGGAAATATTGGGGGCTAAGAAGGAGCCCAACTCAAGGGAAGGTCTTCACCCCACTCTGGCCTTGCTATCCCTTTTATTAAGGCTATGGGATACACCCACAACCTTTAGGCAGACAATTCCTATAATAGCCAATAAGCAAGAATTTACATAAAACTAAAAGGTGGAAGTTGCTTTTAGCTACCATTGTCTCAACTAAACAGTGGGTGGTTGGCTCTGGCCTTTTGGAGCATCAAGGTTGACCAGCCTTCAGGGTTGGGTTCCTTGTCCACACTTCTCTGCTAGTGAGGACAATGGGCGGCTTCCAACTGGATGAAAAGGGATAATTGAATTAAACATACAGAGATGGGAAACAAAGAAGTAATATGACATAGATGGTGTTGACTAATACCTCAAGTTTGAGAGAAGAGAATTAAAAGAGAAATGAATACGGAAGGGTAGTGAAATATTTTGTATAATTCTCTGTTGTTTAAAGTAAGCAATACCATAAAATAAAAGTTCCAGGAACTTCAAATACGTATTTCATTAATTGAGATAATGATAAAACTGCAATATTAAATATTTTATCAACCTCTCAGAAGACCTAACATCTCAAAAGAGCTTGATTCCAGAAGGAAATTTGTACTAGCTTGCCAATTAGTTTCCAGTTCTGGTCAGGCATTCTTAGAATACCTTTGAGTGGGTTTTAGTCTCATAGGAATTCCACTTTCAGAATATCAGCAGGTCCTGACAAGTAAGACTCTTGAAGTTTTTCTCTACTCAAATGCTCAGTATGCAAATCAGGAGAGTGACGGAAAGAGATATGCTTCATTTCTAGTCATTTGATTGTTGATGAATTTGGACCTCAATACAAAGAAAACTGTGTTCTCCTCTCTAGAAAATGAAACTAAAAACAACTCTCTGGCCAGGGTATCTGAGTTCTGTCATTAAATTTAAGGCAATTTGTGGAGTAGTCACTACATGTAGGATTCGAGTCCTTCCTTCACAGTCAGCAGTACCTGAGGAGTAGGGACACACATCCAGTGAAGGGCTATGGTACTATAAACAAAGCAAGCCCTAACGCCCCCAGTTAGCTTAGTGCTGACTGTGGCACAGAGCTGAGAGCATCCACGTGGGGCAGGGTTACCAGGGAAGGCCTCTTAGGCATTGCATCAATGCACAAGGAGAGAGAAAGAATTTACACCAGGGAGGGAAATCATTTCTGGCATTGCAAGGGTGAAAAGAAACATCTTCAAGGTCTTGGTATGTCTGTTACTCTCTCCTAGCATGTGGACATATGGAGTCAGTGTTGCCATTAAACTATTAAAATGTGCTGGGAGACTTGGAATCTCTCAGGAACATGTTGTCAGAAGAGCTGACACAACTTCAGTTATGCTTTTGGTCCAAGTGCCCTGTCAGATCAAACCACACAATGAGTTCTTGTATTTGCTTTCATCCTTTGTTTTGTGTGAACCATGCTCAACATGCCATTAGTAGCTTCATCACAACTCAACAAGATAAAGGTCTGTAAGAGGGACTTGCTAGCTCTCTTGGTCCCTAATGGAAACCTCTTAAAACTTGGATTTGCTTCAGGGGCTAGGCAGAAGCCCTTGATGAGCCCATGCCATGCCTTGTAGCTACACTTTAATCATTCTTCCTTTTGTAGTTCCTTTAGCAGAAAGCATATCCCTCCCACCCTGTCTACAAATGGTTTCAGCTCAAAGGGATGTTTTGTGCTTTTTTGGTGTTTTCTCACAGCCTAGGGCAAATTATCAGCTAAAACAAGAAGCCAACTTCTAATAAGAGGAGGCAGGGTGCGGGAGGGTGTGCACCCCCTTGGAATGAAGTGAACACAGAAGTGCTCTTCATTTCCTTTAGAGACCATTTGACCTATGAGCTTATAAAAGCAGCAGAAGAAAGGAGCAGAGAGTGGAAAAGGGTGTAGGTGGGTGGTGTTGTTACTTAGCAACAGAGAAGCTTCCGGCTGATGTTCTGAATTGAACAAAAGCTAACAGCTAGGACAGCATGGAAAAAAATGAATGGGGAAAAATGATGAAATGGAGGAAAGCAGATATAATGGTGAGGGAGAGGAGAATGAAAAAACAGTAAGGGAAAAGCATGAAAATGAATATGGTAGTCCTTTACGCATAAAAGTCATTTAGGGGGAAAAAAAGCAAGTGAAAGAAAGGTGAACCAAGCCACAAGCATAAGAGCATCTGCAGTGGAAGTTGCCAGGTAACTGGTGCAATAAATGAATATAATGAACTCTCAGCTTAAAATGTGACTTTTTCTGGTGTTTGAGGTCAGACCAGGGTGGACTTGAGGCAGGTGCCTGGAATGAACTCCAAGCCACTGGAGTCTGACTGGGCCACTTAGAAGATCAGCCAAAGAACATATATGCATAACCCATAGATACAGGCAATAGAAAGAGATGTGAGTGTAGGGGAGGTTAGGTGGGAGCAGGCAAAGTGTGTGTGTGGGGGTGGCGGTGATGTGGGAATGGGGACATCTGTAATAGAGTCAATAATAAAAATAAAGTTTAAAAAAGAAAGATGAGCCAGGAGGTAAGGATGCGTAAATGTTTTCTATAACATGATAGGTATGAACCCTTAGAATGACCTTAAAGTAACATATAGGTTTTAAAGCACTGCATCAGGCCTGAGGCCCCTCTGCCCCAAAATGTCTGATAATTGGATGTACTTTAGATCAGGCAAGAAAACTAATAATTCCAATTTTGATTCCTCCAAACAGCTTATTACAGTGTCATGCATATTAGCTGTGGATGGATATGCTGTGATTTTTTCTCGGGGCCTCTATTAGGGCATGCGTGTGTTTATTTGTATTACATAACAGGTACTTCTAGATCTGTCCCTTGAAAGGGCAACTTTGTTTCCTAGCTATCCTCCATGTTTTGGTCATTTACATGTGTAAGTAAAACTATTGTGAACACTTTTTCCCAATGAATGTATATTTTAATTCATAAACTACATACATATTTTATCTAATGATATGTGGGCCATTAGAATATGATAAACACATTAAGAAAAATAAGAGAAACTAAATATATATTTTAAATTTTATTTATTGTTTCAGAGTTTTATTTTGTTTAGTAATGGAATCTTCACCTCTCCTCTTTACCTTCAAGTCTCACCCATCCCTCAGCTTGCCTGCCTGCCTAGCACAGGGCATAACACAGCAGCACATAGAGGGGCTCATTATATATTTGTAGTTAACAGAAGTGGAATGGCATTATCCAAGTCCCGATTCAGGGTTATTACATAATATTTTATGGGGATGCATAAAACCACTTACAGGTATATTAATAACTGTCATTTGCTGAAGTCATCTATCCCCATAATACACCCAGAAACTGGGTAAATAATCATGCATGGAATCATGGGCCTAGTCACCATGGAAATGGAAAGTACAGACTAGCTTTCAAGATTGATCGCTGAACCAATCACCAGGGAACAGGGAAGGGATTAACATGATGGATCAACCTAGTCAATTTACTCCTGAGCGTGAGGTTAGGTTGCATACCATTGAGGCTCCCATTAGGAAAAGGCATGGGGAAAGGTCTGTATAGCGAAACTTCTACTGATATAGCACAACATCTATTGAGAATGAGAGATTTTCTTTCATTCAGTAGTCAGAGAAGAGTAAAAATAACACATATATTATTTAAGGTTAGTGTGTAATCTTGGAAATAAGTACATTATTTTTTCTTTATATTTATTTTTCATAGGTAGCTCTGCTTTCGCATAATAGGACTTTCACTTTTTGATATCATTTTTTAGTTATATCTACTTAGATATATGCCAACTACATGGCAGAATTCCCACACTGACTCCCAACCTGCTGAGTGGATGCTAACAAAGTTGTCATAGTTGGGATGGCTTAGGGAAAGCTCAGGAGCTCCACTTCTCAACCAAAATAGTAAATCATAAAGAATCCTGCTCTACCTCAACAGAAAGTCACTATAATTTTAAATTTTACTTTATTTACTTTCGGGCAAATTGCAAAGATGAGGCTGCTATGTTTTCTAGCACATCCCCACTTCTAGCCAGTGCAAAAGATGGAGGAGTCTTGAGCATCACAGGAAGTACTGTAGGTGAAGTGGTGATTCCAACTGGATAGGGTCTTCTGAATGCAGTGGCGTTATTGCAGCAAACCCACATACACTGCGGCGTACGGACTGCAGCTTTTAGCTGGGCAATCCTTTTTCTCTGTTCCAACAAGCAGACAGAACCAGAAGTCGTTTGATTTCACCTAAAATGGCAGAAACATATTTTTAACTCAAGCTTATTTTAACTCTCTATTCTCAGTGCCATAAATTAGTCTGTAAAAACTAGGTTGTCTCTCCAAACCCAGGACTAAATTGGTGATAATATGCTGATGAGCTCCAGAGGTCAGGCAGTGGTGAGTCGTTTAGATAGAATTATGTGTGCCAGAAAGTGGGAAATAAATCCTAGCACAGTGACGTTTCTTGGGATTTGTGTTGTGTGGCATGTGAGTTTATCCTCTCCAAGGTCAAGGATAATTTTTCCCTACCTCTAAAAAACGTCCTATGAGTGATGGTGCTCCTTGAATTGTGGAAGCAGCATATATCGTGTGTTGTGTGCCCTGCAGTTCTTTTCTGAGTCACCTGAAAGGCTGTCGGCTTTGAGTAGGGTTCAGAGGAAGAGCCTCCAGCCAGTCCATATGGCCTTTTCCATATGACCTTTTAGGACCCAGTGAGATCGATGGTGCTCAAAAATGAAATGAAATCTGAGGTGCAGACAGACCAAATACATCATTCACAGCAGAAACATCAAGGTTTTTTTATTTTTTTTTAAATATATTTTATTGATTTTTTACAGAGAGGAAGGGAGAGGGATAGAAAGTCAGAAACATCAATGAGAGAGAGACATCGATCAGCCGCCTCTTGCACGCCCCCTACTGGGGATGTGCCCGCAGCCAAGGTACATGCCCTTGCCGGAATCGAACCTGGGACCCTTCAGTCCGCAGTCCGACGCTCTATCCACTGAGCCAAACCGGTCTCGGCAAGGTTTTTTTTTTTTTTTTTTTTTTAACAAAGCTATACCTTCTTCAGTGAGTCACCACTCCTCTTTGATGAAAGACTACTTGGCTTAACTGGGCTCCGGTAGAAACCAGGTGACTCTGAAATATAAGCTATCCTGAACTCAGTGTTATCTGACCTACCCAGCTATACAGGCAAACACATCCAAGTGGAAACAGTATATAAGTGAGTGCATCTGAGCAGGTCCTGAACGCTCACGTTTCACATGCTGATGTCTTCCTAGTATGCCTGCTCACACCCCGCCACCTCTTCGCCAACCAATACAACATCGCGAACAGTTCTCTGTTATCAGTGAACTGAATAAAAAAGGGCATACTTCACAGATGGCTTTGCATAATCAGCTGACACAGCCTCAAATAGATTGCTGAGTCTCATTCCGTCCACTGAAGTGAAGGTGGAAAATTCTCCTACTAGGTAGAACTTAGAGTGGTATAACATCTTTGCTTTTCCCTGGAAAGAGAACTGAGTTGATGGACAGTAACAATTGGTGTGGTCAGATTGTCATGGGCATGAAAAGAGTACGAATACCAGAGGATTAGTGACAAGGGATTTGGGAAGAAGCACGTGGGTGTGTCCACTAAATGGGCCCATAGTGGAAGGACATTTGGGTTCTGTATAAATGTTCATTCACCACATGAGTTGTCAACCCAATAGCTATTCTCCTTCTTGTGAACAAAACCACAATTTTGTACAATCATCCATGCTCTTCTGTGTGACTTTATATTCCAAGGAAGGCTAATCATATCTTTATCTCAGCAAGCGAATCAATGAATATAGGTAATCATGGATAATCTAGTCTTCTTCTGAGTGGTTGGCTTAAAAAGGGCCATGTGACCCAATTTTGGCAATAAGCCATTGTGAGAAATTGGTTGTGGGGTTAGTTCTGTGGGAGTTCCTTTGTTTATTAAAAAGAAAATGAGAGGTATTCCCTTCTTCTGCCTCACTTAGAATTGGGAGCGGGTCTTACACACAAGGAGAGAGCACGTCTGCTTGCTGTGGTTTCCAAGCCTTGTCAGGGGCATCCATGTAGCAGCGAATACAGAGTGCCAATGGTGTCACTGCACAAGCTGAGCTACCTGACACCAAGTGGCAGCAGCCTCCATGTTCGCACGGACTCGTTTTGTGCATGATCGTGGTCGTATCCCTGGCTACATGGCTTCTGAGACTGGTTGTTCTCCTGGGGAGTCTCTGAGCTAACCACTGTCCTTTTGGTAATCTCTTTTCTGCCCAAAGCAGGCGGAGTCCATTTCTATTGATTGCAAAGAGGCTCCTTGGCTAATGTAGTTCTTCTGTATCAAGTTATCTGTGAGATGTTGGTCTAAAAATATTTTTGTAGCACTAACATTTTTCAGAATTGAGAGTTTCTTCATAAGTGTTATTTTTTTGATGCTATTCAAACTTAGGAAAGACACATTCTATATTAGAAAGATCTCCGTATCTCCTCTAATTCCTAATGGAATCACAATAGACCATTTTCCTCAGAGAACAGCTGAAATCACCAATTAATAACTGAGAGGTCCTTGGCTGGTATGCTACGTGGTTAGAGCATTGGCCTAGTGTACCAAAGGGTCACAGGCTCAATTCCTGGTCAAGGGCAGGTACCTGAGCTGTGGATTCACTCCCCACCCCTGATCTGGTTGTGTGCAGGAGGCAACCAGTCAATGTGTCTCTCTCACATCAATGTTTCTCTCTCTCTCTTCTCTCCCTCCCTCCCTCCTCCCTCCCTCCCTCCCTCCCTCCCTCCCTCCCTCCTTCCCTCCCTCCCTCTCATGCTCCCTCCACTTTCTCTGTATAACAATGGAAAAATAGCCTCAGGTGAGGATTAACAAAAAATAACAAAATAAAACAACAACAAAAATAACTGAGAAGCTGAGGATTTGAAAACAAGCTAATATCCCTCTGAACTATAATTTTCCTTACTAAAAAAGTTGAAAACCCATTTTGAGATACTTTTATCTTTCAACTTGGACAAATAATTTACAATGTAAAACCCTCCAAAACTATGTAAGTCATAGACCTAACTTGCTTTCCCTGAAAGCAGAGACTGAAACGACTTGGCTGCAGGTCATGTATTAAGGAGGTGATTCCAGAAACAGGAGTGAGGAAGCAGGGAGGGTGAGACAAGAAAAGAGGAAAAGTCTATACAACGGTGTGTTATCCAAGTCCCTGCTAAAGTACAGGAGCTCAAGTTGGTTGGGACTTCTGCGAAGTATAATTTCCCCCAGAATTCTCTGAGGGCAGTGAGGATGAAACCTGGCTCCCACTTTGAGTGATGGCTGACATTCACCCTGGGGAACATTTACATAGCCCATTTCAGGCCATATTTATACACATTCCCATTGGTTCCTGGGCATGAGAAAGGCTGAAGGCAGAAAGCTGAATCATCCTGTACCTGCCTGATGCGGGACCTAGCCACCAGGAGATGAGTCCGAACTCTCAGCCACCGACACAAAGGAGGACAAAGGAACGGAAATAGGACTCCAGAGTGTCTGCTGCTACATAAAACAAACATGCGAAGGTCAAATATGGTAGATGGTTTGCCAGTATCGGACTTTAGCTTTGTGGCTTAGAAGTTCACAAGTGAATTCATAGCATGGTCTCACTCATTTCTTAGAGATTCCCGAGATACTGAATTTTTTTTAAAAAGTAGCAAATTCTGCTTTTTCTCCTCCAAATATATATTTCGGAGAGGATGGGAGAGGGAGAGAAAGATAGAAACATCAATGATGAGAGAGAATCATTGATTAGCTGCCTCCTGTGTGCCCCCCTCCGGGGATCAAGCCTCCAATGCAGGCATGTTCCCTGACCAGGAATCGAACTGTGACCTCCCCGTTTATAGGTCGATGCTCAACCACTGAGCCATGCTGGTCTGGCTCTGCTTTTTATTTATGCATTCAATCAATAAATGTACTAGTAATGAACACTTACCACATGCTAGGTGCTGGAGATATACATCAATGAACAAGATAATGAAGTACCTGCCTCATTGAGCTGAGATTCTGTTTGGTGGCCAGTCAGTAAACAACAAGAAAGGGTATTGTAGGTTATTCATTTATAGGAATGAGTGGAAAATAAAACAGCATAGCAAATAGTGAGAGAAGCGTGGCTGCTAGTTTAGGTGGGGCGGCCAGGGGAGGCTTCTGTACTTGCATGATATTTGAGACAAGAACTGAATGAGAAGCAGAGGGCCAAACGAAGATCAGGGAAGAGCAGACTAGGCAACTGGATAGCTTATGCGGGAGCCCTGAGGGCTAAATAAACTTAAAATCAACACTGTTGAAGTCGAGAGGGAGAAGCGGAAAGAGATGAAATGAAACATGCCTGCAAAGATGGGGCCAGACAGGGCCCTGCAGGCGATGGCAGCAGTGGAGCTTCATTCCCAGTGAGATGGGAGGACACCGTGAGAATTTCCATCAGCGGAGGGATGTGATCTGATTCTGTTTTAAAAACTTCACTCTCGCCCTAGCTGGTTTGGCTCAGTGGATAGAGCGTCGGCCTGTGGACTGAAGGGTCCTAGGTTCGATTCTGGTCAAGGGCATGTACCTTGGTTGCAGGCTCCTCCTCAGCACGAGTCTTGGTCAGGGCATGTACAGAAGGCAGCCAATTGATGTGTTTCTCTCACACTGATATTTCTATCTTTCCTCCTTCCTTCCACTCTCTCTAAAAATCAGTAGAAAAATATTGTGAGGTGAGGATTAACAACAAAAAAAGTACACTCCAGTTGCTGTGGCTCCCAAAGCTGTGGTACATGACAGATCTGAGTATGTGTATTTATTTTTAATTTATTTTTATCGTTGAAAGTATTACAGGTGTTCCCTTTTTTCTCCCCATTGACCTCCACTTCTCCTCCTCCCCAGGCCTTCACTGCACTATTGCTGTGCTGAGCATGTGTATTTTCCATGAACAAGTGAATCTCTCTGTCATGTTTTGCCTAAAACACATATAGGTGTTCACACAAAGACTTGCCTGCAATAATTCTTAGCAGTATCTTGTCTAATAAAAGAGTATTGTGCAAATTGACCATCACTCTAACACACAAGATGGCTGCCCCTATGTGGTCAAAGATGGCTGCCCCATGTGGCTACAAGATGGCCACCACAAGATTGCCAGCAGGGGAGGGCAGTTGGGAGGGATCAGGCCTGAAAGGGAGGGCAGTTGGGGATGATCGAGTCTGCAGAGTAGGGAAGTTGGGGATGACCAAGCCTGTAGGGAAGGGCAGCTGGGGGGGACCAGGCCTACAGGGGAGAGAAGTTAGAGGCAATTAGGCTGGCAGGGGAGCAGTTAGGCATCAATCAGGCTGGCAGAAGAGTGGTTAGGGCATGATCAGGCTGGCACACAGAAGTAGTTAGGAGCAATCAGGAAGGCAGGCAGTGAGCAGTTGGGAGCCAGCAGTCCTGAATTGTGAGAGGTATGTCTGACTGCCCGTTTAGGCCCAATCCCTTCGAGGGGTCCCAGATTGAAGTGGGTACAGGCTGAGCTGAGGGACATGCCCCCTTGTGCATGAATTTTATGCACCAGGCCTCTAGTTATTTATAATAGCCCAAACGTGAAAATAATTCAATTAACCAGTAACTTGTGAATGGAGAAACAAAATATGCTCATCCTCAAGCACCTATCCATACAATGGAAAGCTATCTATATCTATCATCTATCTATCTATCTATCTATCTGTCTGTCTATCTATCTATCTATCTATCTATCTATCTATCTATCTATCTATCTATCTATCAAAGCCTAAGTGACCATTATGACCGGACAACTGGATGACCAGATGACCGGCCAGTAACTATGATGTGTGCTGACCACCGGGGGGCAGACACTTAACACAGGAGCTGCCCCCGGGTAGTCAGTGCACTCCCACAACCAACCTCCCGTGGCTGGCTAACCCCCTGCAGTCCCTTCCTGCAGCCATCCAACCTCTTGTGGTCAGCCAGCCCTGATTTGTCCTGATCAGGACCAGGTGAGATGGCCCTGATTGGCCAGGAGGGACCCCACCCATGCATGAATTTGTGCACCTGGCCTATATTTTAACAATAAAAAGAAATACTGATAAATGCTACATGAACATCAAAATCTTCATGCTAAATGAAAGAATCCAGACACAGAAGACCATATATTGCAGGATGATATTTATATGAAATGTCCAGAAAAAGCAGATTTATATATAGAGAAAGCAGATTAGTGGTTGTCTGGGGCTAGGAGTTGGAACAGATTAACTGCAAAGGAACAGAAAGGGTCTTACTGGAGGGATAAAAATATTCCAAAAAGTGTATGATGGTAAATGTACCAGTGCACAACATGGTAATAAACCTATTGAAAATCATTGAATTGCATACATAGGTGGATTTTAAGGCATGTAAATAATAACTCAATAATACTTTTTTCTAAAAATGTATAGATATTTTTAAATTTAGAACATAAATCTTCAGATCATATAGACCCTTGGTTTCCATAGACTGTGTGTAGCCTGACCTGAGATTCCCCCCTCATTCCCCTAAGCTGCCTGGCTTCCCACAGTCACCAGTGTCCTGCTTTGAGAACCAGTTGAGTTAATCCTTCTTCCTCTCCCAACTGTTTACTCTCGCGATAGCATACAAATTCCAAGATTTCCCCATTTCTCCTGTTTTCAGAACTCTCAGGTTAGATGGTTCTTCAGTAAGAAATGTCTGTCATCTATATTGTTCATTCACTTTTTCTATCTTACTTTTCTAATTCTTGCCAACTGTTTTAAAAAAAAGTCTTTACTACTTTCTTTTCTCTTCCCTTCCTCCCTTTCCTTCCTCTAATGTCTTTAACCTCATCTTTCTCTATATTTGTTCCATTTGTGACTCCTTGAAACAAATATAAAAATCATGGCTGTATGTGGGAGAACAGTATTGAGAACATATCACTATAAAGAGACAAGAAAGACTAAGCAATGCTTTGCTATATCAACTTCTAAACATGAAAGTACCCAAAAGTCCTTCTCAGAAATCCTATCTAATAAGAGAGTAATATGCAAATTTACCATACCTCTGCCACACCCACAAGGCACACCCACCAGCCAATCAGAGTGAGTATGCAAATTAACCCAACCAAGGTGGTGGCTAATTTGCATATCCATGCATAGAGGGAAACCAAGCACTACAAAAGTGAGTAAAGCTGTGGAGAAGTAAGCAAACTGGGTGGGGAAAAGGGAGGGAATCAGGCAGGCTGCAGAGAAAGAAGGGAAGCAGGAGTGGCAGGAGAGAAGGTAGGGAGCGAGGCAGAGGAGATGGGAGGAGGCAGGAGGGACCTTTGCTCAGGCGGCAGGAAGCCCTATTCTTGCAGGAATCTTCCTGCAACGGGTCTCTAGTATTCTATAAATTTCTTTCCATCTCACTGTTGTGTATTTAACTTGCTCTCTCCCTAAAACATTCACAGAAAGCAAAAATGTTATTAAATCATATTTTAAAGTTTTGTATATTAGCATATTACTGTATTTTAAAATTATTTTTATTATGAACAACAATATTTCATTACAAAATGTATTTTATTGATATCACTGTACTTTAGTACCCAATAAAAGGAACACTATCACCTTATTTCTCTAGAAAAATAGATGTCTTAAGTCTAATCAATAACTTAGAGTTTATTTTTGATTTATTAATTGGAGATTGACATTACTTCACTGATTTTAAGGACCTTTATGTATTGTTAAGTACTATGTTGTCATTTTTCTATTGGCCAACACCTATCTTGTTTCATTGCAGTTTTCTTCTGTTATATTCTTAAAAGCAAAAGGACAATAATAGATATAACTAAGAAAACGACATTTCCCTGTCTGTAGAATATAGGTCAGGTTCTCAATTTTCTGGTCTTTTTTTTTTTCTTTACATAAAACATATCATTCTAGGAATGATTAGCATGCTAATAGTCCCTGTTGTCAGAGTTCATTTCTTGGTAACAAGAATGTAAAAAAAAAAAAAAGAGATTCTAATTTCTTTAAATTCCGTTTTAAAAACAACAATCAGGACTGCAGGTCATCATGCCCTGTTATGTGAAATCAGGGCTATTATTGTGTCTTGCCTAAGGGAGATGGATATATTCAGACATGCTGTGGCAGACTTCACTGGGGTATAAAGAAACTGTGTAGCCGTGTTGGGAGAGTGTAGAGAGAAATGCTAAGCTTTCATTTCCTGTAGGTTGCTCATAAATTATGAAATATCTTTGCAGCTTCGAATATCTTTAAGCTTTACATATACTTGTTAAGCCACAATAATGAAACTCAGATCATAAACAGCAATAACTCCATTTAACTGCAGGACAGATTTTTTTTAAAAAAAATGTAACCTAGGGGGAGCGTATCTCAGCAGATTTTATGTTTTGGTTTTTAACTGTTAATTATAAAATAGGCTGCCATAGAAAAGGGTGTGAGTTTGTTTTCGCCTTGGTTTCCATTTCCTGCTTCAGTCGTTTGGAATGGATGCTAGGCAAAGATAGGAGACCGTTGGGAAAAAAACAAACAAAGAGAAAAATATTATTATAAAAAATGAAACATTAATTTTCCACTTGGTTCTTTGACTGGAAAGTCAATTTGGCAAGGCAAAAAGGACTTGGGCAAAACATTGGCCCTGAAGCCTCTACCTACGTGCCCTGCAAAGAGGACCCAGTCTTTTGAAAGATCCTCTCCAGACAGGAGCAGGCCAGGAGCCAGCAAATGCTTCTTCACCCCGCAGGTGGAGGTCTGCAGGAGACAGATGATTAAGTCTGGGGCTTTTACAGGAGTTGGCCAGGCTTTTAATTCTGCCCTTTAATTAACTATAAACTTCACCACAGGAGGTAGCTGTAGTAGACATAGTCTCACCCAGGTGCTGATCACTTATTTCAGTAAGAAAAACACCGGAGTTTACAAATGGACATTGGTCTGTCACTATATGATCTTTGTCAAACCACACTGTGAACGCACCCAAACCTGCATTAATGTTCCTGCTTCACTCCTGGAGTTGGGAAGGAGACTTGAGATTGGCCAGTGTCTACTTTGATGACTATTATTTTCCTTTGGGCCAGTGACTTTTGGAAATGCAGCCTATGAGATTTAAAAATTTAAGTTTTCATATAAAAAATGTTTATGGTTTGTCATTTCATAAAACATTTAAAGGGGGGGAACACTCCCACCAGCTTAAGATAGAAAAGTTTACATTCTCCTCCAAACATTGGTTTGGAAGTCTTCCCAAAAGAAAGCTCTCTGATCAAATTGCTAAAATCTTAAGTAGTGAAAACATAATGCAATTTATTTATTTATTTATTATTTTTTATTGTAATTTTATTTTATTTTATATTTTTACATATGTGTTCTTATTCTCCCATTACCCCCCACTCCCTACTCATGCCCCACACTCTGTTGTCTGTGTCCATTGATTACACTCATTTGCATGCACACAAGTAAGTCCCTCTATTGATCCCTCTCCCTTACTCCCACCGACCTCCACCTTCCCTGAGGTTTGAGGTTCTGATGGATGTTTCTCAGTCTCTGGATCTGTTCTTATTCATCAGTCTATGCTATTCATTATATTCTACAAATGAGTGAGATCATGTGATATTTATCTTTCTCTGCCTGGCTTATTTCACTGAGCATAATGCTCTCCAGGTCCACTCATGTTGTAAATGATAGGAACTCCTTCTTCTTTACCGCAGCATAGTATTCCATTGTGTAGATGTAGCAGTTTTTTAATCCACTCATCTGCTGATGGGCACTTAGGCTGTTTCCAAATCTTAGCTATGGTGAATTGTGCTGCTATGAACATAGGGGTACACACATCCTTTCTAGTTTCTTGGGATATATTCCTAGAAGTGGGATCACTGGGTCAAATGGGAGTTCCATTTTTTAATATTTTAGGGAAACTCCATACTGTTCTCCAATGCAATATATTTAAATGTAGCTATCAGATTTTTCTAATTATAGTCTAGGAACCCTCAAAATCATCTTACTGGGAATCTTCAGAAAAATACACACCTTTGTGATTTAGGATGGAACCCTCTGCGGAGGTCCCCACAAACTTCACAACTTCTCTTAGTAGCAACTACTAGGTTCCAACTGCCTCATCTTCATGTCTGGACACACTCGTGCTTTTTCAAATTCAGGCCATATATCCTGTTTGGCACTGTTCTGGTTTCCTTGTCCTCACTGGCGATATTATTATCATCCTGGAAATTCAAGAAAAACTCAGTGATGGATCTAAGCTCTAGAAACATTTCTATATTGGATCTCTGAACTGTAAAAATAACGTTTCATTACTATGTACTTGATATTCAAGAACAAAAATTTAGAGCAACCTGAAAGTGTGTGGGTGTGACTGGGTATTTCAAAAGTGGGAGGATTTAACTTTAGGGTATAATACAGGGGAGGGCAAAACCAGGTGTACAGTTGTAACACAAATAAATAATACAACTAATAAATAGTAATTTAATAATAAACTCTGGCCCTGCTGGCATGGCTCAGTGGTTGAATGTGGATCTATGAACCAGGAGGTCATGGGTCAATTCCTGGTCCAGGGCGCATGCCTGGTTACAGGCTGTACTCCCAGTATGGGACGAGCAGAAGGCAGCTGATCAATGTTTCTCTCCCATTATTGAAGTTTCTATCTCTCCTTCTCCCTTCCTCTCTGAAATCAATAAAAAAAATTTTAAGAATTAAAAAAAGATTAGATTCTGTGTTTTGTGTACTCACAACTGTACCTTCATTTGCTCATCTCTGAATTCAAAGTTTCACCTACCTCTACCTGAAGCACAAAAACCAAAGAAATGTAAACAAGTAAGGAGTGAAGGGGACACTTAGGTTCCTTGTGCCGGACCAAGTCGCTTGTTTCTTTACTACACATACACGGCAGAGGCCCTTCCGTAATGCTTCTTTGTGGCATTACACGGTTGGCTCTTGGAGGTGAGGCCCGTATTTCACACCCAGAGAGCCCGTGATTCTGAATCCCAGCATCTAGTATAATCCCATTACATAAAGTACCAAATTGATGAATAAAAGAAATCAATGAAATAGTAACCATGTATTTACAAACTGCTGTAACTATGAAGCGTGAGGCCCCAGTTTACGAAAGTAAGCTGGAATGAGCAGGTGCTCGGGTTTTGAAAGCCACCATACTTTATTTTTCCTTGATTGTTTTTGTTTTTCTGAGATTATTTTGTTTTTTTTGTGTGTTTTTTTCCTTATTTTTTTCATCTTTATTGTTCAGTTTATTAATTACATTGTTCCCTTTTTTCCCCCTATAGTTCCCCTCCACCTGGCACCCATCCCACCCTCCGCCCTCACCTCCCCTCCCCACTGTCCTCTCCCATTGTTGCATGATTTTTGTCCAGTCTCTTGCTGCACTTCCCACACCCCCTTTCTCCCCAAGAGTTGTCAGTCCATTCCCTCTCTATGTCCTGTGATTCTGTTACATTCACCAGTTTATCTGTTCATCAGCTTATTAATTCACTTGAATTTTAAATTCATTTGTTGATAGATGTGTATTTGTTGTTCATAATTTACACTTTCATCTTTTTCTTCTTCCTCTTCTTAATGAATATCGTTCAGCATTTCATATAATATTGGTTTGGTGGTGATGAATTCCTTTAGCTTTTTCTTATCTGCGAAGAACTTTATCTGACCCTCAATTCTGCATGATAGCTTTGCTGGGTAGAGTAATCTTGGTTGTAGATTCTTGCTGTTCATCACTTCGAATATTTCTTGCCACTCCCGTCTGGCCTGCATCGTTTCTGTTGAGAAATCCGCTGACAATCGTATGGGTGCTCCCTTATAGGTAGCCATCTGTTTTTCTCTTGCTGCTTTTAATATTCTCTCTTTGTCTTTTGCTCTTGGCATTTTAATTATGATGTGCCTTGGTGTGGTCCTCTTAGGGTTCCTATATATTGGGGTTCGGTGCGCTTCTTGGACTCCTAAGTATAGTTCTTTCACCATGTGTGGGAAGTTTTCAGTCACTATTTCTTCAAATAGGTTTCCATTGTCTTGGTCTCTCTCTTTTTCTGGCACCCCTATAATTCGGATGTTGGCATGCTTGAGGTTGTCCCAGAGGCCCCTTACACTATCTTCAATTTTTTAGATTCTTTTGTTTTTTTGCTTTTTCAGCTGAATGGATTTTCCCTCTTTGTATTTCAAATCTTTAAGTTGGTTCTTGGGGTGCTCCAGAGCACTTTTAGGTCTTTGTAAAATATTTTTTATTTCAGTCAGTGTATGCTTAATTTCTGGTTGGTCCTTTTTCATATCCTTGAGTGTCTCCTTCATATCCTTGAGGGTCTCCTTCATTTCTTTGTAGGACTCATTCATTTCCACATTGGTCTTGATCATTTCCATGTTGGTCTTGCTTATTTCCTTATAGGCCTCGACCTTTTGTTGGAGCCTCTTGAGAAGCCCTATAACCGTGGTTTTGAATTCCATGTCCAGTGTTTTTTTTTTCCTCCATTTCTTTCACATCTGATTTCTTTCCATGTCTCTGCATAGTGGCTGCTTCCCTGAGTTGGTCAATTAGCTTTGTGTGGTAGATGTCCTACAAGGGACAGTGGCTCAGCCTCCCCAGTTACCTGAGGTGGATATGGGTTGCACAGTCTTGCTGAAGTTAAGCTCAGTTAATTGTTAGCACTTGGAGGGGTTGACCTCCAGGCCAATTGTCTGTGAAGTTCAGCTGTGCTCAGGGTGGATGGGCGGAGTCTCTGGGCCAAGCAGACAGCATTAGCTCCACCCTATGCAGCCCCAGGGACTCTGTGCTGGGGGCAATGGCCACCAGCACCTCTGAGAGAGAGCCGCTGTGGAGCTCCACCGGCTGCCGGGGAATTCAGACTCTCCCCAAATGAGTCTGCACACCCAATGTCTCACCCAGGGTCATAAAACAAAGCAGTTTGATGGTTTTCTGAATGAGACAGCAAGTCGCAGAGCACTCTCCAAGCAGGCACGCACCTGCGTTGCTCCCAAGGTCACGCACAAGCTGCCCTCTCCACAAACCGGCAGACCCCCGCAGCACCGAGCTTCGGGGTGCCTTTCCACTGTCCAGTTTTCACCCAGTATGATAATGGGGTTCCCTGGACTTCGCCCAGAACTGGAGAATCAGTCCAGTGGGACGTCTTTGTCTCCCCGTTCGAGAAAACTGGCCGGTTTTCAGCCGCCCGCCCTATCCGCTGGCGCGCACTCTAAACCTCTCTCCCCGTGAAACTTAAACGCTGTCCTCAGCTGCTCCTCCGAGGCACAGTGTCTTATCTTCACTTTTATTTGTGGATTTTTCACTCTGCCAGCTTTCTGGTAATTCTGAAAGGTGTTTGTTCTTTCATTAAGTTGCAGTTTCAAAATTGCTGTGCATGATAGCAAGATAGGTGTTTTACCTATGCCGCCATCTTGGTTCCTCCTCTGAGATTATTTTGAAATGAGTATTAAAATAGGTGAAAATATTATTAGAACTGTATGATGGCATTTATACCACAGCTTTAATTATAGTAAAGTAATAAAATAGTTTTGGATTTTAAAGGTACCTCTAATAGACTAAAATTTTCTAATCCCTCATCTAAGGTAGTCTTAAAACTCTATCCCTTAATATCCTAATGCTATTACAGAAAAATTTCACCAGGGTACCCATGCTATTAAATAGAAAATTGCAAAAATTTAAAAATTCAGTGGAAAAAAAAGAACTACAGATATTTTAAAAATCTTCTAAATTTTCCTGAAAATACTATTAACATGAGGTCTGCTTATGATTAGTAATGTACATATTGTTTTTCCACTCCAAATCCTTGATAATGTGTATTTAGACTAGTCCAATTCCTTCCTCCCAAACACTCTTCTTCTTATGAGTCTATAGATGAACCCAAGAATACCTGAACATAACACACTCTAAACAAAACAGCAGTTTCTTGTTTGTTTTTTTTTTTTTAAGTTTTGTGTTTTGTAATTGTATTCTCTCATTTGACTTGCATAAAACTACATTTAAAGTTTTTCAGGACTGCACTCAATGCTTTAAGATAAAAAACTACTTTTTTATATTGAGTTACTAGTAAGTTTTCTGTGTTGAATAACTTGGCAACCAACTGAAGATTGTTTATGGACTGGACTCAAAAGCTCTTGTTTACTGTCCATCCAGAATTCAGTTCTCCAGTTCTCAAGGCAAAATGTCATACACACAATAGTCCTGTTGTGGATTCAGAACCAAGTTCCATTTCAGCAACACTAAACTCCTCTGCCCCAGGCCTGTCCCACAGACGTCTGGTGTCAGGCCCTTCACGGTCACCTCAGGATGTCTTCATTAGCTCAGTTGTGTCATAAGTGCTTATACGTACCCAGCTGTTTAGAAATTTCTTCCTGCTTACCAGCTACCTTGCTTTGAGTATGCATATCAATGCCACAACTCTACAAAGCACCTCATGCATAAACTAAAATGCCAAATAGAGGTTGCTCACTGGTAGTGAAATTTTAAGAAATTATTTTCTAATTTTTTCCCTATATTTTCCAGAGAGCTTTTGTTAAGTTTGTAACAGAAAACCATTTTTTTTGTTTGTTTAGAGAAAACCAAAAGCAGTGCCAAGGGTAAATATCAAGATACTTTGTAGAGAAGGAAAAGATTCTTTCTCTCCCCCTCTCCCTCCCCCTTTTTTTTGGCCACCAGTGAAATGTCTGATCTAATGATTCTAGGAGATTTTGAAGCCACTTCAGAAAGTATTTCTTTCTTACTAGAAATATAGAAACATCCTCTTTTTTTTTGCATAGTAATTAGGTTGGCCACATCTCTTCTCACTCAGTTTCATCATAGTTAAGAATACACTTGATTTTCAAATATATAGAGTGGAAGTAAACCAGCATCTTGCAGACCACATCAAGCCCAGAACCTGTGTTGTTTGATGGCCACATGACTTAAAACTTGAAATGGAATACTCTTCACATGAATATTTGGTTCCCCAGAGTCCCACCACACCTTTAGGTAATCTATTTGGCATCAGAAGGCATTAGACATTCTTGGACTAGCATGTAGTAAAAAAATGAGCTGAGAGATTAAGAGACTAAGCTATGTTAGGCAAAGCAACAATTGTGCTAATGTCCTCATCTGTTGTTCATTTTGTATGTGGGAAAAACTAATTCTGGAAATAAGGAATTACAGCTAATTCACTCTCCACGTACATGTCTCTTATGTAACCCTATAATTTCCTCCCCTATATCTTCCTCCTGTTTAGTTCATTCTATACACACTTCCTGGCTGATATTCTTAGAACTTAATTTTATTCATGTGTTTATTGTTTATTCATTCATTCTTTCATTCTTTACCATGTGCCAGGCTCTGTAGGTGCTAAGGAAGTAAAAATGAATAAAAATATCACAGTCTCCTATCCCCTGAAGGGGATCAGATGTGCAAATTAAAAGTAACAAGATTGTGGGAGTCGACACAAACTGCCTCTGTAGAAACACAAAGAATGAATATTGTGAATATGTCTGGGAAAGTTTTCCAAGGGTGACAACTGAGCTGACTTCTGAAGGAGAAGTGGGCCTTCAGCTGGTGATCAGGTCAGAGGAAGGCATTTAAAGCCCAAGTAAGAGCATGGGTTCAGTGGAAGGTGTGGGAGATTCGGGACCTGCAATTGGGATTCGGGACCTGCAACTGGGATTCGGGACCTGCAATTGGGATTCGGGACCTGCAATTGGTTTGGTTTGACTGGAGCACTAAAGAATAAGGAACGGGAAGAAAATAAATCTGTAGTATTCATTTATTTAAGGATTAATCTGAAAAATTATTTAGTGACTTCGTGTGGGCCAAACATTGAGGCTGCAACAGTGACTTATATAGTCAAAGCACGTGTTGCACAGAGATCACAGTCTAATGAGAAATACAGAGGAGTAAAGAAGCAATCCAAATGAGTGTAGGATGTGTTATAATAAACAGTGGGGGTCAAGGAAGCACAGAAGGATATGCATAAGTAGACAGAGGTTGGTAGATTTTCTGATGTGCTTCCAGATCCCCCTTGAGGAATGAAGAACTTGGTCTCCCAGCTCCTGGGAGTGCTTCCAGAAGACAACCTCAAATTACAGTGTCCCATGTCATTGCTTCCTTTCAGGGACATCCTGCATTTAATGCCTGATCAAGGTGTTAAATAAAGCTCTGGTTCCCTCACTCCAACTTGGAACTATCCTGAAGGGCCATATAGCTACAGAGCTCTCTGTGAGGTGGGCTGAGAGGCCTGTGTTGAAATTGCAGCATGGCTCAACTTCTCCCTCTGCCCAATCCTGCTTCCTTCTTCACTCCTCCATGTGTAGTGACCTTCAGGGAACTTAAAATCAATGTTCTGAACATTAGTCTATGTTTCAGAGTTTTCTTTCCTGGCCAGATTATAAAGTATTCTTGAATGATATTCTAGGTAACTTTGGTTTTGTAATGCAATCAATTAGAGCCAGAGACGACTTTTCACAGAGGAACAACTTGATCATATGTATAAGTTGAAGGGTGCAAAACTGGTTAAGTTAGTTAGAAGGATGTTAAAATAGTCCAACTAAGAGATGTTTAGAATCTGAATAAAGACAGTGATAGTGGAATGGAGAGAAAGAGATGGATGTAAGAGGTATTTATGGGAAACATTGGCAGGATTTGGTGATTGATTATAGGTGGCAGACAAGCAAAAATCATGTAAGAGCTCTCCTAGAATTTTGAGTTGGGAGAAAGAATAAACTTTTATGCCATTAATCAAAATGGACAATACAGTGGAAGAAGCAGGATCATTAATGAATATGAAAAGTTCACTTTTTGAAGTAAGCTCACAGTAAAATGCAGATGATGCTTGGCAGATAGTGGAAAATATGAATTGAGAGATGAGAAGAGGTTAGTGCTAGACATAGAGGTTTGGGTACTATTAGTATATATGTGGAATTTAAAATAGATATAGATGATCTCAGACTATCACTTTACTTTTCTAAAGTCATCAGATCTCTATATTACTTAACAAAGTAATTCCTAACTCCTTCCAATGGCATTCAGACAAAACAATGATTGTTCAGCACTATGGACAGGGGCAAGATTGCTTGCCTTATTCCCCCCCACCCCTACCTTGCCCCCATTTTTTAGTTCTGTTAGATCAGGATTTCAACATCTTTCTCTGTCTAGCTTTCTTCCTTTACCTCCTACCACTCCCTGGAGCATATCATATATTAAAGTCAACTGTTTTAAAAGTAACGTAGTTCAAGCTTTTCTTTATTTTTATCAGATGACAACCTGAGGCCCAAAGAGGCTAAATAATTTTCTTAAAGCCATGTTCCCGGTTACTGGGAGCTGGAACCCATACCTCCAGGATCATAGATGGTTTAATGTTCTACTGCAGTATATGGGATAGTGACTCCACAATTTTCCAAGCAAGACGATTCAAGCCGCCTAATGAGGGTAGAAAAAGAAATAAAAAAATAAATAATGATAGCAATAATAATAATAAAAATAAACCTTCCACCCGAGTTTCTGGATCCTAACTTCTGCTCAGAAAAATTTAAAAAATATATTTCTTTGGTGAATTATGCTATCCTCTTAAAAAATATATTAGATATCCTATATCTGTTCCCAATGCATCTCTGACTTTTCCAAGAAACTTCAAGAAGGCTCACAACCAGTTACACAGCCAATTTTCCGATTGCTTGGGATGAGCACAATTTCTCCCAGCTTACAGAAACCAGAGAGAAATTTATCCAAAGGCTAAGTGTAGTCTGACACCATCCCACAGCCAACACACCTGTTTCATGGAAATCATTTTGCAATATGGCTAAGGACACACAGGTCTTCACACAGAAAGTTCAGTAAACTGATTTTATGTTGGGCAGCGTTTTCAGCCGACAATCCTGCTGATGGCCCTAATGAACATGTCCATGGTCAAATGGAAAGGCCTCGACACCTCTAATGCAGCTCAATAGCCTTAAATAAATTTTCAGATCAGAGGACAATATTGTTGGATAAAATTCACCAAAAAACTAGAAGTGCAAGAGATCTATGGTGTCAGTCAGTCTGCTACAGTAGTGCTGCCTAACAGCCAACCTCAGCTTTTCAAGACTTAAAACAAGAAATGCTTGCTTTTCTAGCTGAAGGTTATGGTCAGCTCCACATCTTTTCGTTCTTGAGTCAGTGTCTGCCAGGAGATTACAGAGGCAAAGGAAGTAAAGCCAAAGACAAACAGGTATAAAGCCTCGGCTTGCATCACATCTGCTAACCGCAGTTGACCAAAGCAATTTACATGGCCAAGCCCAGAATGCAGTAGTAGGTGGGGAAATAGACTCTGTTACGCGGGTGGAAGGTACTGCAAAACCAAGGCTACTTGGAAGCCTATGAGTTTAGTTCATGCGGTAAATATATGATTAATGTTCTAACCTTCAATCTCCAGAGGGAGAAGACTAGATTGGCTGCGGATGTAAAGAGTTTGGGTAGTACACTGAAGGAGACCTTAAAACCTAGGGTCTGACTTGGAGACATTGTTTAATTTTTTTTTAGAGTTTTTTTTTCTAAAAGAACTATTAATAGAGTCTGAGTTGTTATTTAAAAATAGGTAATGTTTTCAGGAGGAAATGTTTAGCTTGTTTCCCAATTGCTTACTGTTGTCTTCCTATTTCATATGACAAAGAATCAGACATAAGAAGGGGCAAGGCAATGGATAGGTGGACTGAGGATGGAAGCTTGCCAGAGATGGAGGAAAGATATTAAACAGGCCTTTTCCAGTTGACTTCTGTTTTTGAAGCTTCCCTAATGTCCTCCCTAAGGTAAATCACTCGTGGCTATGTGTTTGGCTTACTCCTCACAAGCAGATCTGAGCTGGTAAGCGAGCAGAAATGCACCAAAGTAGGATTTGCTCTGACAGACGGGAACAGCTGTTCTGGCCCGGAGTCCCCAGCAGACACGGAGCCTATCCATTGCCTCGGGGTTCCTAGATGGTATTGCTTACAGTCCTTTTGTATTCTATTTACTGTTCCACTTCTGTAGGTCAGTTTGACCGAATATTATTATTTCTAGAGACACTTAATAGCTAAGATAGCATTTGTTATTAATGTCCTTGCCCAAGTTTGACAGTTTCTTTAACATTTCATGGTTTTACTCCAGTTAGTTTACTTCTGCGAATCAGCTCTCCTGGCAAGAAACTTGACCCCTGTTGATGATATTATCTTGGAGGAATGTAGGGTTAGGCAAGAGGGTAGTTTTTCTGAGAATTAGTGATCTGACCACACATAATAAAGCCAGACAAGAAGCCGTCATTCATCATGAAAAACAAGAGTAATAATTTAGCTATACAACTTTCAAATAGAAACACAGGAAAAGATACAAAGTATGTATTAAAATAATTAAGTCCTATATTAATGTTGCTCTGTTCCCTTTATTTTAGCCTGGAATAGATGATGCCAAAATTTTCATCCCATCAAAATGGGAATGATCCCATTATTAACAACAACAAAGGAATGTCATAGAACCCCACATAATAATAGTAATGGTGATTTAGAATTTGAGAAAATATAGGACAAAACATTGTTATAAGTTTAGTAATGCTTAAAATGAAAGTCATACTTAATTAACAAAAGAGCATTTACTTTTATTTGAGAATAGGCATACAAGCCACCTTACTTAAGATTCAGATAAGTGTACATTATGGAACTGTGGAGTCCTCTTATAATAATGCTAGAGCCAGTAGATGTGAATGGCTCATAAGTTGGGATCTAAAGATCTAACCTTTTGCCTGGCTGGTGTGACTCAGTGGTTGAGAGTTGACCTATGAACCAGGATGTCAGAGTTCGATTCCTGCCCTGGGTTACTGGCTCCATCCCCGGTATGGAGCATACAGGAGGCATCTCATCAGTGATTCCTTCTCATCGTTGATGTTTTTCTCTCTCCCTCTCACTTCCCCTCTCTGAAATCAATAAAATCAGTCAATCAATTAAAAGACCTATACTTTTGTCCTTTATCTCTTATGCCTGTCAATTTTGGGAGCTATCCAAGTCAGTGATATCATTGGTCTATCTTCTGTACATGTACTGCATATTCTTGCTAGTTAGATCAAACAGGACAACATAATGAACTGAGTCCTGTTTTTGTTTTTTTAAAGTCCAGAGGCTGGAATTTAGGGTCTTTAAAAAAAATTTACTAGTACGTTCCTCTGAGGAAATCAATATCTTTGAGACTGTTTTACCTTTTTCAAAATTAAGGAGAAGAGCTAGAGAAATACTTGCTTTGTTCAACTCAACAGATTATTGTGAGGATCAAATTAGATTATGTAGCACATAAATTTAGGAACAATAATTGGTAGCTGGGCAGTCAGTATTGTAGTACAATGTCCCATTAAGAGCCCCATTGTATAGTTCACCCAGACCTACATTGGCCTGGGTGAATGTCATGCTCTCCAGACTCAGTGGCTTGGGGGACAGGGATTGGAGATCTGCAGTAGATGGGCCTAGTTTTAAGATTTACCTCTGCCATTTCAGTGACTCATTTAACCTCTCTGGTTTCAGTTCTTTGTTGATAGAGAAATGGACCAAAATCTCAGAGGTATTCACTTTTTTTAATGAGGCTCTTTTTTCCCTCCTACAGAAAATACTGGGAAATTCCAAAATATAAACCTGATACAAAACAATGAATAGTATTTACATGCAGTTTAAAACCTTCATTGTTTGCAGATGAGGCCCTAGAAGTACAGCTTGAAAACCATTGTTTTATTTATTTATTATATTTTTAATTTTATTGATTTTTTTTTTTTTACAGAGAGGAAGGGAAAGAGATAGAGAGTTAGCTGCCTCCTGCACACCCTCTACTGGGGATGTGTCCACAACCAAGGTACATGCCCTTGATTGGAATTGAACCCGGGACCCTTCAGTCCGCAGGCCAATGCTCTATCCACTGGGCCAAACCAGTCAGGGTGAAAACCACTTCTTTAGATCATATTTAAAATCCAGCTCTGAAGGAAGATGTCCCTTTATTAATATAAGGGGAGAGGTGTTCCTGCTCAAAGAATTGCTAGTGGTCATTTCATGGGCCATCTTGCTCTGGAGGTCATGTCTACTCAGAAAATAAAACCTTAGATCAGAACTTTGAGCATAAAAGAAATCAAAGCAAGTTCTATATTCTTGAGAACTAGTTCCATCAAACAATGTGAACCAATTTAATACCCTTCATTATGCTAATAACATTTTTCTCTACTGAACTGGACAGGGAAATTGAGACTCTCAGCACCATCCCCCATAGACCATTGGAAGAAACACTCACCATAATCCTATCCTATGTCTTTTTATGCCTCCATATAAATCTCCATGTGCCTATCGACATGACTCTCTTCCTAACATTCAGAATATGGATTGTGAACTCCAGGGTGAGAATTTTTCAGGTCATCATGTTTGAATGTTCTTCATAGAATCCTGGCCAGGTGGTCAACCAGGCACTGCTTGTCCATCTTCTATGCTGAGGGTTTGCTACCACTGGTGGGACAGCCATTTCTCTTTCCTCCAAAGTGTAATTCTTAGATATTTCCTTCATATATTTACCTAAGATATGACTAAGATATGACTCTCCATAACTTCAAGTATTGTCAACTACGTGTAGCTGTCTGATGAATACGTCATATCACAGCTTGCTCTAGATTGCACAAGATTCTGAGCTATTCCAGGACTGAGCCTCGACCTGTAGGATTCATCTCTGTTTGCTAAGTGCCTAATGGTCCCTGGCTTACAGAGGACACTTGAATGACTAAATTGAAATTGCAAAAACTCATTAAGCAAGAAAAGACCGGATTACAATATTATTTTCAAAAGTAGCAGTTATTAAGTTTATAATTCAATTTGTCACTGAACAAATCTAGGTGAGACTCTCAGTCCCTAAAAATGCCCCTGCATTCTCATGGCTTCAGAAAACTTGAGTTTCCAAATTGCACAAATGAATCATTTTGAGAGTGCAGATTGAACTGTCACCCAGCATCTGCCTTCATTTTTAGCCACTGAAAGCATGAGGCTGGTAGAGCATAGAAGCTAATGATGGGAACCAGAGAACCATGACCCAGGTTCTCATCTTGATCTTTCCCTTTGTGAGCTATGTGACTTTCGGGAAGTCACGTCCTACCTCTGTATCTGTCTAATGGATGTTAGCTAGTATAAGGACTTAATGAATTAAAGCCCCTAAAACTCTTAGGACAGACGCAGGCACGTTGTAAACATTCAATAAGTATCAACTCCCATGAATTCACCCTAGTTTAATGGAAGGAGCATAAACTTTGAATTAGGCAAGCCAGGCTTTTAATTCACAAATTCACACCCTGGCCCTTTTTCTTGGGTAATCATTGACTTTCACTAAACTTGTTTCATCTTGTTGGTGTAATAAACATCTATTTGTAAAATGTGGGTTACAGCATAGCAGTCCGGGGATAATGCCACTTCACACTACAGCAGACTACTGGGCTCTGATTCCTAGACTTTTAAGTTTATAAAAACAACCTGATGGGCCTGCTTTGGATATGGAGGAAGAATTCCTAGGCAGAGAACAGAATCGCTGGCATGATAAAGTAAGAATTTTGAGTATCCTTAAGCTTGACATGAAAGCACCAATCCCAGGAAGGAGAGATGTTGGGCAAAATAGCCAGAAGCCTGGGGCTCTAGTTGGTGCAATAGTCTACACATACAATGTTCATTTGTTTGTTAATTGGCACCACAGTGGACATCCCTTACTTTTTGACCAGAACAGAAATAGATGTTTATTACACCATAAACATACATAGGTGATATTTTGGGGAGTGAAGAAATGGAGGGGGGCAGTGTGTGTTCATGGTGTTGGAAGATGACACAGCAGAAGAGAAAGCAAACATCGGGAGGTGTAGAGGAGAGGTGGAAAATTTGGCCTGGGCAGAAAATCAGACTGTGTAGTGAGGAAGAGAAAGCCAAAGAGGTAAGGAGGAATAGCAGATTTCTCGTGGGTGAGTGAATGGCAGTCAGGCATGTTACTTTACACTGATCTTAAAAGATAAAAAACAGCCGAGACCGGTTTGGCTCAGTGGATAGAGCGTCGGACTGCGGACTGAAGGGTCCCGGGTTCGATTCTGGCAAGGGCATGTACCTTGGCTGCGGGCACATCCCCAGTAGGGGGCGTGCAAGAGGCAGCTGATCGATGTCTCTCATCGATGTTTCTGACTTTCTATCCCTCTCCCTTCTGCTCTGTAAAAAAATCAATAAAATATATTTTAAAAAAAGATAAAAAACAAATAGACTAGTCGGCATGGCTCGGTGGTTGAGTGTTGACCAATGAACCAGAAGATCATGGTTTGATTCCTGGTCAAGGTATAAGCCTGGGTTTTGGACTTCATCCACTGTGTAGGGCATGCAGGAGGCAGCCAATTGATGATTCTCTCTCATCATTGATGTTTCTCTCTTTCTCTCTCTCTTTCCCTTGCTCTCTGAAATAAATAAATAAATAAATAAACAAACAAACAAATAAATAAATAAATATTTCAAACAAACAAACAAAAAAACTAGGGCCAGTTGAAGAACCTAAGTACCCTTAAGCATTTGAGTTATATACTCAGCAGGATTCTTAAAATTAGAGTTAATGGATGTAAACTTCTAGTACAAGGTAATCATCCTATAAATGATAACTATCATCATCCATCCTGCTAATTCATATATTATTCAGTGAATATACATCTAAGCCAAGGAAGCTGGGCAAAGAGCAGCTGGTGTATGCGGGGGGGGGGGGGGGGAGTGAGCGGGGCAGTGGAGCGTACAGGTTCATGCTTCTTCCCTATGGGGGACACTTCCCTACCACCTTTTCCCTCCTCCCCACATGTCCACCTCTGACCTCTGTCTCCTTTCTGCACAAGAGAATACATTTCCTGAAGAAAATACTTCTTCCTGAAGAAGCCGATGGGCTTTCGCGTGTGCTAGGGCTGTGGCTCTTGGGGTGCACACTTGTGCGATTATACAAGACTCTTCCTAAGCCAGGCTCATGCTTCAGTGCCTGTGGACCGAAAGGTTTAAAATGACTTCATTAATCAACTCAGTTAAGGTAGGAGCGACAAGCAGTGTTCTAAAAACATGCAGTTATTTTTCCCATGATCCATTTTCCAGGAAGAGGCTACCAAGATAGCTGGTGCACAAGAATAGGTAATGGCTTTGTTTTCCCAAGATGTAGTCATTGCGATTATTTTTAGATAAAAGATTTGGAGCCAGAAGCACAGCTCACAATTATGTTGCTATGATTTGACGACCAGTTGTTTTGAGGAATTAACTCAACTGTGACAACTTTAAAGTCATCTCATTTTCTGGAAAAAAAAATCAGTAGATAAAACCTAAAAATAACAGTTTCCATGATGTGAAGCGATCACCTCACATCTGTCTACTTTTACAGTTTGCATGTCCCCTTCCCTTAGGCCAGCGGTTCTCAACCTTCCTAATGCCGCGACCCTTTAATACAGTTCCTCTTGCGGTGACCCCCAACCATAAAATTATTTTCGTTGCTACTTCATAGCTGTGATTTTGCTACTGTTATGAATCATAATGTCAATATCTGTGTTTTCCGATGGTCGGGGTTAGGCGACTCCTGTGAAAGGTCATTCGACCCCCAAAGGGGTTGCGACCCACAGGTTGAGAACCGCTGCCCTAGGCCCTCTCCTAGTCCCCAGCTCCCACCTGCTCTACCAGTTATGGAGGCCCGCTGACAGTATTTCTAAAGATCTCAGCCTAACTGGTTTCCTCTTCCTCTGAACTCCTACAGTGAGTGACTGTGCGTTGTCTCCAACCTTCCTTGGAACTTTTCATTACCTCCCTTGAATTCGAGTTTGTTTTCATATATACCTCATCATTTCTTGGTTCATGGGTCGATGCTTAACCACCGAGCCACACCAGCTAGCCCATCATTTCTATAGCGAGGTTTGTACTATGTAATAATTTTACATTACAAAAACATTTAGTCAGAAATCAGTATTAGGAAAAATTTGGAAGAGAGAGGGAAGGAAAACATTCAGATCTCATCACCTGAACATTAATTCTGTATGCATCATTTTAGGGTATTTTTTCTTCTTCTAAATTTCTTTCTATGCTTATTTTTTCACTGATTTAATTCTAGTGTATATGCAATTTCATGTTTTACCTTTTCTTTCCCCCAGAGGAGACTATTAACCCATGGCCCTGATTTATCAAATCTTAACACATTTCCATATTTCACAAGTTTTACATAAATAAAATATTACATATATAGTTCAAGTCTTTGTGTGCCCTTCCCCAATTCCACTCCTTCCCTTCCACTCCTTAGACAACTAGAACTAAATGTTTATCATTCCTTTGCATTTAATTGTTAAATCTTTGATTGCTAATGATGTTAAGCCTTTCTCCATAGCATTGCTAATATTAAAGTCCTCAGGTTCTAGAGCAGGTTAAACTGGTTTTGAATTCCTGCTCTGCCACTTGCTAACCTTCTCTTCTTGGAGACTTTTCTGTGCCTCAGTCTCCTCATATATAAAATGGACATAATAGTCATTCCTACTGTTCTTTACTGTGTTGTAATGAATATTAAATGAGACAGTGCAAGTAATATTCTTGACACTCAATATCTTTCTTTATTACTCTGGATTCTCTCTTTTATTACCCCCATCTTCTTAAAAAAATTTGGTGACCTAAAACTTAGAAATGCTTAATCAAACACTATCGTGTTTAATCGTACCAGCAATTTGGTTAATAGGTCGATGCTCAACAGCTGAACCACACCATCTGGCCATTAATGTATTAGTAATAAACATTTCTATTTAAATAACCCAATAATGATGCTGATTATTTATTCACAGTTAACTGGAATAGGATCACAATTTTTATGATTTATAAAAATTAATTTTAAAAGAAAAAGAAGACTTATTAAGTATATTTCTAAACCATATTTCTCACACCCTATTTTTTTATATTTTTCAAGGCACAAGAAAAAAAGTATACTGGATATAGGCTATCATATACTCCTGCACGCATTAATAGGTCACATTTATAAACATCTGTTTTGTTTACACAGTCTTTAAACTACAAGAAAGTCTTAAAGTCGTCATTTTATGGTAATCATATTTTTCTCAGTTTATCAACACTCACTTTCTTCTCGGAATAGTCTGACATCTCTCCCATTAAGTGGCATTCTCCTTATCATTGTAAGAAAGCCAGACTCAGGGTCCCCGGGAGGCTGGCGTTGATGTGGCAGTTACAGACAACATTGCGAAGCCTGGGGGCTGGTGAGAGGCAGGACCCTTGGTGGCAATTGGAGGAGCAGAGCGCATCTCAGATGTGAGTTCGCGGACACACAGCACTGCTTTTAGGGAAATAAATGCTGAAGTGTTTAGAAAAGACCAATACAGATCCAGCCAGCCTAAATCCAGTGTTTGTTTTGGTTTTAATTCAATAGGAGAATAATGGGGTCCTTTTTTCTTCCAGAAACCACAGAGTTCAGGTGAGTGGCAGTCAGGTTACTGCCAGTCTCTAAAAACCGTTACTTTATAAATGACAGTCCGCCCCTCACCCGGCAATCTGCCAGTTCATCCAGCTACTCACTGGAGCAGTACCCCGGCTCTGGCCTTTGGCCAGTATCTGAAAAGGGATCAAGGCATCTGAGCCTCACTGTGGCTCTCATCTGAGGGCTCTTTCAGCGGACACCTTCCCCAGGAGGCCGGCAGTCACCGTAACCGCCTGGATGAAAAGGCCACCGCAACACCACAGTGCCTGGGACCGGCTTCCTGGGTAGCAGGTAGGTATTTAGAGGGTGCTACCTACCTCAGCCCTGAGAGATGCCCACTCTCTCATCAGCTCGCTCTGAGTCATCTCCTCCAAGAAATTTTAACCATCTGTTCTAAAAGATGGCATGTGGGAAGATGAAAATTCTTTGAAAAATTAGGGAGTAAAACCCAGACTCAAAACCTGGGGCGAAAGTGGCATTGCTCTTCTCTGCTTCGATTAGGCAGCGGGCTCAGGAGCTGGACGAGTGCAAGGGCCATGTTAGGGCAAGCCGGGTGGGATTAGATGTTCCAGGCTGCACTGTTCTCCTAAGCCTGCCATGAGCTGAACTTGAGCCTTTGAGCCTGGGCCAGAACCAGATTGATGTCCCAGGGTGAGTGAAGAAGGCAGCAGCCTTCAAGCATCTGCTGCACAGAATTCTCTAGATGATTTTCTCTCTTCTTTCCCAAACACTGGTCAAATGTCCCAAACTTCTTCCCCCGCTTAGTGTCACCATTGGTCCCTGCTGCTGAAATCATGTGTCCTTTGAAGATGATGTAAACAAATGCTAACTGTTACCTCTATCTTTTAAACTCAATTGAAAAACAGTTATTGTTCAGCAATCTTTCACAGTTTAAGTTGCTCAGTTTTACTAAGGCTAAATTTTGCTTCATAACTTCATTAGGAAATTATGTGTAATGGAAAACAAAATTATTTAGTATCAAGAACAAATAATATAAGTATTTGCATTATATCCCAATTAGGAACTATCATAAATGTATATATATTTGTAATTTATTTTGTCATCATTCACAGTCCATGTGGGAAGAGCAAACATTTAATTGTAGATGCTTTATTCATTGTTAATTCATTTCATATTCTCTGTGAGAACTTATGATGATGAATGCATTTGATATTCAGGTGGCTTTCTGGTGCTTTCATCTGCAGATTCAGGGTACATAAGACATTAAAAAGCAAAAGGCCTCAATTACTATAATGAAAGTATAAATTAGTTATTTTACTGGGTTTTAAAAAATTTCTAAGCCTTACCGGGATTATAAGAAAAGTCTCTGAGATGTTATTCTTTCTGAATTCAGTTTTAGGTGGCATGTCAAAAATAGACTTCCCTAACATAACATTACAAAACATGAGAAATATTTTTAAAATGCCTTATTTGTGGCTCCAAGTAGATTAAAAAAAAACCAATTTTAATTAATTTAGTCTAGATATGTCCAAATATAAGGTGATCCCATTTGTTTTCAGGTGTATTTAAAAATATGTTTGGGGCCGCTTAATATGTTAAAATATTGGGATATAAGTGAAATAGTAAAATGTCCACACAATATTAGTTTACTGACATATATTAAATATACAAATTTAGGTTCGTATTTGTAAATGTTGCTTTTTTCCACAGTCACATTTAATATATATTTACAATCACTGCAATATAATAATCATTGCACTACATTGTAAAGTTATCTTTTAAAAGCTCAGATTTTTACAAATTGAATTTACGTTAGACTAAGTGACTTCTCCCATCAGTATGTTGTTGTCCAAAATAAAGTAATTAAAAGAGTGACACCTTAATATGAGAGGCTATAGGAAATGGAATACAAAGTGACTTCATCTTTTCTGGGAGGTAATTTGGGTTAAAAAAAAAAAGTTAAAACAATTCTCACCTTATCTATAATATTTAAAGCATAATATGCTAATTAGACCAGGCAGCCGAACCACCTTCCAGATGGACCTTCTGGGCGAAGCCAGGGCTGTGAGGGCCGAGCCCCTTGCATGAATTTCGTGCACTGGGCCTCTAGTAAATAATATGTATCTTAACACAACAGAAATTAAAAACATTATAAAGTAAACATTAGTAAAGTAAGCCAGACTAAAGTTCTCAACAAATATTTACTGAATAAATAATGAATATTTTTATATTATCTTCTTTCTGTTTGTTAATAGGTATTCTTTTTTTTTTTTTACAAGCAGAAAAAAAGACACAAAAAGAAATTTATTCCCCCTTACACCTGAAAATTGTAGCTAGCTAGACATGTGTTTCATTTTCTGAATACTCGTTAAAATTTCTGACCTCCATTGAAATTTTGGCACGAAGATCCAGTCCTTAAATTAGCCTAGGTCGCGTTAGGGATTGTTTTATTGCTGGTAACTCTATCTGTACTTCCAAAGGTCCCCATGTTCTTGCATCGTGAAAGCAACAAGGGGAAACCTCTTTGGAATGAAAGCCTACCAAAGTTAACAGTTATTGAAAAGAATTCTCTTCATCTGCCTCTAAGTAAGGAAGCCTCTGTGAAACAAGTCTTAATGTTTTCAAATTTATTTGGGTAGCGAAGTTGTGACCGATTTAACTCTTAATCAAAACCCTGCTGACCTCAATGAAGCCAGTACGTTCCACAGGGTGTAAGCACGTTGGAAACTGGCAAACGTCTCTGACCAGGGCAGCAGCTGCCAGGCCTGCCCAGTCCCAGGAGCCTCACGTGTGCCCACGTGGTATTCTGAATCCACTTACACCTGCAGTCCTCTCAATCCTGCGTGATTTACCCGTACTATTGAATAGTTTCAGGCCGTGTGGCCATGGGCTGCCTTCCTGCTAACCCAGTGGTCGGCAAACTCATTAGTCAACAGAGCCAAAGATCGATGATTGAAATTTCTTTTGAGAGCCAATTTTTTTTTTTCTACAGAGAGGAAGGGAGAGGGACAGAAAGTTAGAAACATCGATGAGAGAGAGAGAGAAACATCGATCAGCTGCCTCCTGCACACCTCCCACTGGGGATGTGCCCATAACCAAGGTACATGCCCTTGACTGGAATTGAACCTGGGACCTTTCAGTCTGCAGGCCGACACTCTCTATCCACTGAGCCAAACTAGGTTCAAGAGCCAAATTTTTAAAACGTAAACTTCTTCTAATGCCACTTCTTCAAAATAGACTCTTCCAGGCCATGGTATTTTGTGGAAGAGCCACACTCAAGGGGCCAAAGAGCCGCATGTGGCTCTTGAGCCACAGTTTGCCAACCACTGTGTTAACCCATTCTGGGTTTGAGGTCCTCAGAAATCTTTTCATCGTGCTCTATAGAACCACCACTTTACTATTTAAAACAAGCAAATAGAGGAAAACCCAACTTCTTTAGGTTCTTCACAGATTGCTCTAGTTGGCTTCTCTGGGAAGCAGAGGCTAAAATGGAGTGAAGAGTACAGGTTTGTTGGAGGGTAATAGCTGTGGAAGATAAAAGGGGCAAGTAATCAGATTGGAAAGGCCTCAGCCAACTAACTCAATGGTGAGCTAGAGAAGAGCCTGATGCTTAGAAGTTCTGCATGGGAAAGAATGGCCAGCCGCAGGTCTCTGCCTTCCTCATTCATTGGCTGGGGCTATCCAGGAAAAGTGTGGCCTCCACTCAGAATCTGAGGCCGGTCCCACAGGTGCTAAGAGCTGGAGGCTGTCAACCAACTGCGCTACTTGAGGCTGAACCTCAAGGGCTTTCTGGAAGGGAGATCAACGATGCAACTCCAACTGCCTTCTAGATTAATTCCTCTACCGTGCCACCTCTGAAATCTTAAACTCCAACATCCTAGCACTCATCCTAATGCCCTATCTTTTCATCATTCACTCCTTTTTCTCTCATATCTATTCTTTGATTTCATATGCAACTTCTACTCTCTCCTTCCCTCAACAATCTTGCAACATTTCAACTCTCTTGATTTCACTGTTTTCTCCAGATAGGCTAGCCTCAGTTCTCTATCATTTCATCACTTCTACAACCAACATTCTTAAATTCCTTACCACTGTGTCCCAAGTGCCCACATTGCAAGAGTCTGTTTATCTATCTGCCTTCCTTCTTCCTATACTCAAATTGCTGGCTGCAGCTAAAGAAAATCATACAACACTGCAGCTTAATGTCACATGGTTTCCAATCTTAGCTGAACCCTAAACATTGTACAGAAATCCTATAATTAGGTACTTCCTTCTCACATGGCATCTGAAGAAACATCTTATAATTTTCATTTTGCAACATGTTCAAGAGCATGATGGGAAGAGCATGGACTTTGCGGTCATGTGGATTAGGTTTGAATTCTTCTCTGGGTCTTCTTTCTTAGTCTTTAAAATGGAGCTGATATTAACTGATTGTTTTGAGGATTACAAATATATGGTTTAGGAAGATGTGTTAAATCATCAAACATACTGATATATACGCTAAGGTTTTTCCCAGTAACTGCTACCAACTGTACAAAAATCCTTTTACCCTAGCTGGTTGTTCAGTGGTTAGAGCATCAGCCTGCGGACTGAAGGGTCTCAGGTTTGATTCCCACCTTGGTTGAAGGCTAGATCCCTGGTCCCAGTTGGGGTGCATGTTTCTCTCTTTCTGTCTCTCCTCCTCCCATCCATTCTCTCTAAAAAAAAAATCAATGGAAGAAATATTCTCAGGTGAGGATTAACAACAATAAAACAACAACAACAAAAACCCTTTCCACTGAGTACATCTAAATCCAATTCCATAATGTTTCTATCAAAATATCAATTGTTCTTTAGGAACTATTTTAATCATTATTGGTTTGTTTGATTTTTCCACATTCTTTTTGTTTTGGTATTCTTTAATCTTTGTAAACATTAATTTCTCTTGAGATTTCCCAATATTATGCACAAGATTTTCTTCTAATTTTAAAATATTATTTTAATCCATTGTTACATCACACTTCAGTTCTCTGGTTGTTGTTTGCTAAATATGACAAATTTATATAAGAAAAATACAAGTAAGTTCAACTTACTCAGTTCAGAAATTCATATCCAAAGAATTAAATATTTATGAGTGGAATTGTTATTTTTATTTTAAAATAATCTCCTTTGATTGTAACATTTAAAATAAAGAGTTTAATATGGTTTTATATTAAATATGGTGTTTTAGTACCTATTTCCTTTGGTAATCTAGTTTATATTTTTTAAAAGTTCCCTCATAAAACACTATCTGAGTTTCACATAAATAAATACATTTATGTAAATGTGCACACACATACAAGTCACTATTTTCATCACTTGCATTATTTTTGTTTATAAGACTAATTACCAAAATACTGAAGTTAAATAATAAATGTTTTTGCTTAAGATTCTCCTGGTAGTCTTTACAGTCTGCCACAACAAAACAAAAATATGCCAGTTTACATTAGGTTTAGTACTGGTTAGGTAGCCCCTAGGCTCAGGAGCTTGTGCTTTGATAAATTTTAATAATTTTGAGAACCATGGACACTTGGGTATATCATGATTGTGGGGGAAATATAAGCTTAGTATATTCTCAGAATCCATGTTTTAAAAAACGGATGGCTATAATCTAGTTCCTATACATAATATTTTCACTTAGTATTTCAGTTACTTTAATTGCTTTAGATCTCTATCATCCCCAGTTTAATTAGTAGGAAGACAAAAATATTTCTCTTTGATGCCAACTGCCAACATAGCAACTTGTTTTTACTATTTGCCTTTACTCTTGTAATGGGCATTGAAATATTCTACATAGTCTCAACTTTCTATGTACTTTGTGTGTGCGTGCGTGCGTGCGTGTGTGTGTGTGTGCAGTAACATGCCCTTCACATTGATGAAAACGTGGAAAACTGGAATAAACGATTTTTTAAAAAATACCGTTTAGGATTGAGTGGCAGTTGGCGGAGTTTGGGAATAACCAGTATTTATTACATCTCGGTATATGTATAATATTTACAGCCTTTTCCCACCCCCAAATTGATCTATAAACGATATTTGTCTAATGAACGAGGGTGATTTCAATGACAGTCCCTAATGAGACCAGGAATGCCTTTGCCTTCTAGATTAATCTTCATCTCAGCCGTTGTGTTGCGAATGCAGGTCTCTTTGGAGAGGCGTCCTGCAGGGCCTCAGGGATTGTCCAAGGGAGGGGTTACTGAAGATGGGGTCCCGGGCCCCGTTATCCTCTTTTTCTTATGTCGCAGGGCCCGGAGATGGGGAAGGAGGGATGCAGCTTGCGGGTTGGGCCGACCTATTGCAGCAGGACCCGAGGGATTCCCTTCGCGACCCGCCCGCAGCCCCGCCCCCCGCGCCGCGCACGCCTTATGCAAGCGCCGAGGCCCCGCCCCTCCAGGCCCCGCCCCCATCCAGGCCCCGCCCCCATCCAGGCCCCGCCCCCGGCCAGCTCCGGCCCGGGCCCCGCGGGCGGAGGGGGCGGAGAGAAGCAGCCTCTGTTACTTCGCGTGGAGCTGCGGAGCGTGGGCTCAGCAGGACTCGGAGCCGCCGTCGCCGCGGAGCCGCCGCCGCGTCCCCGGCCCGGGCCCCAGCCCAGTCGGCTCGGCATGGCCCCCGCCGCCGCCGCGGCGCCTCCGGCCCCAGCGCCCTCCGCTCGGCGCTGAGCGGCGGTTATCAGCCCGCCCTCCCGCGCGGCCGCCGCGGCCCAGGCTCCGCGCAAGTTTCCGCCGCGGGAGGAGCGGGAGGCGAAGGCGGGGGCGTGGGGGAACGGACGTGGGGAATCGGGCGCCCCCAGCCCACCGGCCCTCCAGCCCGCGATGTGGGGGCGTTTCCTGGCCCCGGAGGCCGGCGGCCGAGACAGCCCGGGCGGAGCCCGCAGCTTCCCGGCGGGTGAGTAACGGGACAGTCCCCCGGCTGCGGTGGGGGTCGGGGCCGCGCGCTGCGCTCCGGGACCGCCGCCCCCTCCTCGCCCAGGCCTGGCCTCCCGACGCCGCCAGGCGGCCGCCCACCCGTGGCGTGGCCTCCTGGGCGCCGATACCCCGACCCCCAACCCCCTGGGCTGACATCTGGCGGGCGGCGGCCCCGTCCCCGTCCGCTCGCATCGCGGCCCCGGCGTCAAGCTCTCCGGACCTCCTCGGGGTGGGCTTTGTTGTCCGGCCCCCTCCCTGCCCCTCGTGGGGGTGTGTGTGTTGCAGACGTGGATAACGGGGCTCCCGGTCACCCGAGCGGGAAGGTCGCTGTGACCGTGCTGCTGCTGCGGCGGCGGCGTCTCGGGGCGCGCCCGCGGGGCCGGGGTCCGCCAAGCCCACGCCTGCGGCCGCCGCTTTGGGGGTGCGTTTAGGGGCGAGAGGAGCTGCTGGTGATGCCCTCGCAGCCAGTGACCCCCGAGGGGAGTCAGCCGCGCCCCGAAACCTGGTAACTACCCACCGCCCCGCATCCCTCTCGGAGCAAGGGGGATGCCAGACGTTCTGCAGGAGCCAGTGGATCTTGGCGCAACGGGGGTGTTAATCCGTTTGCAATCCTTTTGCATCTCCATTTCCACGTTGGGGTTTGCTGGCTGGGGTGTGCGGAGGGAGCTGTTTGCGTCCGACAGCCATTTCAGGCCAGCATGGCTCAGAAGTTGTGTAGGAGCCACCAAATCAGGATAAATCTCACCCCAATTTGGAATAAAAAAAAAATAACAATAAGGGCAGGGCAGTCTGTGACAAGCTGTCTGAAGTTGACAGTTCCTCCAGTCCCTTTCAGCCTGATTGAATTGTAACCCCTCTGAGAAGCTGAAAGTTCTGTGGACCCTTTATTCAGAAAGAAACTTCGTATGTGTATACACATCCCCCCCCCCCCACACACACACCCCTACTGTTTTAGGTGGTGCCAGGACTCCTGCTGAGGAACCTTGTTCCATAAAATGTTTGCGCTCAACTTGTGTAACTGACATTTTTGTGTACTTTTTCAAAGCTCTTTGCAAAACAAAAAGCAGAAGCAGTATTTGGAAGTGGCTTTTTTCTTCTTTCTTTCTTTCTTTCCTGGTAGTAGTTTCTGCTGTTTAAAAAGAATTGAATACAAACTCAGAAGATTGCTAATTAAAATGTCAAATAATGCAATTCGATGGCGAATGGAAAAAGTGTATATGCTTAAGGTGTCCTACTTGATGTTTTCATATGTATACATTGGGAAATGACTTGCACAACCAAACTAGTTAGCATATTCATCACCTCATTTTTCTGTTTTGTTGTGTATTTTGGTGTATGCTGAGGACACTTAAGAGCTACCCTCTTAGCAAATTTCCATCCTACTATATAGATTGTTAACTCTAGTCAACATACTATATATTATACTTAAATATACTTAAATTTTATAACCCAGGGTTAGATTTTAAATTTCTTGTTAAGTTTGATCATGCAACCCTTTTAGAAATAATAGTAAAAAATATAAGCACGGAATTGTTTTCTCTAAAATGTATAATATTTGTATACATAATAGATGAAACAGCTGTTGAGAAGTTTCTGATGCTTATCGGATATTTACAATCCTGAAATCAAAGTAACTCAAGTGAGAAGACATTTCTTTATCCCTAATAGGCTGGAGGGAATCTTTCAGTTTTTAATACATGTCAAAATCCATCTGTAATGTTTTTGTGACTTAACCTCTTGAAGTTTATAATAATAGCATGTTTAGTGATGTAATGTCATCCAAGCATTGAATCAATTTTTCCATTGTTATCACTATGATAAACTATCATAGTGCTTAGAAGTTAAGTGACTGAAGCTTTGAGATTATACTGTAGTCTCTAAACCTTTGCTGTGCTAAAGAATATACAAGAAGATACCTTATAAATCTACCCAAGTTTAAGGAATTTGGACAGTATTGCTTTACAAAGCATATATTTTATCTCAGCTTTGATATTGTTGGTAAGTCAGGACTTGCTTTTCCAATAAAAAGTTTTTCAGCTGTATGCTGACAATTGGTTATTTATAGTAATAGTGACGACAGACAGTATTTATATTTTTTATTCTGTTCTTGAGCAAACAAACATTAAAATATTTTTTATTTAGTTTAAGAAAGTTATATGTTAGATGAAAAACTATGGGTTTCTTTAGCAAATGAGCAGATGGTTAAGGTCAAGATAATGACCTCTTAATTGATTCATGTAGGGATTTTTTTTTCTGTTTTCTGAGAATTTGAAGAAAATTCGTAGTTTTTGAAATGTTGTCCAGTACATCTTTTGACTTAGTTGAGTGCTTTTAGAGTTTTTCTGAAAACAAAGAGAACCAGTCTTCTCATTCAGTGTATCAGCGGTCATTTGGTCCCGAGTGCCAGTGTGAAGGCTGGATAACTAATTTCTGCTGTGTAAATTAATTTATCTCAATATGTGGATCAATTCTAAAACTAGTTTGTTTATACAAATACGTAACTAGAGGGAAACCTAAAGTCATATAGATATAGTGTTCTAGAAAACTAGAGGAAACTTGCTTTTTAAAGCAATGGCAGTAAAAACAAATAGAAATAATGTGTGGTTTGGAAAATACTGAACTTTTGACCTTTGCTTTAGAATTTAACTTTATTTTGGCTTTACCAACAATATTTCAGCTTTGTAGAGTAACTGTGTTATAGATTAAAGTAAGATAAACATTTTCTATATTTCTGTACAATGAAACACCTCCCTTTTTTTCTGTTGGCTTGACAGGTGTGGTTAAAAAAAAAAGCTAATTTTAAGTAGAACATGTGGTTTGTCTTTATGCATTTGGTTGATTTTTCATGAACAGTCCATTCAAAATGTAGGCGCCCAAGTTGGATGAAGGATGGATGTATTTCCTTTAGGTGTTAAAAATCGAGTGTGATATAGAGCTATTTTGAGTCCTTGTATTTAATTATACTGAATTTGTTCCTTTTTATAAGTCCTACTCTAAAGATATTAACGTATTCCCGTGGAGGATGTGCCAGTTTACGGGGCGCCAGGAGAAAACTGTCACAGAAACACAGGATCTGAGAAGTGTCGCTTGTGCAGTGCCTCCAGCTCTGAGACTCACCTCTTCCTAGTGGATGCATCGCCATGGGCGCTCAGTGACGTCACAATGAGCGTGGTAGTAGTTGGTGGGAGCAGAGCAAAAACTACAGGTTTCTGCTGTGGTTCTGAGTTAGATGGACCTATAAGTACTATGGTAACAATGAAACATAACTCTTTCGCCTAAACGCAGTTGGACATGTTCTTTTATGATAGGCAGTCGGGGGTGAGGGCGTCATCTCAACTTTAGTGATGACTTGTGGGAAATGAACTTGATTAGTAATTGAAGCTCTGTCACTTCTTGGCTTGAATGAAGTTAATTTGCGGCCAGGCAATAAATGGTGAGTTGACCACGTCTTCTGTTACACTGCGAATATTTCTGTGTGTTGAGAACAGAAAGGCTTCACAGAGTTATGATTTTTCTGACTGGATGAAATGTGTTGTATGTGTACTCCGAGGAAAAGATGAAGATGTGAAGGCTTCTAGGTAGTATTTTATTGAGTGATAGCCTAATTAGTTCCCTCAAATTGTACATTGGAAAATGGAGAATGTGGTTTTCTAGATGATTCCTAAAGCTACAGTGAGATACTAATTATTTTGACTACTTTAAGGATATTCATATTTTACACTGGCAGAATAATATTCTAAAAGTGGAATTTATAAGGCTATTCATTTTAAGAACAGGATCAACATAAAAAGGGCATGAAATTGCTCTTTGTACTAATATTTTATTTCTAGTTTTTATTTTTGTGTGATTAAAAACTCCCTTGTTGTTACTTAGCATAGTGCTTGGCACATGAGCACGCAGTGAATGTTTGTGAGCGGTAGACATTGTGCTGGACTCTAAGGATACATCATTGAGTAAGAGCCATCAGGTCCCAGGTCCCTAAGAGAGCTTACATTGTAGTGGAGATAACAGTCTATGAGTAAACTAACAAGACAGTCCTGCGAGTGTTAAGTATACAGGGTGAGATGGCAGAGGATGGGTGGAGAAAGTGCTTTGGGCAGGCTGGTCAGGGAGGCCTCTCTGAGGAGGTGACGCTATCGAGACCTGAAGGATGAGAAGGAACCAGCCCTGAGGGCAGGAGCATTCTGTGCCTGCGGGTCCAGAAACAGTTCCCTGGTGCCAGCCGTGACTTTGAGGAGTTTGAGGAATGTCAAAACCTGAGAGACCGGAGCATAGTGAGCAGGATGTGGGGTGAGGGAGGCCTGGTAATGGAAGGCATTGTATGAAGTTTGGATTCTATTCTTCATGAGGGGAAGCTACCCATGGAAGGGTAGGGGAGATGACCATTCATTCTTCCACTCAGTGCACATTGAGTGCCTGCTATGAGATAGACATTGTTTTATGGAGCGGGGAAGAACCAGGCATTCCTTATCCTTGGTATTTACAGAATTCTCCTGGCTTCTTCTTTTTTTTTTTTTTTTTTTTGTGGGGGGGAGGCGGCGGGGTGGGGGATTGTGGAGGGGTGAGGGAAAAGAATAGCAGTAAAGAAGTAGGTTAATAGGTCATTGTAGTAATTATGTGGGTGATGATGGCTCGGATTGGAGTGTTTAGATTGGATTAGGAGAGAAGATAATGTGTTTGAAATATATACTTGAGAAACAAAGCTGACTGAATTTACTGATAATTTAGAGGTGGTCAGTGAGGGAAAGGAGAGTCAAAGATGCTATCTTAATTTTGGCTTCAGTGTCATTTCCTGAGGTGGGGGAACAGTGTGAGGAGAGTAAGTGGACTAAAGAGTTCTATTTTGGCCACGTGAAGTTTGAGATGCTTTTTTAGAGGTTCATGTGATAGTTGAGTTGGAAGTTGGGCATTCAAGTCTGGAGCTCAGTGAGGACATGGGAGAGGTGGAGGTGGGAATTTTGAGTGTTACCTGTGAATATATGGTATTTAGAGGTGATCACATGGAGAGAGTATAGAGCAGATAGTAGAGACTATAGATAAGACAGCAGAGATCAAGCTCAGGGACACTTGATGTTCTGGTCAGGCAGAGGAAGAGGGGCCATCCAAAGAGACTGAGAAGGAGCAGCTAGTGGTGTGAGAGTGTGTTGTTCCAGAAGAGAGGAGACTGATGAAGAAAGGAGTGATCACCGAAGTCTGTGCTTCCAGGAGGCCATGTAAGATGTCAGAAGAGAACAGATCTACTTAAAACTGGCGGAGACTAGAGAGTCTTTAATCTAACCGGATCACTTTACTATGGAGAAATGGATGTATAAGGTGGTTACATTACGCTTGTAGAGGCGAAGATTGTGTGTTGACTGACCATTAGAAATACATATTGCCTTGCCATGACATTACTGAAGCTTTTCTAAAGCCTTTTCATTAATACTGAGCATTCCATCTCATTTTAGGAATAATTTACTGAAAAGTTTGACTAGAAAGTAAGTTCCTTATTATTGGGGAGATATTTATAAATTTCCTCAACTTAATTTTGGGGTGTTAGATTTAATACATTCCAAAATAAGTTGAAATTTAACTAGACTATTGTTTGTCTCCATGTACAAAAATTAACTCAAAGTATATATAAAAAAAAAACTAAATATAAGACCTGACATAACAAATTACATAGAAGAAAACAAGTACAAAACCTATGGACCCTGGTCTTAAGGAGGATTTTCTGACCCTAAGGCAAAGGAAGTAAAAGCAGAATTAACTGAATTGGTCTGTATCAAACTGAAAAACTTCTGGACAGCAAAAGAAACTGCCAAGAAAACCAAAAGGCAGCCAATGGAATGATAGAAGATATTTGCAAACAGCAGCTCTGACAAGGTACACAAAAATATAAAGAACTCATAAACTCAACCCCCAAAAAGAAAAGAATCCAATTAAAATATGGACAGAGGACCTGAACAGGCACTTCTCCCAAGAAGACATACAGATGGCCAACAGATGTATGAAAAGATGCTCAACTTCACTCTTAGGGCAATGCAAATCCAAACTACAAGGAGATATCACCTCTCATTTGTTAGAATGGCTGTTATCTACAGATAAGTAGTAAGTGTTGGAGAGGTTGTGGAGTACAAGGAACCCTTTCATTGACTGCTGGTGAAAATGTAAACTGGTACAGCCAACTATGGGAAAACAGTGTGGAGCTTCCTCCAAAAATTAAGAATAGTTACCATAACAGCAAACCTCTCTTCTGGGTATCTGTCCGAGAAACTTGCAAATATTTATTTGCAAAGATTTATTTGTACCCCAATGTTCACTGCAGTATTATTCACGGTGACCGAGGCATGAAAACCACCAGTGTCCTTTGAGAGGCGATTGGATAGAGAAGATGCGGTACATATATACAAATGGAACACAACTTGGCCGTAATAAAAGATGAAACACTGCCATTTGCGACAACATGGATGGATTTTGAGAATATCACGCTAAGTGAAATAAGTCAGAAAGTCAAGAAATGTATGGTTTTAGTCATATGTGGGATATAAAACTGCAACAAATGAACAAATGACAAACAGCTAACAGTATGGAGGTTACCAGAGGGTAAGGTTGAGGGGTAGTGAAAGGTAAAAGGGATAGATATGGTGATGGAAGAAGATTTGACTTTGGGCGGTAGCACAGTGAAACGTACAGATGATGTATTATACAGCTATACACTTGAAACATAAAATTTTATTAACCAGTGTCACCTCAATACATTTAATTTTGTTTTAGCTTTTGTCTTTAAATGTATTGTGGACAGCACTTCAGTTCCCAAGTGTCAGAAAAGAAATGGCTAATTGAGAAATAAATAATGTACTCTGCTTCCTTTGGAAGCCGATGCTACGTAAATAAAAGTAGCATGTACAGAATTAGGTCTAACAACGTTTTTATTTAGGAAAGTTTCTTTTAATTTTTTTCCTGGGTACGGATAATACTTTTTTCTTAGTTTTCCCATAGTTTGCTACCAGGTAGAATATTTTTTTTATTAGTTGATGTTATTAAATAATTATATTTAAAAACAAAGGTGTAAACCCCCCTGGAGTACCACTTGGTGTACTCCCTCATGCTTGTAGTGGTTAAAAACTTACCAGTTTTTACCATGCCTGGTTTTTCTAGTTTATAAACAGAAACAAAGGCTATGAGAGACCAAATTAAATACGTGGCCCTCCTTCCTCTTATCTACCAAAAAACTTGAATGCAGCATCTCATGTAGCCAGAAGATAGGGCTCTTTGGCCCGTCACACACTGAAATCAGTAGGCATGTAATTTTTTCATAGAAGGAGATAGTCTTATCTGTAAATTCCTTGTTTTCATAATGAGTACTTGGGGGTGAATATTTATTGGTTTGAATTAATACTTTACTGTGAAAGGTGAACCACTATTGTTCTTAATTGAGGTAATTTAAACCTCAGCCTGAACCAACCTAGTTTAAAGCTCTTCCTTGTTACACTAGAATTGAAAGTAGGAAATTCAGAATCACTTCTGAAGAATATAGTTTCATACCTTTTGTGGTAATGTTATTAAAGTTAGTTACAGTAGTTAATGAAACAGACTTCTAGTTTATTTGTTTTTAATTGAGAAAGCCAAGAATACTAGCTGTCAATTACTTGGAATTCAGTTTAAATCCTTAACCACAAGAAAGCCAATTCCAATTTGAATGACGTATAATTGATATATAATATTGTATTAGTTTAAGGCATATAATATGATTCGATATATGTTGCAAAGTGATTACCATAGTGAGTTTAGTTGCCAGGCACTACAGACATAGTCACACTTTTTTTCTTCAGGGTGAGAACTTTTAGGGTTTACTCTGCCAGCTTCCCATACGCAACATAGCATCATCAACTATAGTTGCCATGCTGTAAATGCATCCTGAGAATTTACTTACCTTTTCACTGTAAGTTTGTGCTTTTTGGCTATGTTTGCCCATTCCCCCGTCCCCTGTCATTGGCAACTACCAGTCTGTTCTGTTCTCATGAGTTGGCTTTTTTTTTTTTTTAAGATTTCATATTTAAGTGTGCTCATATGGTATTTGTCTCTGTCTGGCATAGTTAAGGTAGCATAATATCCTTATAATCCATCCATATTGTCAAAAATGGATGCAGGATTTTCTTCTTTGTTTAGTGGCCGAATAATAATATTCCTTGTATATAAACATCCTATTTTCTTTATCTGTTCGTCTGTTGATGACACTTATGCTGCTCCTCTGTCTTGGCTGTTGTAAATAATGCAGTAAAACATGGGGCGGGGGGAGGGGGGGCGGGATTGTGATATCTCTTTGAGATTTTGTTATGTATACTCTGAAGTGAGGATTGCTGAATCATAAGGTAGTTTTATTTTTTAGTTACTTGAGGAAATGGAATAAAGAAAATAAAGTTTTCCATCTTAGCTAGTAATTCTCCTGTGTAGACCAGGATTTCCTGGGTTTTTTTTCCTCTTTTTTTGTGGTTGTTATTAATATGAATATCTTAAAATGTGTTTTAATGTTACATTTAAAATTTTTACTACTTTTTTTGGTGCTTTGATCCTTTTGGTGCTTTGTTCCCCCATGTTTATTTGGAATTTTGGCCATAAACTCCCCAAACCATTTATAATTATTAGTGTATTTTTAGCTGTGTTGGAAAATATTTACTGATCTTTAAATAGATACTTAAATGTACACTAGCTCCAGGGATAGTTTAAAATCTCCTATATTTAAAAATAAACAACAACAACCAAAAAAGAAAGAAAACCTCCTTCTTCTAAATGGAAGAATATTTTTGAGATCTGTAAGTCTTCGAGAGTTTTAATTTTATACCACGAACATTTATTGAGTGCTCAGTGGTAATAATGACAGCATTTATCGAGACTCTGCCTAACTATAAAGCTCTGTGCTAGAGACTAAAAAAAGAAAGAAAAGGGTTGTTTTTCAGTGTTCCCAGTTTGGTTATGGTGAAGAAAGTCATATACATACGGGTTAATTTAGATTAGTAAATGCTGGTACAGAATTTCGAATGATGTATTGGGAGAGCACAAAGCAGTAGTTACTTCGTACCACCTGGAGGAACCAGAAGACACCTAGAGCAAGCTGATTCTGCCCTGGGACTTTTAAAGAAGGGACAGGAGGGACGTAGTTTGGAGTCACCAAAGAACCCAATCTGTTTGGAGGCAGCGATTAGGCCTGTGTGGCTGGAGAGTGTTTGTCGGGGAGCTGGAATTGGGGAGGAAGGGTTTGCGAAGTTTTAGAAAATGAAGCTTCTAATTGATGAAGAACTTTGCCAAACTTAATCAGTTTGAGTTTTATTCAACATGCAGTGAAGAACCAATAGACCTATGTAAGCAGGAGAGTGACATGAATATGTTGAGTTTAAGAAGATAATTCTGATAGTAGCCTCGAGGCTGGCTCTGATAGAGGTGCTCCAGCAGGAGATCTTTGCAATAGTCAAGCCAAAAGGTCTGATCTGTGACCATGGGGATGGAGAGGAGGGCTCTCTTTCAACTGGCACTTCTGAAATGGACCGAACAGTTTCAGAAATAGATTAGATGTATGGGTTAAGGAAAGGAGATTTTTTGTTGTATTCCCTGCGTTTATTCTTTTTAAGTTAGTTGTACATTAAACTCTATTGATGGTAGAATTGGGCAATTGAAGCCACTGCTCTGAACTGTGTGCAGAAGTACGTGTGCTTGCTGATATTTCAGAGATATGTGCATCTTATGGTATCATATAATGATTAATGTGCTTTGATATTTTCTGTCCTTTTCTCTTTTATTTAAAAAGGTTGGTCTCAATCTACTGAATGGGTGATAACCTTCACTTTGAAAAAAATACTGCAATTTGTATCTATGATTTGTAGTATGTGTTCAGGTTTTTATGCAAAAGTGTAAATTTGCTTTGTCACTGGTCTTTTTAAAATTTTCTTTTGGCTCAGAGTTGTCATTAAAAAATAAGATTAGTTTTCCTAAATGTAGTTACAGGCATATTAACATATTGTAGAAGACTTGATTTGTATGCATTTTTGCTTCCAATTATATAAAGTATTCAGAATCAAAATATAATAGATTACTTCTTTTTTATGTAATATTCCTATATTTTCAGTGTGAATTTTATTAATACTGGGCAGTCAGTAGTCTGTGTAAAAGAATTGAAATTTATATTAAAAAATGTAACATACTGCTTTTCAAAGAGAAATTCAAATGTATGCTGTCATAGGATCCTTGCTGTTCTTACAGAAATGCTCTGTCTTTGTTCTAGAGAGAACTGATTTTACACAATTTTTCAGTTGCTTTAATATGAAAGGACCTAGATAAGACTTGATTGTCAGTCAGAGTTCACTGAACCTTAAGTTTTTGTTAAGTGCATAGCACATATCTAGAAATTAAGTAGTTCCTCTTTCAGTAGCATAGTCATAATTAGTATGTGAGAAAATTAGCCTTTTTTTTTTTTTATCACCTGGTGAGTATATTTCACAGCTAGTTCTTACTGCTTTGTGATTCTGGATTGACTTGAATAGAGACAAGACATATTATTCTTTGACTGATGCAGTTAATCTAAAATAAAGATTAGAATGTTATGACATTTGTTAATTATAGTCAGTATTCTAGTTACATAAAATATATTGAATCTTTTTAAAAAGAAGCATATTTAAATGTTAAGACAAATCTAAGTTCAGGCTGGAGGAGATCAACATATAGATAATTCTGTCATTTTGTTATTGTCATTTTGGGAAACCTGGGTGAATTGCTTTGCTTTTGTTAAAGGAAAAGTTTGACAAAAATAAGATCATTGTGATACCCTCATAAACAGATCCCTAACTCAAAAGGGAAATGTGGTGTTAAACATTTATTGAAAGATAACTGAAGACATAAAATCAATTAAAACAATGCAAAATAATTTTAAATTTTAAGTGATTAGGATATTGTAGAAAAAAATAGATTTTTTTAACCTTTCATGAGTATAATCTGCTTATATTGCCATGCCATATGATTCAGTTAGACTTTGAGCTCCAGTTCTCAGCTAATGCCTGTGTGTGGAATCACAGATGCCCACCTATCCAATACTCCAGAGCAGAGTATTTACAGATAGATAGATGATGTGTTTGACATTTAAGTAAGAGAACAGTATGTGTTTGAAAGTTCAGATATCTATATGCAGATATCAGAGTCCTTCAGCCTGAGGAAGCTGCTAAATCAGCATTGAATTCATGTTGAATCTTACCTACCATTGACCTATTTTAACTGTTTTGGGCAGAATATAACCTGATGTACATTTTTTTTTTTGCAAGGTTGAAAAAGATATCTTCTTTGTACTCACAGAGATTATAAATGTGTTAATTTTTGCACATTTTTCTTTGTAGGCCCAGATTATTCTTCATCAGCATGGCTACCTGGTAGTGAGTCATTGTGGCAGGCCACAACTGTTCCATCCAGCCATCGAAACAATCACATCAGGAGACACAGTATAGCTTCCGACAGTGGGGACACTGGCATCGGAACTTCCTGCTCCGACAGCGTGGAAGGTGAGTTAACATTCTTTGTGTTTTGGTATAACTATTTGGAGAATGGTTGAGTTGAGACCATTCAAGGGATATGTTTTATTGTTTTAGACCAAGAAATTTAAAAGTAGTGTTTGAATATTTAATGATGTTTAGTGTTGTTATTTTGAATAATTATAGATTCACATGCTATTTTAAGAAATAATACACCTCTCTCCCCCATGGTTATATCTTACAAACCTACAGTATAACGTCACAACTAGGAAATTATTTGTTACAGTCAAAATACAAAACATTTCTATCACCAGAGAATATCAAATGTTGCTCGCACCCAGTTTCCCCTCCTCAGCTCCTGGAGACCATGAATCTCCATTTCTATAATTTTGTCATTTCAAGAATGCTGGATAAACACAATCATTCAATATGTAGCTCTTTTGAATTGTTTTTATTCCACTGGAGAGTCATCCAGGTAGTTGTGTATATCAGTAATTTCTTCCTTTTATAGTTGAGTACTATGTATATAGCAATGGTGGTGTTGAATCGACCAGTGGTCTACAAACCGCATCTCGCGAGCCACATGAGACTCTTTGGCCCCTTGAGTGTGGCTCTTCCACAAAATACCACATGCAGGCATGCACGTGCAGTGTGATTGAAACTTCGTGGTCCATGCGCAGAAGTCGGTTTTCTGCTCTCAAAGAAATTTCATATTTGATATTTGGCTCTGTTGACTAATGAGTTTGCAGACCACTGGAAGAGAGCACATTTTTCTTAATCTTTCACCCGCTGGATGACATCTGGATTGTTTCTAGTTTTTCATTAGTTAGGGATGAAGCAGCTACCAGCATTCATGTATAGGTTTTCGTGTGAACTTACGTCTTTATTTCTCAGTTGCATGCTTACTTTTTTAAAAAAACACACTATTTTCCAGAGTGACTTTTCCATTTACATCAGTGATGGAAATGGATTAGAATGAGTAACCTAGTATTCTCTTTATCCTTGCTAGCATTTGGTAGCTTTCAAATTTTGGCCCATCTGATAGGAATTAAATGATATCTTACTGGTGTTAATTTTCATCTCTTTAAAGATGAACAGTGTTGAACATTTTTCACATGGTTATTTGCCCTCTGTGTATTTTCTTTGGTGAAATGTCTCTTCATGTCTTGCTCATGTACTAATTGGATTATCTTCTTTTTTAGTGTTGAGTTTTGAGAGTTCCTTGTATACAGGTGTCCCTAAAATGTACACATGTTTAACAGCTGATAGCTCAATTTTGAAAATGAAATGTATTTTAACAAACACTGCCTTTATAATTATTTCTATACAGGGTGTCCCCAAAATGTATGTTTTCTTGGGACAACCTATGTTTTAGATACTAATCCTTTGTTGGTTTGCAAATATTTCCTCCCACTCTGTAGCTTGTATTTCATTCCCTGACAAAGTCTTTTGCAGGGCAACAGTTTTAAATTTAATGAAGTTTGTGTGTGTAGGTGTTCCCAAGGCCACGTTTAGTCTTAGTGATTTGCCAGAAGGACTCACAGAACTCGGAAAAGCTGTTATTATACTAATGGTTACGGTTTGTTACAGCAGAAGGATACAGAACTCGGTCAGCAATAAAAGTAGAAGGGCAGGGTCCAGGAGACAACAGGCCTACACATTCGGTTTGGTCTCTCCCAGTGAAGTTGCTTGGCCAGTGTTTTACTCTCCCAGCAATGATAAATTACGCCCATATGGAGTATTGCTACCTAGGCAAGGTCACCCCGTTATTGCTGGATGATGGTGAATATCCAGATAATTAGGCCTCCTCTCACATCATCTGAGTGTGTGTGCACGGTGAGGGTGGGGGGTTTTATACTACCAGAGAGAGATGAAGTCTTGTTTCCCTGCTTGGCCTTTGTTACGGATTGGTAAGGTTGGCAGTCCAGGCTCCCTATCTGGCTTTTGTTGGCCTGGGTGGAGGTAGGGCTACAGTTTTTCTTTGGCTGTTGTCTGGAGAAGAGTAGATACTGTCTGAAAATTGCCAGTCTTAGGCTTCCTCATTGGTCCATTGAGTAGGGAGAGAAGTTTTTGTTGGGACTTTCCTGGGCTGTGCCTTTGGTTTCTTGGTGCTGCTGATTTTTTTCAGCTTCACAGTTCTGGAAGACATGAGGCAAAAAGGAAACCCAGGGAATTTACCAATGTCTTGTTCCTTGGGTCCTGAGGTTCCTAGCCAATTTGCTGCCCTTTTTCCAACTTTTAAAGTCTTGATTTGTTTTATATTATAACGTCCAGGGCTTTTAGTTGTTCTTAGTGGGAAATATAGGGAAGGGTATCTTTTTAATCTTCCAACAATAATTTTTTATTGTTAGACTATAACAAAATCTTGTTTAACTACTACTGTCATAACTTTGCTAGCAACTACATAGAATATTAACTTTATTATGGTCTTGTATCTGATGTCAGTTGACTAAAACAGGGCCGGGGAACCTTTTTTCTGCCAAGGGTCATTTGGGTATTTATAACATCATTCGCTTAATGGAATTCACGTACTATAAATTTATGTTGCCACCAAAAAAGTTCCTGGATTTATTGAATTTCAAAGTCCTGCCTATGGTTGCTTTGGCAGGGCCAGACCAACTGATTTCACGGGTCTTATACAATGGCCCGCAGGCCGGACGTTCCCCACCCAGGATCTAAAACAAACAGCTCAAGCCCAGCTGAACCAGGAGGTCATGGTTTGATTTTTGGTCAGGGCACATGCCTGGAGTTATGGGCTCGATCTCCAGTATTGGGTGTGCAGGAGGCAGCCAGTCAATGAATCTTTCCTCATTGATGTTTCTTTCTCTCTCTCCCCCTCCCTTCCTCTCTGAAAAAAATACATTAATAAAAATATATACTAAAAAACAAAAATGTAAATTTAATTTTGAGGGTATAGATCAAAGTACATGGAATAATTTTTATTTAAATTCTGTGGTGCATTGCTTTAAGTAAAGAGTACATCTGTGAAGTAAGTCATCCTCAAACAAACAGAATGTTACTGTCTAGTTAGACCCCTCACTGGCCTCTCCCAAAAACCCTTTCTGCTCTTTAGTATTGTTGGCTGATTTTCCAAGTGATGCTCTTTGGACACTGCTAAATCCTCTAAGCATCCTGTGAATCATCTGAAAAGTAACTTGCACTCTTTTTTTATTTTAATGTTGTATTTTATTTTAATTCTTTAAAAACTTAAAATTCATACATAAGTGTAAAGTAACTGAACACAGAATATGAAAGCACTATCAGTTACAAATATACAGTTTTACAAGTGGCCATTGTATAACTAGAGATACCTTTCCTTTCTTCTCTAACCTACAGCTCTTAGAGGCCATTTGTTTTTTCACTTGATAAATACTTAGTCAGTTATTACTGTGTTTCAAGAGCTGCAGAATTGGAAAGAGCAAAATGGAGGAGAGGATTACATCAGAATCTCAGCAGGGATGGGACTTAGGACAGAAGAGTATTCCGAAATGGCCATTGGGTGATTTGCTTTTAGCTGTGGTATTTGGAGATGTAAAATACTGCTAAATAAGGGTGTGAGATTTTGCATTTAACGAGAAGTTGGAACACAAATTTAACATTAGCAGCACCACTTTTGTAGCTGTGGTAATTTGTTCTGAGGTGTCGGGTTCCAGGTGGGTAGGAAATAGATCTGTGACATGAGGCTGGATGCATCCGCGAGCCTACAAATTGTAACATAAGCCACATCAGCAGATCACCAGTTTCTTCTTGGGCTTTTCTTTGCCAAGACCTGATGGCCATGTTAGGTAGGAGCTGTTGTTGCCACAGAAATGCTTTGGAGAGGGTGTTTTTGAAATATGTGCATATGTTGTGTAGGGCATAACCTATCGATGTAGTGCCAGAGTTGAGTGATTAAGGGAGAAGCAGAGGAAACCAGGAGTGGAGTATAGGACCCTGAGACAAAAAAAAGAACTTAATTTTGCCTTAAGCTTGGCTCTGAAGCCTTCTACCAGCCAGTCTTTCTCTCCTGTATCACATGGCGCCAGAGAGGCAGTTCTTTTATCTCAGAACATCTGAGTTCTTAAGTGCAGCTCCTAACAGTCTGTCTGGGCTAATTTTCAAGCATATTTATATATGTTTCTTAAAAAAGGTACAGATAGAGTTAAATATTTTTTGTTAATTTCCAGCTGCTAATTTATATTGGAGATAATTTTCTTATCTAATTAACCTCATTTATTTCAAATAGGAGGGGCTGATAAAAATGGACTTCAATTTAATCATATCTTCATTAGTTGTTTCTACTGAGGAATAATAGGGCCATTGAATAATATAAATTTTGAGGTCATCCTGTGAATATAGATCATAAAGGTAGGAAAGGCAGAAAAGTTACCATTTAGTGCATTGTTTTTATCTTATGGAGACACTAAGGTCTTTTAAGATAAGGACTTCTTCAATCATTTATTTTTTCACGTAACCAGTAGTAATATATTGAATGTGTGTTAGGTGTCAGATACTGTACTAGGGGTTAGAATTAAATAGACATTTTCCTTGTTCATTGGATATATAAAGTGGAGAAGACAGACAGGAGATCATCACATATGATGAGCAGTATGGCAGGTCAAGTGGCAGGGTAGGTGACATACCTAAACCCAGTAGATGAGGGGAAGGACCCTGGCAGAAGTGGTATTTAATCCGAGGCCCTCAAAAGTAAGTTAGGACTGGCGCGGCGAAGCGGGCTGGAGGTGGGGGGGGTGGGAGAGGAGAGTAGTCGGGGCTGAGAGAACAGCGTGGCCCAAGGCTGGCAGGTGAAAGGACATTCTGAGCTTGGGTCAGAGGAGAGTAAAGTGGGTGATGCCAGGAGACCACCTGTTGCAGGCAGGAGCCCACGGTGATTTGTTCATAAACAAGAAGCAGTGGGAAAGGAGAAAAAGATGATTCAGGAGATACTGAGACAAAAACCATACATTCTTTTTTTTTTAAACTGTTTTATTCAGATGGAATTCGCATACCATAAAATTCACCCATTTAAAGTGTACAGTTCAATGGCTTTTAGTATATTCGCATAGTTATCACTGGTGTGAGTTTTTGGACATTTTCATGACCCCAAAATGGAAATCCTACTTCTCTTAGTCATCATCCACCACCACCTTTCCCTCCGACCCAGACAGCCCTACTTCTGGGGGACCTCATGCAAGTGCCCCAGGGCTCTCCTTCTCCTTCGCTTGTAGATTACAGTGATTAGGTTTTATTCATTTAGTTTGCCAAATAGTTTCTTTAAAACACCTCATCTTAATGTAAAATATTCTCTTGCTCTTATTCCCCCCCCCCTTTTTTTAACAGGAAATTTCAAACATAATAGAAATAAGAAAATGGGAGAACCTAAATGTACACAACATCAGATTTATACAATTACAAATTATAGCACAAATCTTATTTCAGTTATTCTCTGCTTACCCTCAGGTCTTCTTAACCTTTTAATTATAATAATAGTAACATTTATTGGGCACTTACCATGTAAAAGGCATTATGATAAGTTTACATGATTGTTACAGTCAGGCGTTAGGTACAATTATATACCGTATTATAGGTAAAGCAAGTGATAACTTAGACCATTCTCTAACCTGTTGTCCTTGTTTTATTTTATTAGTGGTCAGTTCATTGGTGAGTAAGATTATGTTTTTGAAAGTTTATAGTTTTGAAACTTTTAGGACTCTGATAATGGATGCTTCAATAACATGACTTCCAGATATTACAGTGGATTAGTTGGTTATTTGGCTTTCATTTAACAAATCAAAAAACCCCATAAGTTTTTACAATATTATGTTTTTAACTTTATACATGATTTAAACTATTTTTCCTTACAGAAAACCTGAGGTAAAATATAATTATTTTCATTTTACTTACTGATGGAAAATTAAGATTCAGTATGACAGTAACCTGTCTGGGAATACACTGCTGTTCAAGTGGTAGAGCTAAAATTCTTCAAGTCAATCCAGAGCTCTGTCCTTAGCTCTACTCTGTTAGATGTCTGCACTCAGAGGGAGCTGATGAGGGGGGAGAAGCTCCTAGGGCTGTAGTGGAGGAGCATTTGGGTAATACTAGATTGAGAAACAGGAGACCAGGGTTCTATTTTGAGATTGGTACTTGGTCAAGTAATTTAACCTTTATGGACTTTAGGTCTTCATTTGCATATGGAATAGGTCAAAGGTTATGCACAAAATACTTTTTTGCTTGTGAAATCAAATAATTTCAAGGCAGTATTCAAAATAATTATGATTTACATTTTATTTCAAACCAAATAACCCTTTTCACTTGCCCTCTATTTCTATTTAATTTTTGGTAGTCTACATTATTGCTTAAAATGAAATGAGCATTACTGCTCTCTTAAGTTTGCAGAAATTAAAATTGTTTTTTGGAGGTATAGTTTGTCTGTTTATGGACTTCATTTTTACCGACAGTGTTATCTATATATTCATTTATTTATTCACTCATTTTTTAATTTATTATTTTCTTCTTGGCTGATAGAATATGAATGCCTGTACCTGACCAGCCGAGCTGACTTTAGTCATTTTAGAGACCTGTGATGGGCCATGCGCTTAGGGAAGAGGTAGTGACTCTACTTCCCTTCAGACTTGCACATAGAGGACCAAATAATTTCTTGTTTGTTCAGTCATTAAGTAATCATTTTGTTCTTGAGAAAATTTGCATTTTCAAAAATCATATCCCATAATTTAAGAGGTAGAGTTATATTTGATTTGTAAAAATTCTTATAGAAGAGAGAAAATACTTATGGTTATCTTCAAGTAAAATGCTTGATGATACTTTTAAATTGAAAGTAGTAGGAGATATCTAGAAAATACGTACTTTATGAAATTTTAAGTTATTGAAGAAAAAATTGTTTTTGTTTAAATAAAAAGTGATCTGTTTTTACTGACCAACTTTTCAAATGAGTTTAGCTTTGAATTGTTGACCTCTTTAAGCTATATCTCTCAGATTTTCTTTTAAATAAATTGCCAATAATCTAGGTGCAGATTAGAAATACTCCATCTAATTTGTGAATAGTAGACTTCTGTAATTTCTTTTAAATATATATTTTATTAATTTTTTACAGAGAGGAAGGGAGAGGGAGAGGGATAGAGGGTTAGGAACATCAATAAGAGAGAAACATCGATCAGCCGCCTCCTGCACACCTCCTACTGAGGATGTGCCCGCAATCAAGGTACACGCCCTTGACCGGAATCAAACCTGGGACCTTTCAGTCTGCAGGCTCACGCTCTATCCACTGAGCCAAACTGGTTAGGGCTGTAATTATTTTTAACAAGTATTTTTAACTTTTTGCTCATTTTTGGGGTCTTAATAGAATTTGAAGTGGCTTAACTAAATGCAATTGAAAAAATATAAAATAGACAATGAAACATAATAATGATTAGGCAATAACACAATAAGAACTAAGATTTGCACAAAATTGCGTACTTTTACTAATCATGTACAGTGGCTAATAGGCCATATATTTGTCTTTTGGAAAACAGAAGTTTCTATCTTTAAATATAAAGAATAAAAGCAAGCAGTTCAAGAAAGCATGCTTTTTGTAATATTGATACCTGGCATATAATTTTCCTAATGTTCTTAACCATTATTTTTGTGTGGTTTATTTTTTTCGAATCATTCTCAGACTCTGCAGATACAATAACACCAAAATAGGACCTAATATTTTAGGTGTATCTTTTGTAAACATTTAGCTGTCCAAAAAATTATTTGGACAGTTTTGTTTTTTGAGTGAATTTTCACTTACTGTAATGATTTATTTTTTTTAAAAATCATGTTGTATACTTTTTCTGCTTTTCTCATTTTTTTCATCTTTGTTGCCTTCTTTTGATTCTTTTTTCCTTCATGTCATTTTTTCTAGTCTATTAGAAATTATAAACTCTACCTATCTTTTAAAAATATAGCTTTATGGAGATATAATTCACATATTACACAGTTCACCCTTTAAAGTATACAATTTAATGCTTCTTAATATGTTCTCAGAATTGTGAAACTATTACCACAACCCTGTTTTAGAACATTTTTAGCCTCCCTAAAAGAAATTCATTAGTTGTCACCCCCCATCTTTTCTTCTAGCCCTTAGTAACCAATACTTTTTCTGTCTCTATGTATTTCTTTGTTCTGGACATCCTGTATAATAAAAGCCTAATATGCAAGTTGACTGAACAGCAGAAGGACTGGCGGAACAACCAGTCGCTATGACATGCACTGATCACCAGGGGGCAGATGCTCCAATTCAGGAGCTGCCCCGGCTGCAGGCCCCAGGCCAGCCAGGTGGGTGCAAGCAGGGGTCCCTCGACCACCCACTGGTTGCCCCACAGATTGGCCCTGATTGCCAGCCAGGCCTAAGGACCCTTACCTATGCACAAATTTTGTGCACCAGGCTTCTAGTCTATAGTAATAAAAGCATAATATGTTAATTAGACCGGACGACCTTCAGGATGAAGTCAGGGTGTAAGGGAAGCCCACGTCCCATGTGCCAGAGGGAAGCTGCTGCTGCAGCCAGGGAAAGGAAGGCCTACTCTTGCATGACTTTCATTCATCCAGCCTCTAGTTTCATATAAATGGGATTATCTAATTTCCTTAGTGAAAGACTGATTTTCACTTACCATGTTTTCAAGATTCATTAATATTGTTCTATGTATTAGTGCTTCACATCTTTTTTTTTTTTTTTTTTTTTTTTGCCATGTACTATATTCTGTTGTCTATATGTTCATCAGTTGATGGACATTTGGATCTTTTTGACTTTTGGCTATTTATTAGGAATAAAGCACCTCTGAATATGGTTTTATTTCTCTTGGGTTTATACCGAAGAGTGGAGGTGCTGGGTCATATGGTAATCACTCCAGGTTTAACCTTTTTGAGGAACTGCCAACCTGTTTCCAAAGCAGGGACACCATGTTACATTTCCTCCAGCATTGTATGAACAGTTCAGTTTCTCCATATCCTTACCAACACATTGTTTTTCATTTTGATGATAGTCTTCTTAGTGGGTGTGCTGTGGTGTCTCATTGTGGTTTTAATTTGCATTTCCGTGATGACCAGATGACACCGAGCATCTTTTCATGTGCTTTAATAAGGCCATTTGTGTATCTTTGGAGAAATGCTTATTTAAAGTCTGCACCCATTTTTACATTGGGTCATTTATATTTTTATTATTGAGTTGCAAAAGTTATTTATTTATATAATTTAGATACAAATCTCTATTAGATACATGATTTACAAACATTTTCTTCCATTCTACGAGTTGTCTTTTTACTTTCTTGTGGTCTCATTTGCAGCAAAAATTTGTAAAATTTTGATGATACCTACTTTTTTTCTTTTGTTGCTTGGGATTTTGGTGCTGCAGCAAAGAAACCACTGCCTGACATGAAGATGTGCACCTACGGTTCCTTCTAAAAGGTTTATATTTAGGCTGTGATTCATTTTGAGTTAATACATGTGGATGGTAAAAAGTAGGGGTCCAACTTTATTATTTTTTCTGGTGGTAGTACAGCTATACTAGCTCTGCCTATTTTTTTTAGTTGTTACTGTAGAAGTTATAATATGCCTCCCTAATTTGGCTATCTATAATGGTGGTTAGAATCTCTTTCCTTCTCTCACAAATACAAAGACTTTTAAACACTGGAATGCTGATCCACCCTTGTTTTGAGTTGCATATCATAGTTGTCAAATATTTTGTTTTTCTCTTTTTTAAAACTTACAAATTTGGTATTGTTTTTATTGACTTAAGCAATCATTGTCCTTAGTTTTTAAAATTTAATTGTAATTTTACTTTAAAAAGTTGATTCCTTTTTACAATTCAGGGCTTCTTCTTCTTGAAAGAAACTAGGGAGATTTTAGTAGTTCTTTTAGTGAGTCTCTTGGTGATAAGCTCCATTTTTGCTTAGCTGAAAATATATTTTGCCCTCAATCTTGAAAGATAGCACACATTTCCAGACAATTCTTGGGTGCCAGTTATTCACTCTAACCCTTTGAAGGTATTATTTCACTGTGCTCTGGATCCCATTATTGCAGTTGAGCATTTGGCTGTCATTCTGAGAGTTCTTTTATGAATAGCCTGCCTTTTCTCTGGCTCACTTCTCCTTGTCTGGTGTTTTGTAGTTTCCTTATGATAAACTAGTCCTGCTCTGCAGCTGCGTGTGTAGCAGCGAAATTGTAAACCCTTAGGGATAAAACTGTCTTCATATTGTGAATATGTTCTGCATCATCTTTTCTACCTAGCACAGTGCCTTGCACATAATACAGTCCTCAGAGAGTCTTTGGTTGATTATTGTTAAGATTCTGTAGATAGCCCCTTTCCTACTAGAGGGTAGTTTAGAATATGTTAAAATATATACCTAAAAATATAGTGAATGCTTAGAAATGTTCATTTGGTTTTTTTTGTTTTTAAAGAAGAATGAGGTTATGTGTAGCATTAAAAAATTGTTTTTCCCTCATATGATTGTGGCATTAGTAGGGGAGGAAAAAAGATTCATGGTATTGTATAAAATTGAATTACTGACTTTGGGTTAGAGTTAACATTTTTGTTTAAAAATATGAAGTACAATATTTACTATTAACTGATAAATACATTAAGCTGTTAAACTTAAAATCAGAGTATTTTCACAAAGGGTTGTATAGTTTCCTGATTACTTTTTCTTTTTACTGTAAAGATTCATGATTTATTGTTATACTAAGGCCTGGAGGGTGTAGTCTTATTCCTTTTTACTTTAAGAAGGAGAGAGCAGAGAGATAGCCTCTCCCTAAAAAGAGAGAAGACACAATCAATGTATTTATCCGTTGCCAGGTATGACTAACATGCGAGTAGAACAGGAGGCTTGGATTTTCTTCAGAGTTCAGAATATGTTATCCTTTATAATAAAGAGGTAATATGCAAATTGACTCTCACACCCTTGCATAAAATGGCTGCCCCCATGTGGTAAAAAAATGGCCAGCAGGGGAGGGCAGTTGTGGGTGACCAGGCTAGTAGGGAAGGGCAGTTCAGGGCAATCGGGCCAGCAAGGGAGGGCAGTTAGGGGTGATCAGGCTGGCAAGGGAGGGAAATTAGGGGTGACCAGACCAGCAGGGGAAGGCAGTTGGGGCAACAAGGCCTTCAGGGGAGGGCAGTTAGGGGGCAATCAGGCAGGCAGGTGCCAGCAGTCCTGGATTGTGAGAGGGATGTCCGACTGCCTGTTCCTAAACAGGCAGTTGGACATCCCTTGAAGGGTCCCAGATTGGAGAGGCTGCAGGCTCAGCTGAGGGACACACACCCCCTTGCATGAATTTTGTGCACGGGGCCCCTAGTCTTAAATATAATTCACTTGCATTATCCGATTGCAGCAATGACCTCTTAGAGTTTCCCTCACAAACTGACATCTGTTTGGAACCATTAGCTCTTCTGTGCTTTCTGTGAATGTTATAAACCTTGCCTTTGGCTTTTAAAAGGACTGCCCTCTGCTGGTTTCAGATTTCATCTTTGTAACTTATACGTGGGCAAGATGCCATTGTAATAATTTGCATTTGGGATTTGTGGCTGCAATTAGATTGTATAATAAAAGCACATTAGGAATTGCATTGCATCTACTGACTGTGTTTTATTGGGCCAAGGTAACATTTTTAAAGTGTTAACATTAATATTTTCTGGACTCATCTCTAAGATGTAATGGTCCTTTTTCAGATACTCATCTTGTCAGATTTTTAATTCCTTAATTCATGTTGTGTGTGTACATGTGTATTCATGTGCATATGTATGTGAATGGCCTAAACTTTAATCCTTAGTTTTGACAGTAATGAATTCTGAAGTCACAGGAAGTCAGATTTTACATTAGAACTTAGATGTTGGTGATGGTTGAATTTAGGATATTCCACTTGAAGGCTTCAGAACTGGAATTAGACCCAGGTGCAGTAATGCTGCAGTGAATAAACAGCAGAGTCCCTTCTTAAAACGTGTTATTTCCTGGACACCCCTCTACTTTACTGAGTCACAATCTCTTGGCGTAGTCTCTGCATGCCAGCTACCTTGTTTTTTTTTTTTTTTCTTTTCTTTTTAAAAAATATATTTTATTGATTTTTTCAGAGAGGAAGGGAGAAGGATAGAAAGTCAGAAACATCGATGGGAGAGAAACATCGATCAGCTGCCTCTTGCACACCTCCAACTGGGGATGTGCCCGCAGCCAAGGTACATGCCCTTGACCGGACTCGAACCCGGGACCCTTCAGTCCGCAGGCCGACGCTCTATCCACTGAGCCAGACCGGTTCGGCCAGGTACCTTGTTTTGTATGCTCAGGTTTGAATTGTTAGGGGTGGGGGGAGAAGAGGGTCCTAATAAATGGTGACAGGAGACTTGACTCTGGATGGTGGGCACACACGGTGAAATATACAAATTTTGTAACATAGAAACCCAGACCTGAAACCTGTATGTTCATGGCAACCAGTGTGATCCCCCCAATAAATTTAATAAATAAATAAAATTAAAACAATTTTTTGAATTGTTTTCAGATTTATAGAACCCGATTTGTGGAATTGTTTTTGTTTTTTTGTTTGTTTTTGTTTGATCACCAATAAAACAAATCTTGACACTTACTCCATGCTGCTGATGTTCTCTGCAGGTGGGAAATTCTGAGCCACCAAAGAGGGACAAGAAAGTAGCACACTGTCAGATAGAAGCGGCTGCAGACGGTGAGCTCTGCTCGCAGGGGATTCAGCTGTGGCATGGGAAGTGAGCCAGGCGGTCACCTGACATATTATTCAGACTGTAGAGCAGTGTTCTGTGAGATATTTCACACTCTTTGAGGCTATAAAACAGGACATCGTTGCAGAAGTTTGACTAAATGGTAATGTTCTTGAAAAGAAACTATAGCAAGAATTTGTATAAAGTAAAATTGGAAAGCATTGATCTGTTACACTATACAGGGGTTACCTTTGTTAAGTTTTGGGCATATTCTTTCAGGCCATTTCTCTGCTCATGAATAAATAAAATTTTGTTTATGTATATTCACTTTTATGTTTGCATGTTTTAAATTACATATATAAAGAGAGTGCTGCTCTTCTTCCAAAAGCTGTAACAATTTATGTTCCTATCATTGAAGGAACATTCCTAGTTTGGTGATTTGCTTACTTATTTCCTTTGCCTGTTTTACAATTTGGTTGTTTGGTTGTTTTTGTTCGTTCGTTTAGGTCTTTGTGTAGTCAACACACTTAGCCTTTTGTCTGCTACATTGAAAATAACATTTACTTCTAGTTTTTCGAAGGTGTCATACTCCTCGCTTTGTGCCAGTTCTTTTTCCGAGTCTTTCATGTGTACTGTTCGATTGAGTCCTCACTGATGAGGTGACTATTATGTGTGGAGGTTAAGTAACTATTGGAGAGCTCATGGCTACTAAGTGCTAGAGCCAGGATTTCAATGTAAAAACACTTGTTTCAAAACATTCTACTGTATCTTTACTTAAGAGGCTACAATGATTTAATACAAATATTTAGGAATATAACACAAACATATAAAACTAGTAGCCCTGCACATAAATCCATGCGCCAGTAGCTCGCTGCTGCCCTCCTGTAGCTCCCTCCGCCCCTCCCCTCCTTCCATAGCTTGCTGCCTTCCCCCGTCCTTTAGCTCTCCGCTGCCTGCTTGTAGCTCACTGCCCTGTCCTCCTGCTGATCCATGATCCGGGCATAACGCCGTTAGGCATTACATTTCACGTCGGTCATTATACTTCATGGCATAACAACCGTTTGCATATTACATCTTTATTATATAGAATGACAAATAGATAAAAGGCCAATATGCAAATTGTCCCCTAGACCAGGAGTTCGGCAGTAGTTCGGAGTTAGATCAGGGTGTGGGCTAGCCAGCCAACCTCCTGCAGCCCCTCCCATGCTGGTCCCACTTCTGCCCTTCCCCTCCCTCCCTCCTTCCCCCCCCCCCCCGATCTGGGTCAGGGCCGGCTGGCCAGCCTCTCATGTCCCCTCCCCCTGGCCTGATTGGCCTGATCGGGGTGGGACAGCCAAACTCCACCCGTGCACAAATTCGTGCACAGGGCCTTTAGTACTGTAATATATTAATACTTTTGGAGATATTTTTGCTCTGTTTCTATTTAGAACTGACCTTCAGTGGCATATTCCCCTGTATTTTCTTCTATTGATTTCATACAGCCTGTTAATCTCCTTCTTGACAGTCATTTAGCTTTAGTCCACCCTCAGCCCTGCTACCAGTTACTCATTCCTTTGTTTGGAAACTTTCGGTACTATCACATTTCTTTCTGAGTCAAGGCCAGGCTATTTCCTTTGAGAGCCTTTGAAGAGCTATACAACTCTGCTCCACCTTTACCTTTCAAGAATTGTCTAGAGCAACTTTTCTTGACACTTACTACATGCTGCTGATAAATGGGACCATTTGTTTTCCTTCTTTTTGAATCGCGTTCTCTGGCTTCCTACTTAAATCAGTTAGTATCCTAACCAGCAGAAGAAGCTGACTGTCTGACTGAACAGCAGATGAGGAGTTTATGTAATGGTATTTGTTACCTCATAGAATTTGGGGGAGAGCTGGAGAACCGGGGTTAAGGGTAAGCTTGCAGGTAATATGCCCCAAATCACCTCTGAGAACTGTCCCTCTCCTGTGCCACCAAGTGCTGGAGGAAACTGCCACTGCTGCCCACCTGCTGCCACCTCTGGGCTGGAACTTGGCTTGCCACTCTGCTGCCGCCACTGTGAAAGGCTGTGCCCCTGCTCTTGCCTGTGCCAGCCCATTCGTGGCTCCACAGAGTCAGCCCTTTTCTCATGTGACTCACGTCCAAACTGAAATCTTGTGCGCCTGCTTCCGAAGATATGCATCATAGTTGCAGGGTATATGTTGGTAATTTGATGTCTAAACTTTATTTTGGGAGGTTAGGCTTACAAGGTATGAGTTTTCCTGAGTATAAAAGATTCTGCAGAAGTTGATGAGAGAAGCTTGAATATGATAAGTATCCACTATGATATTTCTGCTTATATTCCTCCATCACAATATTTTCCCTCTTCATCTCCAGGTTAATAAATTCCATGCAAAGACCTATTGGAATTCTATTTTTGAATTAGTCTGCTTGGTTCTTTTCTCTGAATTTTCTTACGAATTTTTCAACATTTATTCCCATTACTTTATTTCTTTAAAAAAATGTAAGGGCTCAGAAGGAATATTTAAATATATTCTAGTATGAGTCAAACAGTTATGGAAAAATATAGAGTAAATTGTGAAAGTTGCTTTTTACCAATCACCTCCTCTGATCCCCACACTTCAGATTGCTATCCCCTCTATAGATATCCTCTGGTAAAAGTATACTCTTTGCTTTTATTTTGGCAAGTATGTTGACTATTTGGCACTTGATGGTAAGTTCATTGATTATAGAGGCACTTATTCATTATTTGGGCTTATATAGAGTCTACTAAAACTGTTCCTATATGTAGGATAATACTAAGTGAAGGCCCATCTAAGGTAGTAGCTGTGTAATCATTTTGAATATGTAGAGAAAGGTAGGAACCAAAGTACACTCCAAACAAGAGGTCTAGTTTGGGAAATAAATCATTGATGATGCCATTAGGGAAGACTGGGACCGTAAGAACTGTTCTGTATCTGCAGATACGTTGCTGGAACACTTTCTCATTTTCTAACTAGAGGCCCAGTGCACAGATTTGTTCACCAGTGGGTCCCTCAGCCTGGCCTGCAGGATTAGGCCGAAACTGGCTCTCTGACATTCCTGGAGGGGTCTCAGATTGCAAGAGGGCAGTTCTTGGGTGACCCACCCTGGAATCAGGCTCCCTCCTTTCTGGTTCTTGGTGCATCACCCAAGAATCACAGCTGCCAAGTCACTGAAGCTTGGCAGCTCCTGTGTTGAGTGTCTGACCCCTGGTGGTCAGTATGTGTCATAGCTACTGGTCGGACTGTCAGCCGTTTACTTAGGCTTTTATACATATAGATATTGCAGGAATTCCTTTACCCATATTTCTGATTTGAATTAGAGTTTGGGGAAAGCACTAAAATGCTCAGATTTGGCACAGATTCACACAGTTTAGGAAAAATGATGAAAAATGCAATTTTCTGATAGTGTTGTGTCTGAGTTATCAGTGCTACATTATGAGTAAGACTGGTCAGTGGGGAGCTGCATTTTTCTTTAAAAAGGCACAACACTTAGATTAAATGGGATGAATATAACATATCTCAGTAGATGGTAAATGGACATGCATTTTGTTATGAATTCATTTTTTGAAAATAATGTTTGAAAGCTTGATCTGTTTCAGATAAACTTAAAAAGCCTCTTAAAAAGTGCTGGGAAACTTGTGCAGAGTTTTGTTTGGCCTTTAGCATTTTGCCTCTTTTTTTCCTGTTAATCACACTAATCTGAAATTCTTTTCTCTTTCCAGATCACTCCACTTCCAGTGGCACGTTAACTTTTAAGTCTAGTCGATCGTTGGTGACACTTCCTACTGCCCATGTCATGCCGTCGCACTCCAGCGCTTCCGTTTCCAAACACAGGGCGTCGTTGACATCAGATGGCTCCAAGTGGACCGCAAGCCTCCTGCAAACACTGGGGAGCCACAGTAAGGGGGAGCAGGACTCCCCACTAGACATGAAGGACTTCCGGCCCCTCCGGAAATGGTCGTCTTTATCCAAACTCACGGCCCCGGACAGCTGCAGTCAGGGCGCTGCCGCGCACCCTGAGGAGGCCAAGAGCCCAGAGAAGGCCGGGCGGGGCCAGGCTTCCCCGTCCCGGCAGCGGGCGACGGGGCCCGGCTGCCCCCACGACAGCAGGGAGGTGCCTAAGCCAGAGGACAAGGAAATCAACGCAAAGCGAGCCACCCTGGACTGTAAATACAAATTTGAGAGCTGTAGCAAAGAGGACTTCAGAGCTGCTGCTTCCACGCTCAGGAGACAGACCTTGGACGTGACATACAGTGCCTTACCTGAGAGCAAGCCCGGTGTGGCGAGCTCCGAGGCCTTTGAACCCCCGCAATACCTAGTGCTGGGCCAGCAGGCGGTGGGGGGCCTTCCCATCCAGCCCTCTGTGCGGACGCAGATGTGGCTGACGGAGCAGCTGCGGACAAACCCTTTGGAAGGCAGAAGCACGGAGGACGCTTACAGTTTAGCCCCGTGGCAGCAGCAGCAACTTGAGGAGTTTCCCCCGGAAAGCGAGCCGCCAGTGCAGGTAGGGCAGCTCGAGCATTCGCTTCCCCCCAGGGGAGGTCGGGAGGACAGTGATGACAGTGATGGCAGGGGAGGCCGGGAGGACAGTGATGACAGCGATGGCAGGGGAGGCCGGGAGGACAGTGATGACAGCGATGGCAGGGGAGGCCGGGAGGACAGTGATGACAGCGATGGCAGGGGAGGCCGGGAGGACAGTGATGACAGTGATGGCAGGGGAGGCCGGGAGGACAGTGATGACAGCGATGGCAGTGGAGGCCGGGAGGGCAGTGATGACAGCGATGGCAGGGGAGGCCGGGAGGGCAGTAAGCCGCCGGCGGCGTGTCCGGCGGGGTGTCCGCAGGCTCGGGCTGTTTTGCTTTTTCTTTTGCCCAAGAGCAAAGCAAGCCTAGCTGCTGTGAATGCCCAACTACTGCACGGATAGACTAGACTTCAAACGCACTTGAGGCCGACGAACATGAAAATCTTGGTCTTTACTGTTTGTTTGTGCAGTGGACAGAAAAACAAAGTATCAATTCTAGAAAAACCTGAAACAGCAACATAAGGTCTGGCTTGTCACCATAGAACATTAATTTTGGGACTGGGAGGGCTTGGATTTGTTTCTGTTCTGTCACATTCAGAACCTAGATGACTCCGTAGCCCTGGGCCTCATTTTTTTTGTTTTCGTTCTTTTAATTGAGATATAATTGACACATCAGTTTCAGGTGTATAACATAAGTATTTTATACATTCATATATTGCAAAATGATCACCACAGTAAGTGTAGTTTAGTTTACATCTGATTTTTTTTCTGTGATGAGAACTTTTAAGATTTGCACTCTTAGCAGCTTTCAGACTTGTATTATGGACCTCTAGTGCCTTGCCTCTGGGAACCACCTCCAATCTATTCTCTGGACCCATGAAATTCTTTGTTTTTTGTTTTTTAAGATTCCACATATAAGTGCGATCACATGGTATTTGTCTTTGTCCGACTTATCTTATTGAGCACAATGCCCTCTGACATTCAGCCATGCAGCCACGAAGAGCAAGGTTTCATTCTTTGTCATGCCTGGAAAATATATTGTGTATAAGGTGGGGCAAAAGCAGGGTTATAGTTGTTTGTATGAAAAATAATATAAAAATTAATAATAATACAAGAGCAAACTGTGTTTCGCATACACACAGCTCTAACCTACTTTTGTCCCACCCTGTATGTGCCACATCTTCTTTAGCTGTTCACCCACTGGTGGACATTTAGGTTACTTCCATCTCTTAGCTATTGTAAATAATGCTTCATTAAAAGGGGCATGTACATATCTTTTCAGATTAGTGGTCCCCCCCCCCCTTTGGATAAGCCCCCACAGGGAAATTGCTGGATCATGTGGTAGTTCCATTTTTAATTTTTTGAGGAACCCCTCTGTACTCTTTTCCGTTGTGAGTGACCAGTTTACATTCTCGCCAGCAGTGCACGGGTTTTTCTGTCTACGTTCGTGTTAACACGTAGTCGCTTGTCTTTTTGACAGTAGCCATCCGAAAGGTGTGAGGCGACACCTCATTGTGGTTTTGATTTGCATTTCCATGATGATTAGTGATATTGAGCACCTTTCCATATTAACAAGTTAATTCTAACGAAAACTGCGAAATTTTCCTAGAGCAAATTTTTAAAATTAAATTATTTATTCTTGGTACTAATGACAGTGTTAAAGATTAAAAGAACATATTCTGTGAAAGGAAAAGGAGATCCCTTACCTGGGAGCCTCACAAATCTGAACACAACCCCAAACATACATAACTTAACGTGAGAACCTTCACACATCCCGCATGCCGCCTTTGCTCCTGTGTTGAATCCTACTTCTTAAAATCTTGATTATGTATATTTAAAGCACATAATTAGACAGAAGCATCACTATGATATCTGAATTGCAAGTCAGAAAAGGGCAATTTAACCAGATTTATTTGTGATTTATCTAGTCAAAGCTAGAATCACCTAATTTTTAAAAATACTGTGTTTTAGTTCTCAAATGCTTAAGAACTGGGATCAGGCAGTCATTTCTCTAGTTGGTCTCTGCACAGAATTGTAGTTGTTCAGAGACTGAGTATTCCGTTCCGACCTGAACTGGGGGCGATAGGAAGGTAACTGAGAAAATTGGTTGAATTTAAAGGTTAAGTATTAATTCACTCAGTCTTTCATTCTGCTTAGATGAATGAATCTCTGCTATAAGCAAAGTTTTCCCCAAGCCAACATTGCAGCAAGGGTAGGCATCTTGAAGGTGTATTGTGGAGCAAAACATTTTTAAATCTTCCCAGCGCATGGTAGAGGAAGAATGCTATTGAGGGACAAACTTTGCCTGCACCCTGGAAAGTTCTACTTTTTTATTAACCCTATTTGGGATGATCTGTGTAATGCTTTAAAGTTTTGGAGTGGAAAGATGAAACTACGTAAAGAAAACTCAGACACTTAAATTGCAATGCTTAAATGATCACTTCTCATCAAATTCCCTTCTTGGACTATTACAGAAAAAAATATTTTTTAAAAAATGTATTTTTATTGATTTCAGAGAGGAAGGGAGATGAGGGGAGAAATAGAAACATCAGTGATGAGTGAGAATCATTGATGCACTGCTTCCTGCACGCCCCCTATTTTGGATCAAGTCTGCAATGCGGACATGAGCCCTTGACTGGAATTGAGCCTGGGACCCTACAGTCCTCAGGCTGATGCTCTATCCACTGAACAACACTGGCTGTATTCAGAGAAAACATCTTAAATAACTTCTCCTTGGAGTGTCCAGTGCTGTCTTAATTATTTTGAAAGCTCTTAATTGTTTTAAAAAAGGTTCTCTAAAACGTTGACTTCTATTGAGTCTAATTTTTACATGGAGGGGAGAGCTACAATAAGGATTAGCTTATTGCATGTGAGCATATGTATGATTTTAAGCACAACTACAAAACTCTCGCAGTGAAAAAAAATGTTTTAAACCAAGAAAAGGAATCTGGCAAGTCATGGTCCAACAGCAGGACAGGTGTACGGAGAACTTTGTAGCTCTTGGAGTGCTTTACCTCATTTGGTCCTCACAGCCTCCTTCCCTCTTGTTTTCCTCAGAGGGCTAATATTGTGCCAGGGCAGTTTGGTCTTCCGAGGACTCAGTCCAGGACAATTAGTGAGTCAGCTGCAGTCGTCTGTGCATTAGTGTTCCTCGATTCCCACGTTTCCTACCACATCGGCGGCAGTGCAGGCAGTGTAGTGCCGGGAGGCGTTTTCCTTTGTGATGAAGAGGGACCATCTGTGCCCTCGGTGGGTTGGGGTCTAGGCCTCCGTGTGAAATGCCCACCGGTGTCTTCGATTCTTTCCTCTGTAGTACTTCACCCCTCTCCTCCCACCCTCCCCAGAAGCTGTCTGACCCACAAGAAGAGAAAACAAAGGGTTGTTTTTTCTTTGGAAAAATGTATGTCTTTCCATGTTCCTGTTGCATTTCTTCTTGGGGGGGGCGGGGAGGAGGCTGGATTTGGAGAGTGTGTACTTCTGCACACAGCAGTACCATTGGACACATTCATTAGTTAGTGAAAAAGCATATAAATGAATTTTATATACATGCTTTAATAAATAAAATTAGTAACACTTGATTTTTTAAAATCTGTCAACTTTCCTATATACTATTAGAGTATAATTTTTAGACATTTTAAAGTGTGCTGTTACTTAGAAGAGCACAATTTTTTTTGAAAACTTATCATTTTTCTACTTTGCCAAAACACTGAAAACTAAAGTATAACTCATCTCTAGCTAGAAGGAAATTCATTATTTTGTGTAGGTCTGCCCTCTTGTGTCTGTACTAGAAAATCTTGATCATAATGGGGATAGTCAACAACAACAACCCACAAAATCAGAACTGCTTATACTAGATTTTTTATGATAATACATCATATCAGTCTTGACTGAGTTAAAGAAGGTCATTTTAATATAAGTGATTTGCATCAAATAAACATTGTAAACTAAAATATAAGGGCAACATTTTAAAAGTAATTAGTTTTTAGAACTGTGAAGTTTGGAATTTATTCTACAATACAAAGTATTTGAGCATTTGGCATTTACATTTTAAAAAATACATTGCTTTATTATACATTATGCATGATAAACAGAATAAATACTATTCAAAAGATGGGTTTTTGTTCTGCATTATACCTGAGTTACAGTGTTCTGTAATCAAGTATAAGGTTTTAATTTCTGTTAAAGGCAGAATGAAAAACAAAAATCTTTACTTATAATTTATTAAAGAAAGCCTGGTATCTGCACAGTTTACAGTTTGAAGTTGATGTTGTGATGAACAATATATTGAAAGGAACAGAGCTTATTTCAAATTTTCCACTTACTTTTAAGATCATGCAGCTAATTATAGAACTTGGTTACTTTTTGCATGGGGAATTACACCAGTGAGGTGAATGTGTGACTTATTTATAAGCTTTCTAGTTGACACTAGGGATCTCTAACTCAGAAGGCTTTGCTCAAGAAATGCCCTTGTAAATATGAGATCCTTTCCCCCCTCTGGTCCTCAGCTGTCAGCGAACCCTCTCGCATGTCCAGTACTGCTCCAGAATTCAGAAAAGCTTTAAAAACAATGTTTCTGTCACTGTTCTGCTGCCAGTACTGGTGTTACAAATTAAGATCAGTGTTGACTTTTCAAGTACTTTTAGTAACTATATTTTAACAAATCATACAGTAAATTAAATGTCCTCTACTCCTTTAATAATTTCTATATTAGCAATATGTCTTAACTGAACTTAAAATTATTGGATGATATAGTATGTATAAACCATTTTAGACTTCATTTTCAACTGAGTCCACTTAAATTACCAAATTTGATTGAATATATTTTTCATCACTAATTTTTACTTGGAAGTAGTTGGAAGAGGGAAAATAGAAAATTTATTCAGCAAGAAAATAATTATAGATTAGCATTGTGGGACGTATGATTTAGTGTAGAGTGGCCTACCATATAAGTGTTTACCATCTGGTTGGTAGATTAAGGAAAGTAGCTATATTCTGTTATAAACAATAAGAAAAAGTTCATTTCAAAATGTAATCAAAGAATTAGTTTTATTTTTCAATACTTGAAATGTTATATTTTTCTTTTCTTTTGTTTGCCTACATTGAATATGAGGATAGAAGACAACCTATAAAATATGAAGTCTTAAGATTTCATGATTCCATAGATAGAATATGGCAAGTTATATATTGTAACGCAGATACTCAACTATAGTGCCATAAATTACGGCTAGAGTTTATTCTATTAGTGTAGTAAATATGGCTAATCACACTGTCAGCAGTTAAATTAACCAGCACTTCTCCTTTATCCTATATAATAAAAGGTTAATATGCAAATTGAACAGTGGAACGACTGGTCGCTATGACAGGCACTAACCACCAGGGGCAGATGCTCAACACAGGAGCTCCCACAGGGGCAGCACCTCTCAGCCAGAAGCCAGGCTCAGGGCTGGCAAGTGCAGCGGCAGTGGTGGGAGCCTCTCTCGCCTCCACGCAGTGATATGGATGGCTGCCTGCCTGCTGAGGTCTGTTTCCCAGGCCTAGGCCATCAGTTAGACATCTGAGGGCTTCCAGACTGGGAGAGGGTGCAGGCCTGGCTGAGAGAGCCCCCCCACCCGAGTGCACAAATTTTGTGCACTGGGCCTCTAGTTTATTATAATGTCCTAGAGAAAATAGATTTATGGTTATCTACATGTACTCACATTCTATAATTCTTTAAAAAATAGTGAAGAGAAATTTTATTTATGTAATAGTATGATCTTTTTCCCTACTTGATTCTCATGAACTTCAAACAATGTTAAGGTAGGTATAGGAAAAGAATGCAATTTCTATTTTAGAATGGAGGTTATGATAGTTACTAAAGAGACGTCTGTGTATAATAATAAAGAAAAAATAAGGAATCAGTGGGCTATTTCAAATATGACATGTCATTTGAGTGATTATTTTGGTACTTGGTGAAGACCTGAAAAATACTTAATAAACATAAAAGAGGCTTTTACAGTACAATATAAATTATATTTACCCCAAACAGTGAAACTTATGCTTTATATATGAAGTGACTTGTTAGCAGTACAGTTTCAAAACTAAACTCCTAGTTTATCCTCAGAAAAGATTTGGGATTGAAACTTACAAGCTCTGTTGCAGAAATCAGCAGTTACATTATGCACACTTATAGTCATTTTAAAGTTAATTTTGAAAATAGAGGCTTTTTCATGTTTACAAGATCCAGCAGATGAATACATTTGCTAATCATTTCCTCTGAACCTTGATCCTTTCATGAAGAATTTCCTCTTCCTGGGACGCGGTCTCTTTCCCCCGCTCCGTGGGTGACAGACTGGAGCTGACGGTGACGGGCTGCAGCACTGGGCATGGCCGCAGCCCTTCAGAGGAGCATCACGATGATGCAGATCAGCAAGAGGCATATTAGGATGAGACAGAAGTTGATGAATAGGTTCTGGAGGTTTTGACGTGCTTGTTGCGGCATTTCAATGGTTGACGCTCTTCTTATAGCAGAGCGAGTGAGGTATTGGACTTTCTCCATGACTCGGAAGGCAAGGCAGTCTGAGGTTGTGAAGGATCAAGAGGAAGGAAAACAGTGGGCAGCCAAATGTGAGATCACTGTGCGGTAGCCTGGAACGTAGAGAGAGTAAGTGGATTAGGATCATATGTGCAACCTGGTTTCTGAACAGGTAAAACACAATTTTCTGTTAGTTAATCTTCCTCAACGTTATTTGTATTTATCACACCTTTATCTCTGTAGTCTGTACATGTGTGCGCGCACACACAGGTGTTTCCTTGTCTGTCCTGTCTCTGGGTTTTTTGGTGAAGGTCACCATGATGTCATATTTGTCTTGTGTTTGGAATGTAATGACTTTAGTCCTTGCCTCCTCTCAAATGACTAGAAATATAGTTGTTTTAGGGTGCACCTTGTTTTGGGCTATTGTCTTGGGCAAAAAGTTCTTACATATAGTTTCATTAATACTCTATTTCTCTATGAGCGTAATTGTTATAAGCATTAGTGTCTTAACTGCTCTAGGGCAAATCTCATAAGAAATGCATACAATAAATTATTCTTCGATGTTAATCTAGTCCAAAATAAAATAGTTAAATGAGAATTGTTTGACCAGTACTACAGATTCAAATATTTGTCATTCCTTTTTATGCTTTCACTAGAGGCCTGATGCACGAAATTTGTGCAAGGGGCTTGACTCCCACTGCCACAGCGGCTTCAGGCCTCTGCTTTGATCCCAGCCCACCATGAAGGATGTCCAATCTAATTAGCATATTATTTTATTATTATAGACTAGAGGTCTGGTGCATGAAATTCATGCGGGGGTGTGGGGTCTCCTCAGCTGGCCTGCACCCTCTCCAATCTGGGACCCTTTGGACATCCCTATCCAAATCCTGGACCACTGGCTCCTAACCGCTTGCCTGCCTGCCTGCATGCCTGATTGCCCCTAACCCCTCTGCCTGCCTGCCTGATTGCCCCTACCTTGCCCCCCTGCAGGCCTGATCGCCCGTAACTGCCTCTGCCTTGGCTCCCAGCCTAAGTTGCAGTCTGGCCTCCCTCTGATGGAGGCGACCTGGCAGATCAGGGGAAGATGCTGCCCCCATCACACCCCTGCTGCTGCTGCTGCCACTGGTGGCCACTATGGCTGCCTGAGCCTGGGGCTGGCCCTGCGCAGTGGCAGCCACCATCAGCCACCATCAGCGGCTTGCCTGAGCCTCAGGCAGTCGCTGTGGCTTTGTCCGGATGGACAAAGCATATTACCCTTTTATTAGTATAGATAGCTTTGTAGAATATGCTACTTTAAGTAACATTTTAACAAGTTTTAATACTAAGTACTGAAGATTATCAGGTTCAAAAGTCTTCCTATATAATGAAGAGCTAATATGTTAATTAGACCCAACAGCCGAACAACCTTCCAGGATGACCTTCTAGACGAAGCTGGGGCTGCCAGAGCCAGCCGGGGCTGTGAGGGCCAAGCCCCTTGCATGAATTTTGTGCTTTGGGCCTCTAGCAGCAATAAAATCATCATCATCTCACTATCTACCACAGATGGTAACTATTTATGAATGACCTGTACTTATAGGCAGTGTGTGCCATTTGCTTTTCTTTCAGAGCTCCCACAAGCTGTTCTGCATGATTAATTTATTAGTTGCTGCCTTATTATTTGTGATAAATAATAAAACAAAATAAAACCTAAAGTAACACATCACTGTAGAAAGATAATAGCTACTAAGATTTGAGACTATCTTGTTGTCAGTCAGGATAGTTCTATATAAATTTTGAAATAAGAAAAATTATGGAATAAGAAATCATCATTAACTGCTTAGAGATTATATCTGTTGACATTTGTTGAAATAACGTTAAGAGTCAAGATGTTACTGCTTTACTCCAGCTACCAGATTTAATTTTCTCCCATCTTTGTCTATCCGATGAAAACCCAGCTTAACCTGTTAGCTCCTTTTTTGTAGAGACTAGTGATGAAAAGAGCAAGAAAGGAGAATGAGAGAGTGGGAAAGAGGAAGAGATGGACCAGTGAGACCTTAACATTCATTTTTACAAGGAAACCCTGTGGTAAACCGTAGTTGGATTCTGTAGTTTCAGTTCTTCAACTTGGCTGTATTATGTATGATTGGAACTACATACTAGACCCACTTTCATTGCTGGACACTCTGGCCTCCTTCATAGTTTTGTTCTGTAGTGAGAGGATCCCATTAGCCAATATATCGCAAATTTCATTTTCTTAAAGAGTTGGTAACAACCTGTGTTAATCTAGTATACAGTCTCTAACAATTCTGAATTGTCCAATACCAGTGGCTGTTACTTAATTTATCTATAACACTCTGTACTTAGAAAGTGGCAGCTTAAACTTGTTATATATTTAATTATTTTTGTTTCAGTTCCTTAGATAAAATACTATAGAAATAAAGGGGTTTTCTCTTATTCTTTAAGAAAATTCATTTTTAAGTTGTTTCTGCTTATATTTGCTTATAGTAGATATAATGATTTTATACTATTGGGTAGTGGAGGATTTTTTTTATTGCTTTTTATAGTTGGATGTATAAGGATATATTAATAGTACAGTTAAAGGAGTAAGAATTAGATTGGCAATTTCTATTTGAGCTTGTATTTTTGTGCAGTTTTCGGACTTAAATTGCTTAAAAGATCTGAATTTAAAAATTGTTTTGAGAGAAAGCATGGAAAAGGAGGAAGCTAGCCAGTTGTTCATCATGAAGCATTGTGCATACAGGAGTCATTCCCTATTATGACACTGGTGAGTGGTGTGTCAGTCACATGAAACATGTCACCTTTCCATAAATACTTCATTCCCTTTTATGATTCTGTCGTTTGCACATGTTGTTCTGGCTCTTCCTGGAATGTTCCCCCCACTCCCCCACCTTGGATTCTTTGCCAGGCACATTTCAGTTGATACTTAAGGCCCAGTTTAAATATCACTTCCTAATAAAACCTTCCATTAAGTTAGAATGATTACCAGCTCTACTAGTTTTCAGGAGGGCATTAGTGTTCCCAATATTAGGATAGCTGTCAGGCTGTGTTTCAGTTTTGATCTACATGTTTGTTTCCTCAACTAGATTTCTAGTTCATGAATAAAAGGAGCCAAGTGTTTATTTTGTATTCTGTCACTTGGTGCATAATCGGTACTATTTGAATAACTCAGTGAAGTTGAATAAGGTGTTTTTATGTTTTCCTTTAGTATTTTTGGAAAGTTGATAATGATCAAAGATAGTGCTGTGATTAACAGATTAAGCAGTTAGAGTAACAGAGTTCCATAGTGAACATCTGATCCCCAAACACTTCTCAAGTCTCTTCCTATCGCAGATGAGGAAAGTGAGGCGTAGAGCATCTACATCAGATGATTACAATTTGGAAAAGGTGTTGTCAGTGATTAGCATTAACCTGAACTGGGCTTTGTACACATGGGCGTGTGGTGTTTGTGGAATACTACGCGGTGTGCCCTAAAGAGGAGCTCTCTGCTGACAAGAGTGTAAGGAATATACTTTAAAGACGGCCTCATCTTTCAGCAGCAGCTGCTACTGAAAAAGGATAGTTTGTTCTTGGGAGCAAATCGAGTATAAAGAGAGTGGTTTGTTTCTTGTCAAACTTAGAAATGTTGTAATTCTGGAGTGATGTGTAGTCACTTTATAGTCGCATGCTAAAACTGGAAAACAACTCTGCTTCACATGCTGAAGTGTTTGTGTTATGCCTTCAATTTATTGGACCCAGTTCATTTTACAGTGACACAGTCTGAAATGTGCCGAGTCCCAATCTGCTGAACCTCCAAAATTTGTGTGATGGTAACTAGCCAAAGTTCATTCTTACCAGAGGAGGCTTCCTATTTCGTGTTGAGAATTGAAAAGCTGTGTGTGGGAACAGTCGTCCTGTTTTTGTAGGTATCGGTGACCTTCATTTACTACATCATAACAAGATGATAGTCAGGGGGTTAGCTTTCTTTCTCTGCAGCCATAACCATTCTGAGTTTAGAACTCCCCCTTCTTAGAGCCAAGCTCTACCAGTAATATTTGGTGGAGAACCTAGAAAAATAGTTTCACTTTATTTTCATTTTATCTGAATTTTTTTGAGCATTCTTTTAGGATAGCCAGAAATAGATTGTATTGGGATGTTCTGAAATTGCTTCTGGCTTAAACAGCCACGAAGACAGAAATTAGCCCTTACTCTCTCCCCCATTTACAGGACGAAGTTATGAGTAAGTTAGGTATTTGGAACAAAAGGAGTGAGGACATTTTAAAAATTACTGAAGCCCTAGAATTAGAATATTGAAAATATGAAAGATGCTTTGATAGGAGTCCAGTTGTGGAAATGCCAGATCCCTGTGTCTCTTGAGTAACATGTAAGAGGCAGAAAGTGCCCACAGAGTTACCTGTTAGCAACCCAAAGTTATTTTGATAGAATTATTTTCCTTTTGAGGTTGCCTAATGCTAAACTTGGAAGCTCTTACTGAAGTTAAATGTGACAGCAACGTTTCAGAGCTCTGTTAGTTCACACTGGCTATCTGAAAGGATCTGCAAGCTGCTTCTGCCTGGTTATGAAAATAACTGTATAAGCATAAAAATCAGTTTCTTCTCAAACCTTAAAATAACTCCATAGCCCTCGCTGATTTGGCTCAGTGGAGAGAGCCTACGGACTGAAGGGTCCCAAGTTCAATTCCAGTCAAGGGCACGTACCTCGGTTGCAGGCTCCGGCGGGCCGGGGGCGCGCAGTCTCTCCCTCGCCCGTCACGCTGGAGAATCAGTGGGGAAAATGTCCTTGGGTAAGGATTAAACAAGAGAGAGACCCCGTAAGGAAATGTTTCCATTGCTGTAAAGCTGTGTCTTGAGGCAACTTGATTGGACAACAGTGCAGATTTTCTCTCTGAAATTGGCACATTGCTCTTGCTGTTTTGTCTGGAGGCTTGTCTTCATTATGTTTATTTTGTTCATTAATTTATTTGCAATTAACATATATTATTTTTAACCCTGCAGTAGTTGAGACTTTAGATTCTTCTTTTAAGAAAGAAGGTAGTGCAGGTGAACTTTTAAGGAGAAATGAATGCCAAGTTAAATACATGCCCACGAATGTGAGGGGATTTTTTCAAGGCCTGAAGGTGGAGTACAGCAGAGACAGCACTAGAGGGCCTCGGCTGACCACAGTGTGCTGGCGTGGGGCTGTACACTCGGGTCTCATTTTCATGTGTATTTGGTAATAAATGCATCAGAATTATTTAGGGTAAGATCACTGAGCACTATTTCTAGAACGTTCAGGAGACTGCATATTATCTGGCTCAGGTCACTGTGGTTTAGAAGGATTATTTCCTGGATTTCTAACCTCCCAGGTTTACTCCTTTGCTGGTATGGTCAGCCCTGTGTTCATTCACAGCATTGATGAAGGCTAGTGATTTCCGTAGCACAAATGACAAAATTCCTGTATTCAAGCACCCCAAAATATATGGGGTTGAACATTTTAAATGGTAGGATGTGAGGAGGTCGGAAATGAAATTAAGAAAAATTAAAGATTTAATATATAACTGGGACAAAGTATGAAAAGTTTTGAAAAGTTAACTTGGATTTTAAGTTATTAAAACTAATAGATTAAAGGCATGAGTATTTCAGCAATGAAACAAGTTAAAGGAAACTGAAGTTTATGTTACTGTTTTTGAGTTTTGCCTTCCAGGGTGTATTACTTAAGGTCATCTATAGTTTTCTTATATCCCTGGCTTTGAAAATGATCAGAATATTATTATTATATAGGCTATTAAGGATATAATGCCTTATGCACAAATAAACTTTAACTGAAATGGAGTGATTTAAATTACAAGTTTGTATCCTCTAACTTTGTTTGTACCATTGGTAGTATTTGAGGACTTTTATTTTGTTTTTCCAATGTCATGATTTATTTTTAAGCCACATTAATTTGTGGATAGGATGTGCATGTGGTTTAGAGTTAGAAAATCTTGGTTCTTGGCCAAGGCTCCACCATTTTCTAGCTCTGTGACCTTGAGAATTCACCTTTTCACATCTGTTTCCTAAATTGTAAACTAGAGATGCAGTGTGAAACATATAGGGCACTAAGAGGATCAAATGAAATGTTTGTATACACCAGTGCATTTAGAAAATTGTTCAAGAATAAAGAAGGAGGTTTTAATTGAGTTTTATACTAAATATACAGTCTTGGAAAGGTAATCTAATCTTTACACTTAATGTTTACTTAAAATTTTAATATATCTTATTATATAATTTAAATATTACTTAATACATTTAATAAGTTAAAATCTTTTATTCTTAACTACTTTACATAAATATTCTATCTCTAATTAGTGAGATTAAGAAACAATATGTACAAATATGAACCAAATGCATTTTTTTTCTGGAATATATTTTTACTTAATGTTCACTGAAATACTATTGAAATAATTTTTGAAAGTTGAGTTTTAGGAAATGACAGTGATGTGACTGATGTCTCTTAATAAAGCAAAGTACTCTAGCTCTTTCAAGTGTTTTTTGTAATTTAAACAACTTTCATATTTCTTCCATTTTATTCCATCTGACATTTTTTTAGCACTTAATTTTAAACCATATAGCTTTATAAACACAGACCATACTTCAATTTTACCTTATGATAGAGATGAACTAGTTGGGATAAATGTCTGGCACTGATGCATAATATTTGAAATTTGAACAATAGTCACTGTTAATCTAGATACACTGACTGTGGAAAACTTTCATAGCAGAATTTATGCTCTTTCTGGAAATTGTCAGTTTTTTGGAACAATATGTGATCTGGTGACATTCTGATACTATAAAGACTCACAAACATCTCATTTGAAATGTGAGGATGCAATTTGGTATTTGAGGGAAAATGAATAAATATGCATATAAAACTGCACTGAGTGACTTCTGTGTAATATCAAAGGAAAAACATGCTGTGGATAAAGTGATATGCAGAGGCAGGTGGGGTGCCTCAGTAGACAAAAATTAAAAATGATTTTGCATGCTTTAGGGAAAGTTGCTTATGGATATACAGTGTTCTTGTCTGTATAAAGCGGTAGAGTTAACATTTGTCATAGGAACTTAGAACTCTAGAGGTAAATTTTGACATACATAAAAAATAATGAAATAAAGTTGATTATTCTTTATGCCATAACTGAGATTTAAGAATGAAGACACATTTTATATTGAGGATTATAACATCTTGGGTAGAGTAGAATTTAAACAGAAGTTATACAGTTTATTGTGGCATCTTTATTCCTGAGCATTTTTTCACTTTTTTCCATTTTCCTTTGCACCCCCCACCCAAGTGCAGGAGGGGAAACTGAGGAACACTCGGAAATAGTAACTGGATAAAGGCATATTCATTAAGAGGCAGAATAAACACTCATTTTATCACATTCACTCAAATGAGATATTTAGGAATGTTTTGCTTCCAAAATAATGTCTGTTTTTAAAGTGCTGCATTACTATTCTGTAATTTTAGAAAGAACTTTGCATTTGTTTTTGACAAGTGTTTTAAAATTCCCCATCTCATTATTGATGCTGTAATACTGAATTTAATATAAGTAACTCAATTTATTAAAAGCTTGGATTTTTTTTTTTAGCAGTGTTTGTTAAAGTTGACTGGAGTACTAGCAAAGAAAATAGTCTTCAAAAGCATTTTAAAATAGTTTATATTATGTATTTTAACGGCAGTTTATTACTATTCTCTGTAGGGAATCATAACGATAATATTGGAATAGTTACGCCAATAATGTGCATGTTGTACAACCACACAGCTGCTCATAGTACCCCAGATGTAAATAGCCCGCTCCCACCCTGTTTCTTATCAGTGACAAACAACAAAGTGTTTGTCTTTGCATGGAGAAATCAGCTCATCACTACCACCTAATAGAGAAACATCACTGAAAGAGTTTTTAATGGGCAGAAAAGCACTTTTAAAAAGCAAAATTAAAGTGAAAGTTAAAGCAAAATGACAAACCAATGATCAGGATCAAAGATGAATAACTCTTATTTCAAAGTTGTCTTATTCTTTCTGTCGCTGAATGGATAAGCATTTATTTAGAAATTAAGCTTTCTTGTCATAGCAGACATTTTATTGTCTAACTTTGAACTAAAATTTACACTATGCCATTCTTTTTTTAAAATTTCAGTAAGTTTGAATTACAGAAAGTATTACCAAAATCAATGGAATCTATTTCTTACCTTGACTGTTGAGATGATCCAATATATAGAGTATTGTGAGTAGTATGAAGTCTTATCGCGTTTAGCTGGAAAGTTTTCTCTGTTACCAGATTTATGGGAACAGTTGAAGTAGGTGGAGGAGAAAAAGTGTTTTAGGGAGGTCTCATGATGTCACACAGGAATTAATTCTGAAGTTGTGATTGGTTAGCCATAGTCTTAATCACAGCCAAACTTTCTAGAATGCCAATTGTCTTACTTTAGGTGTGGGAAGGTCATTAACATTTTGTGCCTCATTTTCTTATTTTTGATTTTAAAAAGTATAAGATAGATGAATGAAATAAGTTTGGGGTGTAGAAAGCTCTTTTTAAAGACTCATGCAGCTTCGGGCTTAGAAATAGATTGCATACTGAGAGTGATAATGTTGAAGAACGAAAATAGTTACATTAATAAGAATTTTAATAGAGTGAAAATAACAATACTGACTTAAGCCAAACAACTTTGGTTGAATTGCTATTGTTTTAATTCTGCAGCTCCATAATGTTAATTTCTAACAGGACAATAATTAAACATTTTCACAGAAAACAAATTTTCTGCCTTTTCCTGTTTTATTTTTATATTGTTTCCCCATACTTACCTGGTATGTATGTCAGAAAGCCAGGCTAACAACTAATTTTAGGTTTTAAAAAATAAGCCTTTTCTGATGCCTAAAGTAAGAAGTAATGAATGTACTTAATACATTTGTGTTTCCTTCAATTACGATTTTAACAATATATAAACAGTGATTCTCATATTTAACTGATGCATATCACCATAAGAAAAGTTGTACTTTAAAATGGAAGTATTTAGGATTTTATAATAGTTGCATTAAATTACCATAAAATATTACTAAAATTTTAAAAAGTTGACACAGAATCAAGCGTAACATTCTAGCAAAAGAGAAATAATCACAAATTCCTAGTCGCTGCCATCCTAGTTAATGAAACTTTGTTGACAGTAGGTGTGCATGTGTTGGAAATGTTTGTGTAGTATTTCTAAAAGAAAGTGCCTCATTTAATGCAGCAGTTTTCCTGAAAATTGCTGTATAAATGAAATTTTAGTAAATGGGATGACATTTTGAACTTCTGTGATGGTTTATCTTAAGGTAGAAGTAGGAAAAGAATTCTTTTAAAAAGCCAGGCATTGATCCATTCCTGTTTTATTCTGACTTTTGTTTATATATTAGATTTACTTAAATCACCAGACCTGCAGAGTCTGATTTTTAAGTCTCTTCTGTAAATTTGGGACAACTATTTGTTAATATTTAATTTTTAATACTTAAGCAGAGTGAGCTCAGCCTGCTTTCTCATGGGTAACTAAAATGTGTTGCAGCGGCTGCTATGTGTCCTTAAATGGAGATGATTTTGGCTTCCTCCAAAGAAAGATAAAATCATTCTCTAGAGCAAGATCTTTCATTATTTAAAGAATCAACTAAAACTAATAGAAAAATAACATTTCTGCAAATATCTCCTGTGAACATTGCTAAGGGAAAATTTACAACTAAAAAGTAAAACCCAATATTAAAAATATTGGGTGGATAATGTTTGACATTTGCTCAGTGCTCTATAAGCATTTTTTTCTTTCAACCTTTTCATAAGAATCTCTTATTATCAATTGCCAGTGATGACTGAAATACAAAATCTAGGCTCAAAATACAAGCATGAAGTGGTTTGCAGTTATTTGTCAAATATGACATATCTTCCGAGAAACTGAGGATTCCAGTCCATATGTTGAGTTCTAATTCACTGACAGATTGGCATGTTTGAGTCTGCTTAAGCTTGCCTGCCAGATATACAGTCATTTGAAAGTGACGCTTAGGGGATAGCTTACTGTAGTATAAGCGCCTTTAGTTCTGAGAAAGAGAATTAGTAATACTGGTAATACCTACTTGGATAAACGAAAGAACTGCTGCCATGGACTGAATAAAATATGCCATGAACATCTCACATGTTGCTGTATTTGCTTTAGAACCATACATAGGTGTGACTCACATGCACACACACCCACCTTAGAAGGATATTAACTGTGTGTGTCAGTGTCAGCAGCAATTTGCTTTTCAGATTTGTACAAAAGTGGGAGGTTTCTGTTCACCCATTTTCTTTTGGTTAGCTGCTGCTCCTGGTTATTAGTCCAAAGGGGGCTCTAGAAAGGGTTACATTTTAGTTTTAGCCTGATGCAGCCTAAACAGAACCTTGTTTAGTCAATAGGAGCATTGGTGAGCTACTGTATAATCAGTAGAGTATTCTTCAAAAATTCCACAACCTAGGGGCTGGAAACTGTTTTTGGGGGTGCTCTGTCAGAGTATTAATTTGGAGTCACACTCTAATTCAAATCCACCAGTGGTCACATGACCCTATGCAGCTTCCCTAGCTGCCTTGTCTGTGGAATGGGTTTGCTGTAAGGGTTTAACTGAGATGATGTGTAGTGACTATTAGAGATTCTGCAACACGGCGTCCATTTAGTGTTAGTACTTTCTCTTTTTCTTTAGAAGATGATCCTTAACCTGCAGTCCATGGATAGAGTCCAATGGTCTTGAACTTGGATAGGAAAAATTACATCTCTGTTTTTACTAAACTCTCCAGGAGATGTTGCACTTCTTAAGTTTTGACTATAGACCACAAACTGCAGAAATGTTAATACACTTGATGTCACTATAGCAATCTCAGAAAATTTCAGAGCTTGAAATGCTGTTTATTCCTCACTACTTTGAAATGACCAAAATTAGACCTGCCTGTAAATACTGTACTTTAAAGTATTAAAGAAGCACAGATTTGTTTTTGAAAATAATTATTTTAGGATAATTCATTTTCTTTCTAGTGCTATGATTTTTTTTAAGCTGGTACATAAACTGCATTGATGGTGCATGACAAGATAGGGCTCCCTAACCTCCACCCCTTCTTCGGGGGGCATTTAATTTTTTAGGACAATTCTAAATTTACAAAATTAACACAAATATAGTACAGGAGGTTTCTGTATACCCCACTCACCATTTCCCCTATTGTTAACATTCTATGTTAGGATGGTACCTTTGTCAGAGGAGTTGCTCCAAGACAGGTTGTCTTAGCGAATGCCCATACTTTATTCAGATTCCCTCAGTTTTCTTTTCCAGCATCCTCTCCAGGATGCCAGGTTACATGTAGTGGTCATGTCTCCTCTGGCCCCTGTGTGTTGGGACAGTTTCTCAGGCTTTCCTTTTTGGATGACCCCATCATTTTGAAGAGTGCTGGTCAGATATTTTGTAGAAAGTTCCCTAGTTGGAATTTGGTATTTTTCTCATAGTTAGACTGGTTAATGTGTTTTTGAGAGGAAGCCCATAGAGGTAACATGCCATTTTCATCACATATCCAGTGTACATGCTATTGACATGACTTACCACTGGCTGATTAAACCTGATCACCTGGCTGAGCTGTAATGTCCATCACAGAAGAAAGCCATATGCATAGCCCACACTTATGCTTCCCTGCCTTTACAGTGGCATGCCTATAAGCATTATTTGCAATCCTACGTATTTTATGTATATAAAACATCTTAAGAACAAATCAGTAGGCTTTAGCAGTCTTCTAGAAAAGTCCATGACATGAAAAACTGCAAATTCCTGAGTGAGAGGATATTTCTGTAGCTGTATGGGGTAGCCCTTATTTGAAAGAGGAGGACTGAGTTCTCACGCAGGCTCAAATCCAGACCTCTTAGTTTGCTTTTTTAGGCCCTGTCTTTCTAGCTTCTTCCCTTATCACATTCCTTTGTATTGTGTGCTCTGGCCTGTGCAGCTGCCAGCGCTCTCAGAACAGGCTATTGTTCTATTTTAAGCCTCCCTACTTTTTTTTGTAGGAATGTCCTTCTTACTAACCTTTCTGCCCATCAAGTGCTGTTTCAGTTTATATCTGCTGTGCAGCCCTCCCTGCCTTCTGTCAAACAGTGTTGCATATCCCTCTGTTACCATGTCTCTCTTTATTGCACTTGTAAGTATATGTGCCTAGGCTGCAGGCTCCTGGAGAGCTGACCCAGTAACTCATATTTTTATACTGCTATTTATTCTGTATGGTACTATTCCCTAGTACAGAACCTGCTCATAGTAAATCTCAAATCCTGATTAAGTGGATGATTGGGTGAGTGAATAAAGGAAGAATCAGGAAAGATTGCAAGGTTGGTAGTGAATGAGTGGTTCTGCAGAAGTCAGTGTTAGGGTCAATTATAAAATTCTTCTCCATTTTAAGCTTATTGTAGTGGAGGAGGAGGATGGGAGATTAGGGATTAGAGTGGAATAACTGGAAAGTAACTTTTTTTCTTGTCATTTAAAAGGGTTTAAATATATTTGGAGGGTAAGACTCAAGAAAGGCAGGAAAAAAAAAAAAGGAGTGAAGAGCAAAGGAAGACCAAACCCATAAGCACACATTCTCTAAACATATTTATATTTGGGGCATTTCTATGTGATTCTATGTTAAATGAGTGTTGTTTTACAGCATATAAATGTGCCATAATATATTGAGTTTATCTCTTCTTGGATATTTGGTGACATAACTTTTGCCATTGTAAACCATCCTATCTAATAAAAGTAATATGCAGATTGACCATCACTCCAACACACAAGATGGCTGCCCCCATGTGGTCAAAGATTCTGCCTCCATGTAGACACAAAGATGGCCACTACAAGATGGCCAGCAGAGAGGGCAGTTAGGGGCAAACAGGCTGGCAGGAGAGCAGTTAGGCATCGATCAGGCTGGCAGGGGAGTGGTTAGGGGGTGATCAGGCTGGCACGGGAGTGGTTAGGGGAAATCAGGAAGGCAGGCAGGCAAGCAAGCAATTGGGAACTAGCAGTCCTGGATTGTGAGAGGGATGTCCGACTGCCTGTTTAGGCCCGATCCCACCAGACGGTTGGACATCCCGGGGTTCCAGATTGGAGAGGGTGCAGTCTGGACTGTGGAACACCACCCCCTGTGCATGAATTTTGTGCACAGGGCCTCTAATATATAAACAACCCTTAATGAACATCTGTGTAAATAAATTTGACCTCCCTTTGTCTTTTTTAGTCTTGGCTCTGTAAGCTTGTTATATATAACTAACTGCAATTTACTCAAGGATAATCAAGCTCTTAAATGAATTTGTTTTGTATTTGAATTCTAACTTAGTAATTTTTGAAAGTTTTGGTAGTTAGGTGACAGCATTTCCTTTTATATCAATAAACTCCTTGGATAAAATTACCTATGAATAGAATTTATTTTGGTGAGGATTAGATTGAAAGCAGTCAACATGCAGAGTACTGTGACTGAATCACCTTACCAACTAGAGCCACACTCTGGCTATAGGTCCGGTGGCCTTTTCACCTGTGCTCCTGCGCTGAGGATGGGGGAGATACCCTTACCTTAATTTAGGTCTGAGCTTTTATATAAGGACTTTGATTTTAACATGTAAGTCCTTGATTGCCTCAGGTGGGACCCACTAAAACATAATAGCCTTTGTCCTTCAGTTACACACTCCACTTTAGGTTTCTAAGACACAAATGCAACTGAACCTTGGTTTTCAGTAGAGATGCACTGTTTAGAAGGTTATGTAAAATGGATTTTGATATGTGGAACTCATGTTTACCTTATCAAGCAAGAGATGCAAAGTGTCTTAGTGAAAGAGATTAATAAGTTTAGTTTCTTGATGTGGAGACATTGTAATTTTCTTATTAGAACTTTAATATACTGAGAGTTGTACATTGTTTGAATATATCTCAGGACATTTGTGCTTCATCTTTAACCATCTCCGAATTAAAAGTTTATAAACACAGCAAAAGGATCTGAGCATATCATCTGCTGTTTTCATTTGCCCTTGAGTCGGTCAAAGGTGGGTGGTAAGTGGGTTCCAGGACCAGCCCTGCGTCAGTTTCCAGAGACGCTTTTGGCTGGGTTGTTTATTAGGCTTCTCTGTTAATGTAATCAATTTTATAGCTTTATTGTTTAGGCAGGGCCATGATATCTGAAGAGTTTATTTTTGATTCCAGCACTAATACATTGACATTTAAAAATCTAGAGAAAATAAAATATCTAAAAATTCAAAATTTGGAAAATTAAAAATCTGTGTAATGTATGTGAGAGAATCAGAAAGTGCTGGAGACTTCACACCTCCAAAATAGAACCCACTGTGGCCACCAATGACTATATTTCACATTTATCTCTAAAATGCAAGCTGAAATTAAATTAGTTATGTAGATTACTCAGAGAGTTGCTAGGTCTGAGCGAAATGAAGCTAAATCAAGGCTGGGAAACATGATTTTTATTCAGAAGTTAAGTTTGTGGACTGTTCTTTAAACTGTATCTTTAAAGCGTATATATTTATGTTATATGCTTCATTGCTCTGAAAATGATAATAGAGATTTTAATTAATGATAATTTGGAAGATGGCAGCCTTTTGCAGATAATTTTTAGATTGCTCAATGTTTAGCAAAGATTGTCAGGTTTGTGCTGAGTCCCAGGGGCTCTAAAAGATTACGGCCTGGCTTACCATGATGTAGACTAAACTGGGAAAGGAAACACTGTCCTGATTACTATCATAATACTCTAATTACAGTACCTTCCTGTGCTGTTGGAAATATTTTTAGATTTTTTTTTGAAGGCTGAGAAGTATACTTGAGGGATTATAGTTAATCGTCTTGTTTTTGTTGTGTGCTGTGGGCCAAGTAATAAACTAGGCTCTGAGGAAGCCCATCGAGGTAAAATCACTGGCATCTCTGGTTCCTAAACATTTCAGAAAAATATATGAAGGGATGTTAAATTGAACAGCAATCACCTTGTTCTGATTTTATAATCCTGTATTTGCCTTGCTCCTCCGTCTTAGATATACCATTTCCCCCCTTCGGTTTTGCATTGAGACTGTAATGAGATTGTGTCTGGGGCATGGATCTTTCCTGTGTCGGCATTAAAAAACACATCATGGTGATACAAACACATATTGGACATAAAACAAATTGATTTTTGAGAGGGCACATGTTCCTTCCTGGAAATAAAGGGTTTAATAGTAATTAGTTGTTCAGCACAGTGGAAATCAGGTTCTCTATTTTTATGCACATGTATTTTTATGCACATGTATTTTTATGACATAGAAAAAGAGATATATGCTCCTCTCATTATTTTTTTTAAGCATTTGTTTCTAGGGTCTTTTACCATTGAAGATAGTATAGAGTTAGTAAGAAAGACAAAACAAAGAAATAATATCATTAGCAGCTCCATTCCTTCTATAATTTAAATTTCAAGTGTCAAGATGTAGACTTGGGTTTTAATAGGTCAGTCTAAGGAAGAAGTTATAGATTGAATATTTTTTGATATGTTTGTATTTTATTTTGTGAAAGTGTGTAGTAATATACTTCATCAATAATTAATTACATGGCCTTAGTTAATATATAGATTTTTATTGAATGTACCACTCTTAGTAATATAGTAAGATGCAGATTTTATTTTAATGCACAGTTGTTTTAGTAATCATATAATCCATGTTTTCCCTTCTCTTGCTGAGTCAAAGTTCTTTAAATTCTATGTAATTTGTAGTTCATTTTTATTTTTGAGCCTTATGAATTTATTTTGGGGGTGAAGCATTATGATTATTTTACCAAAAAGCTCTGATAGGGTATCTCTCCAGATAGACTGTTCCAGGAAACAGGGAGATTTGCTGTGCTGTTTGACATGGTGTGAGTGGTGAACGAGCTGAGGAACAAAAGCAAGTGCAGGTGAGATAACAAACTTGAAGAATCGCAGAGGCTGTGTTCCAGTTAAGTGTGGCAGCGCTAGATTATCTAAATTTAGCAGTATGTCCAGGACGAGGCCAAGGAATTTGTAGCTATTTTCAGCTGTAAATAATAAGCTTATTTTAGAAGCATGTTCGACCATTAAGTGACATATTTTGGCAACTTTTCACATCATTAGGTCTCATCTGAGTAGCATGTATTTGGGTTGTTGTAGATGCCCGCTTTTCCCTATTCAGGTAGGAGCGTGGAAATTGCTATTTACAAGAACAGGTGGGTTGTATATTATTATAGGCCTATGGATCTGGATGACTGGGTCTAGATGCAGAGAGTTAGGATTCTTCCTTGGCTGATAAACTACTGTTTTCTTCTCTAAATCATCATTGCAACACTGTATCTTATGCATTTTTAGGCAAAACATGTAAATGAGGACTTTTCTTCTGACCTGAGTTTGGTAGCTACCAAATATGTATGAAAAATGTTTCCTTGTAAAAAGTGCCATAGTTCCACCTGTACAGCTTTTGATATGTTTATTACTTTGATGACATCCTTTCCATTTCAGACTTTAAATTAGCTCAATTTTCATATTATGAAGAAGGATTGTCCTCTGTCTTTTAAAAAATATATTTTTTATTTCAGAGAGGTAGACAGAGGAAGAGATAGAAATATCAATGATGAGAGAGTTATATTCCTTTGTAATTATCTTTTAGATCTCATGTTCAGGTCAGTTGAAATTATGTTATTCAGAAGCTATAAATATAAATTGCGTGTTCATAAGTTTAAGCAATTATGTTCTCCTTGATTACTTATATTGGCAACAGTCAAGTAGAAATATGACTAACTGCTTGAAATTCTAAGAACAGCATAATAGTTATTTTCTACTTTAGTGATATGTGAATTTTGAAACATTTGTTTCTAGAAATATTCAAATATCTCTTCAGTGTCTTATTCAGCTTCCATCAGAGCAATATCTATGCTTTCTGGAATATTTTACTACCAATATGTACCTGCCACAAAATGGCATGCCTCTCCTGAAAGTTACAATTTTATTGAACAGGAATTCTTAGTTGTCTTCTTACTACTCGGGATAAAAATGTGTGTCTAATGGGTCACAGGAGGAAAGAGTATTTGAATACAAATGGCTTTTCTATTTTTTCATGTTTTGAAGCAGGATGCCCCTATCTTTTAAAAAATGTGTATTTTGTTGATGTTAGAGAGGGAGAGCCCGTCACCTGGCATGTGCCCGACCGGGAGCCGCACCGGGGCTCCTGGCTCATAGGCCGCGCTCAGCCACTGAGCCCCACCGGCAGGCCCGTCCGCTGTTGTAACGGAAAGCCCCTTTATTCTCCTGTAGCAGGGGTGGGGAACCTTCTTTCTGCCAAGGGCCATTTGAATATTTATAACATCATCGGTGGGCCATACAAAATCATCAACTTAACAATTAGCCTGCCTTATTTGGTCAAACATTTAACTTACCCCTAATGCCTTTTCAGGGCCAGACCAAATAATTTTGTGGGCCTTGTATATGGCCTGTGGGCCAGACATTCCCCACCCCTGTCTTAGAGTATCGACAATCTTTAAAACCAGCTGTAGGTTGTTACCGAGGAGAACAAATAATTTTATTTCTACCCTTCTGAGTTAGTTCTTAGCTGAGACGCCTGTAATAAAAGATGGTTAACGAGAGAAAAACGAATCAATTTGTTATATGTATATATCTCTCATGAGAGATACGTATCTATCTCTCAAGTACATGGAAGATACCCAGGGGAAAAGGAGGGACTCAAAAAGACAATTGGGTTCCTTTTGGAGGATGCTCAGGCGGATGAATGGACTTCAGAAAAGTCTCTTCCTGCATGTTTTTTCCAGGGCTTGCAGCTCAAAATAATGTCAAAGCAGCCCATTTTGGAGTGGCACGTCCTGAAGCCCACAGTCATTTTTTGGCATACAAAATGTGGCACATACAGTATTTACTTAATCTGGTCGTTTATCTCAGTTATGTGCGTGTGTAAGGATAGCACTACGTGATGAAAAGATGAAACTAATATTGTCATATGTAGTGTACCTTTGAGTACTTAAGTATTCTCCCCTAGCAGACAGGGTCTCCATTTCCCTGTCAGTTCTACTTTAGAGAGAAAAATAAAATATAGCTATTCTGTGTGGTCATTATATATTTTGTTTTTGTTGAGGTCTGTCTACACGCAAAATGCTTAAATGTATTAACCTTAAGTGTAACAATAGCTCCATTCTATTTAGCATTGTATTTGGCAAGTCCTTAATATAGTGGCTCATCCTGCCAGTGCCATTTGCTTTTCTCTTGGAGACCTGTTTTTCCTTCTGCTCACTCCCTCTCTTTCTTGATACTAAATCAAGAAAAGGCTTTTCCTTAGGAAGTTGTTAGCATGGGAAATTTTTTTGAGAAGATTACTTATAAAGAATAGAACAATGTCTTCTCGAGAAGTTCCTCATCTATTGCCTAGGCACTTGTCTTATTCAAATAGGCACAAGATTATAATGCAACATAGCTTCAAATATTATGGTGTAGTTCTTTCCTGAGGTGTGATGATCAGAAATGGAGGAGCCGTTTTTAGATCTTTGGAAGAAGAGACCATAGATCTTTAAGTTACCATGTATGTTTTTTGTTAAGTGTGATAACAATGTATAAAACCAATATTTGATATATTTTTCAACTGGCAAAAGTAAATTAATATCTAACTCAGTATATAAATAAAATATAGCTATTTTAAGTCACCAAATAAATGATATATTTAGTGTGATAAACTATAGCACAGATATTTCACAAAATCATTCTGGTAATTTCCAGATTTTATGTTGAGTTTTGGAATCATTGATATGGTCTTTTGTTTTGCTTAGCTTTTATTGTTTTAATTTTTTTGAGCTACATTTGACAATAAATTTTATGAAATGATTTGCCTAATAAATTGGTAGTCATTAAGTAACATGGAGTTGAAATAAGTCTAGACTTTCTCTTAATGTCAACAATATCTGTTTATGGTGCTGAATCTTCTCTTAGTTTCTAAGAGCAGTTAGTTTCAGTCTTTTTTCTAGCCCTTGTGATAAAATTTGCAATACCTTCTTAATTAGACCAGAGTAACAATTTGGTGCTCTTTTGTTGGGTTGCGTGGGTATGAATCCTAGCTCTTCCAACTAAATATATCTTGGTAGTAGTGTTGAGCTGGGAGATTGGGGGCTGACTAGTGCAGGAATCAATCAAACAGAAAGGACACCATTTATGAATGAACTGGATCTTGAGAGGGCTCTTTTTTATGTGCCAAGAAGTAACTATTTTTGTATGATGGAACGTCCTGGGCAGTGGCATGGGTAGTGGAGAGGACAGTCAGGGGGTTTAGGCAGTAGCTAGTTACCAGCCACAGTGAAAGTAATTTAGTATTATAACCGCTGACATCTCTGTATTGGTGTATACTAGCTGAGTATAAGCCTGAGGTGTATTTCCCTTACTTAGGCAAGGGGAAGAATGAAATGCAGAGATAGGGTATCTGATTAACCTGCCCCTGTAACACTATGTGTCACACTCCAAATATCTGCCCATCTGACACTTATGTACTCTGTTGTCACCTAGTTTCTTTTCTTAGTCTGTTCATCTTGCCCTATCTTTCTGCCTGAAATATCCCGTCCTGGTATACTTGGCAATCAAGGGTTTTTCTATGACTAGTTAATGTCATACAATTAATGGTTTTTTCAGAGGTAGCATCTGAATAAACCGTTAATGTCAGTAGCATCTTTGGAAAAACAAAGGATAAAAATATCGTTGAACTACTTTAAAGTTGCTTTGTGGTGTTTATATAGCATCATTTAGCTTGTCAAGGAATTTATGTTTCTGCTTGATTTACCAATGTATTAGTTTCCTGGAGTTGCCATAACAAAGAACACAAACCAGGTAACTTAAACAATAGAAATTGACTGTCTCACAGTTCTAGAGGTTTGAAGCCCCAAATCATGGTGTCAGCAGAGTTGGTTCCTTCTGAGGGCTGTGAAGGAAGAATCCGTTCCAGGCCGAGTTTCTAGTACTTTTCTGGCAGTCCTTTGTTTTCCTTGGCTTGTAGATGCCTCACTTCAATCTCTGCTTTCGTCTTCGCATGATGAGAATGTCTCTCCCCTCTGCATGTGCATGTCTGTGTTCAGATTTCCCTTTCTCATGGGACATTAGTCATACTCGTTGGGGCCCACCCTGATGACTTCATGTTAACTTGACCATATCTGCAAAAACTCTGTTTCTGAGATGTTTGGGGGTTAGCACTTCAACATACCCTTTTGACAGGACACAGTTCAACTTAAATACACCAGTATTAAATTTTTGTTTCAGCAATAGAAGTTAGAATATTTGTCATATTGGTTTTTATTGTCGTTGATATGTTTTAAATATCTCAAATTTTTCTTAAATTTCTAAGAATATTTTTTTCTAAATGATATTTATACTAGAGGCCAGTAGTCACCTAGATCAGTGGTCGGTAAACTGCGGCTCGCGAGCTACATACAGCTCTTTGGCCCCTTGAATGTGGCTCTTCCACAAAATACCACGGCCTGGGCGAATCTGTTTTGAAGAAGAGGTGTTATAAGAAGTTTAAGAAATTTGGCTCTCAAAAGAAATTTCAATCGTTGTACTGCTGATATTTGGCTCTGTTGACTAATGAGTTTGCTGACCACTGACCTAGATTATCTGCTTAATATATTGTCTATGGATATATTTACTACTTTGTGCAAACTTTAGCTTTTGAAATTTTAATGTAATTAAATGATGATGTGATGAATGACAATTTGAAATCTGAATGCTACAGGCACTGTTTTCACTTCCTTTTGGAAACCCTTCTGGTAAAGTTTGTCTAGTCTAGACATTGTATATTCTTTCACTGCACTCCTTCGTTAGGAAATGGCGAATCTCTTTTCCAGAAAGCTTCCACAAGATAACGAGAACAAGATTTTATATATAGTAGCACAATAAGCCAGATTAAATGTTCTATTGTCACTAGTTCTTCCTTAGACTTGTAAATTTACTTTGGAACTTCCTTGATGGTTTTTATATTATGTTGTGTTCACAAGTGTGATTTCAGATAGTCTTAAAATTTTTTTCAAAGGTGGAGTTCTCCCTTTTTTAATGAAAATCATTGGGAAAATGCTAGATGCTATATAAATATTTTCTTTAGACATTTTTAGAATACTAACAGTATAAACATGTTTGTGCAGGTTTTGGCTGGATCATCTCGTCAAAGTTATTCACCTTCTGGCTATCAGGATTTCACAAAGTGGGAATCGGTGTTGAAAATAAAGGAAGGATTATTAAGGCAGAAAGAAATTGTAATTGATCGGTGAGTCTATTTTAATTACTAAATATTTCAGGCACACAGAAATGTAGACTTAAAAAATACTTTTCTATCCACTATGTAAGTTAAAAAAATAGAATTTTACCAAGTATACTGTCTGTCTTTCCTCAGTCACAGTCCTTTTAAGAACCACATACAGAACTAAAGATTGGTTGGTGGTTTCGGTCGGTCTGTCTTCTACCATACTCCCAATATTAGAGTAATGCATTATTTGGAAACTCATCTTCTTTGTACATGTTGCAAGTTAGCTGCAATGTTAATGAGCTATCAAAGCTGCAAGTAAATGTTTGTATTTTACACTATCAAAATATCAAATTGGACAGCTACTTTAATATCATTTCCTTTAATTTATGTTAGATATAAAGGCACAGAAACTGTGAAAATCATGCATATTTAAAGTTAATGACTTACAGATAAGAATTTTGGATATGGGGGTATATTCCAAAAATGTTGTATGCTTGAGAACCAAAGCTCTGAAAAAAAAATCTGTAATACTTAAACAGTTTTCTGATTACTTTGAGCAATAAACTAATGTTATTTAATTATATCATCTGAGATATGAATTGGTTCTTTGTCATTTATGCATACTTTTGAGATAATTGGACATGCTCAGTATCATGGTGGTTGGGAAATCGTTTGAAGAGAGAGGTGTTTAATCCGTGCTAGTTAAACTTATTTTCATGTGTTTATATGTGATAAAGTAGTAAACATTTTAGCTTTAAAATTAAACACTAATTCAAAGTTTTAAATATATTTAAGAGTTGAAATTTCAAAAGATTTTACTTAGAAAGTAAAGACCTACTGGAATATGAACTAGAGCATAGTCATTTGGACTTTCTTATTTTCTATTTTCTCTTGAACAGAGCCTGATATATAGTATATGTTTAATGTTTGATAATAAAGATTCTAAAAGATAGTTTTAATTGGTTTTTATGAAAAAGCTTTAAAAATATTTGATATTTCTAATACAAGTGAATTTTGTACCTGTGACTAGTCACAGACCCACAGCTAGTATATATTTTGAACACTTATAGTTTAGTGCATTGTATAATCCTGAAATTAATACTTTAATTTTTTAAAATTTATTTTACAGTTACAGTTGACAGACAATATCGTATTAGTTTAGGTGTATAACATAGTGATTAGACATTTATATACTTTACAAAGTGATCACCCCGATAAGGCTAGTACCCATCTGGCACCATACATGTTGCAATGTAATTGACTATATTTCCTGTGCTGCACTTTTTATACTGTGACTTCAATTTATGTTTTGCAGGCAGAAGCAACAAATTACTCACCTACACGAGAGGATAAGGGATAATGAATTACGGGCACAACATGCCATGTTAGGACACTACGTAAATTGTGGGGATTCTTATTTGTCTAGTTTGCAGGTAAGATTATAGAGGATTTTAGTTGTTTTATTAATAAGGCATTTTAATTTTATGCTTAAACTTGTTCGATGCAGGTTACCACAAACTTTCATTTGTAAAAAATGCAGTAATTGCCAAGTGTAATAATGACAAGCACGATAATATGAGGTATGCCTGTTTTTTCTTTGGAGAAATGTCTGTTCAAGACCTCTGTCCAATTCTGAATTTAGTTGTTTGGTTGTTTGATGTTCAGTTTTAGACATTCTCTTTGTACTCTGGACACTAATCCTTTATCAAATATACAATTTGCAAACATTGTTCCCATTCTGAGTTGCCTTCTTACTCTGTTGATAGTGTCTTTTCATGTAAAAGTATTTTAATTTTTATGAAGTTCTATTTACCTACCTTTTTTTTTTTTTTTTTTTTTTACTTCTTTGGTGTCATATTCAATAAATCACTGCCAAATCCAATGACATGAAGCTTTTCTGCATTTTTAGGTCTGACATTTAGATCTTTAACTTTTATATATGATGTTAGATAAGGATCCAATTTCATTTTTTACGTGCGGACAATCCAGTTTTCCCAGAACCATTTGTTGAAAAGACTGTCTCTTCCCCATTGACTGGTCTTGGCATCTTGTCAAAAATCATTTCACCGTATATGTGAGGGATTATTTATGATAACAATATTTTAATAGAACAGTTTATCCTTGTAATTTTATTATTTTAAATAAAGGATTTACTCCAATAATATAATTATTATATTACCAATGATTTGTAAAATATAATGTGTACCCAAAAGCTGGATAAAATCCTTTCGGATACAGCATCAGGCCAGTAGAGGGCTCTCTCGCCAAGCCAGTCAGCCAGGACAGGTAGAAACATGGAAAAGGGGCTAGACTACTAAAACTATTACCAGGATTTTAAATTATGTGGATAATTAAAGTATTGTTGAGAAATTTCATTTTAAATGATTAGGGTAGTTAATAAAAGGGAGATACTTGAAGTATTAACTGACTAGATATAGAGAGATGATTAAATGGAAGGGATTAGAAGAAACAGATATGATGATAAAACTTTTCTTTAGCAAAGGGTTTTTATCTTGAATCTATGAACAACTTTAATGCACAGCATTTTGTATATGTGCATTTTGGGGTTCATAGCTTGTTCATCCTAATTCCATAACACATTAAACAAAATAATACCTTTAATATTCTGTATATTCTAGGTTAAATAAATTAAGTTTTTGAAATAAAATAACAGTCTTTTATGAATTTACAGTCCTGATGACCTGAGACATAGGTATCACCGAGTCTCGGAGGCAGGAAATGAGAACTAGGTCTTTATCCTGAAATTCAAACTTATTGTTTGAATGGCAGAATTGGTATAACCAAAGTGATTTGTACTATAATGCCTTATACTAAATGTCAACCTGTGGTTAACAGGACTTCATGGAAAAACAAAACAAATTGTGGACTCTCTTGTTAAAGACAGAAGGAGGACAGGCCAAATACCAGGGAATTCATAAAATGCCAGGAAGTTACCAAAAAAGCCAGGGAATTTACAAAACAGTTCACACTCTTCTGAAATCATGTTACTTTCTTATTCTAAAAACATCACTGGCTTTCCATTTTCTATGAATTAGGTTAAACTCTGAACCTTGCTATTCTACAATATGATCCACTTAGTTTTTTAAATGTTTCTTTATACTCCCTCTTCTTATAACCTATACCTTAAACAGACATGAATATTCTCTGCATATATTTCATCCTTTGCCTTTTTGAAATGTTCTTTTTTTTATTTTTTCTATTGCTGCTAAAATCTTTTCTATTTTCAAAATCTCGAAAGCCACTTTCTCAGTAAACCCTTTTTTCTCATCCTCACACCTCCTGAGACTTTGCACTTAATATGACTTTTCTTTGTCTGCCAGATTACCTTGTGTCCATTATATAATTATATAAGGTTTCTTTTATGCCTCTCATTATAATCTATAATAATAAAAGCATAATATGCTAATTAGACTGGACAGCCAAATGACCCTCTGGATGTCATTCTAGACGTCCTTCCTGATGAAGCTGTGGCAGCAGGGCCGAGGCAGAAGTGGTTAGGGGTGATCAGACAGGCAGGTGAGCAGTTAGGGGGATCAGGCACACAGGTAGGCAGAGTGATTAGGAGTGATCAGGCAAGCAGGCAAGTGGTTAGGAGCGATTAGGCAGGCAGGCAGGCAGGCAGGCAGGCGAGTAGTTAGGAGCCAGTGGTCCCGGATAATGAGAGGGATGTCCAACTGCTAATCCCTGTGGGATAGGGCCTAAACTGGCAGTCGTACATCCCCCGAGGAGTGCCAGATTGCAAAAGGGTGCAGGCTGGGCTGAAGGACCCTCACCCACCTACCCCCCATGCACCAGGCCTCTTATTTCAGTTAATAAAAGGCAGTGCCCGACAATGTCATCTTTGACATACCCTGAACATGATAAATCTATTTATAGGCTTTTTCATTGCATCTTCACCTTTGGGACAGGTTTTTGTTTTTTAAATTACTGTTAATTCGACTATAGACTTTATTCAGATTTCACTTTTTTTGGTGTGTGTATGTGTTTGTGTGTATGTATGTGTCTGATTTCAGTTCCAGGATCTTACTCAGGGTCTCACACATCTGGCTTGCTTTTTTTTTAAGAGATGTTATAATTTATTTTCAGATGTAAAATATGATTTTTATGTAGCTATCATTAGTTTTTTTAATTTAAAAACTATTTTAAATATAATAATGTTACATGTAATAAACCTTAATATTTCCAAGTAAAACAATATTTAATGTTACATGCAATAGATATTAATCTCAAGGAAAACTATTTTAAATATGATAATGTTACATGCAATAAATACCAATTATTCAAGAAAAATGATCTTACATATAATATTATATGCAATAAACATTAATATATTTCAATAATAAAAGAATTTTAAGTATAATAATATTACCAAAACTGTATTAACATAGTATGATATCACAAAAGTTGTAGGAAATATGAAAAATTTTCAAATAACAGGAATATTCCTATTATATTCTAGTATACATTTTCCCCTCTCTGGCTCTATTTTTGTTCATCAGTTTATGTTGTTCATTATATTCCACAATTGAGTGAGATCGTATGATGTTTATCTTTCTCCAACTTGCTTATTTCGTTTAGCATGATGCTTTTAAAGTCTGTTTTGTCAGATATAAGTATTGCTACTTCAGCTTATCTTTTTCTTTTCCATTTGCATGGAAAATTCTTGTCCAGCCCTTCACTTTCATCCTGTGTGTGTCTTTGTTCTGAGGTGGGTCTCTTGTAGACAGCATATAGTTGGGTCATGTTTTTGTATCCATTCACTGCCTTACACCTTTTGAGTGGAGCATTTAATCCATTTACATTTAGGGTTGTTTTTGAGAAGTACTTATTTATAGTCATTTTAATTCTGTATGGCTGGGTTTCTCTCTCTGTTTCTTCTCCTCAGCAGTCCCTTACAGCAATCCCTTTAGCATTTCTTGTAATGCTGGCTTAGTGGTGATGAGCTACTTCAGCCTTTTTTTTTTTTTTTTTTTTTTTTTTGGTCTGGGAAGCTCTTTATTTGACTGTCTATTCTGAATGATAGCTTTGCTGGATGTAGTAATCTTGGTCTCAGATCCTTGCTTTCCATCACCTTGAGTACTTCATGCCATTCCCTTCTGGCCTGTAGAGTTTCTGATGAGAAATCAGTGTCAGCCTATGGGAGCTCCTTTGTAGGTAACAGTTTTCTTTTCTCTTGCATCCTTTAAGATTCTATTTTTGTCTTTCATTTGGGGCAGTTTAATTATGATATGTGGGTCTGTTTGGGTTCTTCTTGTTCGGAGTTCTCTGTGCTTCCTGAACTTGTGTGACTTTTTCCTTTACCAAGTTTTCTACCATTATTTCTTAAAACACCTTCTCTATTCCTTTTTTTCTTTCTGCCTCTTTCGGCACACCTACTATTATAATATTGTTATGTTTCACATTGTCCCACAGCTCTCTTAAGCTGTCCTCCTGTTTTTTAATTGTTTTTTTTTCTTTTTGGTTCACTAATTGAGTGACATTTTCAACTCTGTCTTCTATTTCACTGCTTCCATTCTCAGTTTCCCCTAATCTGTATATTCCTTCCAATGTGTTCTTTATTTGTGTTATGCCATCTTTATCTCAGACTGTTCTTTTTCAGAGTTATTATATCTTTTTTCATACTGTTGAGCATTTTTAACATTATTACTCTGAACTCCGTTTTAGATAAATTTCTTATCTCTGCTTCATTTATATCCTCTTCTGGAGAATTCACTAGTTCTTTCATTTGGGAGTTGCTTCATTGTTTCCTCATTTTGGTTGTCTGTTTGGGTTTGTGACTATGTTTTAGGTAGATCTCCTATGTTTCTCAATCTCTAGTGCAGGACAGTGTTAAAACCTTTGGGACAATTTGAGTTCTTTAGTACCTCATTTGAGGTTTCTTTTTTTAAATGTATTTTATTGATTTTTTTACAGAGAGGAAGGGAGAAGGATAGAAAGTCAGAAACATCGATGAAAGAGAAACATCGACCAGCTGCCTCCTGCACACCCCCTACTGGGGATGTGCCTGCAACAAAGGTACATGCCCTTGACCGGAATCGAACCCGGGACCTCTCAGTCTGCAGGCCGACGCTCTATCCACTGAGCCAAACCGGTTTCAGCATCATTCGAGTTTTTATATATATGCTTATCTAGAAAGTCTTTCCGTAGCGACTATACATACAGCTGTCTTAGCAGTTTGATGGTTTTCTTGTGTCTCAGTGTGTGACACTTTATTAAATGAGGGGAAAACTGGAATTTATGCCAGATCTTCTTATTGCTAGAGCTTATATGTACTCTCCCTCATTTCCAATTTCTTTTCATTATTCAAGACAAGTAAGCTTTTAAAGTCTTCTTATCTGTGTTTTTTTCTAATAGCCACAATATGAGAGCACTTCACTCCAGACTCCATTTTCAGATCCATCAGTGTCCAGTTCCCAACAAGAGGAACTCGAGCAAAAGCTTGCATCTACTGAGAAAGAGGTTTTACAGCTCAATCAGTTTCTCAAACAAAGAATAAGCCAATTTAGTGAAGAGAAGAAGAAATTAGAGGAAAAGGTAAGTATTTTTAATGAAGTTAAGTTAGGCCAACAATATTTCTTCAACATGCATGAGCAGACCCCATCAGAAGTGAGCAAAATCTTTAAAAAGTTCATTATTGTGGGGAGAAGAGGAAGATAGGTGCATGCATCAAATGACATAGGGGAGGTACTTGCCTGTCAGTCTAGCCTGGAGAACAAAGGACTAAAGAAAGAATAATTAAAGATATTCAAGATGTCAGAGTGGATGCGTGATGAAACAAGTTCCTAAGAGAAATAGGGAAAGGTTGGTAACAGGCAACAAGGTGGAAGATGCAAGGTGGAAAGGCAGAGGAATTGCCTTCTGTGGAGTGAAGCAATGGAGAATGGAAATGTCTATGCCAGGAAAACTTGAGCAAAGGGTGAATCTAGAGGCTAAAGTTTGTATCAGAGAGCATGGAGGTGAATTCCTGAAGGGAGTATAGAAGCTGGAAAATACACTCATTGATAATGCATCAACTACATAGCACTTTGGGCCCACATGGAATTGCATTGCATTGTTTTCTTCTTCATGTATTTTCTCTAATGCTGATCAAGACTGATGTTTGTTTTTTGTTTTTTGTTTTTTACCGAAAAAATTTACTGTGTTAATAATAAGCGTCTACCTAATAAAAGAGTAACATGCTAATTGACTGTACCTTTGCAATGCCCACCAGCCAATCAGGAGAGAGTATGCAAATTAACCCAACAAAGATGGCGCTCTGGGCCATCTTACATATGCAGCCGCTCTGGGCCTCTGAACAGCGTAGGAAGGCGGAAAGGTGGCTCAAAGTCAGCTCCCGCCAGAGCAAAGGCAGTGCCGGCAGCCAGGGAAAGGAAGGCCCATTCTGGCACGAATCTTCATGTATCAAGCTTCTAGTAATAATGATAAAAGATGGTTCTTTTTAGTGAACTCTTTCTTATATGTGCCAGACAGCATGTTAATATGCATTCAGGGCATTTTCTTATTTAATTCTAACCTTCAGAAAACCCTATGAGATACAGACTATGCCCCTCGTTTTAAAAAATGAGGTAACTCAAGCTTTGAGAAAAGTAATTTGAGGAATTTGTCTGTTGCATGTGAATAGAAATTGTCAAAAAGATAGGAGTAAAATTCAAGACAGTTTAACTCCACAATGCTTTGGTTGTAACAATGATTTGTAAGACATTTACTGAAAAGCATTTTCTCACTAATCTGTTTTGTTCTAATTATTGTATTTAAAATAAAGAAAAACAAATTTGTTTGTTAATCTCTTCTAAAACAGGACTGGCCCTCCTGTTGCCTTCTAAGAATGATCTTAGTGTTGCATAATACTTCCTGGAAGGAAAAACACTTAACTTTTATAAATAGAATAGGAAAGATTTGTTAGTGATGCCTCATTTACCTGGAATAATTACTGGAATTCAGACTTCAATAATCTCTGTTAACCTGAAACAACACAAAACTTTGAAGTTAAAAGAACAAAATAAAACAAAAACAAAGAGCTTCTCATTAGTGAGCAAGGCTGGAAAAAAAACAAGACCCAGTGGTTATGGGCTATCAACTGGCAGTCAACAAATAATAGTGGTTATTCCATAGGAGAATGCTGACAGAGATTTTCGATCAAGGGCAGCAAGCTTGGCATCACAGCAAAGAGGGCAGTTGACCGACCAAAGAAAAAGAAGGAAACAAGGACTTCTTTGCACAGTAGAGACCACATGACTGATCTGTTCCAGTGGCTGCCTTTTGAGGACACCACTGTGTCATGTCTAAGACACTTAAACAACTAAGTGTAAATTCTGGAACACTTAGTAAAATAGACTGGTAGTTATGTTTACTTCTATCACAGAGTTACTTGCTAAGGAAGAGTAGGCTTTGTTAATGTGCAGTCCAGCACAGCTGGTTGTAAGAGAATTTATGGGAATCTGGTTCATAGTATAACACTGAAGGGATATTGGCTTTAGTGTTCAGTGAGACAGTCTGTGCTTAAACCCCAACTCTGTCTCTTTGCCTTGTGGCTGAGTCACAAAAGGTCTCTAGGCCTCACATTCTGAAAGCAAATTATACTCTGTAGTCTTGCAGGTCACGATCAGTGCCAGCAGTCTATGAGTTGTAATGTGTCACAAGTTAGGTTGTCATACCAGCATACTTGCCTTTAGTCCTGAGAAAGCCCCACCAAATAATGGGATTTGTCTGTTCTACCAGTTTTGCTTTTTACTCAAGGTAATAAATGCATTCTGATGTTACTGATGTAATGCATGAGATGTATGATTCGTTTTTCCAATTGAAGTTGCTTTAATAAAATTTGTTACACATTGCACCTGGAGAAATTAGATAACGCATGAAAGAAACTAAATTTTGGGCAAGTATTAGCTTTAGTAAAATAAGAAGAACTACTCCATTATACCACTAATTACTAACATTTATTTCCCTGGTGAAATGGGAAAAGGCTGTAAAAATATTTAGAAACCCTGTAAACTTCTAAAAGGATGTTAAATGTTTGGAAGACTGGTGATTTAAGGTAAAGAAATGGGGGAAAAATAGATACAGAGGCAAAGGAGCATTGAACAGACTGTCGAACTACAGTGGGAAGGCAAGGGAGGGTGGGGGGCGGAGGCTGTAAGAGGTTAACCAAAGGACTTGTACGCATGAATATAAGCATAACCAATGGATATAAGTCATTGGGTGGGGGGACAGGTGAGCGCATGTGCTGGGGGGTATGGGAGGCCAGGGGGAGGTCAATGAGGGGGAAATAAAGGAAACATGTACTACTATTTGTAATACTTTAAACAATATATATGAGTCTAGAGTTCATTTTTTAGGTAACTTTCTACATGCATATTGTTTTTAATTGATCTTAAGTATGAAGGAGCTTTGCATATAAAATGCAATTTAAAGAGTTTATTTTACATGGAAAGGTGAAAAAAATTACTACATAGAAATCTGAGGTCTGGCCTACACAGATTGGGATTTTCTAATGTCATGTGTTCTATAGTAGGTGCTCACCTAACATATTTCATCAATACTAAAATGACATTAATGGTAAGATACACCTTTGTTTTATGTAATTTTTAGAACATAGGCTGCAAATTTAATTATGCTACAATGCCTTAACAAAAGTTTTGCTTGATATGGCTAGCCCTCTTATCAGTTCCCAAGTATTTAATAACTAGAGGCCTGATGCACGAAATTTGTGCAGGGGGGCCAGCCTGCACCCTTTTTAATCTGGAACCCCTTGAGGGATGTCCAACTGCCCTCTCATAAACAGGACTGCTGGCTCCCAACTGCTTGCTTGCCTGCCTTCTTGATTGCCCCTAATGGCTTCTGCCTGCTAGCCTGATCACCCCCTAATCACTCCCCTGACTGACAGCCTGATTGATGCCTAACTGCTCCCCTGCCAGCCTGATTACCCATAACTGCCATTGCTTGCAGGCCTGGTCACCCCTAACTGCCCTCCCTTGCAAGCCTGGTCCCCCTCAACTGCCTTCCCCTACTGGCCATCTTGTAGTGGCCATCTTATGTCCACATGGGGGCAGCCATCTTGTGTGTTGGAGTGATGGTCAATTTGCATATTACTCTTTTATTAGATAGGATAGAGGCCTGGTGCACTGGTGGGGGCCAACTGGTTTGCCCCTGAAGGTTGTCCCAGATCAGAGTAGGGGTTTCCTTGGGGCATAGGATGACCTGGCAAGGGGCCTATGGTGGTTTGCAGGCTGGCCACACCCCCCAGTGACCCAAGTGGAGGCCCTGGTGTCTGGGACTTATTTATCTTCTACAATTGAAACTTTGTAGCCTGGAGTGGAGCCAAGCCTTCTGCCAGCCCTGTGGTGGCAGCCATTTCTGTTGGGATTTATTTATCTTTTATAATTGAAACTTTGTAGCCTTAAGCAGAGGCCAGGGTGGGCAGGAAGCTTGGCTTCCTCCATCACCAGGGGCAACCCAAGCCTCCTGCTCTCTCCAGCTCCATGGCTGCCACAATATTTGTTGGGTTAATTTGCATATCTGTTCCTGATTGGCTGGTGGGTGTGGCTTGTGGGCAAAGTGAAAATACGGTCAATTTGCATGTTTCTCATTTATTAGATAGGATTTTAATAAGTCCTCTTAGATTTTTTAAATTATTTTTTTAAAAATCTTTATTGTTGAAAGTCCTTCTAGCTTTGATTACATTGTTTTAGTCCATGATGAGCAGTTCCTTTGCAAGTTTGTTACTAACACAACAGCTTTAATTATTTGCAGACATTTTTTTTTCTTAATTCACATAAAGCATTTGAATACACTCTTGCAAGAAGTAAGAATTGGACTCGTTCCTCCAGAGATGACTTGCTTCACTGATTTTGAAGTTATACCTCATGGCTCTGTTTCTGTGTCATGCTGAAAACCCAATAACTTTTGTCATTTTGAAATGCCAAAAATAAGAATAGCCTTGACCAAATTTTCGCATATCCAAGCATTAAAAACTATAGTAAATAATACAATAAAAACTTTATTACTGCTATCTGGCTGACTGCAGTTCATAAGATGTCATCAGCTGTAAATGCAAACAAAAAATTTCAAAAACTTGATTTCAGTGTTATGAAATTTGAAAAAATGTGAATATTAGAATTGGTGAAATAAAGTAAATTTTACTTGAGTTGGTGGTGGTATCAACTGTAACCTAGAACTGTTGGAGAATTCAGTGATGCCTAAGATTAGATTGTTTGTTTTGTTATTCTTTTTTTTCATGGCACAAAACCACTGAAGATTTATAATCTTTTTATAGCTTAAAACTAGAGATAGATACATCAATAGCCTGAAAAAGAAATGCCAGAAGGAATCTGAACAAAACAAAGAAAAGCAGAGAAGAATTGAGACCTTGGAAAAGTATCTGGCTGATCTCCCAACTCTAGATGATGTCCAGAGCCAGAGTCTGCAGGTAACAGGAGACCCAGTGCTCGTCTTTAAATGACATGAAGAATATCCGTTAAGTCAATGCTTTGGAAATTTCATAACTTTTATAATTTCAAATTTTAGTTATATAATTATCTAATTATAAGTTAATCTGTTTAATTGCTGTTTTGGGGATTAATTTTAATTAGAAACTGTTCATCTAAGCATGAGTAGGTCTTTCTTGTTAATGATACCTTCCCAATGAAACTATATGTTAACTCTCTCACTTAATGTTCTACTCTCAAAGGCAGTTTCCAGACCAGTCTGACATATAGACAGTTACACAGTCTGACATACCTACCATACACTAATTTACACAGTCTGATTTTTCCCAGCATTCTGTGAGATCTCTCCAACAAGATTCAACAAGATCTTTTTTTTTTAATACCTTTCCTATTTGATTTGTTTCCCTCATCCTTCTTAATTTTTTCACAAATTGTTTTTTATATTTTATGGTCTCCATTTACTCCTTCGCCTTCTTTTCTGACCATTTTCCTTTCGTAAGGATACCCACCCCGTCCAGAGCCTTTCGACCAATTCTGGGCCTGTCCTCTTGAAACCCTATTTGTAAACCACCTATTTTTCGGTCTTTTTTCAAAGTCTTTCTAATCATGGCATTTTCAGCCTCAGCACTATTGACATTTTGGGTGGATAATTTTTTGTTGTAGGCTTTTGACTGTGTGTTGAAGGATGCTTAACAGTATTTCTGGCCTTTACCTCCTAGATGTCGGTAGCACTGCTTTTTCCTCTCCCCGCCCCAAACCAAAACTGTTTGCAGACATTTTCACCTGTGCCCTGGAGGGAAAATTGCTCCAGGTGAAATCACTGGTCTGATTCACAGAGGGCCACTATTCTGCTGACTCTAGACCTACAACACATTCTCGGTTTAAGTTAATTTATAATTTGTGTAACTAAGAGAGGGTGACAGAAGATGGAGGACAGGAATTTGCATGACCAGGAACAGCAAGGAATATAGATTTTAGGACATGGGTTTATACTACCTGGGTTTATACCCCATGAAGATGGTTAATATTAAAAAAGAAGAAGAAGAAATCAAGTGTTGGCGACAATGATGCGGAGCGTTAGATTCCTTATGCCCTGTTGGTTAGAATGTAAAATGATGTAGCCACTATGGAAAGTGATAATTTTGTCATCAAAAAATTAAAAATATAATTGCCACACAACCCACCAGTTTCACTCCTGTGTATATGCCCAAAAGAATTGAAAGCAGGGTCTCAAACAGATGTTTGTACATGATGTTTGTTCATAACCACATTATTTTCAGTCACTAAAAGTTGGAGGCAACTAGTGCCCACCAATGGATGAATGCATAAGCAAGATGTGGCATATGCACACCATTCAGTCTTAAAAAGGAAGGGAATTCTGACAGCTACAAGAGGGTAATTTCTTATGTAAAATAAGCCAGTCACGAAGAGATAAATATTGTATGAGGTCCCTGGGTTAGTCAGATTCATAGAGACAGAAAGCGTGGTTGCCAGGGGCTGAGGGGAGAAGTGGATAGGAAATTGTTAATGGGTATAAAGTTTGTTTTGCAGATAAAGAGAGTTCTGATTATTAGTTGTACAATTATTTGCATGTACTTACACTACTGAAATGTATAGTTAAAAATGGTTAAGATGGTAATTTTTTATGTATATTTTGCCACAATTAAAAATACAATTAAAAAAAAATAACCCAAATTGAGACCATTCATTCACCTTCTCTCGCTGTCTTCTAGAACTTTTTGATTCCATTTTCTTCTTCTCCATAATTTCATTCTCCCAGCTCTTTTTACACGAAGTAGGAGATAGTGTTAGTAAGTGGATGAAATGGAAACACGTGTGATTTTAACCAGTGTATTAATCTTTTAGAACACAGTAACGATTTCTAGTAGAAAGACATTTAATATTTCATGTTTTATGAACTTTACAACACTTCTTCTTAGCTGCAGGTTCTAGAAGAAAAAAACAAGAATTTGCAAGAGACTTTGATAGATATGGAAAAAAAGCTTGAAGAGATGAAAAACCAGTGTCAAGGCAAAGAGGCACAGTTAATATGCCAGAAAAAGAAAGAAAAGGAGCTGGTAACTACAGTTCAGAAGTAAGAAAACCTTCAGTAAATTTTTTGCTATTTTTAAATTATTTACATTTTTCATAAAGCATTCCACTTAAGCTACGTTAACTTACAATTATTACTCTATATTCTTTTTATCTCAACAATATATTATTAAGAACCCGAAGCACTACGTCCTTAAAACAGGTTGTCTCAGCTGTTTAGCATTTTAATGCAGCGTGCTGCCATCATGCCGGGGGAGAGGGAAACCCCGAGGAAGGAAAGAGGGGCAGCGGGGCACTCGGACTGCACGCCGTCCTCCGGGAGGAGTGTCCGGTGAGGTCACCGGCTCCTCTCCGCCGGGCTGGCTGCAGAGGGACAGCGAGGGCCGTGTGCTGCGTACTTTTCCGTTTGGCTGACACATCTTGCCTCATGGGATCTTTGCTTTTATTTTATTTATTTATTTTTTAAAAGATATTTTATTGATTTTTTTACAGAGAGGAAGGGAGAGGGATAGAAAGTCAGAAACATTGATGAAAGAGAAACATTGACCAGCTGCCTCCTGCACGCCCTCTACTGGGGATGTGCCCGCAGCCAAGGTACATGCCCTTGACTGGAATCGAACCTGGGACCCTTCAGTCCTCAGGCTGACGCTCCATCCACTGAGCCAAACCGGTTTCAGCAGGGATCTTTGCTTTTAAATGACTGCAGTTAGAATTATAGGGAATATTTTTTGTTAGTATATTTCGCTACTGTACTCAAGCTGGGAAATTAATATTGGATCCCTGAAAACATCTGGACAACTATGTTACATATACATGTACACATACTCATCTTATAAAACTCAAATTTTGTAGATATTGATCATAAATAAATAAAATATCCTGGAGAATGAGACAACAGAAAACTAAATTTAAGAAATGTTACTTTTCATGCTTATTCTTAGCTATTTAATCAAATCTGATGATTCCATGTTAATATTGCTTCACTACTCTCAGAGTCTTACGTGTGCCTGTCTCCTTTTCTTGGATTTCAGTGCAGAAAATTCCAATTTCTGGGACAATTCAGTATTATTCAGTTTCTGAGCTAAGCTCCAGAAAAATTCATACACTTTGATTCTATCTTTACTTTTCTCCTATTTTCTGCTTTCTTGCTCTTTAAGGGAACTTTTTATAACTCCACATCTTATATCCTGTCTCTCGTCTCAAAATAGCTTTATGACTTCCACTAATTCTACCATATATCTTTTTCTGTCATCTTACTGATAAGATGAAAAGAGGCAATGTATCTCTTCTCCTTTAATAGGGCATTATGATTAGAAACTCAAGCTGTGTTGTTTTTATGAATATAGAATTAAGAACACTTGAAAATAATTTGAATGTTTGTTTTGTTCCAGTGTGTGCCTTTACATATTTAATATGATTTTATACATTCTCTTTTATTTAGATTTTTAGCTTTTATTAGGTTTTTGGAGAACATTGAGACTGGTATTCTTTTATTTGGAAAGACTTAGTACAGTGCATCTCAGAATACATTTTCCATTTCCTAATTTTATCTTGATACTCTCTGAGATGATATTATCCCAGAAAGTTTCGCTCAATTTCAAATGGGTGCAAAGAACGAGAGAAGGTCTTCTGTATTTCTTCAGTTCTTGGATGGCTGTGGCGTCACTGGACTCTGGGGGCAGGAGTGTTATGTCCATTTCCTCAGCTGAACGATACAGTGTTCCTTAAGAGCCAGATCTGCAGGTGTATATGCGACTTCAAATTATATCATTGCAGTTTTCGGTTTTGTGTAACATCTCTTAAGTTCCCTGCTTTATGAATACATAAGAACTTTTGAGATTTCAAAAGAAATGAGAAAAGTTTTCATATTACAAAAGTGAGTAAATATGTGGGTGTGATCCCTAATACTGCAATAGTTGATACCTTTGCTGGCCAAGAGGTTTATTACTTTTCTAAGTGAGCATGCTTCACAACATAAAGAAAATGAGAATGGATACATGAAAGAAGACTTCCTTGGTATTTTTCCACGACGGTACATTTTCCCCTTCTCATTGTTGGCTCATTTTTCAAAAGCGTTATGTCTTTTGGAATGTTATAAATACATAGTTGTGTCTGACTGCATTGGGGAAAAAAACTTACTCTGAAATGGAAATAATGTGTTTTTCACTTTGAGACTGAGAAAGCAAATTTTTTCATGGCAGGTAATATATTACGAAGCAGTACACTACATTTGTAATACATATAAGTTCTCTAGTGCCATTACTTACCAACACATCTGAAGCCCATATTGTGTATATTAGGACTGTCAATTCTTTGTCCACAACCTGAACGTGGCGTTGCTCTTTTGAAATTCTGGAAGCAGGTATTGAGCCCAACTGAGGACATTGTCAGGAAGCAAGATCACAAATGCTCCTTTGTTTTTTGTTTCTGTTTTTTGGAAAGACAGAAAACATAGGATAGATGGCCTTACTACTTGAAAGGAGAAAAATAATGAAAATAGCAAGCTCTAAATCGGATGAAGCGTATTTCTTGTAGTATTCTGAATTCTTGAGTCTGACCACAAGCTAAAGTGGAGCTTTTCCTAAGTGTCTTTCTGTTATATTTTGGTTTGGGTCATTATTGTAAATGCTATAATTCTTTTTAACCCAAACACAACTATTACCTTGGTTCTTTCTCAGGGTCAGTACCATCCCCCCAATTACCCTTTTAGTTTTAATGTGCCAGAGGGTCTTTTGTCTTTTGTTCTTCTAAAGTGCAACTCTGATTCATGGTTGCATGAGAAACTGTTAGGTGAAGTAATACATAGATTGCTGTTCTTACCAGTAAAGGAGAAATTTATTTCTGCTGGTTTAGGAAACAACTATTTTTACAGACTTTTCCTGAGCGCAGAATAAAGGGCAAAAGATGTGTATTCATATTCTTAGGCTCCCTATCACAGTCTTCGTAACCAATCACTCTGCTTTTGGGGGGAGAGGAAAGGAAGAGGGCTTAGATTTCAGCGATCGGGGCGGGGTAACGAGGGCCTGCGATGTCAGGTACTGAGCAACTTGACTCTGGCTCATTCCTGAAAAGATGACCCGCCTCCAGTATGGTTTTCACTTCCATGAGATATCGGTACTCAGACTTATTTACATACTGCCTGTAAGTCTCAGTTACAAAACATTACAGACCCTCCGAAGGGGCTGCATTTATGTTGACGTTTTTACCAAAGTTACCATAGAGAGCCCATTTATTTATATAATTGTTTTTCCAAAACAGCTTGCAGCAGAAGGTAGAAAGATGCCTTGAAGATGGAATTCGCCTTCCTATGTTAGATGCAAAACAGCTTCAGAGTGAAAACGATACCCTGAGAGAACAAAATGAGAATGCTAGTAAGGTCAGTACACATCTTTCAGAGTAACATGAAATCTACACCGTGTGGTCATATCTACATATCTACACATATCTACATGTGTGTAGATATATAACTTAGAGTTATTTGATTTAATTTTTATAATATTTAATAGCTGATGGAATTTTTAGTTTGTATATTTTTATTTGTAAAGAAAATACCCATTTAAGTGAATTTAAATAAAAGCCAAATTGGGAAATTATATTCCTTGAAAAAACAAAAGATAACTTTTTCCTTCCTACATTATTCAAAGTCTGTTTCAAAGTAAATTTTGAAAATTGCATAGAGAAAATCTTTATCAAGAAATAGGAAGACTGGCAATTTTACATATGTGGTTATTTAAAGGATACTTGGTATGAATACTTTGATAAAAAAATTACACCCTAATTTTTAAAAATACTTATAATTTCCTGTGATTTTATTTTTTTTCTTGAAATACCAATACTTTAAAAAGCAATGGGAAAAAATTGATTCAGACTGATATGTGTTCTGTGTTTTAGATAATAGACCACCAACAAGATGAGATTGACAGAATGATTTTAGAAATTCAGGTAAGAAATGTTTTATGCTCATTTTAATTTAGCTATTTGCCAATTTTCTCTTAATGGTTACACAACCTAAAAATATTAAAGCATATAAATATTAGTATGAAAGATTAATAACACTTGAGATGAAGTTGCAGATTTTTAAATATTAATCTTTCAGTTTTTTAGTCTAGAAATGCTACTCAGTAAATCAGTTCTTCAAAAAATTGTGAAGATTTTCTATTCCTTACTTGTCCTTGTTTTAATTGGATATAGTCTATTTCTACTACTAAACACACACTTAGTTAGGGTCATCATGATCTAACTAAAGACAGTGGGCCTTTTTATTTTTATTACTATAATAATATTTATTAGATAGGAATACATTTCAAAAACCTCTGAAGATTTTTCATTTTCTTTCCAAAATGATCTGTGTGAATTAGTTAATGAGGTGTTGTCCTCATTTCTGTTTGTTCACCTGCCAGTGGGAGGTCTGATGATGGTCTGTTTTTAGTTCACTGTGATTGCAGGAGCCTTCTTAGTAATAATTCTATATGTATTCTTCCTGTATTATCAAAGCATTGACTTTAAGTATCTGTTTATGTATTAATGTAGATTTAACATATTTTACCCAAATTAAAAACGTTCTTGCAAAAGATGGTGCTTTTTCCCCCGTTGTAGACATCTGCTCTAGAGGTGATATGGTTTCATTTAAACGTTGAGCGCTTCATCTTCCAAAGGCTGGGTAGGATGATAGATCTAAACTATTCAGAATCAATAGTCCTTGATATTTACCAAATTGCGTTTTGCTTTCAGTTTTAACATGCTTTGTTCACAATCCTCTTTAGTCTCTGCAGGGGGAACTTTCTGAGGAAAAGCTCGGCGCTCACAGGATGGTGGAGGAGCTGGAAAAGAAGGAAAGAAGCCTGCAGAGGTTAACCAAAGCATTGCGTGATGTGAGTAGAAGAAATTCACATTATTTTCACAGGATGATTCACTGTTTAAGTTAAAGTAAATGCTTATTTTGTACACATTCAAAAATCATTTTTAAATTGAAGACTTGATTTTGATGTGCCAATTAATTAAACCCATTATGTTTCTTACTAAAATTATAATAAAAAGTCAGACTTATTTTTTTGTCTTAGAATACAATTTCACAGACATTAAGTCAAATGTTAGATAGAGGTTAGGCCTCCAAACCATCGAATAAGACATAAATTGAACGCACAAAATTATTCTAGCAAATCTGTAAGGAAGATGCAGTGACGACACTGTCATTGGAACAGATCACACTTTCTTCACTTAATTAGGAGATGAACTACTTGGCTTGCACTTAAGGACATGTTATACTGATCATACTGAATTTTAGTTTTTAACTGTCATTGTGACATTTGCCACTTAAAATACTTCAGAATGCATTTCCAAAAATTAGGGACATTTTCTTGTATAACCATATCACAATGATGATACCCAGTAAGAATAATATTTGATAATACTCAGTCTATATTTCACTTTTTTGCAAACGCTTTGTATAGTGACTTGAAACCAGCATTCAGTAAAGACAGTGAGTTGCATTTCATTTTGTCTCGTAATCCTAAGGCCCCTTCTCCCACGTTAGTGACTTGTTGGTAAACCTGTGCCTGTTTGTCTTGTAGACTTTTATTTGTCAGACTTCTAGTTTGTCTGATTGCTTCCTCGTGATGTCATTTGTCTTGTTCTCTGCCCCTCTATTTTTGTGTGAGCTAGAAGTTAGAGCTAGAGACTCCATTAGATTCAGGTCAAACATTTTTTGTAGGTGTTCACATCGTCACGTTATATAAGTCACTTCACTGTAAGGGACACCAGCACTCATCTCATTGGGCCACGGGGTGACAGACCGATCTTCCCATGGTCATGTTAGCGCCTTGCCAACAGCAGGCATTCTGTGGGGGATGCTCAGGCAGCTGGGTGAATTTGTAGTTTGCCAGCACCCTTTACTTTGTTGGTTTTAGTATCCACCAGGGATCATTATCTGAATCATTAGATAATTAAAAGAATGGTATGTTTTTCTAATTACATCAGTCCTTTTACATTTACTAGCTGGCATTCATCTATTTTTAAAAAATCCTTCCTCAACAACACGGGCTATTTGGTTATTATGAAACACAGCCCCAGTTGGAGAGCTAATTAAACTTACCCTTCCTGAGCGCTTTTCAGGCTGAGGACTGGATGACGGCACTTTGGGGGATGAGGCGAGGGTAACTTTATCAAAGTGTAGTAAATTATGAGTCATATTGACACTTCCAATTCAAATTTAACAACTTACATTTTAGTTGTTCAGGGTCTTTTTTCCTTCTTTGATTGTTTAGCTGTATTTTTCTTTTACACGGAAAAATTTGGTTCTGTTTACTATAGCAACATACATACTTAGTAACTAAGTCACTATTGCTACTAGTAACACCTCAAGATGAGGTGTAAGTTCCCTTGTGGTTCTTTTTGTTCCTAGGATAAGTCTTCTTTTAGAAAAATCCATATACAACCAAGATGCTCACTATGTGAGAGATTCCTAGAACCTAAGACTGTTTGGAGTGTATTTCCTCTGTAGGGCAGAGGAACCATTTCCATTATTTAAATTATTTTTCTCTCCCCCCCCCACCCCCCCGCTAAATTTAGTTAATGTGCATATAATATTCCACTGTTCCGTTTATAGACTTGGGGGGGGATGTTAACCTGCATGGCTTCTGAGTGCCTTTCCTGTGTTAACCATGTTTTCTTCTCCGCTGCAGAACCAAAGGCACACGGGAGAGACATGCTCTGTGCCGGACCAGGGCCAGGAAGCAGAGCAGCCCAGGCAGCCGGCGGCTCTTCCCAAGCGGCCACTCTTCGATTTGAGTGTGATTGACCAGCTGTTCAAGGAAATGTCCTATTGTTTGTTCGACTTGAAGGCATTGTGCAGCATTCTTAACCAGCGTGCTCAGGGCAAGGAGCCCAATCTCTCACTGTTACTGGGAATCAGATGTAAGTGGCCCCTGACTTTACCTTCAGTATTGCTGTAACCGGTCTTCATGAATTTAGGAACTTCTGGCTGATTTTCCATATTTGCCTTTAATCTCCTTTCCTACGTAGATTTCTTAATCTCTGAATCAATCTGTGGGTCGTGAATACATGTTTTTACTTCGTTGCGAGCACTTACCTCATGCTTAAAGAAGTGAGCCTGCTCACAGTTGATAGGGAATGGCACCTGCCAGAAGCCTGCAAATCTGCCTGCGTGCTGAGCTGTGCGGAGCCCTGAGGCAGTGATGACAGGCGTGGTTTGCTGACCGCTCTTCTAAACATAATCACTCTAGGCTTTCAATAGCCCCAGCCATCTAGCCACTGGAAAATCTTGGGGGAAAGACACTCACTCGCTCTCCTCGGTAGCCTTTGTTCTGTGGAGGTTTTGATGGCCTACAGGTCTCTTGTCTTGTCGTGCACACCTGCTGGCGTAGTCCCTTTCGGTGTGACACCACCCATTCCGCCTCGCTCTACCTTCCTCCACTCAGAGTGTGACAGCTGCCGCAGGATGTCCCGTGTCACGTCCCTTCTGTGCTGCTGCTGCAGGAACACTCATTCTGCATGTGCTTCTCAGTTTTAATATTGATGTGCTAGTCTCTTTTTAACCCAGAAGAAATGGACTTCTGTTAGGAGGTAGGAATGGTCAGGTCATTTATGCAGAAACATGTTGTATTGAGTAATTACCTAATAATATAGTCAGTATGTACCTAGAGAAGGGACTAGGTTTTTGGGTATTTTTTTCCAGTTTTATAAAGATTCCACCATCTTGGGCCATAATAGTTATTTTGTCAAAACAAATACATAATACTTTGATCAAAGTGTGTAACTTGTTAAACAAAACATGTAACTGTGCTTAGAGATGTTAGTAAGATTTCCCTCATGTTCATCACATGCCTTCTACAGGCCAGGCATCATGATGCAGATAATTAGAATGCAGCCCTTGCTCACACATTAACCAAGTGCTTCGGGCATTGTGATAAGTGTAATTGAGATGTGCACTGGGACAGTGCAAGGGAAAGCAACTAAATCTGCTTAGTGAGGGCTGTGGAGACTCCATGGAGGGACTGGTGTTGGCTTGCATCTGAAAGGAGGAGTTCGCTAGGTGAATTTGGGGTGGCGCAGTTAGCAGTGATCTCTCGGAAGAAGAAGCAAAAGTTCAGTCTCAGAACTCATTTTCTCCACCATTTCAGAAATGTCACTCTTTCACTTCTTCTGTAATCTCCATCTGCACACTCCTAGATAATATTTGTTAACTACTTCAGTAATAGGGCAAGAGAGCTATCTTAATATGAATAAAAGGGAGGCTTAAGAACCTTGCCACAATCACCTCTCCATGAATACTCTTTCCAGCCTTTACTCCAGAATTCTTACCTTGTATACAGTTAATTCTTTTGGGTCCGCATCTCGTCCCTCTGTGGATTATCTGTTGGCACTGTTCAGCTATCCTTCTTAAATGCTCTGCCACCATGGCGTTCATGACATCACTCTCTAGGGTCTGCTGCTACCTTTGTGACTGCTCAGCCTCTGACTTCTATGGAATTCTCTGCTCCGGAAGTATTGGGCTCCCCCAGATACCTTATGTTGTTGGGTTTTTGTTTCTCTTTTTAAATGTTTGCTGTGAGTAATCTTATATATATCCTGTTGTTGTGTCCTATTATCACTGTACTCTGACCCATACAGACACATAACTCTTATTCTGCCTAGAATGTGCCTTCTGGGCCTGATTATATTGACTTGTATGTTAGAACCAGCTGTTTCATAGGCGTCACAGACTCAGTATGTCCAAAGCAAAGCCCGCTTCTCTGCCCTCTGTGACCCTACTCTTTCTGTCCGTGAGTAGCACCACCATCCACCCATCACCCCAACTGGACTTTATCCTCTTTCCTCCGTCGTGGTCCCAAATGCAGTCCCTGGCCCCCGTGCATGTTAAGGATAGTTGGGATGTGTCATCTTTATCAGTCTCTCCCTGCTCCTGTCATGTGTTTGGGCCATGATGACTTCATCGCACTGTTGCCTTAATTCAGGCTTTCCTCTGGACCAGTCTCTGTCAACCATTGTGCCCCCCACCAGTCCATTTTTCACAGCGCTGCCAGGGTGATCTGTGGACTTCTAACACTTACACCCCCTAGAGCATAGGTAGCTCGCACTTGTCTCTTCAGCCTTATATCTTGGCACTCTCCTCTCTCATAATTTGTGCTCTACCATATTAGAGCTGGTTACTGATTTTCTTGAACTTTTTCACATTCTGTCAGAGTATTTGGTTTTCTGCTTCTATACCTTTGCTTACTCTGCATCCTCGGCCCATCCAGTGAACCTGTCCCCTCTCCAGTGGGGGCACATAAGGGAGGCAACCAGTAGATGTTTCTCTCACCTCTATATTTCCTCCCTCCTCCCCCTCCTCCCCCAGTTCCCCTTACTTCCCTCCCTCCATCTCTGGAAACATATCCTCAGGTGAGGATTAAAAAATAATAAAATGAAAGAATAAGCCACTATATCTACAGGGTGACCCCCCCCCCCCCCAATGTATATACACTGATAGCTCTGTTTTGAAAATGAAATGCATTTTAATAAACATTGCCTTTATAATTATTCAGAGTGTGTGTGTACATTTTGGGGGGTTGCCCTACATTATTTTTGCTGACCTCAACATCTTGGATCATGGCAGGTATTCAATTAATGTTTGTTAAAATAAGTTATCTGATTCTTATGGCTCTAATAAACTACCAAGGTCAATGAAGATATAAAGAAAGGTTTATTTTACAGTCACTGGCTCCACCTGCCTTTATGTTGAGATATGCTGACAAATGGTTAAAACCTATTTGGCTTAGGGCCTTACCCTCAGTTATTCAGCTATTGGGTACCTAGCAGGCAGCCTAATTCAATTGCTTGGGATTTTGGGGTCCCAGTTCAAAATACACACACACACACACACACACACACACACACACACACACACGCCATGTATTTTGAACATTTGTTTTCACCCCAACAAATCTACTTCGCATTCTATAAAAATGAGAAGTATCACCCCTCACTACACAAGTGATTTTCAGATTTTTGTCAAATGGGAAGAATGTGGTCTAGGTAAGCTGTAATAGAGTTGCTAAAGGATGGTTTTTTTCTACTTCTGGAATATTGTCATCCATTAAACATGAATTTGTGTACATTGCTGTTTGAATTTAATACATTTTAATTAACAGAATTTTCAAAGGACCCAGTAGATAAGATCTATTTAATAATGAACAATGCATAATTTAAATCTGACCCCTAATGGTGTTCCGTGAACAACACTGTATTGGCAATGATAAGTTGAAAATCCTAAAATGACTTTGTTCAAAAAAATGTGAGACATTCTCTCCATATTTTATTTCCATAGCACTGAGCTGTTCAGCTGAGGAGACTGAGCATGACCACAGCCCGGAAACACTCACTAAAAAGCTGTCCGATGTATGCCAGTTACGGAGGGACATCGACGAGCTAAGGACTACCATATCAGACCGCTATGCTCAGGACATGGGAGACAACTGCATTACTCAGTGATCAAGTGTTGGTCCCACAGCAATAATGACCGTTCTCACATGCCCTGTGTTCGTCTTCACGTTTCTTTTTAGGAGCCATGTTGGTCTACACCACCCTGAACGCACCCAGTCCCTCTGGTCTCTGAAGGTGCCATGTTGGAAAGTTGCAAGTAACATATGACTTGCACATAGGATCGTTTTTTCTGTGGATTTCTTTTGTTGGGGGGAAAGGGGTTGTAAGGCAGTCTCAAAGGGCTTATCTAATCAGGACAAACAATCAGATTACCATTTGAAAATGTGATTAAGCATATAAGGGGGGAAAATTCTGTATTCTCAAACTACTGAGGGTAGGACCAAGCTGTGAAGAGTGCCCTTCAGATAAAGGGGGGAGGATTTCTTTTTATCCTATGTTTTTGTGTATATACTTGTGTGTGTGTGTGTGTGTGTGTGTGTGTGTGTGTGTGTGTTCATTCATAAAACAGTAAGGATTTCTAGAGTCAGAGCAAAGCTTCTGAGAAAGGCACGCACTTGTATTTTTTTTCTTTCATGTAGAAGCTTGTGTTAGACTTTGGGGGTTTCAAAGGCTGAGTAAGAGTTCCCACAGCAGGCGAGGGTTCTAATAGGAGCACAGGAGGCAGACCCGTTTGGAACGGCTGCTGTGCTGAGCTGGTGCGGTGTGGGGTTGAGTTGGTTATAGTTCCGTAGCTACGTCAACTATTTTTCCAGAAGGATTGTGGATTGCCTTAAAGATGTTAATTTTTGATGTGATCTTTCTCACTAGCATAGTAAAATTACATAGTATATATGAAAGGCAATTTAACATAATTGAACTAATTTTGACATGTCCCTTACCATTTATGTTTCTACATATATATATGTATATATATATATATGTATATGTATATGTATATGTATATGTATTAATGTAAGCAAAGCCATATGTAATTCAGACCTTTTAAGGCCACCCTCCATTTTTGAAAAAGATTAACAAAGTGACTAAAACAATAGCCTATTTGTCCAAATCTCAAATGTTTACATTTTAACCGTTTTGTATCTGTTTTAAAGTGAAACTAACTGAAGAAAAAGTCAGCTTGTCCTCTTTATATTTGAATTATCACTAGCATAAAACAATTTAAATTAGGTGATATTTCAATTCCTTTTATTAGGTAAGGTACATTAAAAATAGGCGTTTTCATAGGATGCAGACTTGGTCAGGTTAGTTCCATTGGAGTACATGCTGTCACTAAGAAATGGAACTGTTATTGAAGTAGACACGCAGTCAGTTAAACTTCTGAATGTCTGTCTCCTTGTTTTAGTTGGTATTGTGGAAGGACTATATATTCTAGTTCCTTCAGAGCATTCATTACGTTGTTTTGAATATACTTCCTTATGACAGTCATTGTCCTTTATAAGCCTCATTAAGTCAACACATAAGAGGTGGATGGAAGAAAGTATGTAAGTCAAGCAAGATAAGAGCAGGTGACATGTCTGTTTTCTTGCCATGCTTATGTCCTGGTATAAAGGCAGCTCCCAGAAGAGATTCTTCTGAATTCCTTTCAGCAGTGAAAACACATGGGGGAAGGCCTTGAAGAAAACTGCCCTGTGTTGCGAATTCGGTTTACACACAGCTCTCAGTAAGTTACTTCCAGTTGTATTGCAGCAGTCCATTATCACACATTGTGAGGGCATCAGACTTCCCTCTGTCCAGTGCCTGAGAAATCAGTGTACGGTAGTGATTCTGCATGCCTAGCCCTAGTAAGAAGGGACTGATTCACAGGTAAGAACTTGGCTTTCTCATGTGTTCCTTTCCTTCCTTACGTTGGTGGGTTGAGGACATTCAGGGAGTAGTAAATTTGTGCCCAAAACCTGAGGCAAAGAATTCTGCCTTGTAAAAATTGATACGTATAAAGTGACCCTTTATAATAAAAGTAAAGCAGGAAAGAGCATTTAAATGCAGCAATATTTTGATACTCTCTTTTAATAGAATCCCCACCCCACCCCAACCTTCACAATCTTGGAAATGAAGGCACCCTATAATATAGTACTAATGGGCAAATAATCACTGATTTATTTGAGTCACTAGGTTCTTACTTAAATATATCCTAGTTTTTTAGTATATGTTTGGAGATTTTATGGTTATTATTGTTTTAAACAAACTTTTGGTCATTTGTTTCAATCTATTATAGATACATTTTTGTTTGTGGCTTAGTTGGGATAAATGTTTTATTTTTTAAAATAATTTTTCTAGAACTTTTATAGAATTTCACGTAATTCATATCTCTTAAGGTAAAAAAAATTATTTAACTTAGTAGGAAATTAACAAACTATTACTTATGTATTTCATTTTCCAAAATATATACTCTCCATTAAAAGAGGAAATTAAGATGTGATAGTTTAAGTATAACCTTGAATTACAAAATGTAATCTCTTAGAGTCTGGAGTTTGTAAAGGACGTAGATAAGTGGATGGCCTTGGAGCATATTTTGGGGGGAAATCAAACTAGTACCCTATTTTCCAGCGTATAAGACGACTGGGCGTATAAGATGACCCCCAACTTTTCCAGTTAAAATATAGAGTTTGGGATATACTCGCCGTATAAGACTACCCCTCTCCCAACGCACAACAAATAAAAATTAAAAAAAATCAGATTTGACTTCGACCCCCGACTTTTGAGAAGATTTTCCTGGGTTAAAAAGTCGTCTTATATGCTGGAAAATACAGTATATTCATCAGTATTTAATTTTGATTTTCATTTTTCAGAAAATTCCTCTTCCCAAGACAATCTCTTGTGTTAGTTTGAACGAGGGCACTGTTGGAAGTTATTACAGTGATCTAGGTCTGAGGTGAAAAGTAACCTAATTTTAAAGTAAATCTATTTGAAAATTTCCTTAGATATGAAAACTTTTAAATTATGCTTTTGTGATTAAATGCTTGGGCTGTATCTTGTACAGTATCAGAATTTGCTGTTAGTCTTCTGGGTTTTGAAGTTGAACTTATGTGGCCTCAGTCACATTAAAGCAGAGATAAAGTAGCAGTGGTCTCAGTAAAATACCCAAGTTACCTGTGCAGATAAAAGGCACAGTGGTTGTCTTTTCATTTGATGTCAGGAAGAAAGGGTGACTCTAATTAATTGTTAGTAAATTTGCAGTGATCTTTCATTTTAAAAAGCCTCATTGTATTGACTAGATAATTTCATGCCTGACCCTTTCTTTTTAGAAGTGTGTCTCTGTTTTATATTTGAAATAGGATTCAATATTTAATGTTACCAATATTATATTGGAGTGAAATTTATTTTGGTTATGACAGTGATTAAACTAAATTAGATTTCTTTTAATAGTTTGTGAAGGACAATCTCAAGGGCTAGGAAGTGTTGCTAAAATGGATATTGTACATTTATGACTTATGAATAAGCTTATAAATTAATATTGTGATAGTTCAATACTTATAAATATGAATCTCTTAGATGGTAATTTTAAAGGAACTACTTTATTGGGAAAACATTTTTTCAATATCAGTCATAGTTCATTGAATAGCAGCTGAGAACTTGGACTGTGGTTTTACATAGTGCCGTTCAGCTCAGCCATACCTGTAGCGTGGATTATTGGCATCCTCTTACATAGATTTCTATCATTGTAGATAAGTAATTACAGTAATAAACAGTTCACATAACCATGCTCACTTAGACTGCATCACTTGAAACTGCCAGTAGCTATAGCTCTCTGAGCCAAAGCTAATTCATTTCATTTTCATTCTTAACAATTCTTTTCAGTACTCACAAAACAAAAAACTATTTATTTGGTATATAGAGTATAATTTCCAAATTCACCCTAAAATGCCATGGTGGCATATTGCATTTAATAATATTTAATCATGAAGGGGAAAGATTTTGTTTTTTTTTTTCTTATTTAGAGGAAGTATTGAGTATATTAGAAATGTATTTTCAAATCAGTAAGTCATTAACACTCTTGGCAGCTGCATACAGAGAGAACCTTTCGTGCCTTTTGCCTGCAGTAAGCATTCAATTCTATTTTACAGGAGCTGTAAGAATGTTGATGACTGTCGCACCTTGTTAGGCTCATTAACGATTTTCTTAAAGCAAGGAACAGTTTTTCATTACTAGGTAGATAACTTAGTAAACATGACAGGAGGTGTCAGATATCTGTCTTTGGAACCCAGCCTTTTCCCCATATTGTGAGCAGGAAACTCGTTTGGAATGTCATGTGTGAATGTGTGTATACATATGTGTATAAATATTATTTAAATATATAAACATAAAGTTCAGCATCACGCTGGTGTGATGGCAAGAGTGGTAAGGTGCTAGGTGGTCACATGAAAAGCACAGCAGAGTGTATAATCAGTCACTATGGCTGGTGGTTTTTGTAAACTAGGTTCAGTTTTGAACCACCCAGAATACCTCATGTGTAAATACAGTGGTCATGACTTAATTGAAATACAGTCCTTGTAAAAAGAATGTGAAGCCACTGGTTGGCTTATGCCTTCGGATCTGTCATTCTTGCCTCTTTTTTTGTAAAGGGGATGTTTTTCTGTTTGTTTTGTTTTTTAATAGGGTTTACAGCTAGAATTTTGAATGCCAAAGTTCTATTTATTAAATTTTTAAAAAAAGTTTTCAATGTTAATGGCTAAGTATTTTTCCACTGGATTATTGTTTGTTGATGTTGGAATTTGTATTTACAGAGAAATAAAATTTTTATTGAAATATTTATGTCTTCCAGGTGCCTAGTTTTAATATAACAATGTGTTTGAAATTTCAGATTCGAACTTTCAGTGACAAGAAGATATGGACTTGTCCTTTAGGTAAAAGCTTTCTGTAAATAAGAGAACCTCGGACTAGAAAGTGGAGACTTCTGCTTCAGTTACTGAAAAGCTTTTTCTCATGGCCTTCCTATGAAGGAAGGGCACTGAGAATTTAAAAAAATTTTTTTAACATATATTTTATTGATTTTTTACAGAGAGGAAGGGAGAGGGATAGTTAGAAACATGGATGAGAGAGAAACATCGATCAGCTGCCTCCTGCACACCCCCTACTGGGGATGTGCCCCCAACCAAGGTACATGCCCCTGACTGGAATTGAACCTGGGACCCTTCAGTCCGCAGGCCAACGCTCTATCCACTGAGCCAAACCGGTTTCAGCTGAGATTTTTTTTTAATGACAGGTGCTGTAAATACTTATCTATATTCATTTCAGCTAATAGTGCGTGCCCCCCTTTTGGATTTCGAAAATCCCTATTTATATCAAGAGAGTTTTCTTCTCCAACAGAAAAAAAATGATTTTAGTTTTCCATATTGCTAAAAGTTTGAACTAGCGAATCAAATATTTATTTCTTCTTCTAATCAAAGTTGAAACCTGACTGAAGCATATGCTACGAATGTGTCCTTGGGCAAATATCATACTATGCAGGGACCTTGACTTCTCACTTTCGATGATTTGCCAGCCTAGACCAGAGATGCCCTGTGGATGGCACCTGGGTCCTTGTTCTAACACGTGTGGGCTGTGGCCTCAGGGTCTCTAGGAAGTTGGTTACTGTTTGGCTTAGTGGTATTTGTTTCCAGCCCCACTAACTTGACAGGGCTCTGTCAGAGTCCTTAATGAGGCCACTGGTTCGGTCAACAGAAGGGGCACTGAGAAATCAGACATCATAGACTCTCAGGTTGCAAGCAAATGTCTTAGAAATAAAAGCAGAGTGGACAGAATCCTAGAATATTTCTTTGGCAATTGGTATAGAGGTTTCTCCCTCAGGATGGAAGATATAATTATTTTTGATCTGGTTTGAAAAATGTTTTGATGGAGGAGTCAGCAGCTTTTGACAGGGTACATCTCAGTGATTTTGAGCTTTTTATGCCAAATCCCCAATCATTGTATGTAGAAATTCAGAGGACAGTTAAGAAATAGGCATGAAGGGCGTTGGTAAGGGCAGAGTGGGTCAGCAGAGCAGACACCTTCCCACCAAGAGCACTCTAACCTCACGGCAGCCAAAAGACTATGATTTAGGGGAGAGTCCACTTTGAAGGCTGAAACTGTGATGAAAAATTTCTAGAATGTTTAAGTAAAATTGCCGCTGATGAAAAAAAATGTAGTGTATACACAAAAAGAAAAAAATCTTTGTATTTTAGCCAATGTGATTTTACTTAAACACCAGTCTCACTTCATGATCTCTATTGACTTGCTCATAATAGAAGTTTTAAACTGAATTTACACCTATGCTATAACCCAGAAATGTCACCCTAGATATTTGATATAAATATAAACATAAGCCTAAAAAGAAACTTGAAGATGAAAGTTTATAGCAGTTTTATTTATAATAACCAAATATTGGAAATAGTCTTTCAGTATGAGTTCTCCACCCAGAGTTGGAAAAAGCATTTTTCTACAATCTTGGGTTCTAAGTGATATTCTATGTACTTATTTTTGGAAAATAGGATTAACATTTAATACACAAAGCAGTGGAGAATCAGAGTTGGAAAACAGCCTTTCCGTTAAATAGAGGCATTTGTGTTTATACGTCCTTCTGTCCTTTGTCTTGTTGCCACCTGTGTTCCTGAGTCTCCACTATTCACACGAAGTGCTTAGTGAAACAAACTTTCTATGCCATTGTTTGTTATTGGGGTGCTGGTGATACCTTACCTTACTAAGTTTTGTGTTTAACGAGCAACAAGAATATACCATCCTCCAGCGATGTGCAAATATCTGCCCTTAGTCCAGGAAGTAAGAACCCTAGTAGCAAGGAGAAAGTGTGGTTTAAAGCTTAGCTCACCCTAGGACAGTGGTCAGCAAACTCATTAGTCCACAGAGCCAAATGATTGAAATTTCAACAGTTCAATGATTGAAATTTCTTTTGAGAGCCAAATTTTTAAAATTTAAACTATATAGGTAGGTACATTGTTATTAACTTAATTAGGGTACTCCTGAGCTGGCCTTTGCCAAAATGTCCTCAATCTGATTGCGGTATGTTCGCTGAGGTCGACCCCTTCCAACTCTCCCATCCACACTCTTACACTTGTTTCGTCTATCTCCTTTCGTTCAGTCTCTCTATATGTCCAAACCATCTCAACATACCTTTCTCCATCCTAGACACTACATCTTTACAACGTCCCCTAAAATTAACTTAATAAACTTTACTTAAAGTTTTAAGTCTTAATTAAACTATAGGTATGTTGAATAAAAGTTGATATCATACTTAATAACAGTATTTATTGATAAAATTAAATTCTGTACAATTTGCCTTACAATATCCATAAAATTAAATCATGACAATGACTGACAAACACTAATGTGAATAATGGCCTTGCATCTCCTTGGAAAGTTTTGGCAAGTCAGTATTGTATGATGTTGTATTTTAGGCACGATTCCAGGTTCTCATTAATAAGACAACTTCTCAATTTATTCTTGATAAGGTTCATGCTTGAAAATGATTGTTTGCATAAATATGTACACCTGAATAAAAAAACGCTAGTTTTTTCGGTTTATATGAGTCAGAAATACTATTCCAAGTGTTAAAAATCAACATATCTATCTTCCTTCTCCAGGTCTTTCAAAGCAGACCACTTGTGCTATGAACTCAGTTCAATTTGTTTTTATCCAATATTTCTGTATCAGCACAAAGACATCAAATTTCAAGCTCCACAATTCTTCGTTTTTTAAATCCAGCAATTGCTTTTCAAAGTTGCCAATGTCGATATTAAAGGGAGAAAAATTTAACTCTCACAGTAGCAGTGAAAAGTTTCTAACAAAGGCTAACATCGCTTTGCTGTTTCTGAATTCCTGAAACCTGTTGAGAAAAGCTTCGCTCATATTTAAAAGTGTTTTGAAATAACAAATGTCATTATCAGAATTATTTTCTTGGCGATGTTTCAACAGGCTTGGAAAGTGAATCAAAGTTTCTCTTTCAAAATCTTGAGCAAAAAGAGAGAATTTGTTTTCGAATAACTTCTAACATCAAAAAAATTGTGTTTCCTTTCCCCTGCAGTTTACAATTAAGCTGATTTAGATAAGATATAACGTCTACCATGAAATAAAATTTTTGGATCCACTGATGGTTCGTTAGTTCTAGATAATGAACACCCTTCTCAAGGACAAATGCATTTTCTCTTGATAACCAATGTACCTTGTTAGGCAGCAGCAGATCTGCGTACTCTCCATTTCAACTGAAAATTCTTTAAACTGGCGGTGATTAAGAGCTTTAGCTATAATGGAGTTGATAATGTTAATCACCAGTTCCATAACTTTGCAAATTTCTTCTGGAAATGTCTGTGCACAAAGCGCTTCTTGATGAATGATGCAATGGTAAGTATTTCATGATTAATTTTTTCTTCCAAAATAGCAATAAACCCATTTCTTACGCCGGTCATACTTTTTGCCCTGTCTGTTGAAATTGAGACAATTTTATCGAGTGGAACATGATGTTTTCAGTGCACTTGGTTACAGCATTTGCTACATCCTCTCCATGTGTTTGACCTTTGAGTGGCAATAATCCTAAAAGTTCTCCTTTAGGACCTGTAGGTGAAATAAATCATACAAAAGTGCAACTTGCACTGTGTCATTTATATCACAAGACTCGTCAACTGCTATTGATAAAGCTAAAACCAATTTAAGATCTTTGACTTGGTGGGCAGTTATATTTGAAGACATTTTGACTGTTCTATCTTTCACTATTTTAGCAGACAATGGTAACTCTAATTTTTTTTTAGAATGTCTGTTTTGCTTTTAAAATCCCGAAATGGCTCTTCGGATGCACCTATAAAACAACTTTTCATGCATTTACTGTCTGGGCACAGAAAATAGACCTACTCTCCCTCTGGCTCCGTATGCAGTTTCCCTGTTGACATCTTGCATTAGTGTGGTACACCTCAATAACTGATGAACTAATATGGACGCATGATTATTAGCTAAAGTCCATAATTTACATTAGGGGTCATCTTCATTTGGATGGTACTATGGGTTTTTGAAATGTACCTACCATTGGAATATTAATATACAGAAGTTTGGTCACCCTGAAGATTCTCTGTGCTTCCCCTGCACTTCTGTCCTCCCCAAACCCTGGCAACCACTGATCTTTTTACTATAGTATTACCTTTTCCAAAATGTCTTACAGTACGTGACCACTTCAGATTAGTGTCTGTCACTTAGCAGTATGCACGTAAGAGCCCTTGATATCTTCCCAGGCAGTTTATCCATTCCCTTATTGAAGGACACTTGATTGTTTCCAGGTTTGGGCAGTTATGAATAAAGCTGTTATAAAAATCCATCCACGGGTTTTGGGGGACATAGATGTTCAACTCCTTTGGATAAATACTTAGCGTGATTGCGGGACTATGTGGTAAAACCATGTTTGCTTTCATAAAACACTGCCAAAGTGTCTCCCAAAGTGGCTGCACCATTTTCCATTCCCACCAGCAATGAACGCTGCTTCACATCCTTGTCAGCATTTGTTATCATCAGTGTTTTGGATCTTAACCATCCTATATAATAAAAGCGTGGTATACGAATTGTCCCCTCAACTAGGAATTAGTCCAGGAGTTTGAGTAGGGGGCAGGGCCGGATGGGGGAAGGGAGGGAGGCCCTGGATGACAGTGGCAGGTGACCAGGGGGGACCCTACCAGTGTACAAGTTTCATACACTGGGCTTGTAATTCCACTCAGGAAATAGTGGCATCTCATTATTACTGTTTTAATATGTATTTTTCTACTTTATATATATAAACAGCTAATATGCAGTGTCCCCTCAGGAGTTTGACCGGGAGGTCGGGAGTTCGATTGCTTGCTATGATGTGCTCTGACCACCAGGGGGTGGTACGGAATGAAAGAAGGCCCCAGCCAAGAGCCAGAAGGCCCCAATTGGCCAGGCCTAGGGACCGTACCTTTGCTCGAATGTGCGCACAGGGCCTCTATAATAATAAAAAGGTAATATGCTAATTAGCCAGAGTGGGCAAGAGCTGCAGCAGAGGTGGCAGAGGCGGTGGCAGCAGTTGGGGTCAGGGCCAAGGCCCTTGCACGAATTTCATGCATTGGGCCTCTAGTAACAAATGATATTCAGCGTCTTTTCGTATGCTAATTTGCATGTCTGTATATATACTTTGGTGAGTGGTCAGATCTTTTGCCTACTTTTTATTGGGGTTGTTTGGTTTCTTATTGAGTTTTAAGAGTTCTCTGTATATTTTATATACAAGTTCTTTTTTATTGTTCTTTTTAAAAATTAATTTTTATAGTGAGAGGGAGAGAGAGAAACATTGATGTGAAAGTGAAACATCAATCGGTTGCCTCCTGCACATCCCCTACCTGGGACTGAGCCTGAAACGTGGGCATGTACTCTGACTGGGAATCGATCTGGTGACCTCTCAGTGCATGGGATGATGTCCGACCAACTGAGCCACACAGCCAGGACTATTTTTGATTCAAGTTCTTTATCAAATATGTGTTTTGCAAATATTTTCTTCCATTCTATGGCTTATCCTTTCGGTATCTAAATAGTGTCTTTCTCAAAACAGAAGTTTTTAATTATAATGAAGTCCAGCTTTTTAATTTTTTTCTTTGCTGGATTATGCTTTTGATGGAGTATCTAAAAAATCACCACCAAATCCAAGGAAAATAGATTTTCTATATTCTCAGGGTTTTATAGTTTTGTATTTATCTGCAATATATTCTGAGTTAATTTGTGTGAAAGCTTTAGGGTCTTTATCTAGTTTCATTTTTATTTATTTATTTTTTTGTATGTGGATGTCCCTTTGTTCAAGCACCATTTGTTGAAAAGAATATCTTTTCTCATTAATCACCTTTGCTCTTTGTCAAAGATCAGTTGACTATATATGTATGGGTTGCAATTCTTTTTAAAATAAAGCTCCACCTGGGAAAGGTAATGTTGGAAGTTATTGATGTTTTAGTTTGAAAGAATTATTCAGAATCTTCTGTTAACAGGTGAGGCTGAGTTAGAGAATACTGGCCGTTGAGGTAGTCATAATGGATTGACGTACGTTGACAGCTAACATACACTCAAGACATACTCTCTAATGTATTCTTCACTTTGCCTGGGGCCTGAGTGTGTGGGAGTGAGGAGGTTACCAGCAGCCAGAATCTTAGTCCAGGTGCGTCCCTACCTGCAATGTGAAAGATTGGACTGAAGGGTGCATTCCCTTTCCTGCTCCTTCTTCACTTGTGCTGTAAAGGTAAGTTGTGAACTCATTATTCAAATGCCATAGCTATTGCATTGTCATCAAGTGATAAATTATCTTTAGAGTTACATTGCTGTCAATCTCAGCTTTGATGCTATAATTCACAAAGCAAACCAAGTGAATTCACATTTTCCATGACTCGATCCCAGTTACTCCTTAAGTATGGAGCAGAACTGGTCTGAAAAATTTCCAGACAGAAGTCATCAAAAATGAGGACACTATGGAAAAACAATACATTCTAATAACCTTGAACTATCAGTCCATCTATGCAGGGATTAATGCTTTAATACAAGAGTGCTATTCCAGAAATATGTAAATTCACTTAAATTTAATCTAATATCTAGATTCAATTTTCAGTAAAAAATTGAAGGCTTTTCAATCTGAAAATGGTGGAGTATTTTCTTGCATAAATCTGTTAAAAGATAATTTTCAAAAAAAGCAACATGACTCATGAATATAAAATGAACATGTGTCAAAGATTTTATTTAACTCGTTAATTAAATGAGGGAACTGGGAAAGCTATTACAATTGATTCAAAAGAGAATCCAGAGGAAAAAACACAGCTATAAATCAGGAATATTGAAATGCATTTGCAAGCGGTCGAAAACACTTTTCCATCCTGGGGAAGGAAAGTCAATTGAGCCTCCTCTAGTCAGAATTTATTGTGTATTGATAGGTAAGAATTGTCGGTAGACAATTACTTTGCCTTATTATTATCTACAACTTATATAATTTATAAAATAGCTCCAATGCTTGATAAATTCTTGGAACTCCAAGGTGCCAAGAGTTATAAAATGGCTCCAATTGCCCAGTTTAAATCAGATAACCTCAGAGACTGCTCGTTTTCTGTTGAAGCCATCCAGTAACCATTTTTTCTTATTCCAAATTTCCCGACAAATGTTTCTGTGCTCCTGTTCTCCTGCAGATTACAGGGCATTTGTAGCACTTCAAAAACTATTAAGATTTGTGGGTATAGGCGACTTTTATAAACTCTCCCTGACCCAGATCTGAACGATGTGGTTTTTCCTCACTAGGCAACTTTAGATAAAACAACGAAGGACTGAAACAAACAGGGACAGATGTATAAAATACAGCCTTAAATACATTATAGTACAATATGATTATTTAAAGAAAATACATTTTTACTTCATTTGGCTTTTATTTTCTATTTTTTCGAAGCATGCCTTGTTTGTTTCTCTCTCCTTATTATCAACTGGATAGTTTTGTAGCTTGTGATCCACTTTTTTTAGCTTGTGTATGTGATACATAGGCAATAAGTGTGACGGCACTCTGTATTTTATTTTATTTTATTTTATTATTTTATTTTATTTTATTTTATTTTTAAATATATTTTATTGGTTTTTCACAGAGAGGAAGGGAGAGGGATAGAAAGTCAGAAACATCGATGGGAGAGAAACATCGATCAGCTGCCTCTTGCACACCTCCACTGGGGATGTGCCCACAGTCAAGGTACATGCCCTTGACCGGAATTGAACCCGGGACCTCTCAGTCCGCAGGCCTACGCTCTATCCACTGAGCCAAACCGGTTCGGCAGCTCTGTATTTTAAAGTAAGACTTTTTTTTTTTTTAAATCATGGTATTAACTAGGAATTGTTCTTCTGGATTCTTTGTACAGGACTAGATGTTTAGAAAGGGTATCCCTAAAGGAGTCTGCAGAAAGGTGTCAGCAATACTTTTGCACAAATTTGCTTATTTCAGTCCCCAGAGTCCCAGAAATTATTGTCAACAAGAAGAAGGTTATGAATGGGGAGGGGAGACCTATGCAAATCATGATTTTCCAGAGGGAGCTTGCCGAAAGGAACATCCAAAGGCAGAGTTGAGGAAAAGCTCCTTTTCTAAACATTGTCTTGCCTATAACTGTGAGTGCTGGGAACACTATATATCAGACAAGAGTCATCAGTGGGCTCCAACCCTAAGCAAGGTGATTTTTGACCTTGAATGACCTCATCTAGTGAAAAAAGTATAACTTAAAAATAAATTTAAAAAACCTGTCTACTAATCCAGGTGGCAAGATGTCCTCTTTTTAACATGATAATTTTTTTATAATTAGAATATTAGGAATAGCAAATAGAGCTGAAAGGAGGTATAGCCACTGTACTAGGTTGAATGTTCTCGCCAAGTTCATATCCACCTAAAACTTCAGACATTTGGGGGTAGGTTCGTTGCAGAGGTAATTAATTAGTTAAGATGAGATCATCCTAAATTATTGTGGGCCCGGATCCAGTGACTGATGTCCTTATAAAGTGAGGCCCGGACCCAGAGGAAGAACATCATATCAAACGGGGCAGAGATTGAGGGGATGCATCGCCAAGGCCAGGAGGACCAAGGGTTGGTGGTGATCCTGGAGGCTAAGGAGGGGGCAAGGAAGGTTCTTCCCTAAGACCTTGAGAGACAGCATGGCCCTCTTGACACCTTGGTTTTAGACTTGTCATCTCTAGAACCGTGAGAGAATCCATTTCTGTTGTTTTCAGGCACTCAGTTGGTGGACTTTGTTACAGCATCTCTAGGAAATTACTACAGCCAAATGCGAGCCCTTAAACAAAATGAAGGTCAAGGTAGCATTTGGCTTCTTTGTCCTTGACCCCCCTCTCTCTCCTCTTCGGTATTCTTCAATGGGTTTCATTCCAGTGCTTTAAATGGCCCCCAGGGAGGGACATTTCAAAGCAATGAAGCCCTGTGGTGTCCTGTTATACAGCAGCCCCTGCCTGGAAGGCTCCTAAGGGCAAGTGGAATCTTCCCAGAAGCTGTAGAAGAACGTCCCTTCTCTCCAGAGTAAGATATTTTGTAAAAGCAGGAGCCATAGCTCCTTCCTGCTTTCAAACAAGTCCTGGGGAGTGGACACCCAGACTTCCCACCGGCCTCCCCTCACAGGTAGGGCTCGGCTCTTCTCCATAAGAGGGGCCGCGATGCAAAGAGACATCACGACATTTACTAATTTGCCACATTCCTGTGTCACCATTTACTGTGCTGCCCATGGGTGTCCTGATATTTTCTCGGGTTAACGGCTGTGCAGACTCACAGCTGTCATGTGTAGTGCAGTCACCGTGCCGATGAAACTTGCTGCCCAGGCTTTACTCAGAACATCCACAACAAGCATCCTGATCTGCACTGATGTGGTTGAGGGAATACTGCCACTTCCCCTGGCCCACAGCAAACTCAAGGAAAAGTGCAGCTAAACTCATTCCACCAGTTTAGGGTACAAATATGGTTAGAGTTCCCTATTCACCGCTAACCCATGGCGTCTTGCCTGTGAGCTTCCCTTCCCCGTTAGATTGGTCTAGAAATGTGGGGGCTGATTTGGGTCAGATTTGGTGGGTTCTGCAGGACACTGGCAGGCCAGCCAGAGGCGGAGGTGCCTGCAGCCCCCCGCACAGGCTCTGTGGACCCTTGCTCTCTCATGTACCAATGGCCCTTAGTTGAGACAGAACCACCAGCCATTGTCCCTGGTATTGCAGGTGTATTCCCCAGGTGAGCTCTGTGGTGTCCTCTCCCATCAGCCCCTTGGTCCAGTCCATTCTGTCGGTTAGAGCATACCATGGGATTTGAGGAAAGGGGTTTGGAATTGGGCTTTCCCTTCCAGAAATATGCAAATTATCATGACCCTTCCCAGAGCTCTGAGAAGAGCGGAGACCTAAGTCACAGAAAGTAAAAAAGCTCCAGTTAAACCCTATTCCCAGGGCAACAAGTACTTAATTTTCTGAAATAAGAAAAAAATGACTGCTCCTCCTCCAGCTAAAAAAGAAGTGAATATTTGAAAAATTTATAGCAGAGAGACCATACTTAGTCATCCTCAACAAATCCTGTATCTTATTTTTAAGATACTTTCACTGTTATGAAAATAGCATGTGCTCATAGAATATTTTTAAAAGATGATGTATTTCTAAAGTGACAAAGTGAGGTGCCATGTCACTCTGACTCCCAAACTACTACCAGGGCATCCATCATGTCCACTCGGACTGAGCCCAATGAGGGGAAATATCCAACATCTGGAAATGTCCAAACTTGGAAAGAAACCCTGGACCAGTGTAGCAGGAGAAAATTTAACTCAGAATAGCTCTCCTGACTTTAAAGAGAAAGAATAGAGAAGCAGAAACTCAGGAGGCGCATGGCTAACGCCATCATCAACCAAACCGAAAGGTCAAACTCCAGGTGTTAGCACTCTGTGATTACGGCAGAAATCCTCATTAACTGCAACCTCTAACTGAGTCTCCCCGTAAGGACTTAGTGAACAGGCACAATCACCTTCCCCATTTCTTCCTTTCATGAAAAAAAAAGGAATTGGTGATCACAATTAAATGTCACTGGGAAAGCAGAATTTGACAAGAGATTAGGTAAATCTGCTTTCAGATTGCTGCAGATGATGCTCATAGAAATGTAGGATTTGCTTCATGCTGTGATGAGCAATTTTCTTTGCATCCAATTGATGGACAGGTTTATCTGTGACTTTTGCTGCAGGTCACCAGTTAATCAAGTCTAGTGACATCAATCTGACTGTTGGGAATGGGATGCGAATGGTTCATAATTGAGTCTCTGAGAGTCTAGCTAATGAAAACGTAAAGTCCTAAAATACCCTGCTGTGAACATCCATCGTTACCTGTCACTGGATCCAAAAACAGGCCACAGTTAAGTCGATAATTACAGCTACACTAATATCAACTTACAATGGACGGCAGAAGAGCACCACTGGAAACACCAATAACCAGCTTAAGGAAATACTGACATACGATAAAAAACATGTTGTCCTAAAAGTGTATGAATTCTAACTGTGTGTGTGTTGTTTTACTCATTATATTTCTCTTATTAAGTGGAAGCTCCCTGTGAGCAGGGAATTTTTATTTGTTTACTTGTTTTATTCAGTTGTACTCTCAATACCCAGACCAGTGCTTAGCACACAGGCAGTGGCCTCTGGCAGTGCCGAATGAATGAATTGCACTTTATATATTTACCAATCACTGACAGAGGGCCAAATCTCCCACTGGGAACCCCCACCACTAAGCAGCACTTATTCGAATATAAAAAGTAAAGTCTGGAATTATACTTTATTTGCCCCATAAAGTGAGTCCTCAGCCCTCTATGCCCAAATCTGACAGCAAGACCTACTTTGAAAATCACAGATCCAGACTATACAGCCTACTATGTGCTTTAAGTCTTTGCTACTCAAAGTATGGCCTGGGAACCACCTACATCCTCATCATCAGGATCCAGGTAGAATTGCAAAACCTCAGGCACCCGATCGGACTTACTAAAGCAGAATCTACCTTTTATCCAGATTCCCAGGTGATGCATATGCACATTTGAATGTCTATCATTGGTGAGGTAGCTTTTGAGGAGAGTGGGAGTACAGGTCAGATTTGGAGGAAGTGGGTGGAAGGGATATTCCAGGCATCAAGGTTTTCCCAGAGATGAGGCAACTGAGGTCATGTGTGATAACAACTAATGATGGCACCTGACAGCATTAGAATATGGGGTTCATTCTTGTGGAGAATATTAACTCTAAGCTAGAGGTAGGAGATCATTGAATGTATAAGTAATCTTTAAATCCCTTCCCAAGATTGGCTTTTTCCAAAGCCAATCTTGGTCTTACCTCTTGGGCTCATAGCTTGGCAGGAGAATTGCTTTTCTCCTTTTATGTGTAGTTGGTTTCATCTGTCCAAGTACTCTTTCACACATCTCCCAGCTGTTTTAAACTTCACTTGGTTATATTGCCTGTTGCTCAAAATATTTTAAGAAACTAAAATAGAGGATTAAGGTAAAGCTGCTTAGCCTGGCATGTGGTGCTCTGCAACCTGACTCTGACTTCCCAGTTTTGTTCCCCACGACCTTTCTGCTCTAGCCACGCTGGAGAATTCGCTGCTTTACAATAAACTGAGTGCATTTCTGCTTTATGGCCATGACCCCAGCTGGTATGTCTTTTCTTGTCCTCCAGGGCCATGAACTCATCTTCCTTCTGCATCCAGTTCCTCCAGGATTTTCCTGTCTCAGCTGCCCTCTCTTCCCAAAATCCTTTGCAATGTTTTGCTTCCATTCAAATAGCAACTTATTCATTATTTTATTGAGCTGAAACTTGTTGGCTGCCTGCTATGTGTCAGATCCGAGGGGAAGAAACGTCCGGTTGGAGAAATATTCAGAGTTATAATAGGATGTAATAGATGTAACCATAGTAGTAAAACTGAGTAACAGGAAGCACCTAGCACAAACTAGTGGGGGGCATGGAGGGGAGGAAAGCAGAAAGGGAAGAGGAAAGGGGAAGAAATAAGGAGAGAAGGGAAAGACAGAAGGAGGGAGGAAAGGAGAGAAGGAGAAGGGGAGGGGAGAAAGAGAGAATGTTTCAGTTGTAGATATTTCTTTCTGGATTCCTAGCCCCAGCCTCAACTCCTTTCCCATAATAATCAATTTTTTTTTTACTTCTTAAAATGCCTAAGTTTACACCCTGGTGTGTATTCCCACAAGGCTAGCCTCTTCTCCACAGAGAGATGGTCAGCATATCAGGATGCTCTATCATCAGAGCATGTTTTGGGAAGACTGAGCCCCCATTCAAAGTTAAAGCTCAAAACTCAGTGATATGTTTACATGTTTCTAATGCTTGGATGCTTAGATGCCACAATTCCAATGCTAATGACTTTATACATTTCCCTCTAAACATGGGACATTGATAAAGAAGCAACTTTTTTATAAATGAAGGCTTTTTAAAAGTGTGTCAAAAAGAAGGTAGTTAACTGTCCTTTTATTAGTCATCTTAAAGCATTCCATAATGAAGGGCAGGTGCCATTAGGTTGGGTATTCCTGAAGGATATTCCAAACCTGCATACCTATTTTGATGTCCTGGATATTTTAAAGAGCCAACACCTCACCTACCCACACCCACCATTTCCACACCCAAATTTCTCCCCTTGAACAAGAACCTCTCCACGTAACTCCTTGGCGAGTCTCTGCCTGAACATGGCCAGTCACGTGGAGCTCCATGTAAGTGCCTCATTTCCACAGGGATTTCATCCACTGGGTCCATTTGTCACCATGAAAAAGAGCACCGTGGAAATGCCACTTAACTGGGCTGGCTCCCACTGACTTCCAAACAACTCCAATCTCATAAAGGGAAGGAAATGGAGAGACAAGTTGTGGTTCTTAGCATATAATACAACCATTTTTGGCAGGAGCTGGGCTGGTTTCTTTCCTGCCTGGCTCTGTCCTCTGCTGTGCTGGCTTTATTCTTAGCTGCCTTTTCAAAGCAGAGTACCCACTGGTTTTTGCATCAGACAGAAAGCAGGGGTCCTATTCTTTCAGGTTCTTGAACTGAACTGGAATTTGTGGGTTGGTACCAGGCAATTTGTTGTCTGCATTTTCTTTCGTTCTGGCAAGTGTAGAAATTAAATGCAAATTGAAGTTTTAGTTGATTTTGATGTTTAAGACCACAAGAACAGTTCCTGCAGAAGCACTGGAGCTTTTTGAGGAGAACTATTGGAGACTCCTTGGACCCTAAATGAATATGTTTGCACAGTGCCAACTTCAGGGTGAACTTACCTAAAGGGCCACACTTTTAGGAAATTGGGGAATAGCTACCTAATTTTCAGCTAATAAGTGTTGGATACCCTTTAGGAAATTTCTGCTTGCTGATTGGGGATTGCTTTGGAATTACTTCTGTGACCCCATGTATCCAGGTGACATCTGAACTTGCCCCGTCCTATCAACTTTCACATTTGCACACTTCATATCACAAGTAAGGCTTTGGTTCCCCACTGGTGTGGGAGTCCTAAAAAAGTACAGGTAACTTAGCAGGACCAGCGCCTGCCCAATTTTCCACCCTTTCCTGCCTTTGTGCTCCAGACTACGGTTTTCTCCACATTAACCACTTGAACCCTCTCATTTCAACTAACCCAAACCCTTTTCTTTCATCACGGCTCTTATTAGGAGTCTGGTTTCCACAGAAGAAGGGATTTGTCCCCTTCTCGTACCAGGGCAAGTGCTGAGATTGGAAAGTTTGCATTCTCCCCATCTTCTTACTCTTCCTTCCCTATGGGAGCAGGAGGGGGCACTTTAGCTAGAACTTGACATCTGTTGAGTTTGATCCAAGTCTGCTGGTGGGAGAGTAACGGGGCCAGGAAGCAAGACTTAGGCCCCACCCATTTGCTTTCTCTCCCTGCCTCTCTTCAGGTGCAAGGCTTTTCTCCTCTCTCCTTCACAGCTGGATCCTTTGCTTTCTGGCCTCAGGCAGTAAGCACACCTGGATGGAGCCAAGGCCCATGGCAGATGGTCCTATTTCAGGGATTGGGATAACAACATTCAAAACCTGATCTTCAAATGCACGCACACACTTGTCAAAAACAAGGTAGGCGCAGTTATTACAATGGACAGCCCAGCTGAAATAGTTAAACCATGGTCTAGTCACAGATGTCTTTGGCATTGCCAATCTATTGAGGTGTCTTTAGAAATGGAAATAGGTGGGCACCTGCTTTTTCCAATTCTATTTTAAAAGCCTGGCAAGACTTCCAACTTTTCATCTAAGGAAAGTGTACTTTTATTCTGACTTTTCTCTTTGATCCTGTTTAAGATCCAACCCATTTTTTACATAGATCTTCTTTCCCCTTGAGTCAGAGCAAAATTAGTTCTTTCAAGATGTACTCTGGCCTTTGGGATGTGATGGGTCCTCTGGGATTTTCACTACTTTAGCTTAAACAGTTGGTATGGGCCCTCTACCATAAAGGGCCCATTCATTCTTTCTTTATCTATTCGTGGACAAAATATACTTTTCCTAATTATAGGAATTTCACAATTGTGTTCAGGGCTTACATAATTCAGAGCCAAATTAAAGCAAGCATGGTAGAAATGATACTCGATGCCTGGAGTCAAGCCATTTCAGTTATTTCCTTAACATTTTATCCTCATCCCTGGTTATAGTTCACAGTAAAATAAAGTGGGACAGACTTCGTCTTAGCATTGGAATGCAGAAGTCCCAAATGGCAGTCCCAAAACTATAGCGCCACCACGTTGATCAGCTCTTGGCCTTCTAGATATCAGCTGTTTTATAGCTGTGTTCCAGGTTGAGAAATTAGTTTTAAAAAAAATTATATCATGAATTATTCTTTCTCCGCATGGCTGTTACAGAGGTTCTGACGGCTCTGAAACAAGCCTCACAAGATTTACTGGGAGCTTTGTTGTCTGAGGACCCTAAAAAAGTGAAGCCGCCCATCTAGTCTAACCTCTCAAATGCTTGAATGGATCTCCCTACACACAGGAACGCTTCTCCTCGCGAAACTTTAGGTTCTAGAAAACCTATCTGGATCCCAAATGAATCTTCTTCTTTTTAAAGAAACAAACTGGGCCCTGTGTTTCCAGGCAAAGCTGCAATTACTACACAAGCACTACAGCTTGTGAGGCTTGTGCCCTTGGCCATAAAACCCCAAGGTCATCCAGGAACCACTCCAAAATGCTGGACTTCCCATATGGTTCTCTGCCCTTCAGTTTCTACTTCCTCTGGCTAGGTGTAAGTTATCCTTGCCAAAATAAAATGCCCTATGCTGACCCCCAAGGTGTTGATCACTCACAGACATTACTTCCGGGTTCCTAGCCAATTAAACAGGCAAAGGAAGCTGGAAGCACTTGCAGTAGAGTGAGTATCAGGGTTCCACTGCTTCTGATAAACTATATTAGATGGTGCAGCTTAGGCTTAAGTGGAGGCCGCCATTTCTTCCTTTCTGTAGCGTGGCCCTTCTTCCTTCCCTGCAGGGAGGGCTGTTTCTGCAGAGCACACCTTTCCCCCAGCCAACCATACAGAGTAGTGGCAGCTTAATAAGTCAATGCCCGGCAGAACAGAGAGGGGACAGGTGTGCGGTCGGCCTTCCGTGCTGTGCCTCATCCCCACCCTGGTTGGCTTGGTGAATATGGATCAGGTGCATGGAGATCCAAGGACCTTTCCAGAGGGATCCGTTTTTATTCCAGTGGAAAAGGACGAGGAAAGAGACAGAGAAAAGATGCAGAAGTATCCACCCCAATACTGCTCCTTAATCTCTCTGGAAATGTGATGGGGAGGCCAATGTTCCCCCCAACACATTCCAGCTGGGAGGATGGCATTGTTCTCGTTCTGACAGAAGCACTCTTGTTGGATGCTGCTGTGGGTGGATATGAGCTATATTAGAAAGAATTTTTAAAACTTGGAAAGCTTAGTTTTAGCTTTAAATTATTTTGCAAATAGTTAATTTATGAACTTTTTTTTTTTTCATGTTATAAAGCAGGGTAGGGTCTTTTTCTTGCTTGGTTCCCTTGAACTCAGAGACTTAGAAATGGGAAACCTTGTTTGTACAGAAACAACTTCAACTCTCAAGGTCAAACAGCATACTGATGAGCTAGAATTTATTTATTTATTGAAGTTGCTTACTTTGCCTCATTTCAGTGTTGTCCATATGCTTTTTCACAAGAAAAGCTGCGGGGTATTGCAAAAAAAACTGCTGAATCGTGTCATGGCATGGCTCATATCTTCAGGAGAAAGCCATTTTCTCAACAAAAATTATCTGAGTAATTTCTTAGTATATTCCACATGATGCTGGCCTAAGTCTTGGGGATGTAATGATAGACATTGCATTCTCCTTATCTTTCACAAACTTCAAAGCATAAGGCAAATATAATATTTGGTCTTTTAAATACAGTGTCATAAGCTTACACAGAATTCTGTTTGGTAGATACAATAAGACTTCTTTTAAAGAACATCATGTTGGTCCGCAGATCTGGTCACTAGATCAAATTGCAGCTCATAGTCTACATCTCTGTCATTATAACCCAAGAAGAACCAACAATGCCCTCTATATGAATAATTGATAAAATTGTGTGGATTTTACCTAATAGAGTTACTCAAGGTGAAAAAAAATTCTTCATGCAAGAAAGGGAATATATTTGCTCCATAATGTGGAATTTCCTTTTCTTGTTGATTAGAGTTATTTTTAAATTTACAAAAATTAGTATAAAGGTGATGCTATCTTCTAAGACTTACTTTTTCTAAAATTCATTCATAATATTGTCTCTGTAATTCATTCATTCTGACTGTGGCATCATATTCTATTTGGTGAACATTTCACTGTTTATTCACAATTGCTCATGTCTCCCAACATGGGTTCTTGGGTTATTTTTATGTTTTGTTATGAAAACATATTAAGGTGCTAAGGATATTTCTCTTGTGGAATTACTGCTTGCAAAGGGTATGGATGTTCAACTTCATAGCCACTTTATTTAAAGAATATAATACTAGTATGCTGTCATATTGTGTCCTTGGTTTGCATTTCTTCCATTGCTAATGAAGTTGAATATCACTTCAAATATTCATTTGCCATGAGCAGTTCTTCTCTGAAATGCACGGGTGGAATAATTTTGGATAAGATTAGAACTCCTCCACATTTCCTACAAAAATCAACTTCACATAGATTAAGTACTTGAATATAAAGAAGGAAAATTTATGTTTATATTAGAATACATAAGTGAATGTGTTTTCAACCTTGGGGTAGTGGTGGGTAACCTAAACAAGTCACAAAAATTATATCTATAAGATATTGATATATTTGACCATTAACATGTTAAAAGTTAAGTTTTATTTATCAAGACACATTTAAGAAAGTAAAAAGACAAGTTATGAACTGAAATACAATATTTATAATACACACCACCAACAAAAATTAGTATCAGAATATTTATATTAAGAATACCTCTAAATCATTAAGAAGGACATAAACAATAGAAAAACAAGGCCATAGACATATGTTCTCTCTCTCTCTCTCTCTCTCTCTCTCTCTCTCTCTCTCTCTCTCCATTTATATATTAAAATTTGGATATAGTAAGGTGAAGTGATTAAGAATATTAATTCTAGATTTAAGAAAAAAAACCCAAAACACTTGGCTTTACCTCCTTGTGTGGACACTTACTGTGTGATTTCTGGCAAATTTTCTTAAACTTTCTGTCTCAGTATCCTCAATTGTAAAGTGTTATTATGACATCAACTGATGAATGGATAAACACATTGTGGGATATCCATATAATGAAATATTATTCAGCCATAAAAATAATGAAGTGCTGACACACACTACATCATGGATGAATCTTGACAACATGCTGAGAGTATTCAGGCACAAAAGGTCACATAGCAGGCAAATTTAAAGATATAAAGTAGATTAGTGGTTACTAGAACATAGGATAGAGGGGCATAGGGAATGACTGCTAATGTTCTGGAATTAGATAGCGGTAATGGTTTAACAATTGTGAATATACCAAAAACCGCTAAATTATACAAGTTAAAATGATGATTTATGTGAATTACATATCAATTTTAAAAAAGAACAATTTTATTGTGAGTTATAACTCATATAAATGTCTTAGCATATTGCCTGGCACATAATAATCATGCAATAATAGTAGGTAGCTTCAAAAATGCTATTCCATTTTCTTTTGCTTCACTTTTCCCTAGCTATAAGTATCTCTCTCCAGAATGTTTGTTATTTGACTTAAGTTTCACATAGCATTGCAGAAGACCAGAAATGATCTTCAAAAGTAGGATCAAAGGAATTATGATGACTGTTCATATAAATACAACTACCATGTATTGCTTACAAGATACCAATACTAGATGTTTTCAAAAGAATGTTCTTGTTAAATCTGTAGAACAATATTATGAATTGTCCTTACCTTACATTTGAGAAAACTGAGATTCTTTTGTCCAAGATCAAACAACCAGTTGATCTGGGAATAAAACCAAGAACTTTGAAACTCATAAGTCTTTTTTCTGCTCTACCACATTATACAAAGGTATAAACCACTGCAGGGAAATGCTGAAGAATGTCAAAGACTGTTTTAAAGTAGTTTACTCTAATCCAATGATATGTTCATATGATTTAAAAATAAAGCTCTCTGCATAACAAAAGGGATTTTTTTTCTTTGAACAATAAAGGTTTTATTTTAAAATGGACTGCTACCCATGGTGGTGATTTTGCTCCTGAAATTCTCCAAATCTCCTTTCATATACTGGTATAACACAAAATATGAATAAGCTTCTAGTATGGAAAAGGAACCAAATTAGTCACTTAAATGTCAGTTGTCAGTTCTGTGAATGTCATTTTAATCAAAGCATTTGAAATCCCCTTTCTCATTATTCTTCACAGCATCTCTCATAATTAGTAAGAGCTCTGAGCCAGTGCTCTGGTGTTAGAAAAGTGAGTAATTGATAGCATATAACTGAAATACCAGACCATAAAATCATGGAGAAATGTAGCCTTCTAGCAAGTTGGCTTCTGAGAACAAATCTCCATCAAGGTTTTATTTTTACCCCAGGCTTTGTTTGATCTATTGGAAACATGGGCCTTTGAGCGAGGGCTGAAGATATCACAAGAATAGTTTCTTTTATGAGATGATTCTCTTCAGCATTGCACCAGATTCTTGCAGACGGCTCTTCATCAGTGGTACAGTGCTTGAGGTCACCGAGTTTTCAAAGCCCACAAATGAAGCCAAGGGCATTTGAATGGAAAGTAACATTTCTTCTTTCAACTTTGGCAAACTGCATTTCATATATAGGAGCCGATGTTTCAGCGAGGAGAGCTCCTTTCAAGGATAGCAGAGAGCAGACATCGACACGGATTCTCCTGCTTTAAGGAAAAACTAACATTGAGGATGCACCCTATGGTATGGACTCTGTAATATTTACCTACCATGCACTTTCACATCCATCCAGTATCCCCGCTCCTCTCTCCTGAGCAGGAAGTTAAAGCTTAAAGCTGTTAAAAAACTGACACAGCTTGTAGATAGAAAGGTCAAGATTAGAAACAGATTTAAGTCTGATCCCCCAAATTGAGGCTGCTCTCCTATAATATTATGTTGCCTCTCAGAGAAATACATTGGTTAAGCAAGAAAGAATATTGTGAACATATATACCTAATTCTTGTTATATAGTACACTTTAAAATGGAATTTTGAAAGGTGTGTAATGAATTATTCTGTTTTAAAATTAAAGATACTCCTATCATCTATTGTGCAATTTAATAATTATGATAGTCACGGGGGGGGTGGGGGATCTTATGCTCATTCTTTATGTTCCTGGGGGAAAACAGTTATTTTCCCAACTTGTTCTTATTCTTCTCTGGGAGGACAATGACCACAGGGAGATCGCTGAAGTTATATCCTCTGACCCTCCCTCAGGAGCCCTCCGGATATGACTCAGGCACTTCCTCAACTCAGGCCCTTGCCCTGTTGATCCCTTTTCCAGGAACATACTTTTTCTACACATTGAACTCCTCTACCTCCAAGTCTTCACTCAAATGTTGTCTTCTTAATAAGGCCTACCAGTACCATTCTACACAAAATCACATACGGTTCACATCCCCCTCCCCAAGCTCACTGTCCTCCGCTGTTTTGATTTCCATAACACTTACTGTTTTCCAACAAATATGATTCATTATATTTATTGCTTATTGCATGCCTCACTCACCAACTGGAATATAAGTCCTTTGTGTGTTCAGTTCATTGATGTTCATTCCAAATGCCTGAAACAAATTTGTTTAACAAATGAGTGAATGGGAAACTATACATTTCTATACCTTTTCTATTTCCTTCCATTTCTGTTTGCAAACCAACCAATTTGCCGAGTTATGGTTTTTTGTAAAGCCATGCTAAAGACAGCAAGAAGAAGCAGGCAGCTCACACAGACCTTCGACTGCATTCAAGCACTTTCCCTGGAGCTGTGACTCGGCAGGTATGTTATTGAAAACGACTGTTTTGCATGGTCTATAAATGTCTCCAGCTTTCCAGCCCAGCCATTTTCTCTATACTATTAGGATCAAAGAAATGTAAACAATTTTAAGTTTTCCCATGAAAAGATGCTCAGCTCTTCCTGTATTCAGTGATGCCTGCAAAGTCTAAGGCCACCTCAAGGGAAATAAATGATCTAGAAAGAACCTGGAGAAATGACCTTCGATGAAGCTCTCTTTGTAGGCGAGTTTGTGGTTTTTTTCAAACCCACCCCAAAGCAAATAAGAATCAGATCTTCTTCTAAGGTTATCTAGACAAAGAGGCTCTCTCATGCTCTTCAATAGCCCATCCCTGCATCCTCCCTTTTCTTCTACTTTCTGACATCTGTGTTCAGTGGTTCTGTTTTCACTCCTACCCTGAAACCCTCCTGCTGCATTTTACCTGGACTTTGTTATTTGCTCACAGATGTAGAATCTGTTGGTGATGCTTACCATTTGCATGCATCTACACTTAAATTCCCATCACAACAACAGAGAGTTGGCCTAATAACTCATTGCTCTGAGACACATTTATTTTTCCCTTTTATTTCTACACAGGTGACATAGATGTTGCCAAGTTTCCTTCTTCCATTTTCCAGATGAGGAAACAATATTTCAGAAAGGTTAAATGATTCACCTAAAAGTACCAAAGCTATAGCATTGCTGCACCACATTTCAAACTATGTATTTGACTCCAAGGGCATGACACCAGAGATTTCCAACTACCTCCCCAAACACACACTTCCTACTATCCACTGACTGGATTGGAAGTGCTGAGCTCTAATGTACTTCCCAGAACCCCTTGCAGCTAGTTATGGCAAATGCAATGGGGGCAGTGGAGGTGTGGGCCACTTTCCATGGCTGGGTTTTCCCAGGATGCTTTTCCCCCTTATCCATGTAGGTCACTGGGATGGACCATCTAGAATAACACTAGATTGGTCATCTAGCTGGGTCCCTGCATACCTACTTCGGACTATTGCCTGAAGAAACAAACAAACAAAACCTTATTTTCCAAGTTCCCGAGTCTTCTGGGTGCATTTGTTACTCCAGCTTAGCTGTCCCCAGTTTAATATAAACCAGATGGGTATTTCGTTTGAGCATTTTCAGTGCTAAGAGGTTTACTACTTTTTTAAGGCATTGTCAAGGTCAACTTTTTGAATGTTGAGTCAAAATATTTTTTTTTCTAGTTTTGTCTTTTAGTGTGACAAGCATTTTAGTCCCTGTCATGAAGATATACCTGCAAATATTTGACCACAGCTTAAGGGCAACCGAATCTCTTCCCTTCAGAACTGGCAGGAAAGCAGCTGTACTTTGTAGACAAAAAATCACCACTGAAACTAGAAGCTGCCTCTCCCAAGAAATTTGCTTTTTTGTAGGGCACTTGGTTTCGCTCTCTTCTTCTGCTGCTTCTGTTCAGGTTAAGAGAGTGAAACCATGAAGATATTCTCCTCAGGGAATTCTGGTTCTGTCCTGTCCTGACTCAACCTTGTCATCCAAATGGACTCAGAGAAATCAGATGAGATGGAGGTATTGGGGAGTGGGTCACAGGATGTAAGATAACTCTCTTACAGGTGCTTTCTTGGAGGGAAGGAGGGAGAGAGAGAGAGAGAGAGAGAGAGAGAGAGAGAGAGAGAGAGATCTATGTGAGAGAGAAACATCTGTTGGTTGCCTCCTGTACATGCCCTAATGGGCGATTGAACCCACAACCTAGGTATATGCCCAATATGGGAACAGAACCTGTAACCTTTGGGTATACAGGACAACGCTCCAACCAACTGAACCACCCGGCCAGGGCACGACCCTTTTTACCTGGGAAACTATTCCTCCCCTTTCCATTTGCCACATGGAGCTTCTCATCAGGGCTTTCCCATGCCTCCGCAGTTGCTGTGTACTTACCTGAACATGGCTGGTCAATACTTGGCTCATTGTTTATTCTCTCCCAATTTTAAACTCTTGATTAAACACCTTTAATGTGATTGAATACAAATGTGTCCCCTGACTGGTCCTGCTTGATTCCTATCCTGAAAAGATACTGAAGGACAAGGATGATATGAGGGTTTTAAAACACAAGGTACTGCAGTAGACATTAGTCTTCAATCTCAAAAGCTCATGGTGACATGACAGGCGGGCAAGCTTTACTAAAATGCTGTGGATCCTAAAAGCAGACATAGTGAGTTTTTATGTTGACACAGTGGGGATTTCAGCTGGTAAAACAGCTTGAACTCTCAGTGCACGCCATCTTTGTAAGACTCCTTATGGAAAAAGATAGCAGGGGACAGGTGAGACAGTGAAGACAGTGAGCTGGACTGACCGACCCACAGACCTTGCCCTGAAACTCTCAGCAGAATGTCTTAAGTTGAGAATATTGGACGGGGCTTATGAAACCATTGGCTGAGAGGATAACTGTCTTCTTGCTTATTTCATCCATCTTCCATCCCCATGACTTCGCTTTGTTCATCCTACCATGACTCACTTTTCTTCTGACCAACTAGACCTCATCCGGATGTTTCAAAAGACACAACAGCTGAGAGCAGCTAAGCCTTCTCTGCCCGCCGGAGCTGTCTGTATCAAGACAAGAATGCAATTTCCTGGGCACAGTGCTCTCCATGTCCCGTAATGCTCTCTCCTGTTTTCCTTAGTGATGATAAATAGGCCCTTTGTGACTGGAAAGTACACACACACACACACACACACACACACACACACACACGATGTAAATGTAAAAGAAGAGCTAGAACATGTTTCCCAATTAAACCCCAGAGCTAAGATTCAGGTTCTTTCTTTCACTGGAAAGGTCAGTAACTGAAACCAAAAGACTTGGTTTGTCACATGTCTGCAGTCATACTCAAAGGTGATATGAGCTTCCTTCTTGAGCCAGCGCCCTCCTCCCTCTGCCCTGACTCCATGAGTGGAAACTAATTACTGGTCTTTACTAGGGGACTAGCTGGAGTCGGAAGGCAGTAGGAAAAGCAGTTTGTCCCCGCGTGCACTGTCCATGTCCTTGTAAGGCACAGCGACAGGTGCAGGAAGGCCCTCCCAGATCAGGCAAAAGCACCGGGAGGATGCCGGTCCCTCTCCTTTGGGGGACTTTGATCCTTTCCAAGCCATTCAGGTAACAGATTGGCATCGACTTCCGTGTCTTCCTTCATGTTCTTTTCAATGACCAGCCCTCTCCCACTCCGTTTCTATTTTAGGCCTCCCTACAAAAGTACCTTTAACTCATGTCAAACCTAATCTTGCTGTTAAAGGATTCCCTCAATGGTATGTACTTCCAGCATACATTTTGAAAACTTTCTACTGACTTTTTCATTTGTGCGCTCAAAAGAAAGTTCCCAATTGCCTTTCAATCTCCACTTTTTTCTTTCCTGGAAAAAAAAGAAGAAAAAGGTATGTAACGATGACTGAGTGGAATAAATGATGTAGCCTGACACGGTGAGCCTAAAGTTTGACTCTCAGTTCCCCCAGTTATTATTTGGGTAGCCAAGTCAGCCATTTAACTTTTGAGAGGTCCAGGTTCTATCTGAAAAGATCTCAATAAAGATACCTAAGCACTGGGCTCAATTGGACATGTCCAAGGAAGAAAACAGTGTTGGTTATTAGGAGTGTGAAGTAAGATAATGTAGGGGCAACCACCTGGCCCGCAAGCAACGCTCAATGAGTTTATTAAATCTTAAGGGTAAAAGGGAAGAAAATATTTTCAGTGTTCATTTCTATTCTCCATAGATTCTGAGTTTATCTGTCATAAAATCTTAGAGCAGGAGAGGACAGTAGACTCATCTCGTGCAACACTTTATCACAAGAAAGAGCACAGAGTGCCTCAGAAGTTAAACTGATTTGATCATCAAAGAGTTCATACCAGAAGCTGGACATGCATCCGGAGTTCCTGAGACCATGTCGGCAGTCTTTGCCCCACACTGTCTCTCCCTGTTCGCTATGTTTTTCTCTACCAGATTTCTTTTTTTCTAATCCAACTTCGTTTTTCTCTGAATTCTAGCATTCTACATTCCCAATTCCTTTTAAGCTTCTTTAAGTTATTAAAAAAGCCAAACATTTTATATATATATTAGTGATTTTTTTATAGAGAGGAAGGGAGAAGGGTAGAGAGTTAGAGACATCGATGAGAGAGAAACATCAATTAGCTGCCTCCTGCACACCCCCTACTGGGAATGTGCCCACAACCAAGGTGCATGCCCTTGACCGGAATCTAACCTGGGACCCTTGAGTCCACAGGCCACTCTATCCACTGAACCAAACCAGTTAGGGCTAGAGCAAACATTTTATCTTTCTAAACTTTCCAAAATATACTAATACAAGAAGCAATTATATTTTATGTAAAATTTTATTGGAACACAGTCATGCTCATTAGTGTATCATCTATGGCTGCTTTCTGAACAATGGCAGAGTCTAATAGCTGTGACACAGAAATGGGACCCACAAAACCTAAAATATTTACTCTTTGGGCCTTTATAGGTAAAGTTTGTTGACCCCCCTCTCCCCATTCTTAACATCAACTTCAGCTTTCTTTAAATCCCCATTTACATACATGTTCTCCAAAAAACAATTTTCCATAAAAGACTAGATTTATTTTCCCAGAACATTTTCAAAGCATTTGATCATTTGTATCTGCATTAAAAGTATGGTAAAAATTTTGAAAAATAATGAAAAGGCACAGGAAAGAACATAGCATTTAGCTATAATAGAGCAAGCAGAGATATCTACTGCTAGTCTCTGAGCTTTTGTCTCAGGACTTATTTGGCCAAGAGGGCCAGGCCCATTCCAGAGCATAAGAGCTTCCTTAGAGTCTTCAATAAACAATGTAGCTTGCAGCTGAGTTTCAAGGGGAAGAATGGAGAGAGAAAATTATTCTGCATATTACAACATGGAAAGTTTTAAATTCTTCATCATTCTAAAAAATTTTTTTTAATTTATTTTATGCCTGTAGGAAGGAGGATGCTGATGAGAAAGAAAAAAATGAACAACAAAATGGAGAGGCCAAGGAAGATTTTTTTTTTAAAAAAAAATATTTTATTGATTTTTTACAGAGAGGAAGTGAGAGGGATAGAAAGTCAGAAACATCAATGAGAGAGAAACATCGATCAGCTGCCTCTTGCACATCCCCTACTGGGGATTTGCCCGCAACCAAGGTACATGCCCTTGACTGGAATCAAACCTGGGACCTTTTAGTCCGAAGGCTGACGCTCTATCCACTGAGCCAAACCGGTTTCGGCAGGCCAAGGAAGATTTACAGGGAGAGAGGTGAGGATTATTTATTTAGCTTTAAAGTTGTAGAGTTCTTCTGTTACAAACTTTCCACCATTTCCCCTAAACCAGTAAAGCCACTTCCACAACTAAAGTGCCTGGGTGAGTAGTCTATTTGGCAACTCACCCAAATGGTAGAAATTGATGACTGGTGTCACATGGTATGGACCAAGCTCGTTACATGCAGGGTAGTGACTCCATACACACCACAGGCAGGCGATCAGATAAAGGAGCCACCACGTTAATCTACTACTTTCAGAAATTCAGATCACTCTTGGCAAGGACACCGGATTTTCCATAAAGTGTGGAGTCAGGATATCTGACTAATCATAAAGCCAAGAAAAACCTAGCTGATATGTGGACTATTAAAAATCCATGCACACTTTCAGAATACATGCAGCCTTTGTACATGTGGACTAGTTTCTTTACAACTCAGTCAAAATTCCACCTGGTTGTTTCTGGAAAGCTTGTACAAGAGGGTACAAGTTATCTAGTTGCTTTCTCAAGAGTAGGAAATTGGAGGGAATAGACAGGAAAGAGTGAGTACAAACTACATTATTCACCTGTAATCCCCTAAAGCCTATAGCAGAAAGCCACCCTGGAAAGGCTTTCTCCTTCTGGAAATTCACCACCACATCATCACCACCCTGTACACCCTTTCCAGGCCTACCATGCTCACAAGTGACAATCCCCGTAGGTACCTTGTCCACTAGGACACATCATAACCTCAGCCACACCATACGACTTCATGGATAGGAACGAGTGGCCTACTCTATCAATGCAGAATGGCTTCTGTGGAACAAGAATGGAAGAGATTATCCTCTTACAACCCTAGATTTTCCCTTTTTTCCATCAATGCCCAAACATACACACACACACACACACACACACACACACACACACGCACCATCACGAACATCATTTTAATAGATGATCCTTTATATAGAGTTTAAATCTTAACACTTGGGTTAACATTGATAAATATTTGCAGACATTCCACATTTCTGAACTATCCTAACTAAAATCATTTGTGATTCTCAAAGGCTAAAACTGGACAGAAACCTCATATTTTCAGGCTGATCTTACATAATAAGAGAATCGTTAAGTAGCCTTTCACTGTGATATGGTCTGAGGGCCGCCCGCCCCAATGTTCTCTGCACAGACTTTGTGATCCATGGATGTATTGCTACCAAATGTGATGAATTTCTCTGAGTTGAAGCACCACTCCCTGTCAGTCTCCTGGGAAGGAATGGCCCCTTGGGAAATTCTCATCATGGGCCTCTGGGAATGAAAGGTTGCTGGTGGCTGTTCTTCCTCTCAGATGGGGGCCAAGGCCCTTCCTGGGCTTGCCTACTCTTTCGCTGCTCCCCCAGAGCAGCTGGCCCCGTTCTCAACGGCCATAGACAACCCTCTGAAGGGCAGGTACCCTTTCAGGACAATGTCTGCTCCTGGCGCCTGACCGCCCCTCCCAGACAGCAGGCCACCTCCTGGGCCGCCAGGAGATTAACACAGCTCAACCGAGCACAGCTGAGCCTGCATGGACGGATGTGTGTGTCTTTACTCATCCTGCCTGGGTTTGTCTCCTCTTCCTTTATGAGGTAGCATAGCAGCCCAGCACATCACATCTTCCGCATTCCACACACCCACTGCTTTCTCTTCATCTCCGTTATTAACAGCCTGCGTTCCCACACAGCCTGGGCTTTGGCCATAAGGCATCAGGGGCCCGCATGAGCTCTGCCCGGCCCTGCCCTGGCACCCGGTGCATGTTTTCTTTGCCTGGAGTGCTCGTCCTACCCTTGCCTGTCTGAAAAACCCATGCACAACCCTAACGGCCACTCAAACACTGACTCTGGACTTCCCCGAGAGTTTGTACGTCTGCTTCTGTGTTTTCGTTGGCACCTTGGCCAACTCCTACAGCATTTATAGTGATGTAAACTTTTATTTGTTTTCTTTCTCTAGATCAAGGCACCCAGAATAAGGACCGTCATCATCTTTATACCGCAGAACCTATAACAGTGCCTGGCTCCTAATAAATAAAGAACTAGTTGAATCAGTAAAATATAGTAGGTACTAACACTTTAGTAAGAAGTGCTTTATTAGATGCTTTAGGGGTGATAACTAGCGATAATTAAGCTCTTCACTTCAAATTGGAGTTGAGAAAACATATAACCCAGTATTTCCTCCAAACTCCACTTGCTTAGGTCTCATTGTGCTGATTCATATCACTCTTGAACATCTTTTAGAGTTTTCAAACAATATGCTCCAAACTGAAATTGCAGATTTTATCCCTCAAGCCTTAATTTTCTGGCTCTCTCCATATCAGTTCATGGCAACTGCATTCCTTCAGCTGCTGAATTTTCAGAAGCCAAATATTTTTGGAATTGTGGCTGACTCATTCCTTTCTCTCACATTCACACCCAGCGCATTAGCAGCAAATCCAATTGACTCTTCCTTCAAAATAGCATTCCTTCCACTACCACCTCAGTGCAAGCGGCCCTGAGTGCTACCTTTATTGAAACAGCCTCCTCACTGCTTTTCCTGCTTCCCCTTTACTGACCCCCCGCCTTTGCCTCATGGCCTCTTCTCCACATAGTTTGAGTGGTCCTTTCAAATAAATCAGATCGCATCACTTCTGTGCTTAACACTCTCCAATGGTCATTTCCCCCCAAAACTGAACAGTTCCTGGCATATAATAGGTGATAAAGATTATAAATATTTCCCTAATAAATCAAATAATATTTAAGCCTTAGGATAAAAAACAGAAACCAAAAAACTTCAACTTACCATTGTTTGATTACAATAAGGTATGGAATATGAATGACTCCATTTTTATATAATCATGTTTTTTTCATATCACCAAACTGTTCCCGAAATCTCTAGGTAGAGATATTCTCTTTCTGCCTAGGTATTTGTGGTCAAATACCCTGACCACAAAATAACCATTTGGTTCTGGCCAGTCACATAGCTCTCAGGGACTTGGTATCTTCAGCTTTCAAAGGACAAAATTGAATTCAAATATTTCCATAATATCTTGCCATTGGAGATATCTATCAATTTTTTTCCCCATGAACTTCAGCTCTTTAACTGTCTCTAAACGTGGGGTGGACCTGCCCTTTCTGAAGAGCAATTATTTGATCTGGTTTTGGAAATGTTCTGGTTCACCCACAGAAGAAACATGCAGAATGGCTGGGAGAAGAGTCAGGTCTGGCCGGTGGGGTGGTCAGCAGCACAGCCGGGACAGAACCAAGCTCCTGGGCAAGTGGGTGGAGAAGCATGTGTGAGACTGGCTGTGAGCACAAACCTTTTCCACCGCCAGCCTGCGCCCTTTTCTTCTTGAGATGTGGGTCAGGGGCTCAGCGAAGTGTCCTTGACTTTGGAAATTAATGACAAGGGATGAATTTTCAAGAGTAGCTCCTTCACACTTGTTTTGAGAGATGGTGTTTGTACAAAAGCTGTTTTAACACGGAGGTTGTCTGCAGTAATTTGCTCAGAGATATATTTAGACAGGAAGCTAATGGAAGATGAAGTCATTGGGATCAACTCTAACAGGTTTTTAAGTGATTGGGTGGAAAGGTTGTTCACTCAGCCTTTGGGTGAACAAATCAAATATAAAATTATTAAAACATCACCTTTCAGTATTTTTATATTAAAATGAATTCACTTTTCAAAATATTTATAGAGTACTGTAGGTAGGTTTCAGATTCAACTCCTTATAACCTGCAATTATTTGTGTGGGACTTCTATTTGTCATTTATGAGTGAGAAAACTGTCTGTCTACTTATGTAATTTAAACTTTCATAATTTCAGCTCTCACAATGAGAAGACAGCAAGGCAGTTCATATTCCTCAGCTTCAGCCCAGTCACTACCCTTCATCACAAATCGCTCAGAACAATTTTCCAACTCATTGGCAACATTCTCCAGTTTCTGCTGAATGATTTTGCAATTTGCTTCCGTCATCCCTGCTCCGGGCTCCTCCGAACAATGAGCCTGCGGTGAGTAAACAGACACCCGCTTCCATCGGGCCCCAGCCCAGAGATAATAAAGCTGCAGGGTGCACTCAGCTTGTAAAGACCAGACCTAGATAGGATCATTATCTGACTTAATTACTAATATAAGCTATAGTCCTGGTTGTAAAAAATTCCTGAGTTACAGAAATGTAAGTAGTCAAGGTTCTTCCTCTGTTCCTTCTACTCCTAGGCTCATGTCTGGAGGACTACAGTTCTTAGTTTAGTATCTTTGTAAAACTTCCTCCCTTCCTCCTTCCCTGCCTCCCTCCCGCCCTCCCTCCCTCCCTTCCTTCCTTCCTTCCTTCCCTTCCTTTCTCCCTCCCTCCTTACCTCCTTCCCTTTCTCCCTCCTAACCTCCCTCCTTCCCTTCCTTTCTCCCTTCTCCCCTCCTTTTTTCTTTCCTTCTTTCCCATCCCTCTCTCACCCTTCCTTCACTTTCTTTACAAAAATGCAATCTAACACTAGTCATTATCCTGCTAATTCCTTTTCTGTCACCCAACAATCATCTTAGAGATCCTCCCATAATAGCAGATACAAGTTTGCCCCATCTTATTAATTGTTTCTCAGTATTCCAAAGCACACACAAAAAAATATTGTGATTTACTAATTCTCCTATTGTTGGACATTTAAGTTGTCACCAGTTTTTCAAGGTCATCAGTTAAGCTATAAATGAGGAAACAAGGAAGGAAGAAAGCAGGGCCGAAGAGCAAAAAGAGAATCAATCAGTTCCATTATATAACTAAGACCTAGATGTCAAAACACAGTCAGCATCATGGTTAGCAGAACCTTTGATAACCAAGGGCTGACCTCAGGCAATGACCCTTTGTACGTCCTGCTGGCAGGCCTACTAGCTGGCTGAAGGTCACTGCCTCATGGGTATTCAGAAGTTATGTACTACTTCAGCAGACAAAGGAGACTATGGCACTCCTAACTCATCATACCCTGAAGAACATATAAAAGGCCCTCCTTCTCGACTTACCCATGGCAGGGTTCCTTGGCCAGTCTGAACCTCAGCACATCCTCTAACGTTTTGTTAAGATTCCTGATGTCACTGGGTTTCCGACAAGGCCTGAGATTTCAGCCTGCCTCAAGTTCTACTCAGAACCCTGGGGTCAGTTCATTCTTCCCAGGATTCTCATTCTGTCCTTCAGGCATAGCCCCTAATGCAAGCTCCCCTGCTTACCAATCTTCTGCTCTGCCTTCCGTGGCCCTTCCCTCAGCTCCTCCTGCACTCAGGTGAGCTGGCACCAGAGTTCCCTGCACCCTTCACACCTGCACAGAAGGATTCCTTCTGTGACTTCCTCTTTTTGTACTGATGACTGACTCTCTGGAGAAAGCATTATCAACCTATAATCTTTTCAGGGGTCATGGAGGGCTGCTCAGCCTTCATTGTCACCATTTCTGGGATTGGATCTGAAGATGGAAAGAGGATGAAGAGATCAGAGATGAGAGGAAGGTTGACATTTCAAATAATATTCATATTCTCTTATGAGTGCTTACCTTTATTGCAACATCCTCCTCACTGCTTTTCCTGCTTCCCCTTTGCTGACCTCCCAACTCTACTTCATGGTCTGTTCTCTACACAGCAATATGAATGGACCTTAAAAGGGCCTCTGTCATTGGGCTATACCATTCCCTTCCCTTCCTGTCATTCTCACCTTCTAAACTCAAGGCCATCCCTCCAAATTAATGGGCAACTTTGGTTCCTGTGTGTATGATTGCCTTACATCTCACCCACCTTCATCCTGAGAGACTCCACTTGCAATTTGGGCACTTAGTGAAAACCCTGGTCCTCTAGGCCCTTGATGTCCTCCAGTTCAGGGACTGTCACCTTTGCTCCCCATTTCTGTCATCCACACCCATGTATACATTCCCATCGATCAGAATTCTCCCTCCTTTAAGACCTTCCATTTCCACACCTCTCTCTTACCAGCTCTCTCTTTCATGCCCTCGCTCCAACTCCTGCTTTGCCACCTGATTAGGGTCCTCACACTCTTGTCCTGAGCCCAAAGCCCCTGCCTCATCCTCACTTATTTCTCTGTCTAATGAGTCTTCGGTCAGATTTATCCTTTACTTGCTATCCTCCCCTTCCTACCTTAACCTGTGCTCAAATCCTTGTCCCAAAGTCAGCTGCCTTCCATCTGAATTGTTTTAATATTCTTTGGATATGTTTTAATATTCCCTACCTCTAGTTTCTTCTTTGCATATTCACCTTAACTCAACCCACCAGAATGTCTTCAACAGTCTATTCTGTGTCAGAAAATCCTAGATTTCCTCTTTCCCTTTCTCCTGCGTGCCTGAAGACACTCTCTATGGTTATTGACACCCACTGTCCAGTTTCACTTCACTTGTCCTGATTTTTATCAGTCTGGCCTTTGGTCTTTGTCTCCTTACTTTCACAGAGATCTAGAACTGTCTGTCATCCTGGAACATCTTCTTTCCCTAGGTTTGGGGTTACTTAAGTTTAGAGGACAGTTGGAAATCCTCTTATAAGATTTTATGTCTTGAACACTAAAATTGAAATGGGGCAAACAGACTTGGGCAATTACAGTTTTCAAACAAAACAATGTTGCCACAAAAGAGAAAACCTAGGAATCAATAATAATTGTGACAATACCTCATAATTATACACTGCTTTTATTATTCACAAAAGAATTTCTATCTATTATCTGATGTGATTCTTATACTAGGTCTAAGAAGCAGCTCTTTTCCCTTTTATAGATGGAGAACTGAAGCACTGAATTCTGTTTATTTACTTATCTAGATTAGGGCAGCAGCTGTTATTAGAGCAGTTGAATATAAACCTAAGCTCTTTTTTTATATATATCTTGGTGGGTTAAAAAAAAAAAAAACAACCTAAATGTGCTCTAAAGGGAAAATAAGAACAGTAAGGCTTGAACTAAAGCCTAAGGCTTTTGACCCAGAAAATCCCCTGTCCTTGCGAGCAATAGTCTAGGGACATCATAATTTTCCACTATCCTTGAACCATCCTGAAGTTCAAGCAAGGGCATGGTTATCAAAATACCAGCTCTAATTTTAGAAGGGACAAGAGAGGGAACAAGCAGAGATGTGAGGTTTAATCAAAAGTGCTATCACTTATGGATGTTAATAAGCCAGTTATCGGTCTCCCAACGGCTCTGGCCCATTTGACCTCATCATCTGGGAGGCACATGATGTTGGGTCCCAGCTTCTGGTCACCGGGCAGATGACTCAGAGCCAGGGCTGCTGAAAGCCTGTTGGAAACAGAATTCCAGGGTTCAATAGGAGCCAAGAAATCCTTCCACACACTCTCTAAATAGCATGTGATAACTGCTTCTATCAAAGCAGAGCAGCACCTGGGTGCTTTTCTGACCCATTTGAGTTTGGGTGCTCCGAGGATGGAGCAAATGCTTTATCAAGAAACATCCTGTTTGCGGAGTCTTCCTAAAGGTGTCCTCAGAAAACAGATTCTGTCCTGGGTTTATGGTGAACCTCATTACAAAAAGTTCAGGGTGGGAGTAAAATCAATTTAACCACAAGATTGAGTGCTTGGGCCTTGGTCAGAACAGCAGGATATAAAATCATTTCTATGTCTGACCTCAAAGAGCAAGGTGAGTCCAGGCTAGAGCTGTGGGAATCAATATGTGCAGCACCTTGAGCCACAGAGCTAGTCAGTCAGAAGATTCCTGATGGCTTCAATCACAAATTCTTCACTGGCAGGGGACTTAAACACAGCTGTGCAGGAAAAACTCATTCCCAGCAAGCAGAACCGCTTTTTTGGGGGGCGGGGGAGGGGGGGGAAGAGAATTGTTTTAGACACATACTAACCCTGGAAATGTGGATTCAAGCTCTTTGGTCATTTGGTTAGCCTGTTTCTGCATTAGGGAGGTTTTAGGAGGTCAATACCCTCTCTGGTTCCTGTGGATTCTCCACCTCTTGGGAAACTCAACCTTTTCCCCAGAATGACTTTGGGGGATGGAGGAGTTAGGGCTCCTGGGGTTGATAGAGGCCTGGAAGGGCCAGAATGCAATTGGACTTGAAGGGTCCGATGGGGTACTGAAAGGCTCAGAGTGCTGGTGCTCACCCCCTTGGCTGTCCACTCTGGGTTGACTTGTGCCTTAGTCATTGAAGGTCACAGTGCTTGGACCCTTCCTGTCACTCAACAGGAGAGTGAATTCTCCCAAGAACACTTGAAGCTATCCAGAGGCCTTACTAGGTTGATTCTAAAAGCAGTTATTCCCTGATTTAACATTAGTAACTGGAGCAATCTATGAGCAGTAGGATTACTTCCTCTTAGGTATGCAGGTTGCGAGCCACAGTTTGCCGCTCTGTATGAATGTGAATGTAAAGATTGGCCTAACTAGTTTGCTGACAACTGGTCTAGACCATGTAAAACTATTAATTCTTGATGGGAAATAAGAAGGAAATCCCAAATGCCATTGCCATCACCTGTATGTCTAAAATAGTGGCTACTAGAGGTGGGAAAATTCATTCTCAGATTAAACCCTCCTCCTGGAAGCTCAAATATATGCATGATGCATGAGTTGTTGCTCCTTTGTCTCTGAGGGACAGCCTTCTGCATCCCTATGAGAGCCTGAAATAGCCCCAGGCCTGTAGGCATGTGCTGTTCTTTATCTGCTTAAGAGCTTGGGCCAAGGAAACTCAACACAAAACAGAACCCAGGTCATTCTGCTTGGAATGTTGGCTTCTAGTTTCCTACTCATCAGAAAGAACACAGTGGGAAAGATGAAAGCAGATTGACTGAGGACACGGTGACTTCCTCTGCGCTGGCAACATGAACCATCAGGCCCTCTTTCTCCAAGGGTCAGAGAGACAAAGGAGCAGGGCTGGGATAGAGAGGCCTGAGGGACTGGAGCCTCAGTACTTGGTACTGTAAGTGTGCTTTATGTGTTTACTTATGGATGACCTTTAGATATTTGACTATCTAATCGTTTCACAGTGAAGTTCGAGAAAACTAAATGTGGGGTTTAAAAGGTGCAATCATGTTAGAAAAATCATTTAGCAATTTCATAAGCTTCTACCTAACCACTTTTGACCCAACAATTGAACTCCTAGGTATTTATCCAAGAAAAATGAACACATATATTTACTAAAAGCCTTGTACAAAATTTCTCCTATCTGTTAGTCATTACAGCCAAAACTTGAGAACAGCCAAGATGTCCTTCAACCAGAGAATGGATAAGTAAATAGGGGTACATTCATCCCATGGGCTACTAATCAGCAATAAAAAGACATAAACTATTATTACTGGCAACAACATGGAAAAATCTCCAAAATAGTATGGCGAGTAAAAGGGTCAGACACAAAAGAGATAATGCATTATGATTCCAATTAAATGAAATTCTAGGCAAAACAAACTCATGATGATAAAAATCAGATCATCCGCTGCTTTGTTTAAGGGTGAGAGGCTGGCCGGGAAAGGGTACAGAGGAACTCTCTGGAGTGATGGAAATGTGTCTTGATATGAATTAGTCAAATTAGTGTTTCCAAAATAATATTGAGTGTAAACTATAATTAAAAAACAAAATAATTTTTTATGTGTTTTACTCTTAAGATCTGAGCATTTCAGATCTATATAAATAAAAAGAAAGTGTGAATGTAAAGTTTGGCCTAAAACTGCTCCCAGGAGTTGCTCAAAACTGGCTGCTGCAGGATCTGAGTCACTCTGAGAACATCAGGAATCATGCTTTAGGTCCAGGAGGGTTCCTTATAATTCATTCCTCCTTGTTCTGCAGATACATCGATTAGCTCCCGCTCTGTGCCAGGCACTGCTCCCGGCAGAGAAAACGAGAAGCTTCTCGCTCTTATGGGGGTTACACTCTAGCAGGTGGAGACAGGAAAGAAACAAACAACAATGAGCAAAGTTGGTTTTAGATTGCAAGGGTTGTGACAAAGAACATCGAGTGATGTGAGGGCAAGTGGCTGGGGAGAGAGAAGGGCGCATTTAATTTGGGGGTGGGGAGTAAGGAAGTGATGTCGGGAGCCCGTCATGCACACATGAGGGTCAGAGCATTAGAGAAGAGACAGGGAATTTTGAAACTACTGATGGGGTCCTCTGCACACCATCTCTGTAAGGGAGCAGCCAGAATCCTGAGATATACTCCGTGCATTTCATGAAAAAGCTGCCAGAAGCTTCCCTAGACATTGTTTCCTTAACTCTCTCAAACTGTCAGTCTCAGTGGTCTCCCCGCTGGAAGTCACACTCTGAATTCCTGTCAAATCTCAGTCTTTGCAGAGAGCTGACTGACTTGCTACTTTCCTTTCGCCTTCTCTCACAAACCACTGCGTTCTCTGCACATCCTGTGCTGGGAAAGACAGTGTGCATGCAAATATCTTGTCCCTTTTCTTTAATGTTTATTGTAGTAATTGTAATTTTTGTAAATATCTATCTGTACTCTTTCTTTCACTTGTATTTGTGCTTCTGGCAGTCTTCTTCTTCTTCCCCTGTGTAACGCTTGGGATAAGAAAGAGAAACAGGCCCAGCTTCATTACTATGGGTGATGTTGTCATTAAGGAGTAATGATAAGGTGGAATCTAACTTGTAAATCAAACTGCAATTCCCTCTGTGGGCTCAATCAGCTGTAAGTGTTCCAATGAGCAGTTTTCCTTCCCCAGCAAATTAGAGGGGGTTCAGTGAATGCTAGAGACATTTATTAGCTTCTGACTCTAGGTGTGGGACTGAAGAGTTCAAAGAAGAGTGGCTGTATCATGCTCCTTGTCTAGATGGAACAAGGCTTCAGAGACCAGGCTCCCGCTTCCCACGTTTCTGTAACAGATTGGAAGGCAGATCTTCAGGACACAAGCACACATGAGAGGTCTGAGGCCACAGCTCTCCTGGGAAGACAAACGGAAAGAACATTTGCCTCCAAAAGACTAAGGCAGCAGACGCCAACCGGTGGTCCGCGGAGCACTGGTGGTCTGTGAGGTCTGAAAGGTTGGCGACTGCTGGACTAAAGCCTTCCTCTTTCCCTCATTTCCTCCCTCTCTCTTCCCCTTCCTCCTCCTCTCCCTTTCTCCTTTCCCTCCTTCCCTTCACTCCACACTATTCTTGCTTGTGTGGTTTCTAAAGATAAGTTTGATATAGTTCTTATTCTTATTCCTCTGTAAGTAAGGTGTTTTGGTTCTCTGGCTTTTTAAAAAATTTCTCCTTGTGTTTGATTTTCTGCAGGTTTAATATGACATACTCCTAAGTATATATTTTTTTTCTATTTCTCCTACTTGGTATTCTTCGAACTACCTGAATTTGAATTTTGGTGTCTATCATCAGTTTTGAAACATTCTTCGCCACTATCACTTCAGATACCTCTTCCGCTCTTTCTTTCTTGTCCTCCTGGCATCACATTTGTAATGATCCCAAAGTTCTTGGATACTTTGTTCTTCCACACCTCCATTCCTTTTTCCTGTCTGCTTTTCAGTTTGGAACATTTCTTGGACATCTTCGAGGCACTGATTCTTTTCTCAGTTATGTCCACTCTGCTGAGCCCACTGATGGCATTCTTCATTTCTGTTACCTTGTTTTTTCCCTGTTTTTTTTTATTGTGGCAAAATATATATTGTGGCAAAACATATAATTTATCATCTTAACCATTTTCAATGTTTTTATTGATTTTACAGAGAGGAGGAGGGAGCAGCATAGATAGAAACACTGATGAGAGAGAAACATTGACTGGCTGCTTCCTACATTCGCCCTACTGGGGATAGAGCTCTCAACCCGGGCATGTACCCCGACGAGAAATTGAACTGGGGACTTCTGGTCCATGGATCAATGCTCAATCACTGAGCACACTGGCCAGGCCCATTTTAACCATTTTTAAGTGTGCATTGCAGTGGCATAAATATATTTTTAGTGTTGTATACGCATTACCACTATCAATTTCCAGAATTTTTTTCATTATCCCAACAGAAATTCCTTATCCACTAAATAACTCCTCATTCCCCTCCTCCCAGCCCCTGGTAACCTCTATTCTATTCTCTGACTCTATGAACTTGCTAGTCTAGACACCTTATAGAAGAAGAATCATACAATCATTGTCCTTTTGTGTCTCAGTAACTTTGGACTCTGCCCTGGATATTATTATGTTGTGGGTCTCTGGATTGCATTTATAGTGCTCCGAAGAATGTCAATTTTATTTTGCTGCTAGTTGAGTTGATTGGACATAGAGTGTCAACTCTGCCTCTCGGCAGCCACTCCAGCCCCTCTTCAACCTTTTCTCCTTAGCTGGGTTGCTTGCAGACTGCCCTGCCCATGCACGGTTCAGGGCTTAACCAGAGATTTGGACAGAAGTTTGCACAGAGTTTGTGGTTCATCCCTGTGGGTCTCTACTTTCTATCCTTCCCTTCCCTCATATTTTAGGGCCTGTGGTTGCCCTGAACTCTGCCTTCTAAGACTCTTGTTTTGTTTTTGGAGTGTTAGCTGCCCTGCATAGTGCAGACTGCAGTGTGACTGACGGGAGGCCTCATGCCAGTGAAAGGAACTCTTTACCATTTCAACACCACTCTGGTATCTACATGCTTTTGTTTTTCTCCAGAATCTTCAGGTTGTTATTCATTCTGTTTTGTCCAGAGTTATAGTTACATGTGGGAGAGTCAGTCTGACAGGCGTTTAGTTAGCGATTCCCTCATTACTCTTGGATATAGACATAAGTAACAGTGTCTGAGTAGCTCCTACCCTTGATTTACCAAATCTCCCTGAAGAGAATACCCAGTTAGGATACTTATTCTAGTAGTATGCAGTTTACCATCCTTTTGTCATGGAAATTTTGATTCAGCAGATCTGAACTGGGAACTAGTAATCTGGTTTTAGTTAGAAAATAAGGTGCTTCTTATTTTCAAGGAAGTTCGGGCTAACATGGCATTGGGCCCTGTTAGCCTGAAAATGTGGGACTTTGTTAGAGATGTAAAATCTCAGCCCTCTCCCAAGAAACTGAATCCACATTTTAACGAGGCCCCAGGTAATTCATACCAACACGACAGTTTAAGAAGCATGGGTTCAGGCTATTGCGATTTATTAATACAGAATAGGAAATGCTTCCCAGTATATTATGCATTCATCAGATACTTTTGGAGATGAATAAAATAGGCATAGATCCCACCTTGATGGTACACAGCCAATACATAAATAAGCAAGCACATAAGTCACTACTATTATAGCTGCAAAGTGTTACAAAGGAAACACAGAGATGAGCTCTAGGCCAGTGGTTCTCAATCTTTCATGCAAATCAGAATCACCTGAGTGGCTTCCCAAGCTCTCTCATGCCAAGGCTACATGCCCAGGCAAATTAAATCAGAATCTCTGGCAAGAGGGTGGGACGGACCAATGAACCAATCCTTTAAAAAAAACAAACCCAGGTGATTCCAATACGCAGTCAAGGTCACATTGAAAGAACTTTAGAAGTCAAGGTTCATTGAAAGAACTTTAGAAGTCAAAAGATCTTGTTCAGCCTGAGAGCTGTTGTTTAGTCAATTTCTGAGGATTTAGGGAGCAGCATGTCTGAAGGTGGGATGAATCTTGAGGAAGGAAAAAGCCTGAGGTACTTGAGGAACTAAAAGGGCGTCACAGTGTGGATCTAGGCTAATGAGTAGGATGGGAAAGACAGCAAGCTGCCCGCCACATCTGGGCCTCCCGCAGATACTCACCTGAGAATGCTTCCAGGATAGAGAGTTCCTGAATGCCACGGGGGTGTCTCCCTTTTGCTCCAGCAGCTGACTTACATTATCCTCCATTTTTCTTCTCTCCTGGTATAGTTTGGTTTATTATCGCTGAGTCTATTTTTTAAAAAATCACATCCTAAGCAAATACTATTGATACTGAAATTATTTGGCCGATGGGCACAAATTTTACTTCAAGGTTCAAATCAAATTGCTGAATTTCTTTCAACAAAATTTTTGAAAAATTTCACACTCATCAGAGCTGTATGACTCTCTGTTTTATTCATTTATAAATCTTTTGCCAATTTAACAGAAGAAAATGGCATTGGTTTGCTGTATTAATTTCAATTCTTTATGTTTTAGTAAGGTTGACCTGTTTTTTTTTTACAGTTTGTATGTGTAGATTTCTTTCTTGTCCTTTACCAATTTTCTCTTGGGTTATCTCTTGATTTATAATCTTGTGAATTACAAATAGTTTTCTTTTTTGTTTATGGTATTTGGGGCATGTTAAAGATTTTAAAAATGTTTTAAAGTAAACTGTGTTATTCTTTTCCCTTATGGTTACTTTGTTTATTTTTAGAAAGTAAATATTCAGCTTTTCCCCCTAATTTTTTATGTTTTATATTTATCTTTTAACTTTCTTATATAGGCAATTGATTTGCTTTAGAGTGAAATATTTTGGCCAAGACCGGTTTGGCTCAAGGGTCCCAGGTTTGATTCGGTCAAGGGGCATGTACCTTGGTTGTGGGCACATCCCCAGTGGGGGTGGGCGTGTGGGAGGCAGCTGATCAATGTTTCTCTCTCATGATGTTTCTAGCTCTCTATCTCTCTCCCTCTCTGTAAAAAAAAATCAATAAAATATATATTTTTAAAAAGAAATGTTTTGTAGTTCTCTTCATATGGAATCTGCACATATATAGTTAAGGTATATCTCTAGTGTTATATATAGCTATTGTGAATGCAGTATTTTTCCATCTATATTATATTTTGGTTTTATTATTATAAAGGAAACTAGTTTAAAAAATTTAGCTGCTTTACTGACCTCTTTAATTAGTTCAACCGTTTTTTTGTTGATGTTCTCAGACATATTAATTATCTATTATAATTTAGATACATATGTGATGTCATATCCTTATAGCAATAATTGTACTTATTTCTGTTTCCTGCTCTCTCTGTGAGGACTAAAGCTTCCATAACAGGTTACAATAAACATGATTAGAGTGAGCATCCTTATCTTACTTCTGCCTTTAAATTCCATGCCTTTGGTGTTTCACTATCATTTAAAATATTGGCTGTTTATATATTTTTATGATGATAAGGTAGTATTTTTATTGCTACTTATTAGTGCTTTCAAAAATCAGGAATGAGTGTTGGTGTCTTTCTAAAGACTAATTTTGCAACACTTAAGATAAATTAACAAACCAACTGTTTTATTGCACTTGTTGATATATGAGTATATTTTGAAACACTTATCCTTTCTGGGATAAATACTGATTATAGATTATTATTCTTTAAAGGGTTTTTGAACTTTTCTTCTTAGTCATTTGTTAAAGATCTTTTTTAGACCTGTATTTAAAAATGTGAAGGATCACACATTGCAAAGAAAAGTCTAGATCAATCCCATATGTTAAAATTCAGGATATGCTAGTTTCCTAACATGCTCTGGTAGGTTTTCATCGTTTTGTTTGCTCGTATCAGATGGCATGGGAATTAATGATTCTGTGAACGTTTGAAAGAAGTTGCTGTAACATAACCACCATGTGAAGCCTCGAGGAGTAATTCCTTGACTACCTTTTCTCTCTTCCTTTTTCTTAGCCAGTTCGAGTTCCTATAGACTCATTCAATATTGGTGATGTATATTTTTCATGAAACACTCCATTTCATCATCAAGATAATAAATGTTTAGTACTAACCACTTTAGAGAAGAGGACAGAGCACTGACCAGAGAAACAGTAGGGTCGGAGATTGTACTGAAGGTCCAGCGCATGTGGTCCCTGCTGATATCCATCGTCTTGTGATCTTTGTTCCTATGTCCCCCTAGCCCAGTGGTTGGCAAACTCATTAGTCAACAGAGCTAAATATCAACAGTACAAATATTGGAATTTCTTTTGAGAGCCAAATTTTATAAATCTAAACTTCTTCTAACACCACTTGTTCAAAATAGACTCGCCCAGGCCATGGTATTTTGTGGAAGAGCCACATCCAAAGAGCCGCATGTGGCTTGTGAGCCGCAGTTTGCCAACCACAGCCCTAGTCCAAGCTTTCAGCTGTATCCATGCTTGACAGTTTTTGTCAGGCATCTAAGGCGGAAAGTCCAAAGGAAGTGGCAATACTAGCAGTAGAATGGTTGATATTTTGGACAGGACTTTTGTGATGAGGATGGAAGGAGGGGAGAGCAGGAGGAAGCCAACAGCCAAGCGAACTTAATGCATATCAATTCCAGTTTCCCAGTCACAGCTCTGAGTAGAGTTCTGGCTGCCTGTCTGAGGGCATAGTTCACATTAATTCTGTTTTCTTCTAATTTCCTCTAGCAAAGGACTTTACTCACAGTGGCCTTCAAGATAGGGTCTCAAGTGAATAAATGAACTAATCAATTTTAAAATACTACTACAATGATTGAAAATACTCAGTAAATGATCAGTTGGCATCAATGCATACAGTATGCCCCAAATCATAGAGCACTCGTACGTCATATAGAGATTTAGATAGCTACATTTATTTTTCAGGAAATGTGATGATATATTATATTTTCTAGATTTGGATGAGTTTAAATACAAATTAAATAAGGATGATAAAATAGCATTGGTAGCACAGGAGTAAATTTTTAAAAATATTGTTATTTTGCTTTCTTTAACAGATATAGTGTAATGATAAGCATAATTATTTATAAATGTGATGTTAATGTAATAGGTTATATAAATTGTATAATATGCCCCTGTCGAATACTACACTGGTGTAAAAAAGAAGGAATTCTTACCATTTGCAACAGCATGGGTGGACCTGGAGAGCATTATTGCTAAATGAAATAAGCCAGTCAGAGAAAGATAAATATCACATGATCTCACTTATTTGTGGAATGTAATGAACAACATAAACTGATGAACAAAGACAGATCCAGAGGCAGAGAAGCATCGACCAGACTGCCAAACCTCAGAGGGAAGGTATGGGAGGGTGGGAGTGAGGGGGAGAGATCAAACAAAGGACTTGTATACATGCATATAAGCATAACCAATGGACACAGACAGCAGGGGGGTGAGGGCATGAGTAAGGGGGATGACAATAGGGGGAATAAGGACACATATGTAATGCCTTAATCAATAAAGAAAAAAAAAAAACATATGCCCCAGCTGGTTGTTCAGTGGTTAGAATGTTGGCCTGTTGTCCAAAGGATCATGAGTTTGATTCTTGGTCTGGGCTGCATTGGGGTTTTGCTTCACACCCCCAGTCAGGGTGTGTCGGGGAGGAGACAACCATCTATATGTGTGTCTCTCTCTTCCCCTTCACCCTTCTTTCCACTTTCTCTGAAAAGCAGTGGAAAAAATATCAAGTGAGGATTAGCAATCCTATATAATAAAGAGGCAATATGCAAATTGACCATCATTCTAACATACAAGATAGCTGTCCCCATGTGGTCAAAGATGGCCACCCACTTGTGGACACAAGATGGCCATCACAAGATGGCCTGCAGGGGAGGGCAGTTGGGAGGGACCAGGCCTGCAAGGGAAGGCAGTTGGGGGCAATCAGGCCAGCAGAGGAGAGCAGTTAGGGGCAACCAGACCTGCAGGGAAGGGTAGTTAGGGGCAATTGGGCCAGGAGGGGAGAGCAGTTAGGGGAGACCAGATTGGCAAAGGAGGGAAGTTGGGAGCAACCAGGCATGCAGGAGAGGGCAATTGGGGGTGACTAGGCCTGCCAAGGAGGGCAGTTAGGGATGACCAGGGCAGCAGGGGAGAGCAGTTGGAGGCAATCAGGCTGGCAGGTAGTGGTTAGGGGGTGATCAGGCTGGCAGATGGAAGCAGTTAGGGGCAATCAGGCAGGCAGGCAGGTGAGTGGTTGGGAGCCAGCAGTCCTGGATTGTGAGAGGGATGTCTGACTGCCCATGGGATCGGGCCTAAACGAGCAGTTGGACATCCCTCAAGGAGTCCCAGATTGGAGAGGGAGGGTACAGGCTGGGTTGAGGGACACCCCTACCCCCCATGCATGAATTTTGTGCACCAGGCCTCTAGTAAATAAATAGGTTGCATAATAAGTTAAGTCATAATTTATGTTGTTTTCAAATAATTAGGTAAATGTTTCATGATATGAAATTCAAATGAATTACTTTTTTTTTTTTTTTTTTACCAAATGCAATTTTTCTCTAGGAACTAGGAATCGGGTGTCATTTTGTGCAAGAAGTCACAACCTGGTGTGGATGTGAGCCAGATGATGCTTAACCCCATGAATTGGCCACAGCTGTGCTTGTGAAGTCCAAGTTCGGTCACTATGTGGACCATAGAAAAAAGTAACCAGGAGCATTCTCTCAAAGCAAAGTGAGAGACTTCATTACACCATACAGTGGTGATCTTTATTTGCATTCATATACTGTGATTAGATCAGTGTGATGAATAAATATCTTAATACATAAAACAATAAAGAAAATGTTTAGCACTCAAATGTTCAAAGTGTGTATAAGTGAAAAATACACATGCTTGTTATACTGTCATTGTCTTTTTAATTTTGTGTGCTTTCTTTTTTGTAAGCAAAAAATGACTTACTATGTATTTCTCTATTTTGTTATTGAAATCCAAGTCATAGTTATTTGTCAACTATATTTTTTCTGATTTCAATTTTTATCAATATGTAGTATCATATCATTTTTATCTTTATGTCCTGGCAGGTGGTACCTCTTTCTCCTCGGCCTTTTTTTTTTTTTTTTTTTCATTTTAGAAATTTCACAGGATATTATGGCTTGTGAATTTTTCTTAGAAGTGTCCTAGTTTTTTAAAAGATCTGGTAGTATTTTTGAAATCACTTTAAGTATGTGGATGATGGGAGCATGGTATGATTTTCACTTCAGTCTTCCTTTGTATTTCTCAGGAGCGTTTTAAAATTTCCTTCTTAAAGATTTTATTCATAACCTCTTAATTTATTCCCTTTATTTTTGTTCCCATTATCTTTATTACTATTGTAAATTATGACCCTTTTACGATAACTCCTAATTAGTTTCCTTGTGTATGTTAAAACTATTGATTTATTACTCTCATACCTGGTAATGTTAGTAAATTATTTGCAAGTTGATTCTTCTCTTCGTCATTTTTTTCTAAATATAATCTCATCATCAGATAATGCTGATTCCTTTCCATTTTTTATCTGTATTCTTTCTTTCTATCTACCTATCTATCTAGCCATCCATCTTTCTATCACCTATATTTTTACCTAATTCCATTGGAACTCAACCTCCAGAACAATGTTAAGTACAGTGTGATAACAGAGGTTACTTTCATTCCTGATGTGATACTTTTGGTGTTTTTCTATTTAGCCTAGCGATGGCTTGTGGATTAAAGGCGCTATATTTTTTAATTTGTAGATACTTTAATGGGGTGCTAGGATGTGATTCAGTAATGTTTAATTCACTGCCAATTTATTCCAGAAACCTGATGGATTTAAATGTATACAAGGACACTTTTATTGATTTATAGATTGGCCTGATTTTTTAGCTCAATTTTGAAAAACACGCTTTTTCATGGGGGAGAAAATGACATATCAGTGAAACTTCTAGGCATAGCAAAAGCTTCTTGTTTTATGTGGGATAAAGAAAGCCTCATGGGATACAGCCAGGTGAACAATTACTCAAGCTAAAGGATGGAACTAAATAACTTTTTTTTTTCATTTTTGAGCAGCTCATTTAATGACACTGTAAAACTGCATATATCTAGGTGTCTGATTTCTTTTGGACAGGCTATTAGGAAAATGGTTCTTGATGACATACACATTGTGTTGAATTTAGAGTGCATGCTGAAGTCACATATCAGTTGAAAGCAAGCAGATACCATATTTATTTTTATGAACTTTGATATTCTTATGGGCCAAATATTTTCCAGGAAAGGTAAACCAGAAGGCGTATTTTATAGAGTGGTGGGTTTTATCTGGCCACTGCCTTTTGAATAGTCATTCTGTACTTGGGGACATTCCCCCTTGAGTCCTGGCTCCCTAATGTAGGAATTAGAAATCTGTTCCACAGCCTTTCTCATGCCAGGATGGCAGCACGTGGCCCAGCTTCTGCCCCTAACCTGCTCCTACACACCTTCCCTTTAACGCAGAGGATTGGACCCTGGACGGTTTGGCTTAATGGATAGAGTGTCAGCCTATGGACTAAAGGGTCCCAGGTTCGATTCTGGCCAAGGGCAGGCACATGCCTGGGTTGTGGGCTCAATTCTCCCTACCCCCAGGTGGGGGCATGCAGGAGGCAGCCAATCAATGATTCTCTCCCATCATTGATGTTTCTATCTCCCTTTCTCTCTAAAATCAATAAAAAAATACATATATATATTTTTTAAAAAGCAGAGGATTGTAACTGCTTCCAATCAAGGGTGGATGAAGAGGCAGCCACTTTTTGAGGCATTAGGGCCAGTGATGCTAACAGTGGGGTCCTGCACCCAGGACTGTGCCTGCAATCAGTCCACAGTCCCCACTCCCTGTCCCTTTAGGAACTCTGGAATATTACTTAATGCCCTCTAAGGAATCATTCTGCTCTCAAGCTAGCTATGGTGATCTCTGTGCTTTTCAACCGAGAACCCTAATCAGCAGCTGGTCCCCAAGGAAAAAGACCACTGAGATCACAGTCTGTGGAAAACACAGTGAGATGCTGATTGCCAAACCCCGAGTGTTTTTGCCTGTTAGAAACCCTAGGAGCGGGTCTGTCTATACAGTGACTGCACAAGTGAAAAACAAGACAGAAGTTGGCCAGCTCTGCCTCTGTTGGAACATGGCCTGTGTATGACGTCAAACAGTAAATTTAGTTGATTGTTTATGGTCATTAAATCTGTCCTTTGTTTTGGCACCTGGGTGACACAGCCTGTCACTTAGAGCACACCGAGAATTCCTAATGAGTTTTGAATCTGGGCCGAGATGAGCTTTATAAATGCAGATAAACAGAACTCATCCACTTATAATTTGCTAAGTAAATATGCCTGCCTGTGGGCTCCTGATGTTGTGTGTCTGGGATGTGCCTCTTCTGCTGCTGCTTCTTGGATGGGGCCTGGGCAGAAGCATGGGACTGTATTTATGACTCAGCACGCAGTTTCCAGAATGTAACCCTTGCAGCATCTCCCGTGGTTTGAGCCCTTCCTTGATCACCTTCCTTTACACAAGCCAGACCAGTGGATTTTCTCATTTATTGAGTGACATTTTGATCTAAGAGCAGAGAGTAGATCTGCTGGGATTCCAATCCCAAGGGCCTCCTACCCACTGGAAGGTAAAAATCTTTTTTGTACAACTTGTTACATAAAATGCTAGATATCATAAAATGGTAGATATCATAAAACCAAACTGCTTCCGGTTGTAGAGCAGATGCGAGTGAATGACCACTGGAGCCCAGACCAAGTTAAAATTTAGGGAGCCTTTATTAGCTGGCCTGGTGACTGCTCTGCCATTCTCCAGGCAGGGAGACCAGAAAGCAGCCCCAACCCTTTGTGCAAGACCACTTTTAAACACATTAACCACATCCTGTTTTTGCAGAACAAGCAACCCAAGATAAAACAGTTTTTCCCAAGCTGCATCAGAATCATGCCATTGACAACCATGTTATTCACAGGGTCATCTCGTTCTTCAGAAAGCTGACAGTGTTCTATGGAAGAAGGTTTATGTGCTGGGAAGGGGCCATGAGACCATATCTCAAGGCCTGGCCGGGGAGTCAGCATGGACAACTATCTGGGGCATAGTCCACGGTCTCTCTGGAATGGGAGTAGTAAGCATGCTCAAAAATTCCCACTCTCTTAACACTGACCATCTGCAAGAGAGTAAGTAGCCCCTGTATCACTGAGTTTGGGGGGGCCTGAGGGAGAAAGGGAGCAGACTTTTTCCCAGCCAGGAAGCCTTAGGTCCATTGGGTTAGACAGAGGGCAGCTCAACTAAAGCTGAGCGCAGCTGGGTAGTAAGGCTGCTGACAGGCTAGCAGGTGGCAGAAGCGATCTCCAACCCAACCCCAACCCTCAGCCCCATAGGCCCCCACCTTTCTTCCCCACCCTCCCCCCAGGTCCCAGTGGGCTTCCCCTTCCCCCAGGTATCTGCTGCTGGGGTTTGCCACATCCAGGGCAGTGCTGGCCGGGATGCCTTAGGAGGCCGTTGCCTGCTCATTCACCCATGGGGCTGGTTAGGAGCAGAGTCAGCTCTCTGTCCTACTAACTAAGAATTTGACTCTTACATCTTCAAGGCCTTCTCTGAATTTCTAAGAAGCACACTTCTGTAGGAAAGAGGCGTCCCAGGACAGGCTTCTTAGAGGTGTACATTCTCTGGAATGACCACAAACGACAGGTGAAAATCTTCAATCCAGGTTCTTTCTGGAAGTTCTACTGCGGGCCCCTCCTCATAGCTTTCTGGGCTCCAGGAAAACGAAAGGTGGTTCACTCATCAGGGCAGGCGAGCTCTTCAGACTTAGCAATCCTCTTTTTTGTCATTGTTAGGTTAACGGCTTATTTCCTCTTCTTTCCAGTTTGTTGTTTTAATCTCCAGGTATAAACAGGCCTCTCCCTCGCCCTGACTAAAGGGTATGACTGAATCTTCCTTGTGTCTTCACAGCTTTAGACAGAGGCCCTTTCCACTCTTTTCTGCCTAACTCTGCCCTTTGATGTCTGGGCTTTGCTATTTACCTTCTGCCTCCCCGGTTAACGTGAGCCTCCTGCCTCCAGGGTCCGGGACATTCAGCACGCCACCCAGGTGCAAACAACCCCATCAGCGAGACAGCCAGCCATGTAATCCTGCCTTAGCATCTGCAATCTCCTCTCCTCATCCCTGCCTCTGCTCTGGCCTCTGTCATTTCTCCTGGGGAAGATCACAGAGCCCTCCAGGGTCTTTCTCCTCCTACTCCCACCCTGCTCCTCACCCTCACTGCTGTTGTTGTCCCCTCATGCCACACCTCTGCTGAAATGCCTTGAATGGCTTTTTATAACTTTAAGGATAGATACAGACTCCCAACTCTTTTTAAAAAGGGCTGGGAGCAAACTGTCTGAACTCTGCCCTAGCAGAAACCATTACTTTTATTATCATAGGTTAGTATAATCAACAATCCCGTCTCTGCTCTGGAGGGGACAGAATCTCGATTTTCCCAGGGAGGGATGTCTCCCACTGCTATTATCTCCTTCTTTGGATGATTGTGAGGACCAAATCAGTTATCACCAATGACTGGTACATAATAGAGCTGCTATTAAAACATCTTCCCACCCTCCCACTTTTCTCTGTCAGCTATTTTGAGTTGTTTTCATTTACTCAAACATGCCAGGCTGTCTTTTGCATCTGAGCCTTCAAACAGATCACTGTGTCTGAAATATTTGACCCCAACCCACCCCCAACTCCATTCCTACTTCTTCATTTTTGGCCCCAACTCATGAGTTTAGGGGTCCTCTCTGTATGTTTGCAAAGTCCACTCCTGCTAATTCTCTCTTTTGGAACACTGGCAGCTCAAAGTGTTGATGCTTTTTTGAGTTTCTTCAACTCCCCTGGGATATAAACTCTGGGATGTTGGAGAAAATAGGAAGCAGCAGAAAGTGTCTCTGGCTGGCTTAAAGAAACGAGAAAATTAATTGGAAGGTTCCTGGGTTATTCCTTGGGATCAAAGCTGGAACTGAACAGTCAAGAATGTCGCAAGGGCCCTAGCCAGTTTGGCTCAGTGGCTAGAGCATTAGCATTGGCCTGCAGACTGAATAGTTCTGGGTTCGATTCTAGTCAAGAGCATGCACACACCTCAGTTGCAGGCTCCATTACAGAGTCTGGTCTGAGAGGCAACCAACTGATGTGTCTCCCTCACACCGATGTCTCTCTGTCTTCCCCTTCCCTTCCCCTCTCTCTAAAACTCGATGGAAAAACATAGTTGGGTGAGGACTAACGACAAGAATGTGGGAAGGGACGGACCAGTGAGTGCCAGAGAATTCAAGCAGCAGGTGTCTGCTCTGCATAGCCATTTTCTCGACTCAGCCCCAATGATTCCCAGACTTTAGGTGTATTTTCTTTTCCCACATTTCAAAGACCAGAAAGAGAATCTGAATTCAGTTTGTCAGGCGATCACCCTGGATAAATCAGCGGTGGTCTGTGGATGGAGTTACATAACAAAGTCATGGCCATTGGAGGCTACCCTCAATGGAGAGCCATCAACCTGGGTCAGTCACCCCCAACGGTTGTCTATCACTGGGAAGATGTCCAATATGCACTATATTTCTGATTCTAGGCTGGCTGCCTCTGATTTTCCTCCAAGTACCGTAGGGCTAGTCTAGCATCAAGCTATTGCCTCAGCCTCAGACCCATCCTTCTATACTCTGTTTGGTAACACTGGGGCTGGGACTCTGCAAACCACAGGTGGATCCTGTCAGGCTTTGGCAACCAGGCACTAGGAGAAGCCTGCAAGGTGGGAGGCGGGAGAAGGGATTTGCTCCTTCCTGGCAGCTTCCTGTTTTTGTTCGTGTGACTTACCCAGAATTAATTGCTAGTTTATTCCAATAACGGTCCTTGGATCCAGTTTGCAGGCTTTCCAGCCCTCCCAGAGCTAGTCTCATCACACTCAGATGTTCCAGCACCAGCCAGGCAATGTCCTCCTCAGAGTGCGGCATCCCAGCCACATGAGTCCTCTTCTCCAAGCTCAGAGACCCAACACCAGCAAAAATGCACCCATCCTCAGTGTTTGGGGGTCCAACACCACAACCTCCCATTCAAAGCTCAGCACTAGCCAAGCAGCACCCCACCCCTTCTCAGAGTTTGGGGTTTCAGACCCATGTACCCTCCCCTCTGAGCTGGGAGACGTGAGCACCAGTCAAGCAAGGCTTAAAGGTCCCCTGCTCCAGGCTTCTACATCTTAGCCACCCACCCTCTTCTCTCTGTGTTCCCAATCCTAGGGAGAGGAGCTGTTTTCTGCAGCCCTGGGGTTATGTATTATTCTCTTTGCCTTTTCATTGATCTGGCTAATAATTCTTTACATTAAACTCTCTGTTTAAATACTAGTGTAGGCCTGGCTGGTGAGGTTCAGTGGTTGAGCATCGGCCCATGACCAGGAGCCATTTACTTGACTCAGCCCTAATGATTCCCAGACTTGAGGTGTATTTTCCTTTTCCAAATGTCAAAGACCAGAAAGATCATCTGAATTCAGTTTGTTAGGTGATCATCCTGGATAAATCAGCTACGGTCAGTGGATGGAGTTACATAACAAAGTCATGGCCATTGGAGACTATTCCCAATGGAGAGCCATCAACGTAGTCCAGTCACTCCTAAGGGAGGTCATGGTTCAATTCCCAGTCAGGGCACATGCCTGGGCTGCTCAATCCTCACTCAGTAGGGGATATGTGGGAGGCAGATGATTGATGATTCTCTCTCATCATGGATGTTTTTATCTCTCTCTTCCTCTCCCTTTCTCTGAAATCAATAAAAATTTTTTACATTAAAGGATTCTCTCTTTATCTAATAAAGAGAGAATATGCAAATTGGCCATCAATGCCATCACAAGATGGCAGTGCCCATAGCTACAAGATGGTGATGCCCATTCCCCTCAGCCCTGCTGGAGTCCCCCAGTTCTTTCAGCCCTCAGGCAGGTCCAACCATTCCTTGTACCTGCCACCAAAGTCCCACAGTCCTTTTAAGTGCACAGTGCCACCAAACCCAACCTCAGTCCTCCAGCCACCCAGGGCCAGCCCGAGGTGCAGGCAAGCCTCGGATGGCAGCTGCCCAGCTTCCCAGGGCCACCTGAGGCTCAGGTGACCAAGGCTGGCCAAGCCTTGTGCTTCTGTCTGTGGTAGCAGCAGAGGTATGATGGGGGTGTCACCTTCCCCTGATAGCTAGGTTGCCTCCTGCACTTGAGGGCTCCTGAACTGTGAGACGAGGCAGGCCAGGCTGAGGGACCCCTCTCCCAGTGCATGAATTTTCATGCACCAGGCCTCTAGTAAATTGATAAAATTGAAAAACAAAACAAAACAAAATAAAAAAACTGGCGTGATTTGTCTCCTGACTAGGCCCTGTTGGATATAGGGATGAATGTTCTAAAATAGATCGAAATCGAATATAGAACTCCTTTGTTGAAATGCTTCAGAAATTACATCAGTGTTCATAGCACTAGTCATAGCACTAGCCAAAAGGCAAAAGGTAGAACAATCCAAATGTCCATGGAGAGATAAATTGGATAAGTGAAATGTAATACATTTATCCACAATAGGATGTTTCTAAAGCCTTAAAAAGGAATGAAATTTTGCTGCATGCTGCAATATGGATGAACTTGGAAACAGGTAAGTGAAGCAAGCCAAACACAGAAGGACAGATATTGTAAGAGTGCACATATGGGAGGTGCCTAGAGTAGGGAAAGTCGTAGAAACAGAGTAGAATAAAGGTTACAGGAGCTGGGGGACTGGGGAAATGGGGAGTCATTTAATGAATGGGTAGAGTTTCTGTTTGGGATAATAAAAAATTCTGAAAATTGATAGTGGTCATGGCAATGTGAATGTACTTTTAAAATGTATACTTAAAATGGTTAGAACAGCAAATTTTATGTTCCACATATTTTGCGATAATGAAAAAAAATCACCTAAAAATGCTTCAGTGGCCCTCACTGACTAAATATTGGCTCAGTGAGGAAAAATAGGTGAGGGTATGATTCGGGCTTTTCCTCAGAAATCTCTGGTTGTGATGCTGCTCTGGTTAATGTGTTGGACAAAATCATAATTGGGAACCACCGCTCCTATCCCGGGGACACTGAGTCATAGTGGGATGATACCTACCGCTGCCCATGCGGCTTTCTCTGCAGGCCTGTTTCTCTCTCTGCATTAAAGCAGTGTTTGAGGGATCTCCTGGGGAACTTGTGCTCAAAGGCATCCCACTGGACAACATATTTACTGTAATTGTTTTTCTCTTGGTCTCAAACTGGACCTTATTGTGAGCATTCTTATCAACTTGCTTTGTTATAAAAGACTAGAGGCTCTTTGCATGATATTCATGCAAGAATAGGCCCCTGGCTTCACTTCCAGCCGCCCAGGAGCCGGCAAGTCCCCACTCCCACCGGGAGATGGCACATCCCCACTTCCAGGCCGCCCAGAGCCAGCAAGTCCTCGCTTCTGCCTGGAGCACCACTCCAGTAGCTCCCTCTGCCACCCTTCTTCCCTTCATAGTAGGCTTCACACCACTCTGCTCCTGCATATGCAACTTAACCTCCATCTTTGTTGGGTTAATTTGCATACTCACTCTGATTGGCTGTGGACATAGCAGAGTGATGGTTAATTTGCATGTTTCTCTTTTATTAGGTAAGATGGCCACCCATTGGTGCTTCTGTTTTTGTTATAGTGTTGAAATCCTAAGTTTCTATAGTCAAAATATTCCTCACCACTATAGGAAGAACAAGAACAATGTAAGTAAAGTGTCTCTGCCTAGTGCTTTGCTTGCCATAGGAGAGTTAATTTTAACAAGGAGGATTTGGGGTAACAGATTGTCCTAACATTCTCGATTGATAGAAGATAGTAGGATAATAATAGATAGTTTTAGGCCCAGAAATATTTTGCCCCATTATCTATTCTCTTCCTAATGTTCTATTTTAGTGAATACAGTTTCAGTAGTAATAAGATTTCTGTCTCTCTATCAAGGACGAGGGTAATTTAGATATTTTGCCCACAAATAAAATAATAACAAATATGAAACTCTCCTGATACTTTCCTTTTCTTGAGGAGGCATATGAAGATATGCTAGCTGTCAGAAGCTGTGAATCCAGCTAATCTTCTTTGAAGCTCTTTCTAATCTCTCTCTCCTGAGCTCATAGAAGGCCCATTTCCCCTGCAAAATTCAATGTTAGGTTAATTGAATTGGCTGTGTATATGCAATTGAGATCACCTCCAATAAATTTATAAATTTTACTGTCTAAGTAGTGACAGAGAGCGATAGTACTTCCTTTAATGTCTATGGCGTTTACATCTCCTTAAAGAAAATGTATTTTGGGCATTTAGATTTATTAAGGAAAGGAAAATATAGTAAGTCACAAAACAGAAATAGAAGAGGAGAGAGAGAGAGAGAGAGAGAGAGAGAGAGACAGAGAGAGAGAATCATTTAACTTCTAAAGTGAAGGTTGGACTTTGGACCATCTCCAAGGAAAATATTTCTTGAATATTTTTATCACTCAGCTTCATGACATGCTGAGTGACATAAATGACACTCAGAAAAATGAAGTGCATTTTGGACTTCATATCCATAGCCATTGTCCAGATTCCCCTCACCTTGTATTCCCCCATGCAATGCATGCTTTGCAGCAGGCAATTGGAGGAACTCATGAGATGACTTTGGGGGGGGGGGGGGGAGTGATGCATTGTTTTCCAGCCCAGGAACATAGGGGCAGATTTTGAGTGTCAGGTCTGGAATGGAGGATGATGTGCAATTCTCAGTAATGGACCAGTAGCACATCTGGTGGACATGACCTCCAGTTCCTCCGCTCACCGTCAGTAAGATCTTGCATAAGTCATATGATTTTTGTATCTTTCTTTTCCTACTGTATAGTAGGGGGTTAAAAATACTTTCTTCATAGAATTATTTTGAGAGCTAAATGAGATAATGCATAAAAATCTCAGACCCATTTCTAACATATATTAATCATGTAATACTTGTTAACTCTTTTTATTAAAACTCTCCTCTAAAACTCAGAGCCTCCTGGGGCTGGTGCTAAAGATGACTACGGATGGTCCCATAAACAAGGAAAAGAGAGGGAATGTCTGGGCTTTGGGGAGAAGGAGGAAATCACCACCATCCCACCTTGGGATGGATATCGTACCAGCCATTGAACCTGCACAGAGCACAGCTCATTAGCAAACTCTAATTTCTATCTCTAAACCTTCAAGACAATGGAATCTAATGTTAAACACCGTGAGAGCTAGTGTAGCTGGGTAAGAAAAGGCATCATTTCTACCCTGCCTGTAGGTGTGGAGATAACATAGGGTAGGGGTTAACAGAGCAGACTTTGGAGCCAAAGTGTCTAGGTTTACATCTGGCTGTGCCAGTGACTAGCTGAGTTCATCAGTAAATTACTTAACATTTTTTTGAAATGGTGTACTCTTCTGAAGAATGGGGTTAATAATGCTGTATCTCTTGTAAGGTTGTTCTGAGGATTTGGTGAGTCAAGAATGGAACATATTGCCTGGAACCCAGCAAGTGCTAGCTACATGAACATCTCTTCCTCAAAGAGTTTAGTAATTGTCGTTTCCATGTGAGTTGAATCTACTGGCCACCTCAGCGCTTTGGAAGAATTTAGGGTGGAAGCATTCACTGATGCAGCCATGTGTCTGAATTACCTTGGGTTTGGTTTTCAGATTCTGTACATCTGGTGAATTAAGCACATCAAGTGTACATGACTTGTTAGTAAATGGTGCACGTGTTTCCCAAACATGGAAATGGAAAGAAAAGGAAGGAAGGAGAGGCGGCTCTGCCTAGTGAACATGAACCAGGTGGTTATAAAGAGCACAGAGTGCCCTTGGGAGGCAGAAAGGGAGAAAGCACAGAACAGGACCAATGAGAGGGAAGAAAGGCGCCTACCTGGCCAGAGGGAGCTCTTAGGCGAAATGGCTGAAGCAGCTTAGGATGCTGCAAGACAGAGTTGTGCTAATGAGATGGCAGCACGCACAGCCAGGCCCCTTGGCCCTCTCCTCCCTCCCAGGGTGTCTTTTAAATTTTTAGCCTGTGGGATTGGGATGATGAATGTCCAAGTGGAAATAGCGTTGGAAGGAGATTTTTCTGGGCAAAAATGGCTGCAAGAGCTGCCAAGTATTTTCTCAGATGTAAACAAATCATCCACCTTCATCAAAGATTGGAGCATGTTATTCCTGAGTCAGTGTAGGATTTCCACCTGCTGCAGTTTACCATTTGAACTATCCATCCGAATCATGGGATTTTGCAAGTGAGTGTGCATTCAGCACTCGGTTATTCTGAGAAATCTTTGATGTTCCAGCTGCTAGAATCAAATAATCAGGCATAAATAAGAAAATACAAATCTTCTCCTCCATATAAACAAGTTAGGAGGCTTCAGTGTAAGTGACACTGACTTGCGGGTTTGGTTTTCTCATGGTTAAGCCACAACAGCCTCTCCTATGTGGAGGCATTTTACAGTCATGAGAGAAGGGTGTGGGAGTGAACGATGCTGATAGTTCCTCCCAGCTTTGAATCCGGAGAGCTAGCATTCAGCGTGATTCGAGGCTTCTTTGGGTAGCAAGCAGTTCTGTCTTCATATTCATGATAAAAGACCTTCTGGAATTTTGACACCCCTTTCCAAAATTTTCCAGTGACCCTTTCATCCAGGGTCATACAGTGAGGGCATCTACCAAGCCTTCTAGAAGCTCACCACTTTCCATTACAGTGTCTGCATTCTCCTCACCAGACCTCCTAGGCCTGCTAAGTTCCCTGTTTGAAATACTTCCTCCGTCCCTCCTCTTCATTCTAGCTTCAATCCAAATTCCAACTCTCTCAGAACCAGTATGCCTAAAAAATTTGATCCATTACAAGATTCACAGTGTCCTGCCTCTGACATAAAACAAAAACAGATGCTTAAGAATGTAAATATTTCTCTCTTTTCCTCACCCAGCGCAGCTAGAGAGCAGTCTGGTTCCTGAGTAGGGGCTGCTTAGGATTGAGATAATGAAAGAAAGAGACAGACACAGAGACCGAAGGAAAAAACTGGGGCCCCTTGGGACCTCTGCCCTCTGATGGAGAGACAGGAACCCAGAGTCTATACATCGGGTTTATTTTAGACAGCAAAAACCAGGAAGTTTTACTAAAGGTCAAGACAAAGGAGATTATGTGCATTCTTGGGTGGGCCCCAGTCTTATTTATTTCTGGTGCTTGGCTGGATTTAAATAACAAAACCCACCCCCTGGCACTTGGGCTGAAGGTCAAGCTGACAACACTCCTGCCTCTGGCAAAGCCTGTCTCCAGAACGTGGCTTTGCCAACACCACTGGATTCAGCTGACAATAATTTAAGAAATTCCCATGAGCCTTCCCAGGTGCTCTCTACAAACGAACACAGAGTTTTTCTAGATATTGAGATTAGAGACACAGTTCTCCTGTGGGTTGTAACTGAGAGGGGATGTGTGGTATAATGAACACCATCCACCCATATGGTCAGCTCTGCAGTGGATCATCGTGGGAGGTCTCTAGTTAACAACCTTCCATACAAAAGAATAGCATTGCCTGAAAGGTCAGTTCAGGAATAGCGTGTCTCCAGCACTCAGCTCTCGAATGGCCTGGCCTAATCCAGAAAGATACTGTTTTAGAGGGCTAGGGAAACTCAGGTGAACTAAGAGGTAACCTCCGACAGCTGGAGTGCCTAGGCACACCCCCAGGTTGGTTGCTTGAACTCAAACAACTCTTCTATTTATCTTACAAGTGCTACCAAGTGTCTATGTGTGTCTGACACGAGAAAAGTAAGGAAGTACTGCTTAGGGCTACTCTCGTTTGTGAAGATGAAGTCCCATTATCTACACCTAAGAGACGGCGAAGTTCTGTAAGTGTAAGTGGCAAATCCTACTGGTGTGAGATGCTCGTCCCAAAGTGGCATGAAGGATTGGCTGTGTGGGTTCAGTGGTGGCTGCCAGAGGCTGCCCTCCCTCTCGCCACAGTTCTCAGCGCCAGGGGTCCTGGTGAATCAGAGCACTGGGGGGCAGCCAGCTCATCCCGCCTTCACTCCCAGTGGAGACTTTTCATTCTCAACTCCCTGCGTGGCAAAATAGAAGGGAAAGCTCTTGTGTCCCCATTTTCTAAAGACTCTACTCCTGCTTTTATTTAGGGCATGAAAAATAAATTCCTTATTAGCTCTCCCCCCCCCCCCCCCCCCCGCCCCCGTGGTTGCTTATTTTAGAGCTTCTTCATATTTATGCATGGGAAGAAATTCTTCCGTTTCTCAGGCATTTTAGAATGTAATGCCAACCTGCCACCATTCGTCTGTTTCACATTGTGCATGAGCCTCATCCCCTGTTCCCTTTTAAGAGTGGTGTTCCCTGGCTCTCTTTCTTCTTCATTCCCAGGTCATATCGGTTCTGTAGCCTGGAAGTAACTCTTGAAGCATGACATTGGCTGGAAGGTTCATTTTTTCCCCCAGAGGAAATTGCATATCTGATGTGTTAATATGCAATATCAAGTGTTCTTAAAGTGTTCTCTAGAGAGCCAGAAGAGGATGTGGAAATTGCAGTCGGCTCTTGACAGCAGACGGCCCGCATTTCCCTGCTCTCCACAAACTCTCAGGGGGCAGATGAAGAAGGGAGAGGAATCAAAACTCATATCAGCCTACTCTGCCACTTGTTAGGCTCTCCACAAAGGCATTTTTTGAGACAGGGCTGGAAACATAGTTTTTGAGGAGAGCCTGGAATTATTCACTAACATGAAGCTTCTAGTGCCATGTTACCATTTAGATCCTGTGTCTCCCATGACAAGAAATTAGGCCTTGATCTTCCATTTTTGAAAATTCCCGAAGGACTCCAAAGTCAGAACCCGGGGACGCTATGAAGGACATTCAAAATGATGAGAGGTTTGCCCATTGCTTATCCCCAGGCATGGGGTTTCATGGGATCTGCCTCTTTGCTTTTTATTCTGGAAGATGATTATCTCCTGGCAGGATGTCAGAGTCTTTGGGCGGTGGGGGTGGGGGGGGAGGGGTCACACGGATGAATCACAAAAGTCATGAAAATAGTATTTTAGAATTTGTAGTAAATCTTTTTCAGAAACTTGTTTTGTTATATAAGGGTGTTTATTTCATAATGAAAGTCAAGCTCCCAAACCCTCCACTGCTTTTCATCAATACTGCCAGAAGGTAATCCAGTTCAGCTCAGACAACCAGAAACTCCAGCTTCCTTGAGCTCTTCCCCCAGACTCTGTCACGTAGGGAAAGTATTCAGTTCAGTACCATGGCAGGATGGTAATAATTGGCCTTTAGCATGAAAGATGATCTGTGTTTCAGACATTATTGTTTCTAAAATGTCACACTGTGCCGACTGTCAAGAGAATCTGAAAAGCATTTTTCAATAAGGACATTTCATATCATGTTCAGGACAAACCCTTATTATTTCAGGTAATATTTTTTACTAAAATTATTTTATTTGAAAATAAGTTTGATATTGACAGGGTTCAGAACAGGCTGCTACCCAGAACCTGCCACCTTGCTCTATTGAGTATTTTATGCTGAGGAGTTAAGCGAAAATGTCCGAAGCAGGAAGGTCTTTCTCTCTGACCCTCTGCCTCCCTCTCTCCCTGAAGCAGGTCATGAGACCCTCCTGTGAGAAGTGCTCTCCCTCCCCCCGCAGGAGAAGAGCGTTCTTATCTCTGAGATGAAGGGAGGAGAATCCCAATTAACAGGTCTTACTTATGTTCCTCCACCTATTTCTTTCAGCCCATATACCCTTGTCATATGACATTTCTTAACAACTGTCCATTCTCCACCTAATCTAGCATGAAAACTCTCAGGTTTCTCCATCCTCCATTCTCCATTTCTTTATGAAGGCTCCCGTGTCCCATAAAACTTATTAAACAAATATTAAATAAATGTGTACTTTTCTCTTGTAAATTCATCTCTGTCAGTTTCATTTTTCAGACCCAGCCAGGGACTCTAAGAGAATCAAGGAAAACCTTTTCTTCCCCCATATCAAGGGTTAGTTCATGTTTTATTAAACAAAAGCTTAGAATCCATTACTGCCAGGTTTAAGATAAGTAAATTTCTGATTTTCATTTATTTATTTATTTATTTATTTATTTACTTTTTCAATCTAAGATTCTAGCTCAATAATTTATCTAAGAGACAACGTTCATGCTCATTGTTGTCTTACTTCATATTTTCCACACGGAAATGTTTGCCTCATCCATAAAGATTATTCACCTTTTGCCCAGGATAAATGGCTAAATGGCCATGTGTCTCTCCGTCTGAAGTCACTCACTCACCTTCCTTGTATATATGTGAAGGACTGAGTATTTGTGATCATAGTATCTCCCCTGCCAGGTAAGTATTGGGCTGAATATTTTTCAATATGCAGTTTCTGATTACAAAAAGAAATGCTTCCTGGTGAATGTTTGTAAGATTTTATTTTTCAAAGATATCTGAGGTGGTATCATAAAGGCTGTCGAAATTCTACCTCAAAGAGCCAGAACCTTCCCAATGAATTACTCTTTCTCCTTAATCTAATCAGAGCCAGTTTCAGTTGCTTCAGAAAATAAACACACCCAAGTGCTTAATATTCTTTCCAGCCTTACAGAATTTATACTATAGTGGAGAACATGGTAACAAAACAAATACAGTAAGGTGTTATTTTAAATAGCGAGAAGTGTCCTGAAGAAATGAAACCAGGGTAATGGAAAAGAGTGAGGCTGGGGTGAGGGGGAGTCAGGAGGCCCTTTGCTGAGGAAGCATTGAGCTGCAGCCTCAGTGGGAAGCACCAGAGTTGTGTTGATTGAGGGACCAGCACCCCAGGCAGATGGACATCAGGGCCTCTGGTAGGAATGAGCTTGGCTTGTTGGATAAAAAGTAAGGTGGCCATGTGGTGGGTGAGTGAGAGCAGAGTGGAAAACATTTAGTTGTCAGCTTGCAGCGCCAGGTCTTGGGTGTCTATTCTAATAGCCATGTGGAGAGTCTGGAGGGGTTTGTGCAGGGAAATGACATGACGTAATTTACATTTTTATAAAACTCTCAGAGTGTAGAGAATGGATTGTAGGGAGAGCACTTTGTTGGCAGTTTGCATAGCTCAGGACAGAGAGAGGGCTTACACTGACGAGGGTGGCAGAAGCAGCTATGAAAGCAGTCAGAATCAGGTCAAGCTAGAGGATGACGAGTCCAGCTGGTGAGCTGGATGTAGTTGCTGATGAAAAGAACAAAATCAGAGAAGAATCTGGCATGTTTGGCCCAGTCACCAGGGAGGTGATGGTGCTATTATGTGAGATGGAGAGGACCATTTTAAATTTTTTTTCTAATCTCCAGATTAGAGGAGAAACAGATTTGGGAGTATCATGAGTCTTGCCTTGGACACAAGAGGCCTAATGGACGAGGGGAGTTGGAGCAGGCAATGAGAGGTCTGGGCTGGGGATGCAAACAGGTGCGTCGTCAGCATGAATCTGGTGTTTAAATCAGTGAGGGTGAGTGTGGGTAAAAAGAGAAGCAAACTAAGAGCATGGTCACGAGGAGCTCTAATGTTTAGAACTGTGGAAGGAAAGAAGGACTCAGTGACCACGAAGGAGTGTTTCACAAGATCTAGGGGAAAGTTGTGTTTCAAGAAGGCAGGCTCTGCTAAATGCAGCTAAGTGGCTAAGCGGAATACATGTGAAGAAATAACCATGGCCCAGCCAGCGTGGCTCAGTAGTTGAGCTTTGACCTATAAAACAGGAGGTCACAGTTTGATTGCCCATCAGGACACAGGTCCATGTTCAGGCCTGATTCTCAGAGTAGGGCATTCAGGAAGCAGCCAATCAGTGGTTCTCTCTCATCATCGATGTTACTATCTCCCTCCCCATCTCTCTTCCTATCTGAAATAAATAAAAAAATATTTTTTAAAAATAAAAAAAATCATAGAATGTGGCACAGGTAAGATTCCTGTGTGGGCAAGGTGCCCTGGGGGACCTGTGCTGCCTTAGCAGATGGGAATGGAGGCCAGTGCAGAAGTCCGGGACATTGCTGGGACTACACCTTTCTATCTCCAGAGCAAGTTACTATTTCCTCCATTGGCTGAGGAATGTTTAAATTTTTTTCTAATCTCCAGAACAGCTGCTGCTGTTGGTGTTGCACAAAGGAATCTGCCCGTCACCCATTCCCCACATCAAAGAGGTGCCATGAGTGTGGTTGACTTCTCATGCTAGTTGATGTACTCATTACAATTCAACCCATTCTCTACTTGGACACAGAGCTTCTTCGTTTCTTTCCCAGGTGCTTCTTATCACTGGATTCTTGCGGGTAACTCCCCAAAGGATTCATCAACCTGAGCCCGTTCTTGAGATACCATGAGACACTGTGTACAAGAGTTATGTTCAGATGTCTTTGGCGTCAGGCACACCTGGTTTTGAATGCTGGCCTTGTCACTTTCTAGTTATGAAAACTTGGCCATTTTATAGAACCAATCTCTGACTCCATTAACTCATCAAAAAATAACCGGAAAACACTTGACAATCCGCGAATCAGTCACCCAGTGCCTAGCACACAGTAGAATAAACGAGAGTGGTTGTAGCTGGAGCTACACAGACAACTATAACAGACTCAAAGGAAATGCATTGGCGCGCCTAAACATTTGAATCAGGACGCTGCAAGATTGATGGCAAGCAGAGTCTCGAATGGAAGAGACCCTGAGGTCTGACACTGACAGCTGAGTTTCAGCCTCCCTTTGAAGGTCTTGCACGGAATATTGCTGCTCCCCATTTCTCCCCAAATGAAGGGCGAGTTTCAGTTGTCTATACCAGAGGACCAGGGCTTGATTTTATAAAGGGAGCAACTGGATTTCTCCTGGAAATGCAAATGAAAAAGAGGTTTGGGCATTGTCCTGGGCTTTTGTTTGTTCAGTTGAAAAGATCAGACAATGGAAGTGAATTCTAAGCACAGTTCTAGTTGCATTCAGGAAGGAGGAAGATAGCCTAACTGCTTTGTTCTTTGGCTTCATCTCACTCAGGAGCAACATGAACCATGGCATGCTGGGCAAAATCAAGGTCTTTGGCCTTGTTCTTAGTTGCGCTTAGGAGCCCCGAGTTCACATCTTTGATGGAGATTGACAGCAGGGATAAGATGTTCAAATGAACATAAGAGGAACACATCCATTTAAGGTGTAAATAGACATAGCTAGACATTTTTTCCTTCCCTGGAGAAAATCATCACCTAGCGCATGTAACTGAAATAGGACTTAATCTATAAGCAAGTGGCTGAAAGGTGGCCTCAAGTTCCCAAGTAGAAGTAGATTTGGGAATCCTCTGTGGTAAGTCCCAATAGGGGCATTATCAAGAATTACTATGAGCTAATTTCAGTTACTTGAGATTCTCTTCCTACATCTTGACTTTGCCTCCACTTGGGCACATAGCTTTGCTGGCACCTGTTTTATCACATTGGCTGAACATGCGAGCTGCATTAGGTCTATCATGAATCCTGTCCGCACCTGTCCACTTGTTAAAGATCAGTCAAGCCCAGACCCTTGGTTGGTACAAAATTTCCATTTGGTTTGATTTGGAGGCCTAACTTTATTGCCTTATTTTTCAGAGTTTCTGTTCTAAGATTAATCATTTTACTTATTTTTCAGTGCTTCTAAGGATGAAGCTTATAAAAAAAATTGCATTCAGTTAATTGTAACAAGGGTAGCAGATATTTATTTGCTAATGTTATCTCCACACTATTCTACCTGGTCATGATTTCCTTCCAGAGATGTTCCTTTGGGTAACTGAAAAAATAGTGCAACATTTTTTCCTGAAACCTCGGAAGTGAAAATACAAAAGAAAAAGAAGTTAAAGTAGGTAATTACCCACTGGAGAAAATTGATTTATTCTGCAGAATGGATGGCATGAACCAATTCCACCAGCAGCAAAACGCTTCACGTATAGTATTGACAGGTAAGGACATTAGAAAAAATAATTAAAAAATTTTTAGAACCATAATTTGACTTTTAAGTCATTGCTATTTAGGATCCAGATTGTTTTCATTGCATGATTATGCAATGTGATATTAAAAATCTAATTCTATTTTCTAAACCAAATATGCATACAGCAGAGAGACAGTATCTGAGATATATATGATCATTCATGCGCAGTAGAGTTTTCTCTTTTTCTTAAATAGCTTTAAAGACAAAAGCTCAAGTGTAGTTAAGTTTCTAAAGTAAAGAAAACCATTTCCCTGAAATGCTCAAAGAAACCAGCCATCAAGAATGAACTAGTGAAGTAGAAACTCCAGGCAGAGAAGATGCAGCAAATGTGGAACGCTGTCGGGTGAGTCATCTCAGCAGGGACAGACAGAAATAATATGATGGCAAAAAGCCGATGCTAGTGCATTCTCATTGGAAACGGGCAGGAATTTTGCTGTACTCTGAAGAAGACATTCTACTTCAACACAATAATGCAGATAATAAAACCGCTTAGTACATAAAGTCTATTTCGTTACAATGTCAAGAATCAAGAAAAGGAGATTGAATTACAAACAGAACTAACATATTCAATCAAACAATAAAGAATTAGAACACTTCCACTGAAAAATACCCACAGTAATACAGCAGCAGGGGGTGGTGTGGGTGGTGTCCCCCCCCCCCCCCCCCCCCCGCCCCCAAACCATAGAATGATCAGCAGCGTTCGTTCCTCAGGGAAAGCAGGGGCACATTTTGCTTTTAAAATTTCAGCTTCAATATCACCACTCGCTTGATGACTCCCCCCCCCCCCCCATACACACACACACATCCTTGCATCACAAGGGCTACTTGACTGAGTGGTTCGTGCTGTCCCAATAGTCAGGAGGAACACAGAAGCTCCGTCACCTCAAAGTCACGTCTGGCCTTCATCCCATAGCAGGTGACTTGTTTCCCACAGGCAGCAGCCTCACCAGGGTCGCTGACCTGCCGTTGGTCATTGGAGAATATAGGAGTGACAGCTAGTGGGCATCTGGAGATAGGACATCTCCCATGCAAACAGTGAATTCTCAGTCCTTGGGCAAGCAGCTACAGACGGGTCATTGCAACTTTTAGTAGTTTATCTGGATCTAGGAGTCTCGTGGGCAATGCTGGTCCCAAGATCCCTCTTACACTTGTGTGCTGAATAAGAGGAGCAGAGGGACATTTCCCGTTGGTGAATGTATATGATGGACTCCATCCAGAAAGGCCAAGGCAGTTCCTTGGATACATATCAGGTGCTTTTCCTTTCTTTTCTCTTTGAAACTCCACATTCAAAGGAGGTTGGAAATTGAGATCCCTCTAAGGACCACTTAACCAAGCTGCCCAGCCCCTTAACTAGCTCTCTGACTGATTTCCAGTGATCACAGAGCAGCTTCTTTAACTGGGGAATCACATACTGTGAGTTATCCACTTGTGAACTTTGTCAGTAGTGAACAAAGCTACAGTGTCTCCAGGCAAAACATATTGCCTTCAACTAAACATCCCCACACTTACATGTCATAAAACGACTTCAGATTTTGAATAAAATGATCTCCAATGTTCCCTGCAGCTCTCCAATTCTGTGTCTCCGGTTATGACTGAAATGAAAATGAGCTTCATTGTTGTTTGGAAGTCATGATTATAAATTGAAAACTGAATGCCAACTGAAGCCTCAGTTTTCAACTCTGACACCAAACTCTCCACATTAAGTTGTCCTCTCCTGACAATTTTCCTTTTAATTAAAATGCAGCCTGATGGGCAGAGTCATGGGGCACATAAAGAGGTTATGTGATTCACTCAACCATTCATGTGCATGTGTGACCTATTTAGCTTTTAAAATCCTATTTAATGCCAAAAACTACATTAGAGAATTCAAACAAAAGCTCACAAGGAGTCCCATAATGAGACTGTTTTGATTATTCCAGTGATTAGCCACTTTCCTCTCTCTTTAGTAATTTCATTTAGTAAAGTAGTCATTTTAAGAACAAGTAGATTTTCATTATTGCTTTTTTAGTTTGCTGTGAAATTGGCAGGTGGCCAACCATATATAAAACTGCAATTATTTGCTCTTACTTAAAATTTGTCAAACCTTTTCGGGTAGCATGAAAAGAATCCCCCGGCCCATGAAGACAAGGCCAAGAAAGGCACAAATAAGACCCAACACAACACAAACCTAGGTATTACCCCATGTTTCAGCCTTTTAGCCCCAAATCCCAGAAATGGCATTAGTGGACAGTGTCAGGGGAAAAGGTAGGTGCAGAATTGCAAAACAGTTTTCATCCTCTGCCACAAGACATCTGCTCTTTGAACTTAGGAGTCTGCTTCTTGCTCCCATGAGGAATATGCATTCATTCATAAATGCATTTATTTGTCATCCAGCATTTCTTGAAATGTATGTGTTGACTTCTTATGTAATTTATTTCTGAATAACTCAATCAGCAATGCCTCCTTTATTTTAGCCACATGTTTCTCTGTTGCTCTTACTTTTTTACACAGTTAGCAGTGAAACAATGGTGAAGATGTTCAAGATACTGCCATTGGAACTCTGCTCACTTTTCTACCATTCCTGGCTACCGATGTTCCCAAGAAGGTCTGAGCAGTATGATGGGAACCCTGTGGGGCCTGCCATCCATGAATAAGATCCAGTAACAACAGCTTCACCACCTTGGATAGATAGATGGTCCTCTTCACCCAGTTGTTTTACCTCAGACAGCGACATCTAGTGACAGGAAGACATGGCTTCCATTGTGCTACCAATTTCCCAGGGTGAGGGGAGGTGCAGGAATATCTTTCAAAGGCAGGGTGACCACACTTCCTGGTTCGCCTGTGATAGCCTGGGTCTACACCTATTGTCCGGACATAATTATTAGTAATGCTTTCAATCTACTAGTAAAAGTGTAAAGAGATTGGATAAGGATTACACAGCTCACCTAATGTCCCACTGTAGCTCTCCCACCTATTAGATGACTTAACACATTTTTAGTCAGTGCTTAAGTGCAGTAATAAGTTTAGGAAGAACACTCCCCATTAGGTAAAATCATATTTATCCATCCTGAAATTATCCTCCAAGCATTATGGGATAACTCCCAGTTCTAATGCTGGACCCAGTGAACAAACTCGTTTTCATGCTTTTATAGGTTTAGTCTTATTCACACCAAGCCTTTGTCTATCCAGATGCAAGCCCCTAATTTTAATCTATTCCAGGAGATCTCCTCCCTCTGATCATTAGTCTTCCTTGTTAATCAGGCTTCAGTAGTGTTTGGAGGCAACTTGTCCACTGTCTGAAAAGTAGCGCACAATGGCCTGTCCAGGCACGAATGAAAGGCCATCTGGTAGGTGTGGGCTTTCCAGCTGTATTCTGTCTTTCTGAATTAAACATTTTTGTCTACATAGAGAATAAAGGGCAGAGACACTGTCTAGGTGGCCCTTCGTGAGCCCTCTATCTATGCTTGCAAAAGAAAAGAGACAAAAGAGAAAAGGAAATCAAAGAAAAAAGGCAGAAAGGAAAAAGGAAGACCAGTGTGCATAACTAGAAAGCAATGTAATAAATCAGAAGCACAATTCACAAGTAAAAAGAACTTTTTTTTTTCATATACCAGGGCCAACCAGAATGGCCAAACATATTAAGGGTTTGTAAAAAAATTCAAGTGTGCATTGAAGGGAAACCAATGATTTCTTCCTTTCCAAGAACAGGAATTTTACAGAAAAAGTACTTGAGAGTAGGGGGAGGAAAAGGGGACCATTCTGCAATAGAATACCCTCCCATGTTGTGATTCTGATTCAGAAGTTAGAGTACATTAAAAACAAGATGTATGAGTGCCTGCCATGTGCATGGTATTTTTTCTAGGCGCTGAAGATGGATAAGCTGGATCTGATGTCAGTTCCTGTTATTTCCCACATTACCGTTTGCTTTCCTACGGAGCATCAAGGCAACATAATAAATTACAACTCGCCTGCTGAATTTTACTTGTTTCTCCTTTTCTTTCATGGTAATAGTCACACAAATCATTCCGGCGCTGCCTTATCTTACCTCTGCCAGAGCTTCCAAGCATTTAGGAAACCCAGTTCTTTCTCTTAAGAAAACGGTAATTCACCGGGAAACAGTCCAAACATGACTTACACATTTATTATGTTTGCCACTCGGACCCCGATCATTTAGGATTGCTGGGCATTTGAACACAGACTGGGTGGAAGTTCAACCGTATTTCATCTTTAATCCGAGAGTTTACTAAAAAAACAAAAAGCAGCAATTTCGAGAAACATTTACATTTCTCAAGGAAAAAAACAACAACAACCTTTTTTAACCTGTGAGTCACATGTTTTCAAGCAAATTATTTCCATGAAGTACATGCTGTTCTAGCTAGCTATTTATAAAAGCAGATCACGATGGATCTCAACTTAAGAACACTTTATAAAGGATCCGTGTACCTTTTGTCCTGAACAATGAATGTATTTCTTTTAAAAATAGTTTAAATGTGGAACGTGGGCACACAGTCTTCTGGGCTCACCTCCTTTTTGAAGTCTCATTGTGAACAAGAAGAGCAAGAACATGAAATTGACATACAATCACCTTAAGGGGTTGCTGGGCAACTCCACCTGGGGGTGGGGGGAGTGATGCTAGCGTGTGACTTGGAACAGGAGCCCCAGCAGTCCTGCTGCATAGATGTCCTGCCCTGGAAGAATGCTCACCCTTTCGGCCTGGCATTGGGCCAAGGGCCGCACACACACAACTGTCCTGTTGATGAGAAACTCTTTCTCGGGGATCAACTGTATTGTCCTACGTGCGTTTTAAATGTGGGCCTAGAGGCTGCAGCCCCAGAGCCTTCGTAAGCACCTAGGAAAGTAATTAATTTTGCAAATCACAAACACGTTCAACTTGGCTCTTTGAAAGTACAGTTCTGAGAACAACTGTGCCCTTCCTAATTTGGAAATATTTTCTCTCTGCTTTTCATTTTGACTTGTTCCCTGCTATCGACTTTCGTGCTATTTCTGGCCTCCCCCCGGGAGATGCTTCCCGGGTCGCCATAGTGCAGACAAACACTCAAGAAAACCAAGAGCTCGGAGCTTTCATAAAGCATTGATTTTTATTTGAAAACATTATACAGGCATTACATTGCCACAGCCAGTCCGTGGGGGAGCATGCAAATATCAAAAAATGGAGAGTTTGCTCAACTTATAGGTGTCAATTTCTTTCTTTTCTTTTCTTTCTTTCTTTTTTTTTCTTTCTTTTTGGTTCATATTTTCTATTTGCAGTGTCTGGATTAGTGTGCTTTGTTATGTGGCTTGACAATAGAATCCTACCCATGGGGTAAAATCTGTACTGGTAGCTAGCTGGGACTACTAAGTGGTTATAAATCATAACAAACACAAAACAAACAATACTCCACGCTTCTCAAAAGGTTAATAGCACACGTTAGCAATACCTAAACTAAACATGGGAACATTTGCATGGGACACAGTGAATAAGATTCACTTATTCTATTGCTTGGTCTACCTGGTAGTGAATTTCAGAGTTTGAAGATGTGAGAAGACGTGACCAAGGCAAGCTCCATCCCCAGTGCAATTTTTCATTGAGGCAGTGAGAACCTCCACTCATCTCTAGGTGGGGTTCAGGAAAGCTGTAGTTTGCTTGTCCAATCCAATTCTAGACAAATTGCTAGTCTCATTCATGGAGGAGGGTGGGGTGACGCATTGAAAAGCTGAACTTTTTGCTGGTGTCTACTGAGGTTATGACATTTCAGAAATGAGAACAGCTAGAGTTAATGTCCTACACCCATTTCCCACCCCACTCCCAAAGGATAGATGCTTTTATACAGGAAAAAAAAAGTGTGTTTCTTGCTATCTTTTTGTTGTTGTTGTTGTTCCAAAGAGTTGATGGGAACTCCGGATCTCAGACAATTCAGTGTTATCAGCCTTTCTAAAGGGAGACAAACCAACACTGTGAGGTTCCCCAGGGGCATGAAAGTCTTGTGTATAAGGACACTGGATGATAAAGCGTATATGGTGAATTCACCTTAACATTCATACAATGGAGTCAACTGAAATATCTAGAAAATAATTCAGATGGCAACTTTCAGCCATCCACTGATCGCCAAACTTTGTGAAACTTAAATTTTAAAAAAGAGTCCCAGTCCACTGAGTCGACTAGGAAAACTTTCAGCCACTTATTTCTCCTAAGATTTTGCTAAGCATCTACAAATTAGTGTCACACACACACAAAAATGAATTTAAAAAGGCTAAAACATTTGGCTTAAAATAAATACTAAAAATGCAATAAGTCAAGCAAATTATGCAAACCAAAGGAATGTAAACACAAAAATAAAAACCACAGTCTTCAAAGGTCTTCAGATCAGAATGGATGAAATATTGAGAGAAAGGTATTTAATTGGTTTTAAAGGTAGCAGAAAGCTGTCATTGGCAAAGTTGTTTTGACTTGAAGTAGCTTTCACATTGTTGTCTCCCCCCCCCCCCCCCCCCCCGAGAAAATAAAACATGTTTCTAACGGGGCTCAACACAGATAAGATCTGCATATCAGAAAAGGTACTTTTTCTTCTCCATTTGCAAGGGCTGGACTACCCACGCCCAGAGTAGAAGGCAGGCAGAGGGGCCACGTGAGTGCTGACTGACAGCATGGGGTGCTTTCCTAAGATGGCTTCACTCAGGCTCTGTGGGAATCCCGACTAAGCGGCCATCTGTCCTTCTGCCGTACAGAGACCCCTTTGGTGTTTTGCTTTACTTGCTTAAGATTCACTGATTTTACTTGCCCAAAGTTTTATAAGCATTTACTTTTCCTTTACCAACCCTGTAACTTTACTGAGGATCTTTCTGAATGATAGTGAAGCCAGCCAGACGTAAAGACCATTTCCCATAGTGACACATAGGATCTATTTCTCAATCATAGAGATGTGCGGTGGTTCTTATGTTTTTGTGTTTGGAAAAGGGCTATTGTAAGGGCCCTTTGAGCAGAATTAGAGTAGTGACATATTCCTCACAGCCTTATCAGGACCTTGTCATATTCTCTGTCTCCATAAGAATGCTATATTGATACGTTCTGTTAACGAATAGATGCCAAATATGACCAACATGCCAGACTTTCTTCTGAGTTTCATCTTGACCACCGCCAAGTGGCCAGATCAGTCGAGCTTTGTCAGAGGCTGCTCCATATCAGCACCTTGACTTTGTCTGGAGGCCACAGTAAAGGGAGCTGCATGCTTGTGTATTTCAGAAGGGGTGCCACACAATTAAAAGGACAGAGGACCATGGCTTTTGCCAACACCTTGATTAATTTCCATGTCCCTAAAGATAACCTAGGGGAATAAAGAAAAGCAAATCTATTTCTGAAGAAAGGATTTAGGAAGAGGCAGCAGGATTCTAAAAATATATATATTCCCCTAAACATACATTATATTACTCCCGGGGTTTCCCATAAGCCACAGAAATGGAACATCCCTTATCCTGTTATTTCAGAAACTTGAATGGCATTCTCTAAGATGGCACAACAGAAAAGCAATGGCTGGGAAAAATCAGAGATCAAAATATAAAAAGGTGATATCTATTCCTAGAATAGAGACGTATATGGTCAGTTGCCCCTCCCCACAAGGGTCACAGAAAGAAATACTTATTGAGTAGACAATCCAAAGGTAACAGAGGAACCGGTGAGCCACCAAGTTCCCAGGATAGGGACACTTCTCAGGGTGAGGCTCCTGTGGCCGGCAGCACTCAGAGGCTGTGCACACAAAATGAAGTCTGATTCTTAAAAAGTGACTTGCTATAGAAAAGTGGGATTGATGTAAACTACACGTGGGTGGTCTGGCAATAGTTTCCCTCCAGGGTACAAAACATCCTCCTGAAACTAGGTGTTGTAAGAGCAACAATACCAATCCAAGTGATAATAATAACAGTTGCTTTTGATCCAAACATGTTCACAGTAATGAATGCAGGGGCGTTGTGATCAGGATACAGGCACAAACGGGGCATCCAAGTCAGGTAGTCAGAGCCTGTCTCCAGGGATGCTTACTAGCTTGTGCCTTTGGCAGGCTTTTGGATTTGCTACCTTGCAGTCCACCCGTGTAAACTGCACCTGATAAATACCTTTCTCTATGTACAATACAGAGATGATGGGCGAACACATGGCCACCGAGTTGTGCTCAGCGGGCGGGGGCGGGCTTCAGCCTAGGCCACACGGACGTGGGGCTCCTCTTCGGTCTCCTGGCCCAGGCTGGTGTAGGTGACCGAAGGCTCCACCTGAGCTGTGGCCGGTAAGTCCACGACAGGTCCCGAAGGGTTGCGGAACTGCTTGTACACCCGGGGGTCCTGGGCTATGTACGTGGAAGTGGAGGAGTAGAGCACCAGCCCAATGAGGATGGTGAAGAAGGACAGGAGATAAAGTCCTGAAAACTAAGAAACACCACAGCAAGTTAATCAGCATTCAGAGAGAAACCGTTTATACATTAAAGAAGCACCGGAGGGCCAGGTTGGACTCGCTTCCTCGTAGACCAGGTGCTTGATGAGTTGGCTAGTGCTCTTGATGGAGGTTAATTTGCTCTTCTTAAACTGCCCTGGTCTTATTGAGTCTCCTTATATATTTTTTTCTCGACTCTGTGGCTAACACAGAGGAACACTTAGCTAACTGTGCCTAAAATACCAGTGAGTACCGGATGTGGGAGCGCTAGGAAGCATAAATTAAAATACATCAAGTTAAAAGCCAAAAATCTCCAATATTGCTCGACAGAGTGGGCCGTTGGCTTCATTAAACCCCAGAAAGATAGTTATTCCATTTGATGTTGTAACGAAGCCAGGAATACCAGACCCCTCCCTGACACAGCTGCATGGGGCACTCCCATTTTCCCTAATCCAGTTCACACTCTATTTGTCTTTTGGGCAGGAGCTGTTATTTGACTATCTTTTCATCAGATTATCCTTGGGTGGGAAACAAACTATAGCGTTCCATTCTTGAACCCCTAACCTAAAAAAAGAAAACCAAATAGGGTTGTATCTATAGAATTTTGCTTCCTAAATTCCTTGCTTGACAGTTGTAAAGTTTTGTAAGAAAATAAAAGAGAATAATGGTTTATACAAGGTGCCCAAGAATTTACATATGTGCTAAAAACTACCACTTCTGAACCTTCTTCAGTAGTTACAGGGGAAATAGCTACTTGAGTAATTACTGGGGGAGAGTGAGCTAACAATATATGCTGCCATTTCTGTAGTTTCTTTCATCCATTCACTACATTCAACAAATAGTTTCTTCTCTATATCAAATGTTGAACTTTTTCCTGGGAAAAGAAATGGAAACATATGGCTGCTACCATCAAGGACTTGATAGACTAAGTGGAGAAGCAGGGAGATACAGATAGACAAGAACAATACTAGGCACTATGGCTGGCCAAATCTCATTTTAGTCAATAGCTATTATCCCCATCTTGACCACAGTCTGCATCCAAGGGAGAAAAGGATTTGATTTTCTGATTTTATTTTTTTATGCTCATATTCTAAAAGAACTAAAAACTGGTGGGAAAATAAAGAACAAAAGTCAATTGGAAGCTGGAAGAAAGGAGAAGAGGAAAAGGATCCAGAAATCTATAAAGTTGTAAGGTTACAATCGTTAAAAGATGGCTATAATAGGAAAGGCAGTTTTGAAAATGGCACAAAGAAAAGATAAGCCTGTGGCTAACGTTCTTGCCATGATGGTGGGTTTTTTTTTCCTTTCTTCTTTTCTTTTCTTTTCTTTTCTTTTCTTTTCTTTTCTTTTCTCTTCTCTTCTCTTCTCTTCCCTTTTCTTCTTTCTTTCTTTCTTTCTTTCTTTCTTTCTTTCTTTCTTTCTTTCTTTCTTTCTTTCTTTCTTTCAGATAGATAACTACCCTCCCTTGCAGGCCTGGTCCCTCTCAACTGCCCTCCCCTGCTGGCCATCTTGTGATGGCCATCTTGTGTCCACATGGGGGCAGGATCTTTGACCACATAGGGACAGCCATCTTGTGTGTTGGAGTGATGATCAATCTGCATATTACCCTTTTATTAGATAGGATAAGAATGGATGCCACACTTATCTGGATGCCACACTTATCTTGATAGAGCATCCAATTAAAAACAAACCTAATTAATCTAACAAAAATTCTGTATATTCCCAACTGTTTAACTTATCTGTAAAGAAATACTCATTTCAGCTTAGACGGGTTTGGCTCAGTGGATAGAGCGTCAGACTGCGGACTGAGGGGTCCCGGTTTCAATTCCGGTCAAGGGCATGTACCTTGGCTGCGGGCACATCTCCAGTAGGGGGCGTGCAAGAGGCAGCTGATTGATGTCCCTCTCTCATTGATGTTTCTGACTTTCTATCCCTCTCCCTTCTGCTCTGTAAAAAATCAATAAGATATAAAAAAAAGAAATACTCATTTCAAGTTCCCTGAACAAGGGGAACAGGGGCTGCTCTGGAACTCTGACAGAGGACTGAGAGCCACCTCTGAGGTACGGATAAGGCAAATTTCAGTAGAGGCTCACTGTCTCCATGTAAGAACATGGGCTGTTGTCTGGAGGGTACTTGTTACCATCCCTCAGCCAATGGGAAGCGATCAGGAGATGCTGAATGTTCTGTGTTGCAGACACACTTCTGCCTGCTTTTTTTCTGACTTGTAGCTTTGAGAAGCTGAGACAGGACGCACATGCATTGCACTACGACACTGCACACTCCCTCTTACTTTGCTGCTGCTGTTTTCCACCTTGATGAGTCTCTTTACTAGAGGGTCAGAAAGTACCCAAGGCGCAGAAGAAGAAAGCCTGTGTGTTGCTTAGAGCGATCTGACTGGGACACAGTCATGGTCCAGAGGAGGGAACATGAAGACTGAGAAGGCTGGACAAAGCTCTTTAGCCTCCAACTGGGGATGAAACCAAGCTCTTAGCCCACTGGTGCCTCAATATGATTACTAGTCAACTAGTGGGACATTCAGGGCATCATTGAAGGACAGACCAAATTTCCATTTTAGTTTTGGTATTTAAACTTCTGAGTTGAGTTTTAATAAACTAATGATTTTAATGAGCATAAGCTTTATACAAAGTAGAAAGCCACATCGTTTGAAAGCAATTTCAAAGTATATTTATAAACATATCAACTAGAATATGTGAAGAAAAGAGCAATTTTCAAGGGCAGCTTTTCTTTTCTAGCTTGCCTAAGAAGATGACAGGGGTGAGCAGAGGTGCACACAGGCAATCCTCACAGGTGGGAAGTGAAGGATGAAGTGACTGTAGCTTAAAGCTCTAATTTTAGTGAATGTATGTACCCACCATGTAGTATGGTGGGTCTGGCTTCTGTCTTGTCTTTATTTCCTGGGGAGCACTTCAAAAAAGCTCCTCTATATGTATGCGTGGGTGCCATGTAGCTTCTACAGGTGCCTACTATTGGACTCTGGACACTTTTGCTCAATGACTTCACTTGCGCCTATTAATGATCAGAACCAATTTTGTCTTAACAAATAATTAAAAATAAATTTTTATTTGAGCTCTTACAAAGAGATGTTCCACAGTTCTATCTGCAAAACGAGACAAAACAAAAACAAAGGTTTCATGGAAACAGAAACCATGTCACTCGCGAGGTAGAGGAGAGACCTGGAAAGAGCAGTTGGTGAGGTCCCTGAAGAAAGGTGGGTACAGGGCATGTGTAAAGCTCTCGGAGTTATCTGAGAAGTAAGACGAGTTTAGCTTTAAGTTGGGTCTCACTTGGAGAGCTGGAAGAAAAGATCAGAGTAAATACAGTTAGAAGGAGGGAGAAAACAAGGTCAAAGTAGAAAGAAAAAATACAAATAAAGAAGTTTCTCAATAGGTGGGAGGAAAGGAGGGGTGCAGAACTCAATAACCAACAAAATAATGATTCTATTCTAAAGTGAGCCAGTCTCTCTCTCTCTCTCTCTCTCTCTCTCTCTCTCTCTCTCTCTCTCTCTCTCTCTCTCTCTCTCGATTTTTTGTACACACACACACCTGTGAGCTGCTAATTGCTCATGTGATAGGACCTGTCTTCTGAACTTTTCTGAGAAGAGTAAGAGAACATTACCTTGAAGGTTTCTCCTGTGTAACTGATAAGCCAGGAACACTGTCTTCAAGCACTCAGGTGTTCCCAAGACTATCTCCCAAGAAGGAAATAACCCAATATCTCAGACCGTAGCTAAAAGTAACATCATTGCTAAAGTTTCAAAAGACGATCATCTTGCCCAAACAAGAGGGCATTATTGGGTGTGAGCCCGACACTGAAAGAGGCGTACCATTTGGAGACATGATAATGGTAAGTGTTGAAACTAACTTCTGAACTGCACAATGAGGCTACTCAGAAATGAATTTAAGGATATTTTAAGTGTTCTTAGACATAGCTTTAATGTGGAGGTTTTCCACATTCACAAAGGATATGTGGTTACAATGATTTCCTTTCTAGTTCTTATTCAAGAACTAGATATAATTAAGCTTTTCCACATTTTTTACTCTTTAGCAGAAAACATCTAGGAGGGAAGAATCTGGAAATCTGCAAATTTAGTGGTTGCTTCAGCAGTCAGTGCAACCATAGCTCAGTCGAATGATAAAGGGCAGTGATTGGTCAGTCCCAAGGTTATGCGGCACAGGCTGGTAAACGTGAAGTTTAAGAGCTGTGGGAGAATTTCCGTGTAGGGAGACTAGCCCAGCTATTTCAGCAGACAATGTATGTCTGGGAAAAATTAGAATTTTAATTAAGTTTGTTTCAACTGTCCTAAATACTTTGCAATGCTAAAAAAAAATTATTTCCCCCAAACTTCCATGCTCTGCAATATAAAATGCACATATAAGCATGATTCCTAGACCAAGAAGGAATAAATAAGCCCAATTCTGTCTGAAACACAACCAACTTACACAGTTTGGAGGTTCTAGGTAATCAAGTAGTTTGAAGATCCATCAGTGACTAAGTGAAATGCCAATTAAAAGAGTGAATCTTGGTAGCATCATCATTTCACTAATGAAATGAAGTGCTACTATAGTGTTTCAAAATCCAATTTTGAAGAAGCTGATATAGATGGATTTGGGGAGCCCAAGTTGTCTTGAGCGCCCACTTTACATATGGACTGAAGGGTCAACCCTTTGGGCAACAATCTAGGAAGGGGAAAAACCAATCTGCTGAGTGTCTTGGGGTGGAAGGGAGAGGTCAGCTCAGCAATGATAACACATCCCTTGGCCACCATGTGTGTCTCAGAGGGGTGTGGCCCACACCTGGAGCTTGAGAGTGGAATGGTGGGGAGCAGAACCAGAGGAGGCTGTAAGTCGGGGCCTGCTTGGGATCTTGAGGTAAAAGGCTCTGCCTAATTGTGATCTATGGCTGCTGGGTCTGAGCCAGTTGCTATTCAAGGCAAGGAAACTAGACAGACCTGGCTCCGTAGAAATGCCAACATAAATAAGTTGATGCTTGACCTAAACTTGGCTCTGGACTGAATTAACAAAATCATTTTTATTATTATTAAGAGTATTAAAAATGCAAAAGTTCTGCTTCTGAGTTTACTAAACTGAAAATAAATTGCCTGGAGAGGACAGAGCTTTTTCAAAATTTTTAGATCTGCCTTGTACCTGCTCTGTCTCCGAGTCTTGCCTCTTCTCATTTCTCCTCTCCTCTTTTCCCCATATTTTTTTTTAGAAGAAAAGAGATAAAGCTCTCTGGTTAAATATTGCAATATTTCTTTCTTCTAGGTCACAGCATGGAGAATACCAAATGTGGGCATGGCACACACTCTACCATCAAACACCATAATCTGTTGTCTTTAGGGACCAAGAACACTTACCCCACACCTCACCTCCCATTCTTTCTCCAAGTAAAAGTGAGAAAATAACCTCAAATTCATCTGAACTACAGAGAAAATAAAGCAGCTAGTGCCCCAGTCAAAATACTAAAGGATCTCTTCGTCCATATCAGAAAACCACAGCATGGCTAAGATTTAAATATCTGGGAAATAACCTATCTGCTTTGTTAAGGAGAGAAGCAGCAGCCGGAGCCCTTGCTGCTCTGTGTCCCGACACTGTCACCAGGCACAGGCTGTACCCACCACTGCCTTTCCAGCGTGATTTATGAGGCCTTTTGTTTGGTTTTCAAAACCAATTCATTTGGCAGCATAATTTGTACAGTCAATCACATCTAAGGCCAATAAAGGTTTTTTTCCCAGGCAAATATCTTCCCCGGTGGGTAATTTCACACATGAGTACAGCAACAGGGAGCTAAAAATGGATTTCTGCCATTATCTTTTATATGACAAACAGACATTTTCACTTGGTTTGATGAATTGATAGGATTCCTCGTTTGTGCAGATTTCTATTCTCTGTAGGCCCACAAATGAAGACCATAAAGTCAAGCCACAAGTGGAATAAAAGGGGACAACTTTATGGGAGTGTTTGATTATAGGTTCAGTGAAAACAAAGGCTGTGTGATGGCTCCTTTATGTCACCTTGCCATGCATCATTCTTAATATCAGGATTCAAAAAAGGGACTCTATTTGTGTGTAGGGTACACTGAGCAGTGGCCTTCACTCGGTTTGGATTCTTGCATCACAAGATATCTATTTTCCTTCCACACAACACAGAGATACACACTGGGCTGAATTGATCTTGTAGGAGACTGAATATTAGGCTAGTGAAAGACAATTTATGGACGTGGTAGTGTTGCTGCTCAACATATCTCAGAGAACCCCAGCCCCATTACAATGGAACCAAGAGCTAGAAATGGGAGTGGCCCCACTCACTATTATCCCTAGTGATCCACTAGTGCAATTTTGCATTCTGTCATTGCAACCTTATGCTCTGCTGATCTAAAAGTCTTAGTGCCAAAGATAGGAATGTTTCCACTGGAAGACACAAAAATTATCCCATGGAACTTCTGAAAGTTAAGATCATCACCCAGCCACTTTGGGCTCCTCATGCTTCTCAACCAACAGGCGAAGAGGGGGTTCTTGTTACTGTGCTGACCTGGTGGGGTGACTGATCTTGGATACCAAAGGGAAAGTGGGCTGCTGTGTCACAAGGAAGGTAAAGAAGAGTATATCTGAAATCCAGGAGATCCCATAAGCATTTCTAAGTATTACCATGCCCTGTGAACAAGTCAGTGGAAAATTTCAACATCCCAATTCAGGTAGGACTATCAATGGCCCAAACCCTACTTAATGAAAGATGGGACACCCGACCATGTAACTAACTAACAACCAGCTAAGGAAAAATATAATACAGAAAAAAAATAGTAGAAGAAGGTAGTTATAAATATCAGGTAAATCACATGACCATTTACAGAAATGAGAACTGCAATTCTCATCAGTTGAAGGCCTTAAGTAAAAAAAGCCTGAGGTCCCCCAAGAAGGAAGGAATTCTGCCTTTGGACTCAAGCTGCAACACCAACTTTCCCTGGGTCTCTAGCTTGCTAGTTTGTCCATCAGATTTAGAATTTGCCAGCCTCTACAGTAGCATGAGCTAATTATTTAAAATAAAAATATCTATTTCTATAGATATATGGATATAAATACACACAAATACACACATGTCTTTCTGGCTATGTTTCTCTGAATAACCTAATACAATTGATGGTTTAAAAAATCTGTTATACAAGCTCTTGATGCTGATGTAAGCTTTCATAACAATTTCTCTCCATGGAAAGTTTTAGAAATGGGGTGTTTGATGATCTGTCCCAGGAAATATCAAGTGGTGGTCCATAGTGTGGGTTTTAGAGTCAGAATTCTGGCATTGCATCTCTGTCTTCCATTTCCTTTTGTGATCTTGCCCAAGTTTCTTGCCTCTCCACGCCTCTAGTCACTCACCAGTTACAGATAATAGTAGTGTGTGGCACATGGTAAATATCCAGTAAATGTCAGCTATCGTTAGCTTTACATTACAAAGAGTAAATGCTAGAGCAAAAACAGGTATAAAAACTCTCCTCAAGAGCCATTTCTGAACCAAGCTGAACTGCAAATGCATTTGTATAACTGACAACTAAAAAGTATCACCATAATCAATCCATTGGGAATAGGAGGCTTTGTGTCAATGCAAATAATAAGCTCCTGGCTTATAGGCTCAGTGTTTGGATTTATTCATGTTCAGTTTTCTTACAATGATGCATAATTACAGAAGTCACAGAAATCTCCATAAATTCCTATTCTGTTTTCACCTTATTTATTAATTTTGAGCAGCTACTGCCCCTTGGCATCATATCACACTGGAATACCCAGGAGTATATGCGAGTTTAGAAATTTATTTTGTTTCCTTGGTTGGTTAGCTGAAAAGTGGCCCAACAAAATGCATCCTAATCCCTGGAACCTTCAAGTGTTAGTTAGTTTAATTTGGAAATAAGTCTTGCAGATGTGATTAAGTAAAGTATATGAAGATGATAGATTTTCCTGGCACTATGGACTGAATTGTGCCTTCTCCCCCGACCCACAAGTTTACATGTTGAAGCCATGACTCCCATGTGGTTGTAATTAGAAATGGGGCCACCCAACAAACAAAGGTCCTGGACTGGGTGGCTTCACAAATGAATTTTACCAAATATCCAAAGAAGAATTCACACTTATCCTTCTCAAACTAGCCCCAAAAATTCAAGAGGAGGAGTCTTCCAAGCTCATTTTATGAAGCCAGCATTATCCCAATTGCAAAATCAGATAAAGATACTACAAAGAAAATTACAAGCTTCTAAGAACAATCTACATTTCTATTGCACAGGGGGAGAACTCAAATCCATCATATCTTGGAACAACCTTAATAGATTATTGATGAACTAAGAAGCTGTTCTTTCTTAATTCATAGCAATGAATGATCATCAAGAAATATTACCATGGTTGCAGGAGGGGGAAACCCCTTGACAAAATGCAAAAATGAACTCTTCTGCAACCATATTGGAATCTTTATTTCCTTCTCTTACATTTACCCAGTGATGGCAGGAAAGACAGAAAAAATGAAATAAATGGACAAGTAATTTACTGCGGAGAATACCATGATATGAAGCTGTCAAGGAAGAAATCATTTTATGACTTTAATGGTTAATCAATGTTTTTTAATAAGAAGTTCAATACATGATGGATAGGTGCCATCTTCTCTTATATAGCCCTCAACACTCACTTTTTAATTTCAGAAAATCACTGAGGAGCATTGGCTTTGGGCCCAGGATATTTAGTTATTCCATAATAAAATCTTCAACATCATTATTATTATATATTCATAGCATTGCAAGATCCTTGAAATCCATGGAGTGGCAGAAAAATGTGACAGACATTCAATGATTCTGTTAATTTCTTTTTTCCTCTTTAAATTAAGCTTGGTACTATCATAAAAATAAAATAAATTATGTAGTCTTAAGACCTTAAAACAATATGAAATTTTGGTTATGATACTGTTATATATTAGTAAACACATTTAAAAAAATCAAACTCTAGAGCTGTCTCCTAAATTTGACATTCATGAACTGATATAGCCACAATCATCTATATGTTTCTCTGTCTAACCAGCTATAGTCACCATTCCTCATCATCAAGCTATAAGGAAATTTGTCACTTGGAAAAAACCATCTTTACTCTCCAGTTAGCCTCTGAATATTATGGTTTCTTTTCTCTGGACACATGTGATTATGGGAAAGTTAATTTGACAATTGTTTTTTGTTTCTTTTAATATTCTTGTTGAACCACTATGTTCCTCTGAGATGTTCCCTAAGCTACCCATTAGTTCAATCGAAGAATGAATCAAAACAATGACTTGCTATTGTGGGAGCTAGATATTTTTTCTTTTTAGCTGCTTTCATTGAATTGAGATGCAGAGTCCACATCTATCAAAAGCTTTTTTGCTTCTTATGTGAAAGTTCCTAGATAATGTTTAGCCTAGAAAATTGAAGTTTAACCTCAAATGTTTCTGTAGAAATAAGCCTTTCATTGAATAAACACATACCATGCCAAGCACTGTACTAGACACCAGGGATTCAGCATAGAACAGACATGCATGATGCCTGTCACCTGGAGCTTAATTCTTATCTAAAGTCAGTCCTCTCACTTAAAGGTGGGACTCATTAGTACCCAAAGAAAACACCAATACAATCCATAACTGCTGGGACTGCCACAGAGCAGTGGGAAACAGGGACACTCCTGTACAGAAATGCCTGGTTCTATGGAGCATCAGAAAGGAACTGGGTGTGAACCTGGCAGCCAACATTGACTATCAAGTTAACGGAGCTGCACTGCTAGGTCTCAGGCCTCACAGAATAGTTCACAATGTATTTATTTTAAAAATAAAAACACATCCCAAATATATTTAAATGAGACAAACCACTAGGTATAAACTGCCTTTGTGCTTAGCAATGTAAAGAGAGGAGAGTTTAATTTTTTATAAAAATAGTGATAAAAAACAGACACAAACACTTCAATTCTTTGTGTACATGTTTGGCAAATTAAAACTGAGAATAAACCATTTAGAACCTTCTAATTAGTGTCTGGTTGCAATTCTGTACCATTTTTTTTAAATCTTTATTGTTCAGTATATTAATTACATTGTTCCCTTTTTCCCCCCCCCTATAGTTCCCCTCCACCTGGTACCCATCCCACCCTCCGCCCTCACCCGCCTCCACTGTCCTCTCCCATAGTTGCATAATTTTTGTCCAGTCTCTTGCTGCACTTCCCACACCCCCTTTCTCCCCAAGAGTTGTCAGTCCATTCCCTCTCTATGTCCGTGATTCTGTTACATTCACTAGTTTATCCTGTTCATCAGCTTATTAATTCACTTGATTTTTAGATTCATTTGTTGATAGATGTGTATTTGTTGTTCCTAATTTACACTTTTATTTTTTTCTTCTTCCTCTTCTTAAAGAATATCTTTCAGCATTTCATATAATATTGGTTTGGTGGTGATGAACTCCTTTAGCTTTTTCTTATCTGCGAAGCACTTCATCTGACCTTTAATTCTGCATGATAGCTTTGCTGGATAGAGCAATCTTGGTTGTAGATTCTTGCTGTTCATCACTTTAAATATTTCTTGCCACTCCCGTCTGGCCTGCATCGTTTCTGTTGAGAAATCCACTGACAATCATATGGGTGCTCCCTTATAGGTAACCAACTGTTTCTCTCTTGCTGCTTTTAATATTCTCTCTTTATCTTTTGCTCTTGGCATTTTAATTATGATGTGCCTTGGTGTGGTCCTCTTAGGGTTCCTATATATTGGGGTTCAGTGTGCTTCAAGGACTCCTAAGTCAATTTCTTTCACCAGGTGTGGGAAGTTCTCGGTCACTATTTCTTCAAATAGGTTTTCATTGTCTTGCTCTCTCTCTTTTTCTGGCACCCCTATAATTCGGATGTTGGTATGCTTGAGGTTGTCCCAGAGGCCCCTTACACTATCTTCAATTTTTTGGATTTTTTTGGTTTCTTGCTTTTTCAGCTGAGTGGATTTTCCCTCTTTGTATTTCAAATCTTTAACTTGGTTTTTGGGGTGCTCTAGAGCACTTTTAGGTCTTTCTATAATATTTTTTATTTCAGTCAGTGTATGTTTAATTTCTGGTTGGTCCTTTTTCATATCCTTGAGAGTCTCCTTTATATCCTTGAGAGTCTCCTTCATTTCCACGTTGGTCTTGATCATTTCCTTGCAGGTCTCGTTCATTTCCTTGAGGGTCTTGTTCATTTCCTTGTAGGACTCATTCATTTCCTTTGCAGTCTTGCTTAATTCATTATAGGCCTCGACCTTTTGTTGGAGCCTCTTGAAAAACCCTATAACCGTGGTTTTGAATTCCATGTCCAGTCGTTTTTTTTCCTCCATTTCTTTCACATCTGATTTCTTTCCATGCCTCTGCATGGTGGCTGCTTCCCTGAGTTGGTCAATTAGCTTTGTGTGGTAGACGTTCTATAAGGGATAGTGGCTCAGCCTCTCCAGTTACCTGAGGTGGATATGGGTTGCACAGTCTTGCTGAAGTTAAGCTCAGTTAATCGTTGTTAGCACTTGGAGGGGTTGACCTCCAGGCCAATTGTCTGTGAAGCTCAGCTATGCTCAGGTTGGATGGGCGGAGTCTCTAGGCCAAGCAGACAGCGTTAGCCCCGCCCTATGCGGCCCCAGGGACCCTGCGTTGGGGGCAATGGCCGCCAGCACCTGTGAGAGAGAGCCGCTGTGGAGCTCCACCGGCTGCTGGGGAATTCAGACTCTCCCCAAATGACTCTGCACACCCAATGTCTCACCCAGGGTCGTAAAACAAAGCAGTCTGACGGTTTTCTGAATGAGAGACAAGTCACAGAGTGCTCTCTGCGCGGTCACGTGGCCGAGCTGTTCGCGCAAGCTGCCTTCTCCACAAGCCGGGAGACCCGGCAGCACCCGAGCTTAGGCGTGCCCTCACACTATCCAGTTTTCACCCCATATGATAGTCGTTTGGTTCCCTGGACCTTGCCCAACACTGGAGAATCAGCCCAGTGGGACGTCTTTGTTTCCCTGTTCGAGAAAACTGGCCGGTTTTCAGCCGCCCACCCTCTCCGCTGGCTCGCGCTCCAAACCTCTCTCCGCGTGAATCTTTCAACGCTGTCCGCCGCCGCTCCTCCGAGTCACAGTGTCTTATCTTCACTTATATTTGTGGAATTTTCACTCAGCGAGCTTTCTGGTGATTCTGGAAGGTGTTTGCTCTTTCGTTAAGTTGTAGTATTAAAATTGTTGAGTATGACAGCAAGATAGGTGTTTTATCTATGCCGCCATCTTGGTTCCTCTCTGTACCATTTTTTAATGGCAGAGATTCTTATTTAGATTTCCATTTTATTTGAAGAGATTGCTAGCTTTATGTATTTTTGAACTGAAGATAGCTTTCTGGTTTTATGATTATAAAAATGAATGTTCATATATTGCTTTGGTAACACATAATTTATGCAATGCTTAAAAGTGTGAAGAACGTGACATATAAGCACTAAAAACTCTGCCCTCCTTACTAATGTCATTATTTATTGACTGTTCACTGTGCCAGACACTGCAGTAAGTGGTTTACGTGCACTATTTCATTTCTGTACCAGGACCCTGATGCTACCAGTTATATGGTATCCACTACTGTGACCTCCGTTTTGCTAATAGGGAAAGAGAGGTTGGGGGAGGGGAGTTCTGCACAAAGCTGTGTAACTGGCAACATCAGGGATCCTGTGTAGAAGTCAGAGGCAAACCTGACAAAATAAAACAACCCTGGATTTTTATTTTCACTGACCTCCCACTGACATTTGGCATCTCTTCCTTATAAACGTGAGCAGTGACCTACCTTGGTATTAGCAGTACCTGAGATGCTTCCACTAACACAAATCACATACATGTGCATGTCACCTTACAATCGCAGCAGATCTCTCCAGTATTGCTTCTCCTCATTACTGCTTCGAAATGACGGTACTTATTAGATGTGCTTCTACATCTTGTGACTTGATATATTACTATATCAACAAATTGTAAAATACCGTGATTACTTTAATCGGCTGGCTTTGTTTGCTGTGTATTCTATTTTAGATATTTACAAACACTGTGAGGGATGGCCAGGCTCCCCCAGGCTGCCAGAGGCTCCTCCAGCACAAAACAGCTAGGGAGCCCGTGGAAGGCAGTGAGCTGAAACTCCCACCCAGGCAGTCTGACTTCGGGGTGTGGGCTCGGGTTTGCGACAACTCTACCACCCTGGCTGCCTGTGGACTTGGGTTCAAGTTTTGGTGAATATACTTTCAGTTTTGTCTCCGATTTGTAGGGAATTAATTAAGTGGTGACTAATTCAGGGAACAAATCAAGAAAACATTTTTAAGAACAGAACCTTTCCCACGTCCTCAGACTCTCAAAGAGGCAGGAGGACAATGAGGCTTGTCATTATCTGAGGAAGCAACTCAAGGTAACCATGACATTGTGCCCCAGGGAGTGGGACAGGTCATAGGCGAAGCTGACCTACAAGTACAAGCATGTCAGAGACATTCTCAAACAGGAAGAACCCAGAGATAGGACTCTTGTGGACTCTTTTGGGGAAAAAAATCACCCAAATTACTTAACAATAAAATCCAGTCATTCATTAGATTGAAAAGAACGGAGTGCAATGCTCAATTAAAACGAAGCAAAACAACAGTAGCTATAAAATTCCAAGAAAAAGAGAATGTAACCTAGGAAAGTTATCCTTTGAATACAAATATGAGAAATGTTTTCAAGACAGCAAAGATGTAAAATATATAGCCCCTATGAATACCTCCTGACAGACCTAGACTAGCCCAATGACACTCTTGTAGTGATTATAAAGTCTCCCTTGATCACCATCACCTGGAACATATTCCCTGTCCATGGGCAAACAGCACTCTAGGCAGCCTGTACAACCACCCATGGAAGCCCTACTTCCTGACAATACCAGCCAACTGAGAGACAAGCCGGAACAAGGAATTCAGGAAAGAGGAGCCTGCATTTCAGAGACGGGTGGTTTAGCAAGTGCGGTAAGTATGGAAATGTGGTTTAAAGACCACAGGGATTACATTGATGGAGATTAACTATTGAAAACTGATAATATGAAAACATACACCAGAAACCAGGAAGTGAGGGAGAGACAGTATCCTCTTTCATAGAAAGCAGTGAATAAAAACTCTCAGAACTTTAAGGACAGAGTTTGAAAAAGCCTCCCATTCATGGAAGCCCCTGGAGAAGTGATGGCTCTACTTCAGCCTTTAATGTTTGATCCCACCTTTGCTCTTTATCTTAGCAAACTGATGTTCTGGTTTCTGTGAGGCTGGGCCATTCATGTTCTGGCCCAGAGTAGAGGGATCCACACAGTCTGCTGACAAAATTGGGAGCCTGCGTGTGCAGGAGGGGGCCAGACTGTGCACCCTGGTGACAAACACAGCCCGCGCATTCTCCTGGTTTTTCAGCTCGCTGGTTTTTCCTGGCCATAGCCCAGTCCAACCACAAGCCATGCCATTAGAAACGTCGGCAATACCTCTATCTCATTCCATTTTCCCTCACAGCTTGTCCCGAGGATGTGATTCCAAAATACCCATTTGATGTTGCATTTATGAATCGATTCACATAGAAGGAATTTTGGCTTCTGGCGATAATACTAAACTTGCCTCAAAATGTGTCCCTAACTTCTCTAATCCTTTCAAAATAACTGGCAAATGGAAATTGCTATTGTGGAAGAGGCTGGCTATATTGCTCACTAAATCTACTTTCTTTTCTTTCTGCACAAATAGCTTGACTACATTTCCCAACCATCCTTCAATTAGGGGTGACCCTATTACTGAGTTCTGGCCAACAGAATGGGGCGTAAGTTATGGACGCCAGTCTAGCCCCAGCCATCACAGCCTCCCATGGACAGCCGGGGGGGGGGGGGGGGGGAAAACGCCCAGGGCCTAGCAAACTTTTTTTTTTCTTTTAAAGGTCCAGGTAGTTTAGGCTTGTGGGATCTCCATCGCAGCTATTCAGTGCAGACGTTGTAGGCAAAAGCAGGCATGGATAACGTATAAAGAAACGGGTGTGCCCCGACAAAACTGTATCTACAAAAACAGGGGCTGGCTCCCAGGTGCAGCGTGCGATCCCTGCCTAGAAGGTGGCACAGTGGCACAATGGAAGAAGCCTGGGTTCTTGAGTGGCTGTGTGGGAAGCGCTCCCTCCTCCCTGAAGAAGCTAGTAACACTTATCTGACCTGGGTCAGCAAGATGGAAACCTCCTAGGACACTGCACTGAGTTTCCAGGCAGGGGAAACCAAGTGCAACCATTCATTGCGCTATCGCCTTGATATTTCAGGTGAAATGCTTTGGGGCCTCAGTGAGACCAGTTTTCCCGATTCTCTACTCATTAGTGACAGTTTAAAAGATAGGAAAAGAGTCATAAAAGCTAAGTATTAATCTAAAAAATCACCCATTTATAATTGTATTTAGGAACCAGGAACTGAAAATTCATAGCCTTTTAAGATTCCATTCTTTTTAAAATATATATATATATATTATTGATTTTCACAGAGAGAAAGGGAGAGGGATAGAGAACTAGAAACATCGATGAGAGAGAAACATTGGTCAGCTGCCTCCTGCACACCCCCTACTAGGGATGTGCCCACAACCAAGGTACATGCCCTTGACTGGAATCGAACCTGGGACTCCTCAGTATGCAGGCAAACACACTATCCACTGAGCCAAACCAGACAGGGCATAAGATGCCATTCTTACAAAAAGAAATATGAAAGGCTACTCAGGAGAGGACTTTTCTAAATGAGATGTGTCATGTTGCTTTTATGCTCATCAGCTGCCACAGGCTGAGGCCGCCCGCCCTGGCTTTTCACCCGCAGTCCCATTACTGAACTCGCTCATTGCCACAGAGGATCAACTGGGCATCCTGGCTCCAGATCCTAATCCATGGCTAATGAAAAGGTCCACACATAATGCAATCTCTGCCGACGCTCTGGCACGGGCACTCAGATGGTAAGGATGCTTCAGATTGCTGGTCTATTCAGGTAGCAGTGGTTTGGCATCTCACCCTTTGCATAATCCAACTTGGTGTTCTTATCATCTTTATTTATAAAATAGAGTTAAGCACCAAAACAGTACTTGGCACATAGCAGACATAGAATAAATATTTACTGGATGAAGATTGTTTTAAGTTTAGAGCATACTAATGTATTATTAAATTAGCCCCACACCCAGAGTTACTAAACCTTTCTTGCCAAATTGCATAAGAACACCACCAACAACATCAACACCAGTAAGAGAAACAGGCACGCGTGGGATGTAATTTTCAGTGGCCGGCAGGGGGGTGGGGGTAGGATCCGGAGCTCCACACCTGTCCTCGCCGGATGTAATCTGATTGCTGGAATAGGCAGCTGGCAATGTCAGAATCTTCCCTCATTATTTGTCAAAAGTAACGGGCAGCAATTATAACAAAAATCATCTGGTATAAAGATGAGATGAAAACATGCAACATGTTTTCTAATGAACACATTCAGATGGAATTCTTTTAAAAAGTTGCACAAATCGCATTACCCAGAGTAGTTGAAATAGCCTTCTTGGACAAATCATTTTGAAATTTTTCTCTTTTAAAAAAATAGTGAATATATGGATAATAGAAACATTTTTATGCTATATGAGGATAAGTTTGATGGAGCCCTTATTTCCCTGACATATTATTATCTGTAGCTTCCTGCTGTTCATTGTGGGGAACCATAGAAACTAATGGCCTAAATGGTGTTTGGAGGGGACTTGGACTTACAATGTTCATCCCCAGCCCCATTAATTTCTTGTTTATTTAGATACAGCTACAAAAATCTCTTCTTATGAAGTTTCTTTCAATTTTAACCAGTACAGCAATTCTGTGGCAATATTAAGCCTTGAAAAGGTCACAGCAAAATGTGTGAAGTCATTTTCTTTATTAAAGGGGATATCACATATATTTAGCATGGACTACTATTTTTTTCTGAAGAATAACCAGCACATGAATGCACACCATGAAATAATTTATTGCTATTTCACTTTAACAACCCTTGAATGTTTTGTATTTGTGGATATCATCTAAAAATTATAAGCAACAAAGGAATCAAGGGATTCAGTTGAAAATTACTGACAACATACTTTCTAAATTCTCATGCTTAAACCCCCCCCCCTTTTTTTTGCCTGTTCAAACATGGAATAAGCGAAAACTCACACAAAATTATTAAAAGCTAAATCTAGTTACAAAATCTTAAAATAAGATTTATATCCTAAGTCTGGGGATAGAGATGACTAACCCGGACCACACATTTAATCAGAGAAACTCATCACTCTTGACCACCATTTATAAATTTCAGAATCACTTCAAAAACTCCAAAAAGCAAGACTCATTACCCTGAAGTTTGGAGAGAGTTAAAAAAAACAAACAAACCTGGTCCAAATCACTTAAAGGGTTAACAGAAGCCATAATTTAAATCTAGACTCCTTTCACTTTGCAGTCATACTTTTTTTTTCTTTGCCACACCATATTGCTTGAATTCATACTTCATACTGCAGATACTAAAGTAATCCTCCCACCCAATTCATTTTCTACCCACATAACTCGGTGGGGTTTTTTTTTGGTTAAAGTCACAACTACTTTAAAAATCATCTGGGAAATCAGCAGAGCACACTGCCTGTAGGCGGAGCATGTGTTCATTGCCCAGATGTGGCTTCTATAGAGCACATCCACACGTCCCAGCTAGCTTGGCCTAGAGCCAGTATACCGTTATCTGTCCTGCAGTAATTAATAGCTCTCCTGTGGTAGGCAGAGTAATGGCCCCCAAAAGATGGTCACATCCTAATCCCTGGAACCTGTATTTTATCTTACTTAGTAAAAGGGACTTCAAAGATGTGATTAAAGATTTTGAGATAGGGAGATCATTCTGAACTACCTGGGTAGCCAGTCACACAAGGGAAACAGGAATGGCAGAGTCAGATTGGAAGATGCTAGACTGATTGCTCTCAAGACAGAGGAAGGGGCCAGGTGCCAAGGAGTGCAGGCAGCCTCCAGAAGTTGGAAAGGCAAGGAAACAGATCTCCCCTGGAGCCTCCAGAATCTCTGCTGACACTTGATTTTATTTCAGTGAGATTTCTGACCTCAGAATTGGGAGGTAATACGTTTGTCTTGTTTTAGGCCACCAACTATGTGGTAATTTTCTTATAGCAGCCAATGGAAACTAATACCCTTTCCATTTCAAAAGTGTTTGTACAATTAATATAAGAAGATAGAGTTTACAATTGGCCAAGCTCTGAACTTGAGAAGCCAACACACCATCAAATCAGAAAGCTTCCATGTCAATCTTGGCCATGGCTGGGTGGCTCAGTTGGTTGGAGCGTTGTGCCACACACCAAAAAGGTTGGGGGTCGATTCCTAGACAGACCACATACCTAGGTTTTGGCTTCAATTGCCGGTGAGGGTATGTATGAGGAGGCAACTGATCTATATTTCTCTCATATCAATATTTCTCTCTCTTTCTAAAATAAAAGTAAAATATCCTTGGGTGAGGATTTTTAAAAATATCTTCCTGGATTTGGGTTTGAGAGGTCAACTGAAGCCCAGTAAAGTTTTTTCCCCCTATAATTTCCTTGGATTGCTATAGATTTACTGCTCTGGATTTGATTATGTCGTCAGGTAATAACAGAAATAAATAGCCACTTCTTAAAAGTATTGTAAAATGAGTTTACAGGAACACTATACAATGCAGAGAGTCTATTTCAGAAGTGGGTCATTTGCTTCCCAGGACGTGGGCTTTCTTGCCCAGTCAGCACGCCAGCCAGCACAACAGGCAGAGCAGCGGCAGCAGTGGACTGATGGGGGCGGAGGGGGGAGGGAATGGATTTTTTCCAAGGGTGGAAAGTGAGAAAAGGCAAATAATCAATGCTGCGCAGGAGAGCTTCCTTTAATCATTTAGTTCTGCCTGGGTAAGCAATCTCCTTTCAAAAGCTACAGATATTTATGACCAGACCAGGAGGTAGTTTGGAGTGAAGACATCGTGATTAAGGGAAAGAATGAACTATAACTGCAGAATGGAGTTAAACCAAATGGGATCTTAGAGGTCACTGGTCATTGCTCAGCACTGGAGCGCAAGGCCCCTCACCTCGTCCCTCTCACTTTCTCCTCCAGCTCCTCTGGTGAGGGAAACTCCGACCCGCTTCTGGATCACTGATGCTAACAAGGTTTCTTTCTATTTAGCTGTAATCTTATAACCTTCACCCTGTGGTGCCTGTCTTACCTGCTTGCAGCCACATAGAGTAAATCTGAATCAGTGGCTCTCAATTCTGGCTGCAGGATTGGTTGTTAGAGCTACACCACAGACTGCTTCAACTGGCATCCGTGAGAGTGGGACCCAAGCATCAGCACTGTTTAAATTCTTCAGAGGATGCCCCTGTGCAGCCAACACTGAGGGTTACTAGCTTCAGCTCTCTTCCACACAATGCTCTGTACGTAAAGATGCCCTCACTTGAATGGAACCTTCTCTTGCTTCAGCTGTGGCTTTCAACCATCCCTTAGACCAGACATCTCGAGGCCGTAGCATCATTAATTACTAGGCAGCTCCGGAAACCACCAGGGAGACTTGGTGGCCCAGAGTCTGTGGTCTGATGGACTTGGCCCCTTTCATGATTTTAAAAGTATAACCAGATAGATAAATTGGACTTCATCAAAATTAAAAACGTTTGTGCTCCCAAGAGCACTAAAGAGAAACTGAAAAAGACAACCACAGGGTGGGAGGAAATATTTGCAAATCATATATCTGATAAGAATCTAGTATCCAGCGTGTATAATAAATATTATAACTCAATTGGAAAAAGGCAAATAACCCAATTAAAACTTAGCAAAGAATTTAAATAGATCTTTCTCCAAAGAAGATATATAAAAATATAACTACTTGATCCCACTGCTATACACACACACACCCCATGATATGACATCACCATTTTAAAATTTAACAAAATTTGCCAAGATTTCTGCACTGACCGGAAATTTCTCTCATAGATCAAAGTACCTCCACTAGGTGTTATTTACAATCACTTTTCTGAGATGGACTATCTAGCTGTGGTGGAAACTGCAAGCCACTCAGAACCACCCTCTGCCCAGCTCAGAAGAGCCTCCCATCTGGGAAGCAAGCCCATGGCCAATTTCCGAGGCAGGCAAGTTGAGCCCTGGAGAAAAAGAACCATTTTTTCCGAACAATGACTATCTGACTGCAGATTCAAACATTGCTCGAAAGAATCCTTTAGAACTTGTTTAAGCAAAATAACGTTGTTTTTTAAAGTTTTAAATTTAAATGGAGTATTTAACTTATTTCTTGGCAGATATTAAATACTATTGTTCATAAAACAATTAGGGAATAGGACAAAGCAGTATTTATTCAAGAAATAAGTGGTGTGGTAAGTACAATGAGATTGAAGGGAAAGGAGAAATAGAATTTGTCTTAATATTGGTTGCTATAATAGTAACAGGATTTTGTAAATACTGTCTGCAATGAAACAAACAAATTATGAGATTTATTTATTTTTAAATATATTTTATTGATTTTTTGTAGAGAGGAAGGGAGAAGGATAGAGAGCTAGAAACATCAATGAGAGAGAAACATCAATCAGCTGCCTCCTCCACATCCACAGCCAAGGTACATGTCCTTGACTAGAATCGAATCCGGGACCCTTCAGTCTGCAGGCCAACCCTCTATCCACTGAGCCAAACTGGTCAGGGCTTATGAGATTTATTTTTAAAATATTGAAACAATGGATGTGAACAAAGCTTTAGGAGAAGCTAATTCTACTTTTTTATATAAACCAAAGAGATACCATCTGATTTTAATAATTAGGGATTGTTAAATCTGTGTTTCTCAATATTCAGCAATGTGTGGAGACATTTTTGATTGTCTTTACTGGGGTGGGGGGAGTTCTAGTGGCAGGGGGTCAAGACTAGGGATGCTACTCTACATCCTACAATGCACAGGACAGACCCCCTCCACCTAACAGAGAATTGTCTGGTCTGAAATATCAGTAGTGCTGTGGTTGAGAAGCCCTGGGTTAAATAAATTAAAGTATGCTCATATGTTGACTGCATCCATGTTAATATTCTGATATTGTACTATAGCTTTGCAGATGCTACTAGTGCAAAAGGTAAATGGGTAAATGGGATCTCTGCCCATTATTTCTTAAAATGACATGTGAACTAACTATTATCTTGAAGGTTTAATTTTAATAAAGATACTAGGAATCAATTTTAACTAGAAAAAAGACACCTATTGTGTTTTGCCTTAAGGAAATTTATCTTTTAAGTAGTAATGAAATGTATGTGTATAGCAAAAAAAAAAAAAATGTTGTTTTAAGAAATAAAAACATCTATTACACCTCTACATTGGTGCTACAAGCATTTAATTTCCAGATAACAGAGCCTCCCTTATGATAGCCTGGTACGGGTTACTAATGGTTTCTTCTTTAGCAAAATTACTTATCCCAAGTCAATAGCAACATACAAGTGATGGGAGAAAATGGGTTGCAGAGAATCAGACTTTACCTGGCTCACTGGCTTTTTTTGGTTCCTGATGGCTGTCTGTGTGGTGAGCCCCAGGTCTACCCAAAATGCAGTGGAAGTATGAGGAGTGATACATTTAAATATAACTGAGCACTTTCCAGCTACATCTCTCAGGTATTTGTTCTCGAATTCAGAAAGCCTGGGCCGCACAGGGGAGCCAGTTAATAATTCAGACCCACGGAGACATGTCCCCCAATGAATCCAGACTTCCAACATCTCTTACTGAATCTGTGGCTCAGAGACGTGGCCCCCAAATTTGCATTTTTAGCAAGTGCCTGTGGTGCGCCAGATTTTCAGGAACACTGCTGTAGGGGTCGCCGAGCTCTGGGCTGGCTCTGGACTGCCCAAGAAGTGACCGCAGTTCTCAAGTGGAGCGATAGATTTCAGTCACCTTTCCTAAGGGACATTAAAGGGTTTTCTTCTAGCACCAGAGCGTATAAAGGCAATTAAAGAAACCTTGCAGAGAACTGAATTCATGCGTCAGGAATGGATGGGATATGGATGCTGAGCTGCAGAGAGGAGAGGAAACCTGGCAGCCACTGCGCTGCACTGAAGAGACCACAGCCAGGCAGTCCTAGGCTGAGGGGAAATAACGAGGTGTGTGTGGAGGGGGATGGTGAGGGGAGCTGGACCCCCCTGCACTGTGGGTGGGAACAGCATGAGAAGAACATGTGACTTCACCTTTTAACCCTTAGAAAACAGATTGCCCTATCCAGGAAGAAATAATGTATAAGCAATGTTTAAACATTGTGCAGTCTCAGTTCATCATTTTTCCACCACACTGGGCATGGGTCCATTTTATTCATGTCAATGCCATAGCAACTTTCTCCATCTCTTGCTTGTGACCTCTTTTCCACCCATGCCTGCCCTTCTCAGTCTGTTTCCTGGCTAAGACTTTGGCTTCTCTCAGTAATATTACTGACTAGACACCCATTGCACAAAGATTTGTGCAATAGGCCTTCCTTCCCCTGGCTGTTGGTACCAGTTTTCCTCCAGCACCTGGGACCCAGGCCTTTGCTCTGGCCACCCGCCGCCTTTCATCTTTGCTCTAGCTGGAGCCTTCAGTCTTCTCTGCTCTGGCCTGAGTACTGCTCCTGTAGCTCCCTCCACCCCCTGGCCTCTCCCTCATAGTAGGCGCCCTGCCCTGCCTGGTTGCTCCACGCCTGTGTATACAAATTAACCTGCCATCTTTGGTGGATTAATTTGCATACCCACTCCTGATTGGCTGGTGGGTGTTGCAGGGTATGGTCAATTTGCATATTTCTGTTTTATTAATGTAGATTATTCACTTCAGCTGCTTCGTCCTTTCAAGTACATACTTTTCTCATATCAGCATTTCTCCCAGAACCACCAAGACCAGTTTGACCTAAATGAAAATGCCTTGCCCACCAAGAAGTCCCATCAGCTGGCCACACCCATGTGCTGTTGATGTTAACTGTAAAACCACTAGGGAAGCACTTGGCCAGAAGTGGCCAGAATAGCTTTTCTTATCTGCCTTTTCTTTTGCCTGTACTAATTTGGTCTTATCTGTTTGGATATTCCATACTTGTCCTTTGTCTCACTATTCACAGTCCCCATTGACACTTATCTTGCAGGCCTAGTTAAAGAATGACAAGAGGTCTCTCCCCACATACCAATTTGATCAATTGTTAACAGTTTCAGGGAGTGTAGCATTTAAAGTGTAACATGTGACTGCCATGTGCCACCCAAGTAGTCATGCCTGCCTTGGGTTGGGTGGGGGTAATCTTCAAGAAGACTACCATTTTTAGGCTCAATAGTTTCTTCTTTTCTTCAGGACTAATATATTAACTGCAAATATTTCACAATATCTCTTTGCATTCCTTTACTTAAACCCCAATCTTCAGTAAAGAAACTATAGTTGACCCCTGAACAAGATAGGGATTAGCTGGTTTGGTTCAGTGGACAGAGCATCGGTCTGTGGACTATAGTCCCAGGTTCAATTCCAGTCAGGAGCACATGCCTGGGTTGCAGGCTCTATCCCCAGTAGGGGGCATGCAGGAGGCAGCCAACCAATGATTCTCTATAATTATTGATGTTTCCAGCTCTCTTTCCCTCACCCTTCATCTTTAAAATCAATAAAAAAATATATTTTTTTAAAAAAGAGATAGGGATTAGGGGTGCCAACCTCCTGCACAGTTGAAATCCATTTTTAACTTCAACTCCCCCCAAACTTAACTGCTGATAGGCTATTATACTGATATATACATATAACAAATACAGTATGTAATACATAACACATATTTTGTATGTTATATGTATTATATACTGTATTCTTATGATAAAGTAAGCTAGAGGAAAGAAAATATTAAGAAAATCATAAGGAAGAGAAGATATATTATGTATTGGAGGTATTTATTTAAAAAAAAACAAAACACATGGGTCAGTGGGCCCACACAGTTTAAACCTGTTTTGTTCAAGAGGTCACCTGCATTACAAGTGCACTAACACAGTCCATTCACATTTATCTGCACGTATAAAAATATCTGGGGAACAGAAACTGCAGGAACTGTGTTTTTTATCCAGTGCCTTTGGCAAAACCGATTTCGTGGCTCTAGAGATTGTACAAATCTTCCTAGTTTTCGGCTGAACCAAGAGTCCCTTCTGCATGGAATGGTATCAGAAACAAAACTGTCCCCTAGTGGTGAAAGCCCTTTCCTCTGGCAGTTTCTTATCTTTCACTATCAACTGCCTGTCATTATCGGTCTCTAATGACAAAATGTGGCCTCTGTCTCATAGTTGAAATGTAAACACCCAGATAGCAGGGGTTAGGGCAGTTTCATTCCCATCTTCCTACATAAACCAGGGCATTCCACAGCAGGCGTCCTACCTGTGTGCCCTGGAAGGCTAGTTTCCTGTCAGGTGTCTTCTCAGAGCAGCCCTCCTTCAACTTACCTTGTAGTGGAAGAGAAACAGCCCACAGAACAGGCTGTACAGATCTGCTGTGAGCAGGGAGAGGTTGACCGAAGTGGCGCTGGTTTTCTTGATGACGATCGGCATGAAGCTGTAGAGGCCAAACATGCAGGCGCTGAAGCCGACGTAGAGCAGGCCTGGGGGAGAGAAAGACAGGCATCACTCAGCCCCTCCAGGGCCTCTTGGCTTCCACAGTGGGTGAAAAGAGGGAGCCACACACACCACTGAGCATTCCCGAAGGGAATTGTCTTTCCCTCCGTTTACTGTGTTTCGCACTGGTGAATACACAGCTAAAACCTGCAAAGAAAAGAAACGTTCTGCTTCCCACTATGAAGCACCTTCTAGGAAGGAGTGGCTCCTTAGTGCTACTGTCAGGGTCAAGGCTTCTGAATCCTATTCTCAGTTGTGTGGCACTTAGCTTCTATCTGTCTCTGTTAAAACTTCTTTCATCTTCTAGTTATTTTATTTGCAAATAGGAACAAAGCTGCTTGGTATCATGTATTGTTCACAATGACATATAATTACATTGTCCTTAGAGTTGAAGGACTTACCAAAGAGATTGGGGCTTAAGTCAGAGAACTGAAATGAAATTCTAACTGCATGACCCTAGGAAGACAAGGTCATTGCTCTGAGCACAGATGGCCTTCTAGATTTGTGAATCCTGTCCAGCCCTATCACCAGCACATGAAGACCTATTCCTTCACCACTTTTCCCAGCATGTCGTGGTCTCTCACATGTAAGTTCTGTCTTATACATAAACTAGGGGCCCGGTGCATAAAATTTGTGCACTGGGGATGGGTGGTCCCTCAACCCAACCTGCCCCCTTTCACATACTGGGAGCCCTCAGGGGATGACCAACTGATGGCTCACCCTCAACTCTTTGTTGAATCTCAAGCAGATGTTTATAACTAAATCTAGAGTTTATAACTAAATCTATTTTTTGTAGATGCTTATACCACATAAATGTAGAAAAATAATTCTCATTTATCCACCTTGAAAGAATAAGGCATAGAATAAGCACAAGTAATACAAGCCAGTGGACTTTGTAATACAATAAAAGTAGCCAGCCTTTCCCACGGAACCCTTGCTATATAATGTACGTGGCGGAGTCTTGGGGAGATGGCCTCCTTGAATCCTGTGCACTTTGGAGGATTTGACTATGAAGACAAGCAACTTCCCCGAAGAGAAGTTTGTTTTTCCATATGAAAAATATAGGGTATCCCCCAAAAATGTACATACATTTTAATAGCTAATAGCTCAATTCTGAAAATGAATTGTATTTTAATAAGCACTGCCTTTATAATTATTCAGAGTGTGTATATACATTTTGGGGGACACCCTACATTTAAGGACACAAATAATCATTCTATATATTTCTGAGCCTAAATTTAAGGAAAGCCACATCAAACCTACATACAAACTTATTCTGAACAGTAAGCAAACTCAGTGCAACAGCCCCCTCTAGTGTGGCGGAGTGCCCCAGAGGACACTGCAACACCCTTCCCTATTCGGTCAAGGGCAATTCTGGGGCTATTCTGTCATTGTACTATTAGTTGGTGGCTTTCAAGTCTCCAGCAGAAGTCTTCATTCCCTAAAAGGGGTCAATTTTCCTGTCCTTGGGTTTCGTGCTACCTATTATTCATTTGCCTTTTAAGCAAGTTACTAAAAATGCAACACTAAAGAACCTCTGATCAATACATGAGGAGACAAAAATTAATTCCATGTCCATTTAAGGAATCTGAGGCAAAGGGCAAGATCTAACTGTAAGTTAATTCACTGAAAACAATCAAACTTGATGTGAACAGAGTCCAGGCACCCCCTCCCCTTTTTCAAGGCTAGAAAGTTTCAGAATCCTACCCTTCCACTACATTATCTAGCACACCATGGATGCTCACATGTTGGCTCTGACGTTTTCCATTCACTCAATTATTCAACCATTTCTTCACGGAGTGCCCTGGGCGCTGTTATGGGCTAGCAGTGAAATGGAAAACGGGGTAGACAAGAGGCCTTGAGTTGGGGCTAGGGCTGTGAAGAAAGAAAAGGGTTCCTTCCAGGGCATGCCAGGGGCTTGCCTCGGGCAGGGTGACAAGGGAAGGCTGCTCTGTGGAGGTGGCATTCAACTTGATGGCTGGTGGACTAAAAGACCTGTCAGGGGAGGAGCTAGGGGAGGAGGGTCTAGGCGGGGAGCTCAGGGCCAGATGTGTTCCAGCAGCTGTCAGAGGACAGATATCTGAGCAGAAGGAACAGAATACGGTAGTAATAAGAGCTGAGGTTAGAAAATCAGGCAAGAAATGAATTCTGCTGGGCCTTGTACATCTTGGAAAACAATCTTATTCTAGTTGTAATAAGAATCCTTCAGGAGTTTGTAGCAAATGGCTGATCTCTGATCTACATTTTTTAGAAGGTGACTGGCTACTGTGCAGAGAAGGGATTGGAATGAGAAAAACATACGAGGAGTCAGCAAGGAGTGTAGTGTTAGAGTCCAGGCAAGAGATGCTGGTGGCTTTGCTGGGAATGGCCCTGGAAATAAGGGGAAGTGGCCGGGTCTATGAAGACTCAGCAAGTCCTGGCGATAAACTGGGTGTCGGTATCGAGGGGAAGGAGGGCCTCAAGATACCCCTGGGTTCTGGCGAATTTATAAACTGGGTGAATTGTGATGCCATTGACTGAGATGAAGAGAAATGAGGGATTGCCAGGTTGTCAGGGAAAATGAAAACCTCCATTTTGAACGTGTTAAATTGTAAATGCTTATGCATCCCCCTAGAGGATTTGTGCAGTAGGAAGCAACACTGTCATTGGCAGGCTCAGAGGCGAGTACTTAACTTCTATCTGTCTCTGTTAGGAAACCAGACACACAGTAGAGCTTTATCCTATTCATCAGCTTTAAGATTCTAAATGTATTTTTAAAGACTGTAGAAATTACATGTAGGCGGATAGGGGTGGGATGTATGCACTATCACAGTTAACTATTTTGCTAAGTCAATGAGTGTTTTCATATGTGAATATACTATTACATGAGCAAAGCATACACCAAGTGGCCAGATTATTATGATCTCTGAACACATAAAATCTGGCCAGAGAGAGAGAAAGAGAGAATGTATGTTAGAGGCCCAGTGCATGAATTCGTGCATGGGTGGGGTTCTGCCAGCCTGGCCAGAGGGAGGAGATATGGGCGATTGGCTGGCCTGTCTGCTGGTTGAACTCCTGGTCAAGGGGACAATTTGCATATTAGCCTTTTATTATATAGGATATACACTGAGTGGCCAGATTATTATGTGTTCAGAGATCATAATAATCTGGCCACTCAGTGTAGTTAGCACAGTGAACACAGGACTGAATAAAAGGACTGCTGCAGCATGCTGATTTGCTGTTCTTCGACGGACATTAGCTTGTTAGTGGACGTTAGCAATGCATCTGAAGGCCCAACTTGCTGTTGGGCAGAGTTTTCAAACAATCGATCAACTTGATGGAATAAATGAACTGCTCTGACTTTTGACTGACAGCTACATAATAGCAGCAATAACACATTTAAAGACAGGGTATGTGTACAACCATTTCTTAATTGAAATGTTTTCTTTCTCACTGAAGATAGCATTCATTCACACTTGTTCTCATGCACCAAGAGACTTAAGCTAAAGAGATTGGAAAAGAATGCTGTCAGCTGATACTAATTGAGAGTTTGCTAGGTGTCACGTACTTTATATACATTAATTAATTGATCCTCACAACAGTATAATGCCATTACTAGTGTTACTCTTGTTATACAGATAAGGAAATGAGCTTATAGAGTGTATCAGTCAAAAAACACAGTCCATATCAGGTTCTATAGAGGAAATTTAATATGGGGCACAGTTACAAAGGTATTTGAATAGATGAGTGGGAAAATGGGAATGGTGAGGCAATGCAGAGACTAGCCATAGCAGTAAGTAGCAGCCTGAAGCTAGAATGATCCAGTGAGGAGTCCCTGATCTGCTATGCCATCTCCCAGTTCCCCAGAAAGTAAGTGCAATGCCAAGCCTGCAGTCTCCTGCCACCCTCTTGTCATTCATTCATTCATTCATTCCCTTACTTAGTAAATATTTATTCACTGAATATGTGCCTAGAATTGAGCTAAACATTAGATCCTTACAGCAGGTCAGGATAAGATAAGGAGGACAAACGTGGCCTTGGAGGAAAAAACAAAAACAACAACAACAGCAACAAAACAACCCTTCATTCCTTCCGAAGAAAAGGGCGAGTATTTGATTGCCTTTCTAGTCCTCTGCGGCCTCATTTCCCATCAGAAATTAAACAAATGGCTCTGTAACGTGTTCCTTTTACACGGCCCTTCAGCATTTCCAGCCGCAGAGGACTGACATTTCAACGGCAATGTGAGAGCTCAGAATAAAACTACCTTTCGATGGCACATTTAACTAACACTGAGTTATAACAGAACCTCGGTGCACAGCCATCCACATTATTAGAGGACAGATTATTATTTTTTACTATTCCAATTACTATTAATATAAAGTTAATTCACACTCAAGGACCACTCCATGGGAAGCGTTCTGAGCAGTGATGTTTTGTTTCCTGGTGCTGAGAGGCACAAAGGCAAATGCATCTGGAACCTGCCTCTGGTTTCCTTGCCCAGCTGCCCTCCCTTCCCCGCCCCCATCTCCTCCTCTCTATTGATTTCATTTCCTTGGAACATTCTACAGCAAAACGCAAGAGAAATTAAATGGCAGGACTCTGTGACAGCCACAGGGGCTGGGCAGCCCCGGAAGTCACTAGAACTAATCCCCAGGGAGAGTCCTGCATAATTCTGTAGCTTGCAATGCATCTTTGGAGGGAGTTGTCTCAACAGCAGGTGGCTTTGGATGCTCTGGGGTGAAAGGTAGGTAAAGTAGTGCGATGAAGTTTATGCCATTGCTGACCTAGCTCATGGAAGCAGAATTTGACTTAAGCTGTTAATTCCATCAAAGCTCATATAAATTGGAGGTGACCCAAGCAGTCAGCTTCCATGTGGGGGACCAGGTATATTTTCATCCCCATTTACATGCACCGTGCACACAATTTCCAAGCATCTCCATAAAACCAGGCTCTGCCCTCATTGCTGGGACTCGTGCATCTTGGTATCGACACTGAGGGCATCGCTTGGGGCCTAAGGTTATTAAATGGAAGTCCCTACTAGAGCTTTCTGTGTAGTCATTGCAGCATCACTTAGGTTCTCAAGTCCTTGTCCTAATTTTTGTTGTTGTTTTAAGAGAAAACTGATTTTAGAAAAAGTGCAATCTGAGATGCCCTGGTTGACTAACCAGCTCAAGTTGTCTCTGGTATTGTCCACCAAGTCCACTGGAGGTCAACTAGCCATTCCTCATATGCAAGACCTCCCTTCTGAAAGGTTTTTATGAGCTCAGAGTGTCCATTACATCATTTTTCTTTTATGCCTTTTTGTAAAGTTCCGTTTTCTCCCCTTTACGAAAGTGCTGCCTTTTATTTATTTTTATTTTTTTGCAGTTTAACTTATATTTAATACTAGTACATATGTTTTCCTCCCCCCCCCCCATTATCCTCCTCCCAGCCTCCCTTACCCCCCAGCACATGTCCCCCACCCCCTCCCTGCCCCAGTGTCTTTCATTCATTGGTTATGCTCATATGCATGCATACAAGTCCTTCAGTTGATCTCCCCCAGCATCCACCTCCCATCCACCCAAGCCTTCCCCCTGTAGCTTGACAGCCTGTTCAATGCCTCCCTGCCTCTATATCAATCACTCTCCCCTGTTTCTTTTCTTCAAAAATATCTTGCCTCTGCATACTAGAAATAAATGTATAAGAACAAAAATTGTTTGAGTCTCAGTTTCAATGTCCAACTATTCTGAGTCCCAGTTTCAGTGTCAAATATTTCTTTATGTGTACATGTCAGCAATGGTATCCAGATGGTGGACACATCATGGCAATGCAAGATTCATCTTCTCTGAAGTTTTCAGATTAATTTAAATCAGCCAAGTGAAATAAGTGAACACTCAAGAAAATTTAAGTGTACTGTACAAAAAGCTTTTGCTAAAACATTAACTAAAATTTCTATTAGTAGTTCATCTCACTGTAAAACTGCATAACATCCAAAGAACCTAAAGCAGTCATATTTGTGTGCAAAAATTAAAATTTAAAATTACCAAGACTGCAAGATAAAATTTCCAAAAGCCCCCATTAATAAAAAAGGGGGGGACAGTGGGGTAATATCATGTAAGGAAAAATATCCTGTAAGTAAAATACATCTAGAAAATTCTTACTCCAGAAAAGAAAGTGCTGCCTTTTAATGATCACACCAGAGTTGCGTTGCTTGGCTAGAGCAAACTGCTGTCATTTATGACCCACCACTGCCTCCAGGCATTCTTTCTTTCTGGTTGGACTTTAACCTAATGACATACATCTGTGTCTCCACTAATGGCATCTTGATGAGGATAATGGGCCAAAGCTCAATTAGGAAACAGTATGAATCATACAGTTTAGTCTCTTGTAGTGTGCAAGAATTCCTAAACTGTCAAGGGGAATCATTTTCTTTTGTCCCTGCAACCTAAATCTTTTCATTGTTCATGCTCCAAGCCCACCCACCTCACTCTTCAAATGTGTTTCTCAGGTCCCCCCGCAAAAAAACCAGCATCTTAGGTGAACAAGCCCCTTACCTATTTGCCAGTCCCAGGGCACCTTTAAAAGCTCCTTGTGCTCCATGATAGCTCTGCAAAAGGAAAGAAAGTGGACTTGATTAGCAAGAATATGAAGCATCCTGCTTCTTTTCACTTACCAGCTTTGTTCAAATCACGCAGCAACCAACTGAATGTCAAAACTACCTCTGGGCCACGCAGAGGCCAGTCTAATTAGACAGAGTGGGGTTTATCCTGCAGCATCTTGTCGGGGGGTGGCCAGCAGGGGTGAATGGGCGAGTGGGCATGGTGGAGCTCAAACCTCCCACTGACCTTCACACCCACGCAGTCTGCCTATGGCCTGTGTTTGTTCTTGCTTAGATGCTTCCTGAAAAGGAAACGGTGAGGTTCGGAAAGTTTCTGTGCTTGCAGGTGTAATTAATTTCCTGACTGAGCATTTTCTAGGGCAGGGTTTCTCAGACTTTCATGTGAAAAAAAAAAAAAAAAGCTATCTGGGAAGCATGCAGAAACAGCTTCCTGGGCCCCAAGCGATTCTGAGTCCATAGATCTGGGAGGGGACCGTGGATGGCATGTCTGAGGGGTTCTCACATGGTACCAGAGAAGCACACTGAGAACCATTGTCTTAGAAGAGGACCCAGATGCGAGGGTGGCACCATGCCAACAGTGCTGTTTGGTTTTGGTGGATCCTTGATCTATCCCATTTGCCAAACTCACCCATATGCCACCACTTCCACGATTTCGGTAGCAGTGTCTCTGAAGGGCTTGGTAGGCACTAATGGTGACTGATACTGAAGCCGATGAACACTAGATCTAGGAATATATTTGTTGGATTCAAGAATAATAATCCATAAAATGAGCCATCCATCTACAAAATGGTGGTTCTGAACAGTTGAATTAGGCCATTTCTTTTCCTCTCACACACCTAAAGCACCAAATTTAGAAGCTTTAAAATGGCATCATGCTTTCAAAATGAACCAAAAATAAATCCTCGGAGAGTCTCCCCATTTCAGTGCCTTGTGTACTATGGATCTTTTTATCTCTATCTGAGGGCACTGAAATTTGGAGGGTTCTTGGAAATAGCCTATTTATAAAATATTTATGGTGATGCTAAAATATCTTCTATAAATAATCTCAGGCACTGAACCAATACAATTGCAAAGTACTTGCTTTGTAGAAAATTATTTGGTGAAATCAGAATTGCTTGCTTTGTAAAAACAGATTTGGTGAAAATAGATAGGAGGTCATACATTTATTCATCTCCTATATGAAACTCAAATATGTGGCCTTTCTTGATGAAAAATTATACTTTGATTGACACTTATTCTCACAGCAATTTCTGAGGCACAAACCAATGATGACTTATATGTCCCCTCATCAGAATTACTGAAAAATTGTTTTTGATTTTTTGAGAATGTCTGTGTTACATCTTTACCTATTTTTAACAATTTATCTTTATTGTTGAAAGTATTACAGCTGTCCCTTTTTTCCCCATTGATTCTCTCCACCCCACTCTCAACCCCCCTCCCCAACCCTTCTCCCCACCAGGCCTTCCCCGAATTATTGTCTCTTTCCATGGAGTATGCATGTATGCATATAAGTTCTTTGGTTATTTAAGGGAAATGGAAACACAACATTTCTAAGAGATGAATTTGAAATATGATGCGCTCATGCAAATCCATTGGCAATAGAAGAGCAAACTGATAAAAGAGCAAATTTAAACTGTAAGATTTCTGGTGGCAGCCGTCACTAGTAAACAGAATGTCCCTTTCTGGAAGTGCATCAGATTGTGGCATTTACACTTAGTTTTTCTATTTCTCTGTGTGACAACCCACAGGCTAGTTTAGGAGAATCAATGTACATCTAATAGTTTCTGGTCAATCATCTTCAAAGTCCATTAAATGTTTTCCTAATAATTTACAATAAACTTACTTAGTTTGGAAGAAATTTACTAATAAAGATGTTGAGTTTTCAGATTTCATGTGGGGAATTAGTGACAGGTTCCCAGCTTTGATTTTCATAAAATAAATTTGCCAACACTACGCCAAAGGGACAAAACATTTTAAACACATGCCCTAAGAGACTCTACTGTCTGAGTTTCTTGTTATTTCTACTCACAATTGAATTCCACTGAAAAATGCCCCAAAGAGTCCAATCATGCCCAGGAATTCCACTCGGCTCAGGGTTCGGATGATGTACTCTTCCCAGACGTTAGAGATACCATAGAGTGTGGCTCCTGCTAAGACCAGAAGGTCCCCTACCAGCTTATTTTCCCCTAGGAACAACAACAACAAAACAAACAAACAAACAGAGAGAGAGCTTCATTAAAAATTCTTAATGTGTGCGTGCAAGCGTATAGAGTAGGTGGCTGGATACCCAGCTGGTTTTCTCGAAAGGGGAGGGAGACAAAAGCATCCCACTGCACTGATTCCCTAGTTCTGGGTGAGGTCCGGGGAACCCACACTCATAGGGGGTGAAACTGGACTGTAAGGAGGAAGAACACTGAAACTCGGGCACTGCAGAGGTCTGCGAGGTTGCGGAGAGGGCGCGTAAACTGGGGAACTGCAGAAGCACACAAGCGTGCAGAGAGGACTCGTGACTTGCTCTCTCATTCGGGAAACCACTGGACTGCACTGTCTTACAACCCTGGGTGAGACTTTGGGTGTGCAGACTCATTTGGGGAGAGGCTGAATTGTCCGGCAGCGGGTAGAGCTCAGTGGCAGCTTTTTCTCAGAGGTGCGTGCAGCCATTACCACCAGGCACAGAGACCCAGGTGCCACATAGGGCGGAGCTGATGAAAAATCAAGGCTGCCTGCTCAACCCTGAGACTCCACCCATCCAACCTGAGCACAGCTGATCCTCACAGCCAATTGGCCTGGAGGTCAAACCCTCCTAGTGCTAACAACAATAATCTAGACTTATCTTCAACAAGACTATGCAACCCATAAAGGGCTGCACCGAGAGTATCCACACCTCAGGTAACTGGGAAGGCTCAGCCACTGTCCCTTAGAGGACATCCACCACACAAAGCTAATCGACCAACTCAGGGAAGCAGCCACAATGCAGAGACATGGAAAGCAATCATATGCGAAAGAAATGGAGGAAAAAAAAAAAACACGACTGGACATAGAGTTCAAAACCACGGTTATAAGGTTTTTCAAGAGACTCCTAGAAAAGATCGATGAACTTAATGAGATCTTCGAGGATATGAATGAGACCCTTGAGGATATGAACGAGACCCTCGAGGATATGAAAAAGGACCAACTAGAAATTAAGCATACACTGACTGAAATAAAAAAATATTATACAAAGACCAAAAAGCAGTCTAGAGGACCACAAGAATCAAGTCAAAGATTTGAAATACAAAGAAGCAAAATCCACTCAGCCGGAAAAGCAAGATGCAAAAAGAATCCAAAAAATTGAAAATTGAAGATAGGAGCCTCTGGGACAAGCTCAAGAATACCAATATCTGAATTACAGGGGTGCCAGAAAAGGAGAGAGAGCAAGATAATGAAAACCTATTTGAGGAAATAGTGACTGAAAACTTCCCCCACCTGGTGAAAGAAATTGACTTAAAAGTCCAAGAAGCGCACAGAACCCCAAACTATAGGAATCCAAAGAGGACCACACCAAGACACATCATAATTAAAATGCCAAGAGCAAAAGATAAAGAGAGAATATTAAAAGCAGCAAGAGAAAAACAGTTTTTCTACAAGGGAGAACTCATACGATTGTCAACGATTTCTCAACAAAAAAAATACGCAGGCCAGGCGGGAGTGGCAAGAAATATTCAAAGTGATGAATAGCAAGAATCTACAACCAGGATTACTTTACCCAGCATAGCTATCATTCAGAATTAAAGGTCAGATAAAGTGCTTTGCAGATAAGAAAAAGCTAAAGGAGTTCATCACCACCAAACCAATATTATATGAAATGCTGAAAGGTATTCTTTAAGAAGAGGAAGAAGAAAAGGTTAAAAATAAAAATTATGAGCAACAAATACACATCTATCAACAAATGAATCTAAAACTCAAGTGAATTAAAAATCTGATGAACAGGATAAAGTGGTGAATATAACAGAATCATGGGCATAGAGAGGGAATAGACTGACAATTCTTGGGGAGAAAAGTGGTGTGGGAGGTGCAGCAAGAGACTGGACAAAAACCATGCACCTGTGGAAGAGGACAGTGGTGGGGAGGTAAAGGCAGAGGGTGGGATGGGTACCAGGTGGAGGGGAGCTATAGGGGGAAAAGGGGGGAACAATGTAATTAATTAACTGAACAATAAAGATTGAAATATAAAAAAAAATTCTTAACAAAAATTTAGCACCAGCAAAATTCTATTCTGACATTTTTATAGAAGTTCTGTAACTTACCAACTGAGTTTTAGTAAAGTTTGTTTATGGGTGGTCAGTATGCTTCCCTTATTCACTCAAGAAATGTATTAAGCACGTCCTATGTATCACTGTTCTAGGAAACCAAGCAGGAGTAAGACACAGACAATGGGAAGACCAAATTCCTTTTCTCCCACCCAACAATGAACATTCCATGTCTTCTTGCCTTGGCCTCACACACAGAGGCAGGTAACCTGGGGAACACACAGACACTCACCTGCTCCCTGATGCCTTCCCACTAGCACATCCGCTCCCACCATGCAGCCCATCCCCAGGATGCAGACCACGATGCCGATGAAATGGACAGCCTTGTACCGGATCAGCAGGAAGAACCAGGAGAGTAAAATCACCACCGGGATCACAAAACAGTCCAGGAGCTATTGGCAAAGATGAAAAGAACAGCAGGAGGTCAGGGGGAGCTTTTCATGTAGGACAGAACCAGAACTTATCTCTGTAGACTGGCCAAGTCCCCTGAATCTGAGGTTCTGTGTGGAGCCAGAAGTAATGCCATGAAAACACTCAGAAACAAACTCAGATAAGTTTTACTTAAACATCCCCAGGAGGAAACAGGGAGAAGGCAAACTGATAAGACAGGCTGGTGGGAAAGATTCTCCGGGTCCCTCAGTGCCTGGGCCCCAACACCTCATATGCTGGGAGTATACACTGAGCTATTTCAGATGGTCCTTCCACTTTAGGAATAGATCTGGGAATGGGGGTTAAGAGGACAGAGGTCTTACAATGTTTTATAAGTTATTAGAATTTACACAGAAGTTGGACTTAATTTCTCCCAGACAACCGTTTTCCCACAACCAGTAAAAGTTACTTTCATCTGTTCTTGAAATTTCACTCTGAAAAGAAATTGCTCTGAATATAAATACAAATATTAATCTCAGAAGTTTACAAATAACTTTAAAATGCTTTTATAAAAAAGTAATAAAAGCTAAAAGTTTGAACAGAGTTTAGAAAAAAATTAACTGATTTCATCTTTTATATAGTTTTATATAGTTTGCACAAATAGTGAGATTCCAAAGGCCCTGAGAGTTGGTGAAGAATTCACTCTGTTCGTGAAGTGAAGTGAATGGTGAAATGAAAACACCCCTATGCCAGGGGCCAGAAATCTGAATTTGAGTGCTAGGTCCTTGCTTTTAGCAGCATGACTTTGAGCAAATCACAAATTCAGGAAGCATCAATTTCCTGACAGTAGAAGAAGACTCCTACTGACTTTCCCCAAAGATCATTGTGAAGCTCAGAAACAATACATGTAAAAGCATTTTGTAAATTCCTTGGGCCTCGATGCAATCCACAATCCTGTTTACCAACACATGTGCTGAGCTCCACGTACTGTTGTTTCTCTCACACTGTGGTAACCGGCACTGACCTTTGACACTCCATGCAAAGTAGGGTCTCCACAAGACAAACTTATATCCCACTGGACTTTTGAGGTCCATATACCAAATGAGAAGCTGGTGATCCTGTTCCATTGCCCAGTACAGCTTCTCCACTAGAATCCTTGATAAGTGGCCCTACCTCCCAGCAACCAGATTCAGAACAGTGACCCCTAATACTCCTTCATTCTATATCCTATTGATCACTGACTTCTGCCAGTTCCATCTTTAAACATCTCTTAAATCTACTCATGCCACCCTCTCTCACTTCCACCCCTAGATTGAGCTAGTATCGACTGCAATAGTAATAAATATTGAATTATTGGCATAATGTCTGTCTTCCCCACATGTCCAGAGGTCCAGAGAGAACAGGAATGTATTCCTAGTAGCCAAAACCCTGTTAGGCTAATACATTTATCCAATAATAGCTATTGAACAAATATATATATATGAACTTATAATGACCAGAAACATCAAAATAGAGTCTCCAAGATTCATTCAAGGCTGAAAAATATGTGTATACAGTAGTCCGCCTCCTTTTTTCATGGTTTTACTTTCCCCAGTTTTAGTTACTGCTGTAATAAAATATAAAAATGTTTTAAAAGCCTAAAAATAGGAATGCTTTTAAATGTTTGAGTTAACTTTATTTGAAACCTAAAGTGTGATATTAAGAACACATTCCCCACTGCCCTGAAGCATGTGTACCCCCAGAGATAAGGATTTGAACTGACTCAGAGTGACTTGTCAAGATAAACATTTGTGTAAGCGATGTGCTCTCCCTAACCACACATATCCCCTCACTCTGTGTGAGATTAACATGTATGCATTGACATATTCACTATCACCACCTGTACTGCTGTGGGTGCAGAGAAAGCTTCAAAAATAAATCCTGGCCAGCTAATGACGCTCGCCTGTCGAGACAGCCACAAAGGCATGTCCTTCTGTCAGCCCCACAAGTGACGCTGCTCCACGCTCTTCTTTCCTGCCAGATGACAGAAGAAGGGCTAGTAATTCCCCATCGGATGTAACCGAGCTCTCGGGTGAGGAACACCGGCCCCCTGCATCTGGACTAGACCGGCCCAGCTGCCGAACCCCAGAGGACAACACCATCGGGATCCTCAACTAGGTTTGTGCCTGCAGCAACAGGAATTTGTGTAATAAAATGCTTTGTGATTTGCAACTACATATGTTTCAGATGGTGTAATTCCTCCAGCAGTTAATTTAATTATTTTGCGTACACTTAAAATTTAAAGTAAAGCTTCTGGGTTTTGGTTCTAAGCCTGTCCTTGGTCCTGTCCCCTGGTGGTCAGTGTCCTTGGTCCTGCTGGCATCGAGCAGCCTCTTCGCTAGCAACTACTTGAATGGTTCAAGTTTAGAGGGACGCCTTAGATAAACACTCCAAATCCTTTCCAGGGATCTACTTAGGACAGTTACCCATGGTCAACAGTCTGAAAATATTACATGGAGAATTCCAGAAGTAAACAATTTCTACGTTTTAAGTTGCACATCATTCTGAGTAGCATGATGTAATCTCGTGCTATCCCACTCCGTCCTGGCCAGGGCATGGGTCACCGCAGCATATCCACACCATATAGATGCCCATCCGTTAGTCACTTAGTAGCCATCGCAGTTATCAGACCAACTATCATGGTATCACAGTGCTTGTGTTCAAATAATTCTTATTTTACTTATCCTATATAATAAAAGGCTAATATGCAAATCAACCAAATGGTGGAACGGGTGGTCACTATGATGTGCACTGAACACCAGGGGACAGATGCTCAACCAGGAGGCAGATGCCTTTGTGGCAGTGCTAAGGATGAGCGGGCCTAAGCCGTCAGTCAGACACCCCCAAAGGCTTCCAGACTGCTAGAGAGGACAGGCCAGGCTGTGGGACCCACTGCCTTTCCCCCAATACGTACACTGGGGATCTAGTATGATTGTTTTATTTTATTATTATTGTTAATCTCTTACCATGCTTAGTTTATAAATTAAACTTTATCATAGGGTATGTATGTACAGTAAAAAAACACATTATACATAGGGCTCTGTACTGTCATCAGGGGTCTTGGAACATGTCTCCCAGGAATAAGGGGGGTGCTACTGTATTTGCAGAGCATCCCTGACTCTCGTGGCTTTTGGCCTGGTAAGTAGCACTCAGAATCCCCTCCATCCTGAAGCTTTTTGTGACCTGGACAGATCTTCATGCTTCTCTGTGCATTGGTCTTCTCTGCAAAATGAAACAAGCAATCAGAATATAAGCTGTCCCTGGGGCCACTGTCAGATAAGGTGAGGAGGACCCTGTGGACAGTGATTTAACAGTGTGATGGCTGGGGGCTGAGCTGGGGGAGGGGGGGCAATGTAGAGAGGGGGTGGCTGGTGGGATTGTATTACACAGGGTTGCTCACTGCACAGCTAATTAGAAAATGAATGCTCCTGATTGGTGTGGGAAAATGCTCTAAGGCAGGGTTCACACCTGGCCTCAAATGCCATTAAAGTACACTAGGAAATTTCAGTTTACCAGTGAAAACTGTTCACTGGGCATAAAACAGTTGGTGTTTTGCTTTAAAAATTAGAAATGATTGCATCAATGGTTGAAATATCAAGCTGCATGCTCCACGACTGGGATCTCATTATCTGGCTGGAAGCCCTCCATCCAGGCCTCCACTCCTGGATTACTGAAGGCGAACGAGGCTGTCATCCAATCTTCAGGGAGGCCTGAAGTGAGCCTTTTGGGCTCTCGGGGTCATTAGAAATCCCAAAGCATATGATGAGTCCTGGGATCTATTCCCTTAATGGGTTGAACTAAAAACAAACAAACAAACAAACCCCCGCTTATTTGTAAATGGCAGGTCTTATTTGTTGGGAGGATTTTCAGGAAGAAAGAAGAGAAAAGGAGAATAAAGATCTGAGCCAGGGTTTCTGAGACACTGGAGTGAGGGAAGCATGCTGCCCAGTGCACAGCAGGTGGTCAGTAATGAGTGGCCCAGTGAATTAATGAATGCACAGCCACTTGGTATCACTGATGGTCAGAAGGGACATTTGAGGAAATCCAGGGTGCTTGCTCCTGGCATTTGGGCTGAAATAATTCTTCATCTTACAGCTCTGTCTTATATTCTCTGCAGAGTACAGTTGGGCTCTGACCACTAAAAAAGAAAAAGAAAAAAGAAAAAAGATGCTTCTACACATTAACAAGTGCGCCTTGGGGGTGGTATCTCCCCAAATTTGGGGAGATACTGCCCAGTTTGTGAGCCCTTTATTGAAAGTTGGGAACTCAGAAGTCTCAAGAGAAGTGATGTGCTCAAGGTCACTCAAATTGCTGACACCAGCAACAGCGCTGCCAGGGTTCTTTTTGAACAGTGTTTAATGAAGGTTAATTACTACAGGATTATTACAGGTGGAGGTCTCACTACGGTACCTGTAACTACAGAAAGGAAACCATTTGGTAGCTGACGTTATTAAACAGGCTATTATTTTCCAGTAATTTTTGGCTCCAGCCTCTCTCCTGTGGTCATATGACATAAAACATACTGACAAAATGATTTTCCAATGGTTTTCTGGTAGCTTAACTCCTTAGCTAAGCAATAGAGTAATAAAAAAGAGAAACATTATAATAGATGCCTGTTAAAAAAAAGAAAAAGAACTAAGAAAGCTTCTGATCTGTCATTAACCTGTATACTGTATTTATCTTTCTTTGCATACAGTTCTATAACCAAAAGAAAAAGTATAAAACATCAGGATAAAAAAAAAAACCCAAAAATCACACACAGATGAATATTGTTTCACAATCATCTTATGCTCTGACAATTCTTAAAGAACTTTAAGAATCTTTTGGAAAGAAAGGTGTTCATTACCTCTTAAAATTTACATAGCATTTTCCCCCTATTGGATATCAAATTAGCTATTTTGACTTAGGGGAGGAGCAAGAAGGATCGGAGAAAGAGGAAGCGTCTCCCAGTATGTAGAGAGGAAGTCTTCCCTGGCCTGGGTGATACTATGGGGAGAACTAGAGTCCCACTATACTCCGCCCAGACCATACTTGGTTTGGGTGACATATGTGTTTGTTTCTTGATTAAGAATCTCAGTATCGCCAAGACCGGTTTGGCTCAGTGGATAGAGCGTTGGACTGCGGACTGAAGGGTCCTGGGTTCGATTCTGGCAAGGGCATGTACCTTGGCTGCGGGCACATCCCCAGTAGGGGGCGTGCAAGAGGCAGCTGATCGATGTCTCTCTCTCATCGATGTTTCTGACTTTCTCTCCCTCTCCCTTCCGCTCTGTAAAAAATCAATAAAATATATTTTTTTAAAAAAGAATCTCAGTATCATAATATTAGGCATAAAAATCTCTGAGAGGAGAAATCACAATCCGTGAGAATAAAATATTAACAATGGTTATCTTTTAACTGAATCTTCTCCGCTCCACTGCACCAATTCTCAGAGCTATCCAAATTTCCTCTCTTGCACATATGCTACTTTCAAAATATATAGAGTGTAAAAAATACATGAGGGTATAAAAGACCCACGAGAGTCTGATCAGTCTTTCTCAAGCAGAGTGGATGGTTTGTAAAAAAAAAAATTAAAACAAAACAAAAAGCCGCCACCCAACTGTTCCCATTACAGTAGCGCATTATGGGGAGGTGACCTCATCCCTCTTTCTAATCCTCTGTGCCGAAAAGAGACTCCTGCCAGCCTTCAGCACCTCATTAACGCTTCCCTCGGGCTATTCACAGGGAGAAAGCTCCCCTCACAGGGCCCAGCTGTCAGAGGCTAAACCTGAGGCAACGGGTAGGTGATTCCAGGGAAAAGAACATTTCCCTAGTCCCCCTTCCTCTGCTTCTAATTGGCAATTCTCCTGTGTTTCTAAAAGTGATCTATATTATAAATTCATCTCGGGTGAGTAAGACTGAATTGTTAACAGGGAAGGATCTTAAAAAAGATGAACTTCAGTTACACAGACACAATAAAAGTCCTCTTTTGGCTGACAGTCCAGCCGAAAAGAGTGGTTTTAATTTGGGAAATGCACATTCACATCAAGCACCATGTTAATTTGGGGGCCTGGAGACCATCCCAGAGGCATTTTTGAAAATCCAACCCAGGGTACAATTCAGGGAGTGGTGTCTCTGATCTGGAACCAATTTTTCTCACCCTCTCCATGGCTATTTCATTCATAACACCTCTACTCCCCGCCCCCTTCCCCTCCCAAACCCCATACCTTAGGACTTAACGTTTAGGCTTTACTCTTAAAATATTCACATTGGAGAAAGCCATGTTTCCACGTGTTGCCCAAGAGCTCCAAACAGATAAACTGTGTCACAGTGTGGCATTTTCCAGAAAATGTCCTATTTTCAGGATTTAGAAAAAGATTTTCTCCAAACTATTTTTCTTGTTTCCACAGGTAAAGATTTAACTGTGTGAGTTTCATATGTTCCCATGTGACAGTTCATCAGAACTTTCTGGTTCAAGTATATTCTCTTTATGTTTTCGGCTCTCAAAGATGGAAGGAAGGAAGGAAGGAAGGAAGGAAGGAAGGAAGGAAGGAAGGAAGGAAGGAAGGAAGGAGGGAAGGAAGGAAAGAAGGAAGGAAGGAAGGAAAGAGGGAGGGAGGGAGGAAAGAAGGAAGGTTGCCTGCCATTTTTATGTCAGAGGAGGTGAAGGGTATAAGAAAATGTATGAGAAATGTCATCATAATTTTTGATATTTGACAACAGCATATTGTACAATTATCCCAAAGAAACTTACAAACTAATTCTTTGAATGTTGGGCAGCAATTTAAAAAAAGGATAGGAAAAGAATTAATTCCTTTCAGAAGGAATTAAGGCACTGTGAAGGCACTTGAGCATTCTATATTGGCCCCTCTTGCCCTTTTTGCCAAGAGGGACCCTCTTCTTACAATCCAAATGCACACAGCTGGTGCCTGAGCTTTCAGTTCAAGCTGTGGTGTGTGCTGGGCCCTCCCTGGAGAAGAAATCTGGGTCCCCAGAGATATGTGATCAGTGCCGGGATCCCGCCAGCAGGCGAGGGGATCCCAAGGTAGGTGCTGGGCATGGAGGCCACAGGGGCATAGACTACAAAGGAGACAGAACTGAACCTCATATCACCCTGTTTGTCCCTGGAGGATGGCTGGTTAGCCAGAGATGGGTAAGATTCCTCAGGGAAGGAACAACCTAAGACAGGCACAGTCACAGAGGGGCCAACAGGAGAGAACTAAAAGGTCAACAGAGGTGAGGCACAGACCCTCACCCACTAACCTTGCAGGGGCCTGAACTCTCATCACTTCTGAGGGAGGTCTCCTGCCCACATGGCTGCTTCTCCTCCCATGCACAGCTCAAATCGGGACCCAGGTGGTAGACAGAGACTCGGCCAGCAATAGCTGCACTATATCTAAATGCAGTCTAGTACCAGGAATGCTCAGGGCCTACTTAAGAATGCAAATAATCCTTTCCACTAATATTTACAGGGTAAACTAAGATTTTTTCTTGAGTATTAAAATTGACAGTAAAATAGTAATCAAGTTTTCAGATTAATTTAAATTGGCCAAGTGAAATAAATGAATACTCAAGAAAATTTAAGTGTACTGGACAAAAAGCTATTCCTAAAATATTAACTAAAATTTCTATAAGTAGTTCATCTCATTGTAAAATTGCCTAACATGCAAAGAACCTAAAGCAGTCATATTTGTGTGCAAAAATTAAAATTTAAAAAGTACCAAGACTGCAATATAAAATTTCCAAAAGCCCCCATTAATCTAAAAAATGGGGGGGGGGGAGGATAGTGGGGTAATATCATGTAAGGAAAAATATCCTGTAAGTAAGATATATCTAGAAAATTCTTACTCCAGAAAAGTAACTTCAATTTGTAATGCCAACAGCAGGACACCCATGAAAAACACACATGGTGTCAAAATAAGCCAAAGGAAAATCATTTGGGCAAAAATTAGAAAGAATCCCAAGGCTAATTTGCAGAGAGGATCCCTTTGTTAACTTTTGGTCGAGAATGTGTTTGTGTGTTTTCAGAGAACAACTCCAAGACCATGTGGGTTCCTGCGACAGTGAGGAACTGATAGGTCTGTTCCAGCCACGAGGACGGTCCAGAGATGGGGACACGCTAGCAGTTGGCAGCTGTGCATTGCAGCAGGCGGCCAAGATCAAACCAGAGAGGATGGAACCTGCATTGCCACCATGTGTCCACCATCCAGATACCATTGCTGACATTTACACATAGGGAACTATTTGACATTGAAACTGAGACTCAGAACAGTTGGACACTGAAACTGAGACTCAAACATTTTTTGTTCTTATACATTTATTTCCAGTATGCAGATGCAAGATATTTTTGAAGAAAAGAAACAGGGGAGAGGGATTGATATAGAGGCAGGAAGGCATTGAACAGACTGTCAAGCTACAGGGGGAAGGTTGGGGAGGGTGGGGAGTGGGGGCTGTGGGAGATCAACTGAAGGACTTGTATGCATGCATATGAGCATAACCAATAGATGCAAGACACTGGGACGGAGGGTCAGGTGGGGACATGTGCTGGGGGATAGGGGAGGCTGGGGGAGGACAATAGGCGGGGAAGAAAACATATGTACTACTGTTAAATCTAAGTTATACTGCAAAAAGAAAAAAAAAGAAAATGTATGAGAATTAGAATTGTTTGTTTTAAGTGATGGGTCTCTGATTCTGTCACCATCTTGTTTTTGAGAGGTGGTTTCCTTGAGTCAGCCAAGCTACACTAACTTGTATTTTTCTTATTTATGAAATTCATGCACATGAGAACATTAACAATAACATTAAAGAAAGCATAAATTTCAAAGCCCATGTGGAAGAAAATGAACATTTTCTGATAAAATATTAATTCTACATAAATTTTGCATTGTTTTGATTCCTCCCAGTATTAAAATAGTGGGGAGAAACAATTTTAAAAGCTGAAGGAAAACATCTTGTGCTCCTGGAGGTCTATTTCTAGGACTAACTCAACTGAAAAAAGAGCAAAATCAAATGTTCAGCACCTTGTACTTGTCATTTATTTATTCAGCCAGCAGTTATTTATTAAATGCCTACTGCATGCTCAGCATTGCTACAGGCACAAGAGATACTAGAGTGAAGAAAACTCTTCGCATCTATGTGCAAGTGGACAATGTTCAACACATGTATTTCTTTCCTGCAGTTCTCAGCCAGTTTGCTTCCCTAAGGACTCACCTGGCACAAAAACATGGGCCACTGTATGCAATGTTGTTTGCTACTTGTGACCACATGAGGAGGCAGGTTTTTAAATTCGTCCCGATAGGTGGGAAAACACACACACACACACACACACACACACACACACACACACACACACACACAGAGAGAGAGAGAGAGAGAGAGAGAGAGAGAGAGAGAGAGAGAGAGAGAGAGGACATTTAGAGACATTTAAGGGTATCTTATGTATAATTTGTCTATAAAACCACTGGAGCTAATAATCAGCAGGGGATCAAGTGGCCCTGCTTTACTGGCAATTCATGTTGTCAGTAAAACCTGGGCTTATACACCCCATTGAATGTCTCCTGAGAGTCCTCCCTATGACTGGAATCAGTCATTCCTCCTCTATAATTCATGAAATTTTGTGTATGGCTCCATTTTACAACCTTTCCCACTGTATTATAATTTGTTTACAGAACCCTCTTCCAGCAAAATAGAATAATAAAAGGTTTTGAAAATTTAATTTTCCCCTTTAAATTATGCCTTGTCCAGTCTTCAACCTGTAAATCCGACCCTTGAGAAAAAAGAGAGAAGGTCCCTTAAAAAAGTAGAGGTCGCTGATCAGCTTTCAAACAGAAAGCTGACTTTCCTGACTTCTTCACCCAGGAAGGATCTAGAGAGTCAGGAGCATAGAAAGAGAAGAAATTCTTTAAATTCTGTATCTCTCCCTCCAACATATCAAGACATGATGTTGTTAACTACATCGGAGTTTCTTCCAAAATGTGGAAGGTTGCCCCTTCCTCTCTTAGGGCTGAGCCAGGAGACCTAGTGCTATGGAGGGAGGATGTGAGACAAGGAATCCATGTGAGAGGAGAGTGGGGAGGGCATGTCCCTGAAGAGGCCACATCAGAGGACAACCAGAGATGACATGTCGTTAGCAGAGCTCTGCATTCCCTCCTCAGAGGTTCTGGTTTGCTGGAAGATGTCGAGTCTGAGTGCTCGCAAAGGGGTGCAGGCTGGCTTACCGGGGGAAAGATGGGGGTTTCCACGTGGCAGAAACTTCCAAGGCTGGAGACCAAATGCATTCACAGCTGGACATCTGGAGGTCCACAGCATCAACAGAAATCAGGGAGATGAGGTGGATGGGGGTGAGGGGGTGGCAATTAGCAAGGAGAAGGATTCCATTGCTGGGGCAGAGAGAGCTGCAGAGGCCAGCAGAGTATCAAGCACAGAACAAACAGTAGCTCCACACCCAGCAAGTCGGCCAACTGCCCACACTCAACAGCCAGCCAACTGGCCATAGTGGACAGCAACCGAAGGTCACCCTAGAGACCCACTTGCCATCTCAGAGATGAGTATGGAAGGGAGAATTCTAAGAGGCTAAGCATTTGTCCCCAAACAACTGAGCTTTCCAAAGACAAATTTTAGACTGGAAGAAATGCAGTGTTACACGTTATCACCTTTTGCTTTCCACTGCTATTTAGCCAGCTTGAGGATGTTTGAGGGGAGGAAGGTTCACTACGGATAATAGATCAATCATAGGATAGAAAGGAGATAGTTGCTTTGAATAGCTAAGTGTAGAACAAATGAATCTGCACCCTAGCTATTTCTATAACATGAGCTTCTCGAGAGCTGGGACCATTTCTCATCATCCTTACGTCCCCAAAGCATAGTAGAACACCTAAAAGGTGTTTAGCATTCCATATCTGGGTCCACCTGAATAAATTCACTTACTGAGAATGAAACTACTAAAGGTCACTTGTGTTGTTTTGCTCAATATCTGGCCATTTGAAAGTCATTTTTTTCATTCATTGACTGATTTATTCCAATATTACATACATTTTTGGCATCTATAGGTACAAGATGTTGTGAAAGAAACAAAGATGAATTGTTTCTGCATTTTCTGGAATTTATTCAGTGATTCTCGTGTACGGGTACACGGTCCCACTTTCAAGGACCGTATACACTTGAAAGGGAGAGGAAATATGTAAAAAACCAACTATTGGATGAAGTGGAATGTAACAGTATCAAGGAAAATGAATATGAAGAAATAAATACTGTCAAGACAGGATCAAATGCATGATTTCCTGTTTTGCAAGCAGGGCTATGCCAGAGGGAGAGGAAGAAGGAGAGAGAAGCTTTGCTTGCTTTCCAGTGGCTGTACCTGATGGTGTCTGGGAACCAGTCCATTGGCCCATAGTCAGTGGAGCTAGAAATTGGAGCTTTCTGTGGAAGGGAGTTCTACAGAACCCACGTAAAAGGGATGGGCATAGTAATGGAAGTAGGGAGAGATTGAAGACAGTTTCAGTGTGTCTTAGGATGGGCAAGGGTTTATACTCTATATCAGGACAAAAGGCTGGCAGAAAACTATGCAGCACCCAATCAAATACTTATATTTGAATTGATGCATATTTAAGTTATTACCACAATCATGAGAATAGGAAGTCCAAATCTAACAATTCAAAATAATCATGTTCCCTTTAGGAGTCAGAACTTTGCTCTTGAACGCTTTGACTTTAAATGGACTTTAAAATATCTGTTGAATAATCATTAAACTGCCACAGTCCTGCAACAGGAACTAGTAAAAATATCAAGGATAAAGAAGAAAACATAGTCTTAAAAACTGAGCTCATACTTGTAAACTCATGCCCCTGGGACCTGGTTCATACAGGTATGCTTTCTCTCTGGGCTCATCCATTGAGGTGGAAATTCTACTTGGCTACAACTTATGTCTTCTTGGTGACTTCCTCTCCTGTGTCATAACTTCTTGGCCCTGGGACCACAGTTACACGAATCCTGAGGGTAGGGGTAGCTCTTTCAGTAAAGAAATCTGTATGCCAAGTCTACTCACATGGCTGAAACTTGAGAGACACATAAGAAGGTTTCTCTGTATCTGGCATCACTTAGTCCTAAGCCTACCTGAAGTTCAGGGCGGACCCCGGAAGACCTGAGAGTTACATAAAGCAACGTGACAAGCTGTTGCATGCGTGTGGTGTAGTATGTGGATAATATGCACGTGCTTTGCATGTGTATGTCACGTAGAATTAGTCTCAGGGTTGGATATCTCACTGTTGGGAAGGCTGGCTTTCATTTGGCTAAGATGCCAAGGTCAGAGCAGTGTAGCCAAAGGAAAATAATTAGGGTTAGAGGAATTTCTTTCTTTTCCTTTGTCCCTGATGGAAACTGCTGAAGCAGAACAGACCCCTGAGTATGATTTTTAGCAAGAGGACTGGAAATTGTTTCCAATGAGAGTTCCTTTTAATGACCAAACTATCACGTTTGAAGAGATCTGATTTCTTCTTACTTCACTAGTTTCATCTATTTGCATTTTCATACTACATGGCTGAAGAAAAACGAATAATCTTTGGCAAGAAGTCAGTCATAAAGCTGGTATTTCTACTGAAATGGTTTTTATAGCACACTTATAAAAATAGTATAGCTTTTAGAATTTAACCAAATGTCATTGCTAACCTGTCTCAAAATTATAGGCACAATCTATTTATTCTGTACAAGTTAAGAGATAGAAACCCACAAATGTGTCTTTAAAATAAAATCCTTATAAATTCAACATCATGGAGTTACCACCTCTCTTTTTACTTTCTAATAAAGAAAACAGCTGGGTTTCTTCACTTCAATGTCTCTTTATTATTTTTTCCCTGAATAAATGTTATCTCTTTTGCCATTGTTAACTTTAGCTTTTGACTATAATGGCAAAGTTAAAATACATTTTTTTTCCCAAATGATGTTCAACATTATTAGCTATTAGGGGAATGCAAATTAAAGCCACAATGAGCCTGGCTGGGGTAGCTCATTGGTTGAGCACTGACTTATCAACCAGGAGGCTAGAGTTTTATTCCCTGTCATGGCACATGCCCAGGTGGTGGGCTCATCCCCAGTGGGGGGCATACAGGAGGCAGCCAATCAATAATTCTCTCTTATCATTGATGTTTCTTTCTCTCTCTACCTCTCCTATCCTCTCTGAAGTCAATATATATATATATATATATATTTATTTATTTAAAAAACACAATGAAATATTACTGCACACCTTTTAGGATGGATAAAATAAAAACACTACCCAATGCTGCTGAGGATGAAGAGCAACAGATCTCTCATACATTGCTGGTGAGAATGTAAAGTGGTATAGCAACTCTAGAAAGTGGTTTGACAGTTTCTAAAACCAAATAGCAGCTTTCTATATAATCCAGAAGTTGCACCTTTGAACATTTATTCCAGAGAAATGAAATCTTATGCTAACACAAAAACCTGCACGTAAATGTTCATAGCAGCTTTATTTGTAAAAGCCCAACGCTGGGAACAACCCAGATGTTTAAATAGGTGAAGGTTCAACAGACTTGGTATATAGATACTATGGAGGAATACTACTCAGTAATAAAGAGGAACAAACTGTTGATACTTGCAACAATTTGGATGGACTTGAGGGCATTATGCTTGGTGAAAAGCTAACCTCCAAAAGTTAAATATTGTATGATTCTACTTTATATATTATTCCCCAGTTGACAAAATCATGTAGACGGAGACTAGATCAGTAGTTGGGCAGGTGAGAGGGATGAGTCTGGTGAATCTCGTGTGACTTCATAGGGTACCACATGGAGTTCCTTTGTGGTGATGGGACAGGGCTGTATCCTGACTGTGGCAGTCATTACACAAACTCACACAGGCACACCTCAGGGACATTGGGGTTTCGGCTCCAGGTCACTGCAATAAAGCCATCACACACACACACACACACACACACAAAAAAAAAAAAACAAGTCACACTGATTTTTTGGTTTCTCGGTGCATGTAGATGTTATGTGTATACCCCCTACTAGGGATTGCACCACACCCAGGCACGTGCCTCAAAATCTGAGAAATCAATGTAATTTAATCAATTTCTTTTAAACATTTATTGAATACCTAGTCTGTGGTGGTTTTTCTACTAGCTACTAGAGATGCCAAGGTGGACAAGACATCATCCTGCTGTGAAAGCACTCCGAGTTGGTGGAGTAGATGGGAATAGTTGAACATCATTCGTAGGTAAGAGAGGTTGTGGCAGCAGCTGGAAAACAAGGTGCCAGGGAAGCACAGAAGACAGTGTTGCCCTTGTGGGGTTCATCAAAGTGAGGTGGGTGCTAAGCTGTGCATGGCAGCATTGTGGTTGTTCTCCCAGCACCCATCCACAGCCCCTCTCTCTCTCAGCGGGTGACAGAGATGTGACTGGGTGGGACTGATCCAACCCTGACTCAGGAGTGAATGCTGATTGTTGAATCTGTGATGCCTAACCAGAGAGGTACCAATCTGTGGTACCTCTGCTAGAGGGCATTTGGAAATCATGGGCATACTTCTGGTTGGTACAAAGTCTAAGAAGGATGCTACTGGCACGTAGTGGCCAGGGACTAGGAATGTTAAATGGTTAATAAAATAAAAAAGGGATCTATATCATAAAAAATTATCCAGAATATTAGCAGTACTCCCATTGAGAAGTATTTGCCTAAACCAGTGGTCAGCAAACTGCAGTTCTATTGACTAATGAATTTGCCGACCATTGGGATAGGGGCTTAATCACAGGAACAACAACAGCCTGTGATATTGGAATCGAAAGTCTAGGTCAGTAATTGGCAAACTCATTAGTCAACCTAGCGACAAACCATGGCTAGCGGGCCCCATGTAGCTCGAGAACTGCAGTTTGCCGACCACTGGTAAACCAATCTGAGAAACCTCATCCTTTATTAGTTCAGATTTATGCCAATTAGCTCACAGTAGCAATCCACTCTCATCCTATCAGAATAGAGCTCTGGGCTTTTCTTCGATGGTTGTAGGTTAGCATTCTTTCTGTCTCTCATTGGGCATGCAGGAAGTGTATGTGGCCCCATTCAACTTGTATTTAGATAGCTTCCTATTCGATCTATATAATCTAATTCAGGTGGTTTGTTTGCTGGTTTGTTTCTCCATTTTTGTTATTGTTGTTTCTAAGCAAATTATTAGGATGGCAGAAAAATCTGTTGAGGTTTCAAATCTAAGTCATATCAATATGTGAACAATGTTTCATTTCATCCTGGAACTTTGGAATGCCTACAAATTCAAAATGTTGACATTAAAAGATAAATAAGGGTGAAACAAAAATAGTTAAGCTTATTATTTATGATATATATATATATGTGATGTTTTCTGAGATGTAAGCTAATCTTGCAATTATGTATATGCATGTGTGTGTGTGTGTGTGTATACACACACACACACACACACACATGCATAAAAGAAAAAAGAGAAAGAGAAAGGAATAAAGGATACAGTACCTATCTTCATGGATAACATATTTTAAGAATTTAAATCTTGTCCCTTTGGGAAAAATTCTGTCCTTTCAGGTTGGAAAATCTTCACATCAAAAAAAGTTAAAATAAAAATTACTAAGCATTTTGATTATTTAATGAGTCCATGAACATATTCTGCAATATTGTGCGTGGGTTGTGACTGAAATAGATTTATTTTATGCTTATGAATAATATGTTTCCTCATGACATAAACTTGGTTGGCAGTATTCATAGCTATAAATTATTTTCCTACACTGTTAATGATTATCAGGGTGTATTAAGAATGAAGAGGTAAAGGATGTCCAATTACATTTGAATTAAGAAAAATTAATAAGACATAGAAATAAAGTTTAAGTTAACTTTCATACAACCAATTTCCCTCCTGTTGCAAAACTTATAGAGTAGTATTCAGATTCCTAAGTGACTGAATTGAAACCAAACAGCATCTGGAAGTTGAGGAGGCTGGGGAGGGAAGAAGAGCCGTGAGTACCTGGACACTGGTCAGAGTCGTGTACTGGTAGGCCTTGACCACCAGGTAATTTGCCTCCAGGTCTATGAGTCCCAGCATCATATACTTCCACCATCTTCGTCGTAAAATTGCCAGGAGGTTTTCTTCTCCTGTGTTACAAAGTGGAGAAGAAATGGGTTAGGTTCTAAACATATAATAAACTGCCTATTTAGTAGGATTCTAAAATATTGTAGTATTATAGTTTAATCATGCCTTCTCAAGTATTTAATTAAACAAACAAATCAACATGTCAAAGGCTGACATGTTTTTACCTTGCTAACAGTCTTCACTGTAAAGTCAGTCCTTCACATTGGTATCGATGCCAGAATAAGACTGGGCAAGTTTTTAGTTCACCACGCAAAACATTTTCTTGGAACATTTGAAGAAAAAAATTATTACATCATGTTAAAATAAAATGAAAGGTGGGCTGGAAAGGCTGCATAAACATACAAAGTCCAAATCATCCAAAACTCTAGGACTGTGGTAAAATAGAAATGAAGAGAGTGTAGCCCAATGGACAAAAAGTAGGCAGTGGGTCCGTAGTTAGGCTTCGAGATGACATCCTGAGTACTGGTTCAACTTTGAACTTGACATACTTTGGAATTACACTCTAGTGGTATGTGTGATGGGAAGAGACAGGAAGATGGAGCCCAGATGGACGAGTGCCATAAGACCATGATCTAATACTGTCAGCAACTATAATCTTCGCCACCTTGCCTCTTAAACTGATAGCATCAGAACAGATTTTAAATCCCTTAGTTCTTCATCCTTATTTTTACACATTTCAGGCCTGAAATAAACCTTATTTTTCAAGGGGCAGTCAAGAGCTCTCTGGAGCCAACCTGTGAGGTCTTCATAGAGGATGTAGAATATGCAGAAACACTAAATAAAAGATGATTAAGTGCCTCTGATTCAAGGTTTCTCATTAACTTGCAGCCAAATTGTCAAGCATGAATGCAGTCTCACGTGAAGGATTGGTTAGGGAGTTGGAGAGGGAGGGAGGGAAGCAGAAGGGGAGAGAGAGAGAGAGAGAAAGAGAGAGAACACAAGAATGAAACCATGTCTCTCTTATAACCCAAAAGCAGAAATGACACTTCTACTGTATTTTCTTTTTTATTTACTTTTCTTTGTTCTTCTTTGTTTTATTATTTTATTTTTCAATTACAGTTTGCTTTCAACATTATTGTGTATTAGTTTCAGGTGTGCAGCATAGTGGTCAGACGTTCATATAAGTTATAAAGTGTTCACTCAGATAATTCAAGTGCCCACTTGGCACCATAGATAGTTATTACAATACTAGAGGCCCGGTGAATGAAATTCGTGCATGTGGGTGGGGTGGGGAGAGGGAGTGTCCCCCAGCTCAGCCTGCACTCTCTCCAATCTGGGATCCCTCTCACAATCCAGGACTTCTGGCTCCCAACTGCTCACCTGCCTGCCTACTTGATGGCCTCAAACCATTTCTGCCTGCCAGCCTGATCACCCTCTAACCACTCCCTTGCCAGCCTGGTCCCCCTAAATGCCTTCCCCTGCCAGCCTTGTTGCCCCCAACTGCCCTCCCTTGCAGGCCTGGTCCCTCCCATCTGCCTTCCTCTGCTGGCCTGATTGCCCACAACTGCTCTCTTCTGCCGGCCATCTTGTGGTGGCCATCTTTGACCACGTGGGGGTGGCCATATTTTGTTTTGTATATTGCTCTTTTATTAGATAGAATTGTTGACTATATTCCCTGTACTTTGACTTACATCCTCATGCCTATTTTATAACTACCAATTACTACATCTTAATCGATTTGCCTTTTCACCCTGCCCCAAATACCCTCCCTTCTGGAACCCATCAGTCTGTTCTCTGTGTCTATAAGTCTATTTCTATTTTGTTTGTTCATTTATTTTGTAATTTATCTCATAAAAGTGATGTCATGTGTTACTTATCTTTCTATGTCCAGCTTATTTCACTTGGCATAATACCCTCTAGGTCTATCTATGCTGTCCCAAATGGTAAGATTTAATTCTTTTTTTTTATAGATGAGTAATATTCGATTGTATACATGTATCAAATTTTTAGCCACTCATCTATTGATAGGCACTTGGGTTGCTTCCATATCTTGACTATTATAAGTAATGCTGCAATGAATATATATTCTTTCAAACTAGTTTTTTTTGTTGTTTGTTTGTTTCTTTGGATATATACCCAGAAGTGAAATTGCTGGGTCATAAGGCAGTTTTTTGAGGAAACTATATACCATTTTCCACAGTGGTTATCCCAATCTGTATTCCCACCAATAGTGCACAAGGGTTCCCTTTTCTCCACATCCTCACCAACATTTGTTTGGTGATTTATTGGTGATAACCTTTCTACCAGGTATGAGATGGTATTAATTAGCATTTCTTTGATGATCAGTGATGTTGAATAGCTTTGCATGTGTCTATTAGACCCTTCTACAGTATTCTATTTTTTATTTATTTATTTTTTTAGAGAGAGTGAGAGGAAGGGAGTGAGAGAGACAGAGAGGAAAACATCTATGTGAGAGAGATACATCGATTGCTTGCCTCCTACAAGTGTCCCAGCCAGGACTGGGGATTGATCCTACAACCAAAGTGCATATATGCCCTTGACCTGAATTGAACCTATGAGACTTCAGTCTGAGGGCTGATGCTCTAACTACTGAGCTAAATGGGCTAGGACTAGAGTATTCTATTTTTTAGAAGAATCTATTGGTTCAGCTCCTACTTCAGGGAGAGAATTTCATCAGGCAGAGATCATTAGAGGCCAGCTTACAGGCTAGCTATTTAGTGCCATACACCTTCAATGCTATAACTGTACTTTAGCTGGTCAACCATATAGAGACTGGTGAAAAAGAAACTTTCCAGCTACATAGAGAAAGTCAGAGGGAGTTGTGACTAGTTGGCACCAATGAGCAAGAGGTCTCTTCACCTTAGGTAGCTAGCCCAGTTTTATAGCTCCATTTTGAATGTGACACCTCATATCCTTTGCTCCAAGCACACTAAAGATCTTTCTGTTTCAGTGAATTGCTATCTCTTATTCATCCTTCAAACTTTAGCTATTCTCTGATATTGCCTGATACCATTCCCCAGCTAGGCAACTTATATCCAGCTTTGTGTAGTTCTGTCACATGATTTACAGGATTGTGACTATTTAGAAATTGTCTCTTCACTAAATTGGGAGTTTTTGAATGTCATATATACATACTAGAGGTCCGGTGCATGAAATTTATGCTCTCAGGGGGTTCCTTCAGCCTGGTCTGTGCCCTCTAGCAGTCTGAGAGCTCTTGGAGGGTGTCTGACGGCAGGCTTAGGCCCACTCCCTGGGAGCAGCGGGCCTAACCCAGCAGGCGGACATGCCTCGAGGGGTCCTTAGCACTGCCGTAGAGGCAGGAGAGGCTCCTGCCATCTCTGCTGCACTCACCAGCCATGAGTCCTGTGGGAGCTCACTGACCACCAGGGTGCGGCTCCTGCATTGAGCATCTGCCCCCTGGTGGTTAATGTGCACCATAGCAACAAGTCATTCCACCATTTGGCTGATTTGCATAGTAGGATTTTACTATATAGGATATGACATTTGGCTAGATTAATCTAGCTAAGTGTTTGGAACAAATGAATAATTGACTTGAAAAACATGTGAAGTACTACCTACCTGAATGTGTCAAGAGCCAGTTCTAGAATATGAGTCACATTTATACTGTTTTGCACTTAAATGCATAAAGGGATATGATCCTCAAGGTCATTTCTTCATAGCCAGCTCATTTCAGCAATGTCCTTGCACGACATTTCTGCCTTTGTCACTTGCCAACACATTTGCTACATCAACACACTTCCCAGGATTTACAATGGAAATTAGTGATTTTCAACCTGGCTGAATATTTATATCTTCTCGAGAGATTTTTTTGAATCCAAATACCTTCTACCAGCCCCCAGAAATTCTGATTTACTTGGTTTTAGATGGGGACGTGGGCATTGGGCTGGTGATCAACTCTAAGATGTTCAGACGGTTGACATTCCATGGCCATCCTCAGGGTGACTTGAGCTAGGAATTCTAAAGTAATACAATCCCAGGGTAGTTAAAGCTCTTCATACCAAAGTAAGAGTCCAAACATTGGACCCAAAGTATGCTTTCTTTCTCTTGTCTCTGGGCTCTTCCATGTGCTAATTCCTCTGCTTGCACTATTCTTCCTCCAAATGAAGAATCAACCACCACAAAGCCTTCCTCCATTTCTCACCTTGATCATCCTAGATGGGGTTGGGTTTCCCTATTATGTGCTCCTGTAACACCCTTAGCAAATCTCACAAATAGTATTTATTTCACTGTTATCATGACCTGTTTTCTTGACTTTAATCCTCATTAGACTATTAACAATGTAAAGAGAGTTGCATTGTCTTGGTCATCATTTTATCTTTAGGACCCAACAGTACATAGTGAGCAGCTAATGTATAATATAGACTATATAAATAAATTTCACGTTTAATGATCTTAGCAATGCTAAGTGGCATTAAAATCAAGGTATTTATGTCTACCATAAAGATTCACGTTACAGACAATGAAAATGGTTTTCTAGTTAGAATGCAGACACCATCTGACAAAATTAGTTTGGTGACCATTTCACACTATGCACAGGGCATAAAAAAGTTGATGGCATATTTAACCGCAAAGCTGTAATGCTATAGTCACGGGTCATTGTCCCAGTTAATTTACACAATCAATAGAGAATTGTCAGACTCGGAGTACACCAGCCACATCTCAATATACTACACTGAATATCTGGGTCATGGTCTGTTTGTTCCACCAATCAATAACATATTCAAAGCATAATCCATTACACAGATTCACAGGAATGATTAGTTGCCTTGCTGTTTTGCTGAAGAAGTTTTCAAAGCAAAACACCCTAAATAAATGTTTCCATATTACTTAATTTGAAGCACCTAAAAACATATAACACACTTGATTAGCAAATTTATTCAGGATCGTAAGAGAGCTTTTTTGATTTTTTTGAATGAACAAAATATGCAACCTTTAAAAGGACTGCTTAGGGATTTTTCTAAATGACTCTATTAATACTGACATACAACAGGCCATTAAAATTCTTTCTAGAATAATGAAAATGCATTCTTTAAAGTCCTTGTGCCAAAGTGCTTCATAGACCTCATGAAATAGGGACATCTATAAGAATCATCAGTACAAATCAGTGATTCTTTCTCATCGATATTTCTATCTCTCTCCCTCTTCCTTCCTCTCTGAAATCAATAAAAATATTTTTTTTTAAAAAAGAAAAGAGAGAAATACCAGTACAATTGGTGGCATGTTAATGTTTTATAAATTTTTAAAAAGTAACTAGAATAAATAATAAAATCCATGATAGAAACTTTAGAATTACACTTTGGCATTTAGATAAATTCTGGTATTATTTTTATTATCAATATGTACAAATATAAATGAAAAGATTAGACAATAATGTAATAAAGTAACCTTCAACTTGATTTAGTAAATGCTAACATTTTGCCATGTTTTCTTCAAACATATATATTTTTTGAGACAGAAAATGTTAGATGAAAAGTCCACTATCCCGTTATGCTCCTGCCAGATTCCAATCCCTCCCATCCTTCCTCAAATACCATCTTGATATTGGATATTCTTCATGTTTATATTTATTTTTTAACCCTCACCTGAAGATATGCTTTTTATTTTTATTGATTTGAGAGAGGAAGAGAGAGAGATGAAAGAAACATCTACTGATTACCTTCTGTCTGTGCCCCAAAAGGAGATCCAATCCACAACTCAAATGCGTGTGTGCTCTGGCTGGGAATCGTGCTGGCAACCTTTTGGTGCACAAGACAACACTCAAACAACTGAGCCACTCCAGCCAGCAGTCATTTATTTCAAACAACGTGTATTTTCACGTTTTATGAATATGTCACAAATTACCCACTCTCCCACTGATAAGCATCTAAGTTCTTACCAATTTTTCTTTATCAGGCACAGGGATGCAAGAACATCCTTGTGCATGTGTGTCCCTATAATTGATATAGAGTGTATTTTGTTTTCATTCTCTTTTTAAAGGACTGTGGATTATACAAGTAGTCACAAATGTACCCTATATAATAAAAGCCTAATATGCTAACTGTCCGGTCATTTGCTCAAACAATCAAAGTATAATATGCTAATGATATGCTAAAACTGCCAACCGCTTATTGTGATGTGCACTGACCACCAGGGTACAGACGCTCCAACTGGTAGGTTAGCTGGCTGCTGGGATCCACCTGGTCAGGACTGAATGAGATGGGCCATACATGCCCTGGAGCCCTCCCAGCTGGCCAACCTCCCGCATCCCTCCCTGGCTCTGATCATGCACTGGTGGGGTCCCTCAGCCTGGCCTGCGTCTTCTCACATTCGATTTAATGGTGTAACAACTGGTCATTATGATGCACACTGACCACCAGAGGCAGGTGCTCAATGCAGGAAGAAGCCGGGCTCATGGCTGGTGAGTGCAGAGATGGTGGCAGGAACCTCTCCCGCCTCCATGGCAACACTAAGGATGTCCAACTGAGGGCTCATCCCCCAAGGGCTCCCAGGCTGCGAGACGATACAAGCTGGGCTAAGGGCTCCCTGCCTCCCTCTACGCCCTACCTGAGTGTACAAATTTTGTGCACTGGGCCTCTAGTAAAACATAAAATTAAAAATATTCTAATTTAAATTAACAGTATTGCAGCACAATAACTACTTCAATAACTGAGAACAGAGGGTGAAATCACAGATGCTCTCATGTAATTTATATCTAATTTTACTAAGCATCACCAGAATGATCAATCAAATTTTTTTGAAATTCTGTAATAGATACTTATATGGTACTATAAGCTTTACAAATATTAACTTACCTAATTATAAATAATAATAACTTACCTAATTCTAAATAAGATTAACATAGTAGATACTGCTATTAACCTTATTTACAGATGATAAGGCTGAGGCCTGGAGGAGTGAAATACCTTTCCCAAAAAGGTCATACAGATTAAGTCAGGATTTGAACTCACGACAGTTGAGCACTAGGCTTCATACTCAATATCCAACTATTTTGTCTCACTGTTTTGTATTTGTGCATTGTAGTCAGGAGTCATGAATTTTTCATTCAAGAATCTTTCCCGAACTGCCTGTCCAAACTCACCTGCAGGGTGCTCCCCTGCCAACTCCAAGGAGCACCCATCACTGAAGCCAATGAGGATGGCGCCCCCTGGAGTTTCCATGACTCCAATCTTGCAAGTGTGTGTATAGCCCTGAATTGGCTTAGGGATGAGGATGTGCCCCATCGCCATCAGTCTAGTACCGAAAATTTGATCTGAGGCCATGTCAGTTTCCCTTGTGACATGTCAAATGAGGCTTTAAACCAGTTTTACGTCTTACAGACGTCTCGTCACAAGAATGACTGTGATCTGCTGCCCTGCCTGCTGAAGCCCAGGGCATCACAACCAGGGTCACACGCTGGGTGGGGTGAGAACGGCTAGGTGAATAAATGTTGAATGAAGGAAGAGGAAATGCATGTACAAAGACTGAAACATGGCCCACATTCGAAACACGACTGGAAGACAGAGCCGCCCTGATTCATAGTATTCTCCTTCACCCCCGTGGTGGTGTGAGCAGAGAATAAAAATACTACGAGACGGTACCCGAGGTGAATTCAGCCAAGGGAACAAGAGGCTGCATTGTTCTTGGGACTGCATTTTCATTAAGGGCTCTCGGGGGGTGGCGTGACCCCTCATGGTGCTTTTATGCAAGAACAGAGCCTGGCACACATTGCACAGAGAGTCTGCCGCCAGAGCGAGGCCCTGCACAGAGGGCGAGACCCGCACTTGAAGAGACACTTCCATGGCTCACAATTTGAAGCCATAATGCCACCTTTCTTTACCAGGACGCCAAACGGGAGTGTTTAAGTAGTAATCAGAGGGGAAGGAGGAGGGGAAGGAGGAGGAGGAGGAGGGGGGGGGGCGGGGGAGGGGGAGGAGGAGGAGGAGGAGGAGGAGGAGGAGGAGGAGGAGGAGGAGGAGGAAGAAAAACATGATGGAGGTTTTCATTACTTGCCTTTAAAAGCTGAAACTTAAATGTAGACTGCAACCAAGTCTCTTTAGTTAGAGAAGTGAACAAAATAAATACACTCACAAGGAAATGAAAGTGTCAACTGTTCACAAAAAGGATGGCAACCAATTGCACTTCATGATGTGAACCTGAGTGTGGATGAAAATACAAAGAAGGCAAAGAACGAAGGCTGACTTCCATTTTGTATTCTTTCATCAGAGCCTGACAGTGAGACTGGGAGGAGCATACAGACAGCCCTTTACGTTTCAGCCGGAGAGTAACTGACCTGAGTGTGACCACAGACTGCCCTCTGCTCTGCACCTCAGTCCCTCTTAAGTAAAATGGGGGCTAAAATAACTGTCTTGTAGGTAAATTAAAGGGAGCATGAGTGATGTGTTTAAGCTAATTCCTATTGCAAGGTATATGCACAGACATGCCAGCAATCAGTGAGGGCCCAGAATCCCAGCACCCACTAGCATGCCATGTGTGACAGACACTGCCTATGGAAGCCCAGGAAAGTGAACTTTCCCAATCACCTATTAGGACTTCGGCCACATACACTCTGTCTCTGACTCTGGTGAGTTTCTCGGAATCATACTGTGGCCAGATACAACGTTTGCCCAGATGAGAGGCAGGCTGAGGCCTCTTCCTTAAAGCCACACCCCTGGTCCAAACCCCAGCATCTGCTGGATCCCCCCACTTGATCTGAGAGTGGAGGCCCTGGGAACACATTCCTCCTTCCTGAGCCTAAACCCGAACTGGCTTTGTGCCCTGAGACTCCAGTCCTGCTGGGCCTTCCCAGGTGGGGGCTTCTGAGGAGGTGCTCCAAGGTCCCTCTTATCATACGATGGGCAGGCAAGACATGGAAGAGGAGACTCCCCTGAGAGGGTCAAGGAAAGCAGAGAAGAGACTTTGCCTCCGTTTCATTTTGTTGCCTTCACATCACTCTCCTTCGCGCCTCCGCCTACCCTGCCACACCTCCTCCAAATGTTACCTTCCTCTGAGGCCTCCCAAGTCCTCTGCCATCCTGGCAGTCCCCCTCAGCACTTATTTCTTTTTGCCATGCCCTCCACTCTGTCTGGTATAGTGATTCAGACAAATTACTTACTCAATGTAAGATTGCGTTATTAAGGAGTGATAGCTGCATAACACCTTTTAAATCTGCTCAGTCATCTGCATGATTCCCAGAAATGCCTTGTAAGGGTTTGGAAAAATATATGAAAACAATTAAAAATGAATCATAATCGGGGGACCCGGGTGGTGGGGCCGCTCGGTGTGGCCGCGATGGCGACTCCGTGGGGACGCCTCCTGCGTCTCGGCCCCTCGCTCTGCCTGTCCTGCCTGGCGCTGTCGGCGCTGCTGCTGGTGCGGACGGCGGACGCTGCCAAGAATTCAGAGGATGTTCGGTGTAAATGTATTTGTCCTCCCTATAAAGATATTCCTGGACATATTTATAATAGGAACATATCCCCAAAAGATTGCGATTGCCTTCATGTTGTGGAGCTCATGTCCGTGCGGGAGCCTGACGTAGAAGCATACTGTCTGCGCTGTGAATGCAAATATGAGGAAAGAAGCTCTGTAACAATCAAGGTTACCATTATAATTTATCTGTCCATTTTGGGCCTTCTACTGCTATACATGGTGTACCTTACTCTGGTTGGGCCCATACTGAAGAGACGCCTATGTGGACACTCACAATTAATACAAAGTGATGACGACGTTGGGGGTCACCAGCCATTTGCAAATGCTCATGATGTGCTGGCCCGCTCCCGCAGTCGGCCAATGTGCTGAACAAGGTAGAGTATGCCCAGCAGCGCTGGAAGCTTCAAGTTCAAGAGCAGCGGAAGTCTGTCTTTGACCGTCATGTTGTCCTCAGCTAATTGAGAATCAAAATCAAGGTAACTAGAAAGCAACAATGCAGACAACTGGAAAAAAACTGACTGATTTTTCCTGGGTTTTGTTTTAATGCCCTGCTGATTTCACCAACTCTTGCTGGAAAATTCAAAACCTGAAACAAAAGCGTGCTTGGAATTTTTTTTCTTGTTAACATATTAATAGAGACATTTTTTAAAGCACACACCAAGTTGCCAATAAAACCTTATCCTATTTATGACAAGGTCCATCTGCCTATAAATTACCTTGAAGTCCTTTACCTGGAACAGGCGTTCTCTCTTTCACCACAGTTTTAACTTGGTTTTCAAGATAATTTTCAGGTGGTTTGGGGCACGGGAGGGAAGGGATATGTGGGAACTGCTTAACATAACTTTTCTGAAGTCACTTTACTATAAAAAAAAAAACTTTTGTAAATAGACTTTATCTTATATTTTTTAAGTTTCATTTCTATATTGCAGTGTGGCCAGCCTCATCAAAGCCCTGACTTATCCTTTTTTGAATTTTGCACTGACTGTATTATAGGTATCTGGTTGGCTGGTAGCTACACTTTATGGTAAACTAGATCTGAAATGCCTGGTGCCTCTTCACAAAATGCAGATTTTCTTTTAAGTACTATGATGTCTGATGCAATGCATCCTAGAACAAACTGACCACTTTCTAGTTCACTCTAATGACTAAACATGGTCTTGGCATGAGTGTTCTTTCTCATCCCCTAATATCTTTAAGGATGAATCCTAAAGACTTGGATACTTGCAATAAACTTTTCTTTTAAACCAAGCCATGGATTGATGACATACACATATTGTCAGCATTTTTGGTCAGGTTGCGAGGCAGCTGTTTGAGCTCTGGTGTATGCAGCGTTGAAGGAGTAATGGAGTTCTCTGTGTGCCTCCCTCTGAAGGGTATAACAGTCATTGGATAACTGGCTTTTTTCTTCCTATGTCCTCTTTGGAATGGAACAATAAAAATAATTTTTGAAACACCTAAAAAAAATAATAAAAATAATAAAAATGAATCATAATCACCTAAAGGTCTGGTAGCTATTACTTTAAGCTGGGTATGAGAGAAAAAACTTAAATATAGATATGATTGCATACAAGATAGGTTTCTTATCAGTAAGTTTATTTTATTTCTTTCCAACTTACATTGTGGGGGATTGATAATTAAGATGCAACATTTTAGCTTTAATTCTAAACTCATTCTATTATTTCTTTTGAAGCAGACATTTCCATATTTCAAATAAAATATGAAAATGAAAGTCTCAGCTTCTCAACATTATGTTTCAATGTGTTTTACCATTTTCAACATGAACCAAATCACTTAATTCTTAGAAATCTTTTCCTTCTCTCTTTTTTTTTTAAAGCTGTCATCTTTTATAAAGCTAAGATATTTAATTTTATGTGGCACATTTATATTGTACACCTTTCTAAAATACTCAGATTTCTTGTGGTCTTAATGTGTCTTAAGAGAGAAAGCACAATTGCTAACATTTTCTTCTTCATATAAATATATAAATTGATAGTGAGTTTGTCCAATTTTGTCATACAGGCCGTTAAAACATATAGAGAGCTAGACAAATAAAAAGATGGATATCTAAAAATTCATATTAGAAAACTACATACTAATTATTAAATGTGGTTGGTCAATACTTGCTTGCATAGGCTCCTCTACCACTTACTGAAAATAGAGCATGAGGTATAAACAAGTGCCTTAAACAAATCCCACCCCACATTTTAAAAGTAGGTAGATAGTTCAGTGCATCCATTTTATATTCTTAGAAAGGCTACCCTATAAAAGAATAAACCTGCTAAAATGACTAAACATTATCCCTATCAACAACTGAAGGGAGAATCTGAAAATCTTAAAATGTTATGTTCTTGAGTGATGAAACACAAACTAACACTTCCGCCCCCTATTTCTAGTTGTAGTAGATATGTTTGTTTATACTAGTCTCTAACAACTAAGGTTTAACCCACTGGAACCGAGCACATCTTCCTCCCAAAACTCTTACCCAGTTTGTGCAACCACCGCTTGGGGACCACTTTACCTTTGTTGTATCTTTTACAATTACCTGTCGCACAGGTTCTTGCTCTAAAGTCTCACAAGACTTAGTTCCCTTTTATTGATTTACTGGTAGGTAGTCGTCTGCCAGTCCGGGTCTTTGCCTCGGGGCTGCTGGTCTACCCAATTCTAGGAGGTAATCTTCTCAAAGAAGACAAGAATGGTGCCCTGTGGAGAGGTACACGTGACAGCCACGCCTTCCCTTTGGCAGGATAACATGGGAGGGCCCTGGAGCCACTGGTTCTAACCCAGCCTCGTCCGTGCACTGAGTGTATGATGCCACTGTACAACTGAGTCCCCACAAAACTCAATTTTTTTCACCTACACATTGGAACAACTCGGTGGACCTGCCTCCCAGGGAGCTCACGAAGATTAACTATTTATAAAGTGCTGGATATGGTGCCTGGCATGAAGCCCTTGTTAGTAACTCCCCTGATTTGTATCACAGTGGGTCTTTTTCTCATGCCAAACTTCCTGCGTCATGTAGCTATGTAGCAAAGAATTTAACCTTGCCCAAAAGGAGGTCTTGGTATTGGTCCTCGACTAAAACTATGACTTCAGGTAGGGGGGCTGGCCATCCCAGGAAGACCAACAGTGTGATTTAGAGTCATGCCCCGAGGCTGGAGACTGCGACCAGCCAAGTGGGTAATCAGTCATGTATACATAGTGGAGCCCCAATATAAAGCCCAAACACAGAATATCTAGCACGCTTCTCTGGTTGGCAATATTTTGTCTGCATTGTCCCATATTATTCTGGGATAGTGACACATCCTGACCCCACAGGTGGAGGACAGTGGAAGCTATGGACTTGGACTTCTCCTGGATTCTATTGTATGCACTTCTTCCCTGGGTTACTTCTAATCTGTATCCGTTCCCTGTAATAACAGAAACTATGAGTATAATTGTTTTCAGGGAGTTCTGGAAGTACTAGCAAATTACTGAACTTGAGTGTGATTTCAGGGAGCCTGACCCCAAACCTGCAATCTCAGGTGGCCTCGTGTGGGACTCTAAACTTTCCTCTTGTAGCCTAAACTCTTCCAATCGGTTTGCCCCTAAACCTTTGCAGTAGGTTTTCCTCAAATACAACTAAATGTGTCCCTCTTTTTTGTTTGTTTGTCAATCCTCACCTGAGGATATTTTTCTATTGACTTTTAGAGACAGTGGAAGGATGGGGGTTGGGGGGAGACAGAGAGAAACATCGATTGGTTACCTTCCACATGTGTCCTGACCAGGGACCAGGGCAGGGGATCCAGCCTGCAACAGAGATATGTGTCCTTGGCCCAAATAGAACCCGGGACCCTTCAGTCTGCGGGCCGGTGCTCTGCCCACTGAGCCACACCAGCTAGGCTGTATGTGTCCCTCTGTTGAGTAACAACTTGAGTACAAACACACTGGGCATACCTCAGAATAGCCAGGCCCCAGCATTCTCCAGGTCTGAATTCCATTTAGTCTCTATCTAGGCGATTTCAAGCAATGTATGCAATTATTTGCTATCTTGAAAGAGTAAAAACTTCATGTTTTACACTTAAATTTTTATTATTATAAACATATCACTTAAAATGGGGAAAACTGTTCACTCATTCCAAATGGTTAATGATAGGGTGGCTGTGTGTGTGTGTAGTGGGGGGGAGATTGCTTTGATTTGAAATTATTCAAAGCAATCATAATGAAACTCCGTACTAATAGAAATCTCTCTATTATCCTGGTGTGAGCCTGCTGAGAGGAAAATGTATTTGTCCTTTTTAATGACAAGACTATTTTCTTTTGCTTCGTTCCATTTTGTGAAAAGTGACCCTACATGCCTTTTGGAGGTTTCCTTTAATTGGCTCTGATGCCTCCTGACATTAGCAGATGAGTCTGTCAGTTTTGTAAATTTTGTTTTGAACAAAGAGCTGTGTAGCAGCTAATGACACACGCTGGAGCGGGGAGAAGCCAAAGCGGGCAAGCCTCCGGGCGCCCGCCACTTGCTGAGCATATTCAAAGGACAGCAGGACAGAAGGTGCCAGCCTGAACCCTCGAGGGCTGACCTTGAGCTCAGACGCGAGAGCATCTGTCATGTGGACACACAGGTTAGACCCAATGTGCGAAATTAACAAGAGGAGTGTCAATGGGTCAGAAGCCCTGGTAAAGCAGAAAGCTGGCCTGCCTCCTCTCCCCGTCCACCCGCCCATCTCTCATCCTAAATGCCAAGCACAGATCTACCAAGGCCACTTCTGTTACCTGCAATTCATTTTTCACTGAAAACCATTTGTCAAGCCCTGGGCCAGAGGCACCATATATTCCTGTTCTCATTTACTTGCCACCCTGTACTCTCGGTCAAAAGCACAGAGGCAGCAAAAGTACTGCCTCTGACACTTAACTGTGTCACCTTGGAAAAGTTTACCCATTTATAAAACAGGGTAAACACGACCTACTTGACAATATTTCTATACGATTAATCAAGAAAAGTGTATGTAAAGTGTATGGCTTCTAGTAAATGTAAGCTTTGTTATTAAAAGCTTTATGGGGAAAATATTTTTTAGATCATAAAACTAGGCTTAGAGGAAGTTAAGTAATTTGTCTGAGGTCTGTCCTGACTTCTCTTTTTAAATATATTTTTTTATGGATTCCAGAGAGGAAGGGAGAGGGAGAGAGAGAGAAACATCTGTCCTGACTTCTCTTTTTAAATATATTTTTTTATGGATTCCAGAGAGGAAGGGAGAGGGAGAGAGAGAGAAACATCTGTCCTGACTTCTCTTTTTAAATATATTTTTTTATGGATTCCAGAGAGGAAGGGAGAGGGAGAGAGAGAGAAACATCAATGGTAAGAGAGAATCATTGATTAGTTGCCTTCTGCATGCCCCACATTGGGGATGGAGCCTGCAACCTGGGCATGTGCCCTGACAGAGAATGGAACCGTGACCCCCCTGGTTCACAGGTCAACACTCAACCACTAGCCATCATGGCCAGGTTGTCCTGACTTTTGATTGTAAAGTACTCATTACTGTAAGAATGAGACTTTTTGTTTACATGGTACATTTTATTTTAAAAAATCAGAAATATTTTTATTTATTCAATGAACTTTCTGAAGTTTAGCAGAAATAAGGCAGCATCTTCTGAGCAATGCAGTAATAGTATAAAATATTTATAGAACATATGTCTATAGGTATATATTTCCATTTGAAAATATTGAAGAATATATTTATGGGATTAAAAAGTTTCCATTATAGCCGGAACCAGTTTGGCTCAGTGGATAGAGCGTCGGCTTGTGGACTGAAAAGTCCCGGGTTCGATTCCGGTCAAGGGCATGTACCTTGGCTGCGGGCACATCCCCAGTGGGGGGTGTGCAAGAGGCAGCTGATCGATATTTCTCTCTCATCGATATTTCTGACTTTCTATCCCTCTCCCTTCCTCTCTGTAAAAAAATCAATAAAATATATTTTTAAAAAGTTTCCATTATAATAACTAGTGCCCAGATTATCATCTTAAAGTGCCAGTTGTCACTAAAAGGAACAATGGTTTTTGAAGAAATGGTTGATTGCAGATCTTGGTCAGGAAGTGTAACACAAGTCAAAACTGGAACATCTTGTAATACATAAGTGCAAGCAAGCAATACAAAACTACTAGGGTGTGTCAGAAGGCCAGCTGAAGTCTTTCATATGAAGATAACAATTGAAATGGATTACAATATATCAGATATTTTCATATCCATGAGTTTATAATGAATCTAAAAGCAACAATAAATAAATACCACCAAATTAAAAAACAAAACAGAATGAATTCATCACCATAGAAAGATGTTAGTAAACTAACTCATTATTTTGAAAATTGAGAAATAAGGGAAAAGAATAAAGTTTTTTCCACCCTGAAATTCTTATATTAACTATACTACTAGGTAACTACATAGTGGATGGGGGGAGATTTGTCTTTATGGTAACATTCTAGCTAATAAATGAAGAAATGATAGAATTAGAATTTCATCATTTTGTACCCCCTAACAAATTAATGAATATAGGCCTTGCATTACAAAGAAAAAGATAACCAAGCATTGTTTTATATGCTTCCCAATGGAAGACAGGAAAAACCAAACATACAAAAACAACAACATACGCAATAACATGGATGGAACTGGAGAGCATTGTGCTAAGCGAAATAAGCCAGTCGGAGAAAGATAAATATCACATGATCTCACTCATATGTGGGATATAATGAGCAACATAATTTGATAAATAAGAATAAATCAATCTAGAGAAAAATGGTAGGGGAAGGTGTTAGAGAACAACCAAAGGACTTGTATGCATGCATATTAGCATAACCAATGGACACAGAAGACACTGGGGTGGTGGAGGCTTGCCTGAGGTGGGAATGGCTTGGGTGGCAGGGAGGTCAATTGGGGAAAAAGGAGACATATGTAAAACTTTAGACAATCAAAAAAAAAGAATGTGAGAAATCAGACCTCATACATTGCTAGTGGGGAGGTACAGTGGTGGAGTTTCTTTGGAAAACAGTCAGGCAGTTCCTCAAATATTACACATAGAGTTGCCATGTGACCCAGCAATTCCACTCCTCGGTACACACCCAAGAGGAATGAAAACATCCATCTGCCCAAAAGCTGTACACAAACGTTCATAGCAGCATTAATCCCAACAGCCAACACATGGACACAACCCAAATGCCCACCAACTGATGAATGGATATGAGAAGTGTAGCATCTCATACAATGGAGCATCATTCGGCTATGAAAAGGAATAAAATACGGACCATGGTCAACAGGGAGAACTTCTGAGACAGCACACTCCATGCCGGAAGACAGTGCCTCTCACAAAAGTCCACCTACCATGTGATCCCACTTACAGGAAGAGAGAGAACAGGTGAATCTAGAGAAACAGGCGGTTAGTGGTTGCCAGGGGCTGGGGTGGCTCTGGAGAGATTTGAGGTGATGACTGATGACTAAAGGGGGTGTGGTTTCTATTTTGGGGAAAACGTGCTAAAATTGGTTGTGGTGATGGTTGTACAACCGAATATACTAAAAATCACTGAATTGTAAAAGAAAAACAAACAAACAAAAAAACCAACAAATACTGCCTACACAGAGAAAGAAAGAAAGAAAGAAAGAAAGAAAGAAAGAAAGAAAGAAAGAAAGGAAGGAAGGAAGGAAGGAAGGAAGGAAGGAAGGAAGGAAGGAAGGAAGGAAGGGAGGGAGGGAGGGAGGGAGGGAGGGAGGGAGGGAGGGAGGGAGAAAGAAAGGAAGGAAGGAAGGAAGGAAGGAAGGAAGGACCTAAGTCAGATCAAGAGTCTGGACTCAACTACCAATTTCAGAAATACAGACAATCATGTTAAAATATCTGTACTATAAAGACTCAACCAGCAAAATTCAGATTGTGGGATATCCCTTAGTCTGGCCACTGAGTTTATTAGAAATGCGGAATCATAGGTCCACCCCAGACCTCCTGACTCGGAGGTGGCACATGATCAAATGCCAGGGATTTGTTTATATTACGGTTTGAGAGGCGGTGATTGCATAGGTCACGTGATAGTTTCTTTAACAAATAAACTGAATAAATATAAAAGAAGAAAATTTATAGATTAAAAGAACTTAAGAAAAAAAATCAACCATTTGCAATATGCAGCCTTATTTGCATTCTACTTAAACTATAAAAAAAACCTGAGACAACAGGAAATTTGAACTCCATCAGGATACTTGGAATTATTGTTTAATTTTAAATGTAATCATGATATCAATTATTTTAAGCTCTGATCTTTCAGAAATACATACTAATATAGTTATAGACAAATTGATAAAATGTCTGAGGTTTGACTTAAAATACTATAGGAATGAGAAAGTGGTGAGGGTAAAGGATAAAATAAGCCTGACTATGATTTAAAACTTGTTGAAGTTGATATATTGGCACATGCTTGTTCATTAGACTCTTCTGTCTACTTCTGTTTCTATTTGAAATTTTTCATAAGAAAGAAAGAGGAGTTCCATTGTGAAGAGAAAGTTCAGATAATGGAATAGCACTGGCCAGAAGATAGGAATATGCACAGTGTCTATGGCTCCATAGACCTCATAGCATTTACCAGTGTAGCCACGTTTCTCCTTACAGTGTCCTTGAGTTGTAGGTGATATTATCCTCTTTAGCAGCAGAGAATGCAGAAGCTTTGAATTCTATTATGCCCATGACCTTGTTTCAGTCTTAGAGGTCAGGAAGCATACTTGGCATCTCTTCCAGCAGACGTTTGACAAGTTCTTAACAGATGAGTACGCCTCTTGTTCATTTCTCTGCATCTTCGCTTGTGGAGGTGCCTTGCTCTTGTGATAGTGGCCAAGACGTTCCCTGCCTATGTTGCTTCGTTTACAGACAAAGCCTGCATGTGTTTGTACCACGAAAGCCCTTATAGGGACTCTTGTTGGCACAGTGTAGCATCTGTACCAACTCCTGAAGCTCTGAGAAGCTGCTGGAGATGAAGAAATCACTCCTCTGAAGGGTTCAGTTAGGTGAATACTATTAAGATCAAGTGGCCGATTGCAGTAACATCTAACACAATTAAGAAGATGGGTCCCTGCCGGTTTGGCTCAGTGGATAGAGTGTCAGCCTGCAGACTGAAGGGTTCCAGGTTTGATTCTGGTCAACAACACATACCTCAGTTGTAGGCTCAATCCCTAGTAGGAGCATGCAGGAGGTTCCTCTCTCATCAGTGTTTGTATCTCTCTCTCTCCCTCTCCTTTCCTCTATCTCTAAACATCAATAAAAATATATTAATAAGAAAAGACAGAATGATTTGAACAGTGACTGCCAAAATACAGAGAGGAAAAGATGGTAGATAATAAGCTAACATCTCCCGAGGGAAGCCTGCTTTGTGGCATGGCAAGCGTTCGGAGACACAGATATGGCACAGTTGTCAGAGCCCACAGAGCAGGGGGGTTCCAGAGTATGTTATTAACTTTCACCACAGACATAGGCCTAGAATAAGGCATTCAACTGTGCTAGAATATTTGGGAAGCAAGAAAACAAAATGAAACAAAACAGGTTGAGTGATGCCTTTGTGTATGAAATTATACAAATAAACCAGAGGCACAGTGCATGAAAATTCATGCACTGTGTGTGTGTGTGTGTGGGGGGGGGTCCCTCAGTGGGGCCTGCTGCCTCTCACAGTCCAGGAGCCCTCAGGGGCGGGAGGCGACGAGCAATCAGGGGGAAGGCGATGCCCCATCATATCTCTGCTGTTGCCACTGCTGGTAGCACAAGCCTTGGCTGGCCCTGGTTACCTTAGCCTCGGGCAGCCCTAGGCAGCTGGGCAGCTGCCATCTGAGGCTTGCCTACACCTCGGGCCAGCCCTGAGCAGCCAGGGTGTTGAGGGGACTGGGGGACTCTGGAGGCAGGTGCGTAGAGGGGCTGGACTCATCTGGTGGTGGGCCCGCCCATGCCGTGTGCCTGCCACCCAGGCGGGGCTGAGGGGACTGGGCACTGCCATCTTGTGGCTGTGGGTACTGCCATCTTTGAGGGTGTGACAGTCAATGGGCATATCCCCTCCTTATTGGCTGTGAGTGCCACCATTTTTGTGAGGGTGTGACAGTCAATTAACATATCTCCTCTTTATTAGATAGGCTGTTTCTCTCTTGATGAAATTGGATTTTTCCCCCCACTTCCTTTAGCATATAAGAATCACTTTAGGAGCTTTGAAAATAGCTGGTTTCTGGGCTCTCAGACATTCTTCCACAGCAGGTCTAGGGCAGGTGGGGAGGGCTCTGATATCTGCACTGAAAATAGCCTCCCAGAGACTGCAATGCTGTTTGTCCTAATTGCATTCCATTTTGGAAATATTGATTTAAACTAATAAATTGGTCTATACATCCTTGAGGCATTCATGCTCCAGGGCTTGCTGCTGCTTGGCTGGTGACTAGAGCCAACTGCCAGGGCTGCCCTGGGTACAGGAATAAAGCTAACATCTGTTCCACGTCTCTGAGAGCCCCAGGGAGTGGCAGGACTAGTTATCGACAAATGCATTATTAGAAGACATGCCCCAAATATTTTCGTCTCAGAGAGGCTGCCCCTGTTTGACCCACATTGACTTTTCCTCTGAATTCTTACAATTCTGAGGTATTATTCTATTGATTTGGGAACTTAATCATATCCTTGCTTATATTTTTAACATGCTGCATGTGCATATTTCTTCTTACTAAAATGGTAGTAAACTTAAGGAAAAACAAAGTCTGTTTTATAATTCTTTTCTGTTGCATGCTATGGACAGACATTATTGTCTGCTTAATGAATACTTATTGGCCTTGAATTGCACACAAATCCTAAAACATATATTTCATAGAACTTAAGGCCTCGATTTTTATTATCGTTTACTATATCTACATATTCCATTGTAGGGAGGTTTTAACTTTCCAAAAATTTTATTCATTTATTATGTGTCAACTCTGGCACTAGTGATTCAGCTCACTAGTGCCAGAAGGGAGCATGCAGGAGGCAGCCGATCAATGATTCTCTTTGTTAATACTGTGGATGTTAACAAAAACTAATGATTCAATTTAAAATTCATAGAACTGTATACCCGAAAGAAAAAGGTCAATTTTAAGACATAATAATTTTTTTAAACCCACAACAAACTCTAATGACCCATATAATTTGTCTTTCTTGAAAAGTAGTTCTATTCTGGGCTGTGTTTATCCATAGAATGTAAACTTCTGAGAATCAAGAGGTGAGTGCCTGCCCTAGCTGATTTGGCTTGAGTGTTGGCCTGAGCACTGAAGGGTCCCAGGTTCGATTCCAGCCAAGGGCACATGCTGGGTTGCAGGCTCGATCCCCAGAAGGGAGCATGCAGGAGGCAGCTGATCAATGATTCTCTATGTTTCTATCTCCCTCTCCCTCTCCCTTCCTCTCTGAACTCAATACAAATATTTACAAAAAGAGAGAGAGATGAGTGCCTTTGAAGAGTGTCTCCCCCTGAGTCACAGCAGGTGGCCTGGAACAGAATGAAGCCTGGGGCACTACGGAGCAGCAGCCTACCAACACATTTCCAGGACTTGGGGTTAGTTACTGATGGGAGGTGAACTCTTAAGAACCAAAATTGATCACAATGTGTCCTAGAAGTAGGGGGTTACACAACAGCTTTTAACAGGATTTTCATTTGCCTGTGGATTTCTTAAGATGCAGAGGAATAGTACGAGCCTAAAGGTGAATAAAAGAAAATTCTTTAGCTTTCCAATTAGTAGTAAAATTAGGATTCCTAACATAAACCTGGGTGATAATTCAAATTCAGTTCAAACCAATTACTTTGGTTTCCCAAAGTAATCTCGTCAACCTTTTTTGCTCCCTTTGCTTGTTACATCTTGGATTTAATTAAAAGACTAAACTTGGGAGTACCCGTCCCCTACATCCACCAAGTGCAGTCTATTTGGAGATCTGACTTCAACTGAAATAGAGTGATCTTTTGTGAAGGTTATGGCTGAAGTCTGAAGGGTATCGGAAGGTTGTGGATATTCACATAGTTGGGAAAAGAGGCTGCTTACACTGCTAACCCCTTACTAGGAAACTTGACTGTGAATAACCATAGCATCAAAAAAAATATTTAGAGTGTTTTATGCCATTGGTCAGCTGGGCTTGCCATGCCTATAAGCAAGCCGCCTCCATTTTCCTTGTTTAATTAACTATTTCCCTGAGAGGCCTCTATAACTCTCATTTCTTCTTTAATAACAGAAACTTAGACTCATCAACAGTCTGATATAATTGAACCAAAATCCCAGGACTAGCATTGTACTTCAGAATAAAGATTGGGCCATCTGTCCAGTCTGTGGACCTGCTGCTGTACCCTGCCATCTGTCCTACAAGCTCCAACCAGGGCAGGACTGGGCTTCTTTCTTTATGTGCAGTCCCTAAGCATGTGTCTGGTCTGAGTAAATAAGAAATGCTTTAAGAAAACAACAGAAAAGAAAATGATTAAACTGGCCTTTTGGTATCCTGCCAGAGTTTATATTAAGCACTAAAGGCCCAGTGCACAAAATTCATGGGGGGGAGGGGTTGTCCCTCAGCCCAGCCTCACCTTCTCCAATCTGGGACCCTTCGAGGGATGTCTGACTTCCCATTTAAACAGGCAGTTGGACATCCCTCTCACAATTCAGGATACTGGCTCCCAACCACTCGCCTGCCTGCTTGCCTGATTGCCCCTAACCACTTCTGCTTGCCAGCCTGATCACCCCCTAACCACTCCCCTGCCAGCCTGGTCACCCCTAACTGCCCTCTTTGGCCAGTCAGCCTGGTTGCCCCTAACTTCTCTCCCCTACCATCCTGGTTCCCCCCAATTGCCTTCCCCTGCAGGCCTGGTCAGCCCCAACTGCTCTCCCCTGATGGCCTGATTTCCCCTAACTGCCCTTCCCTGCAGACCTGGTCTCCCCCACAACTGCCCTCCCCTGCAGGCCTGGTTGCCCCCAACTGCCCTCCCCTTCAGGCCTGGTCCCTCCCAACAGCCCTCCCCTGCTGGCCATCTTATGGTGGCCATATTGTGCCCACATGGGGGTGACCATCTTTGACCACATGGGGGCAGCCATCTTGTGTGTTGGAGTAATGGTAAATTTGCATATTACTCTTTTATTAGGTAGGATACTATGAGGCCACCACTTTATTTTTGCACATCAGGCAAAGGAGAGTAAAAAAACAGAAGTATGCAATTTTAGCAAGGAAAACATCAAGTGCTGAATTAGAATGAGGTAATGATTCTATTTTTCATTAGTGGCCCGGTGCATGGATTTGTGCACATTGAAAGGAAATTAATTAGTAGAAATATTTTAATGACATAACCCGTGGCTGAAGGTGGAATCATGCATCCCCATGAGGAATCAGGTTCCCTCCTCTCTGGTTCCAGGGTGCATCAGCCGAGAACTGCCGCTGCCAAGTCACCGTAGCTCAACAGCTATTCGATGAGTGTCTGCTCCCTGGTGGTCAGTGCGTGTCATAGGTACTGGCCAGTCGGCCAGTTAGCCTTTTATATGTATAGATATAGATAATCATTATTATTTTTCTGTGAATGATAAGATATAACATAAAATTGACCATTTTAACTGTTTTAAGTACAGGGTGGGTGAAAACTAGATTTACAGTTTTGAATACACTGAACACAGAGTTTATTCTTGTGTTATTATTTATTATTTATTGTATTATTTTCCATGTTAACAACTGCAAACCTTCTCTTGTCCTACCCACCCTGTATATAGTTCAGTGGTATAAAGTGCATTTACATTGTTGTACAACCATCACCATTGTCCATCTTCAGAACTTTTGCATCATCATCCCATTCTGGAACTCTGCCCAGTTAAACAATAATTCCTCATTTCCTTCTTCCCCAGCCACTGGCAGTCATTGTTCTATTTCCTGTCTCTTTGAATTTGACTAACTCTAGCTACTTCATATAACTAGAGCCATACATTATTTGGTCTTTTGTGACTGGCTTATTTCACTTAGCATATTTTTAAATTTTATCTATCAGAATTCATACACTTTTAAGTTTGAGTAACATTCCATTGTATGTGTACGTCACATTTTGTTTATCCATTTACCCATCATTGGACATTTAGGCGGTTTCTACTTTTTTTGGCTCTTGTGAATAATGTTGCTATAAACATTGCTTACAAGTATCTGTTTGGTCCCTGCTTTCAATTATTTTTGGTATAAATGTACAAGTGGAACTGAGGTAATGATCTTTTGTAAATTCTAGAACTCCTTAGTAAAGTTATGTAATGAATGGAAGTGCCACAGGGAACTCCCCTCCTCTGGCATTGTTTTGGCCCCTCTTTGTGGTCATTCATATTGGCTCTTCCAAATCACTGGAGCCTCAGGTCAGTTAGATGATCTCAAAATTCAAGTCACTTAGGAATCTAACCTGGCATGTGAATGGGAGATATGTAAGGGAGTGGGATTTACACATTATGATGTGCATCTTCTATGGGAAACCTGGGTAGTTGCTATTTTTAAATTGAACTAAAGTTCTACTATATATATCATATAAATCCATTCCACTCTGTGTAAAATGTAATACTTTCACAATCTTATAAAATCACAGCTATAAGCACTGGTTTCAGTATTTTGAGCTCTTCAAGTAGAGACAATAAAAAATAATTCTATGCAATAAGTATACTGTTGACAACTAATGACTAATCTTCATCAATTTTTATATGGACTTTCTTATAAATAAATTGCTATAGAGGCCTTGACACAATGAATTTCAACCTTTTCCTGACTGCTTTTGTTCTTTTACCTTAAAACAATGAAAATGTCCTCTGCTCACTTTCTCCAACATTTCATGAGGGCAGGGGGCTTATCTTCTCTGCCTCCCATAAAACTTTTTATCATTAAGAATGATAAAATAAGAATTCTAAAGACTACGAGGACCTAGAATAAAAACTATGCATACCAAATCAAAAATCTTCAGTATTTCTAAAATGGACAGTGCTCATATTCCTATAAAAAGAACTATATGAAGTACCCTTTAACATCTGACATCATCTATCAAATTTCACTTCTAAGTGACAACCAAATGCCTTTGTTAGGTGAGTGATAAATCGAGTCCTTGTTTCTAATTCAGAACACACCATATTCACCCTGCCGAGATAATCAAGCTTTGCTTCTGCCCGGGGTAGTTGTCTAATATACTCTAAAATCCTGTAGTCCTTCTAATTAGGATAAATAAGCCAAAAATATTAACTGCATCCCATGAGAACTGGGTATATTAGGAAGATAAAACAAGATGTGTCACCTCTCTCAGTCCACTGTATCTTCATTTCTGCCATTTCCCATTATGGAGAAGCTTGTCAGCCTGGTTCCGGTTGTGACAAGAATTTTACTAAAATACTCATGAGTTCCTCTATCTTCCTGCCCACCATTGTCTTGGTAACTCTGTTGCTTAGCAACAAGGCCATCTTATCTATGCAGGCAAATAACCTTTAATATTAGTTGAAAGCCCTTCTTGGTCATCCTTTTTAAAAAAAAAATACAAAAAACTTTGAAACACATGCTTTTCTCACATGCATTTCAAATTGCATCACTTTTTTTAAAGCTATAAGACCGCAAGAGAAAATTCACTGTGCAATTTTCAGATCTCTTCTGTGTCATTTACCTCAATACCTTGCAGTCAAGCCAAATATAGAAATCTCAAAAAACAGAACACGTCTGAATGCCAAGGCATACTGTGGCTGACACCTTCTTTTGCAGTGTGGAACTGACCCCCACCTCAAAATCCACTTCGCCTAAGTCCCAGACACCAGTGAGTGGACCCTGCATGGAGACCAGCGTGTTCTTTTGCCTCCTGAAACCAAGCTCACTGTGGATAAAGGTCTTTGGACTCACATTGTTCACCAAAATGTCAATGAAGTGCTTGTCAATGATCAGTAAATTGCTTTTAAGAAAAGTGAACGGGGAGTAAAAACTAAAGAGCAAAAGTCACATGTTCATAAGGACTAAGCATGTCATTCGTTTCTGTTTTTTCTGCTCTTTTATACACACACACACACACACACACGCACGCACGCACGCACGCACGCACGCACGCAGACTGCCACTGCCATATTTTTGGTCTCTTTATAATTGCTTAGGGGTTTTCCACACTGAAGTTGGATGCTCAGGGAAAAGAGAGCTCTGAGCATGCCCACACCTGTCGGAAGCCACTGGGCTAATGAATGCAGTACGATGAGTGCAGAACCGCTGGTTAAGGGCAGTGCCCTGTGAGTCCCGTGCCTCTGCCTCAGAGTTGGCAAGCTGTGTTCACTGTGGGTTCAAATTCCTTCTGAGGCCCAGCACAATGATGCATCCAATATTCAATTCAGGACCCTCAGCCAATCAGCACAAAGTTACTGAGTTTTTACTGAAGGTACGGGCCGAGCTGAACAGTCTGTTAACCAATGCTCTTTGAATTCTTCCAGTCTCACCTAGAGCCCAAAGCAATTCCCTTTTCTTTCACTGATGATCTTGCCTATTCCAGTTCTCTCCTTGAAAAATATAGCTTGTATTTTGGATCCTGCTCTTCCTTCCAAAACTAGCCTACCACCCCTTTCCTAGTCAGGGCAGAGGTGTGTCTAAGAGACAGCTTTCTGCTTACCTTTCTTCACCTTCCTTTCCCACCATCCGCATTCACTATCGTTTGCATGTTCCACCCACTGTCCCCAATATCAGCCGAAGGCTCCAGTGGCAGCTGCAGGGGAGAGATACCCCAGAGGACACTTTTCCATGGGGTTTTCCACCCATGTAGGATCTAATGTATCCACTTGAATGGAGAGCTGGACATGATGCTGTTAAGAAAGTGCTCAGCTACATATCTCTAGGCAAGATTGACTTCTTATTTTATAGTATGAAACACTCCCCAGGTGAAAAGTCTATGTCCTACACTGGAATTCCTTACTTTACAGGATAGATGTGTTGCCCCAAAAAAAGGTCAATGTAAAAAACAACTTTTCACCGAGACCGGTTTGGCTCAGTGGATAGAGCGTCGGACTGCGGACTGAAGGATCCCGGGTTCGATTCTGGCAAGGGCATGTACCTTGGCTGCGGGCACATCCCCAGTAGGGGGCGTGCAAGAGGCAGCTGGTCGATGTCTCTCTCTCATCGATGTTTCTGACTTTCTATCCCTCTCCCTTCCGCTCTGTAAAAAATCAATAAGATATATTAAAAAAACAAACAACTTTTCCATAAATGCCATCACATTTTATGTGTTCAGGAAAGAGGCTTACAATGAATCATTTCTTAAAAATGGAATAATTCCCCTTTAAAATGCCCATCACTCCATAATTTCATCTTTTGCAAGTAGTGATTTTCTTATTATTTTTTCACAGAATGAAGCCCACCCACATGTAATTTCATGACAACTGGAATAATTCCACATCACAAGCCTATTGGAAATATTTCCACCCTGAAGCATGCCTGAGTCCACACACACTTTTTCCAAAAGGGACTTTAAATTCAGAAGCTACAAGATCACTGAGGGGAGGACCATGCCCTATCACCCTTTGTTATCTTCTGTTTTATTAAACATAGTGCCTTACACATAGCAGGCAAGTATTAGATACATGTTGGCAAAGAGATGAATGAACCAAGCATCTGGTGTCACAGACAGCAGTAGATGTGAGAAGACGTTCAGTTTTGTAGAAAATGAACAATCCCGAAAAAATAATTGGCTGCCTCAGTGCAGCGGCAACAGGGAACTGGTAATTTTTAACATCTTCTGAAAAAAAATCTTCAAAATCATTTTTTAAGAACAAAGTAAAATGAAAAATAAAATAATCCATGTAAAGTCAAAGTCTTCACTTTTCTTCGTACTCTATATGATTTTCGCCTGAGACCCAGAAACTGCCTCACAACCCACTTTTGTTTTATACACATGTCCAGTGGTCCCCTCTTTGTGTGCAGTCTTGTTTCCTACAGTTTCAGTTACCCATGCTCAACTACAATTGATCATAGGCAAAAATATTACATGGAAAATTACAGAAAAAATAGGTCATCTCTAAGTTTTAATTACATGTTATTCTGAGTATCATTATGAAATCTCATATTGCCCTGCTCTCTCCCACCTGGAATGTGAACACCCCTTTGCCCAGAGTAACCTCACTGCATTCACTCCCTGCCTGTGAGTCACTTAGCACCTGTCTCAGTTATCTGCGGGACTGTCGTAGTATCACAACGCTTGTGTTCAAGTAACCCTTATTTTACCTAATACAGTAAATCCATATTCACATAACTTTTTATAGTGTATTATCATAATTGTTCTGTCCTTTATTGTTAATCTCTTATTGTACCTAATAGGAAAAAATAGAAAAAAAATATATATATATGTGAATATGATTTGGTATTATCTAAGGTTTCAGACATCCACTGGGGTCTTTGAATGTATCCCCTGCAGATAAAGGGAGACTACCGCATTGCATATCATTAATTACCATGGGTTGTTTTTTTTTGGAAGAAGTTTTTGAAAATTTATAACAATATAGCCAGTTTTGCAACTCGCTCTTTTTCACTCAACATTGTGTTTGTGAACTATTCGTTTTATGTAGAAACAAATCTGGCTATTAAAGAATTTGTTGAACACCTTGCTGCCATTTTACTTATCCATTCTCCCAACTCTGGACTCGTTGGTTATTTCCAGTTTTTGCTCTTATAAACAATACTGCAATCAACATATTTCTGTGCCTGCATACAACTCACCAGTCTCCAGACTTACTGTTTCATAGAATACACCAATTTCTACATTCCCAGCTATGACCAAATAACACCCAAAGTGATTCTTCCCATTTATACTCCCCCCACGGTGTATGAGAATCCCCTTTCTCCCCATCCTAGCTGACACAAATGGGACACATCTTCATGATCATCTCACAACAGACAAAGATAATCTGTCATCAATTTTATGTCCAATGATGAAAACAATGAAATTAAATTCTTAAATAGCTTCTAATGCAATGTCACTAATTATAAAAGTCTGCAGAACTTGTTGATTTTAATACAGTGGATTCTATTTAAGGGGTAAATGAGATAAAAACCTGAGAGTTGGGAACAATAACTTGAACAGAACTGGAGTGCATTTTTACGCATTGCTGAATTTTAAAAAGATACCCAGATGCATGCAAACTTGTCTTAACTTGTAATATGAACATGTTTACAATAGTGTGGCAGAGTATCCCATCTCTAACTGTTTTTTTTCAATATTTTTTCTTTTAACATTTTATTGGCAATATCCAGGTAAGCTACAAATTACTTCCCAGTAGAAATGGTATTTGAACACCAGAAGATTTTCCTAACTCAGTACAAAATCTACCAGGTTAATTCTAGATTAATGGTTTAGAATAGCACTGCTGAGAGAATGTGGTTGGCTGCTGCCTGCATGATTATCTCTATATCAAGATTTTTATAATTGAAAACAACATATACCAGCTGTGGTGTTATAAGTAGAAAAGGAAATTGTTGAAAGGCTAGTGAAGTGAGTTTGAAAAAGGAACCAGGACTTCTGGGATAACTATTACCAAAGGATAAGCAGATAGTCTTTGTAAGATTCCACTACTGGAGAAAATCAAGACTAATTGTTTAAACAATTTGCCCCACTCACCTAAGATTCAAAACCTGAGAGACAAAGGAACATTGGCTTAGCTTGGAGCACATGCCCACCTCTTGTTCAGAGAAAAAGTCACCTTGAGTAAAGTTACACACACATACACAAAAGCACATATTGGAAAAAAGCTTATTTCCATGAACAAAATAAGGGATAATCTAGTTAAAATAGAAAGGATTGGATGTTGACTGGCAGGAAATAACCAATATCTGCTACGTGTGGTTTAGAGAAATATATATATTTAATGTCTACTACATGCCAGGAATGATCAACACAGACATAGTCCCAGTACTCCAAAGGCCTTGCACAAAGCCATTGAGCCTGCAACTATCCTTTGACTAGGTCTATTTGATTCCACCAAACTAATACCTTCCATCACAGCCACTTGTCCCTCCCCCAATATCCAAAATAATGTGTTGTAAACAAGTGAATCTATTTATTCAAAACTGAACTTAATTGTACTTTGCCCTGCTGACACTGTGCTACTATGAGGCTCGCAGTACTTGCAAATGGTGCCAACAATGTCTTAAACTCTAGAACCATCTTACTTTTCCGTCTTTCTAGGCTTGTCAATTTTGAATCCCTTCTCATTGGCTCTCACTCTTTCCTTCAATCACCACCTTTATAACCTACCTGTGTTGATTTTAGTTAAGTCTTTCATTGCTCTTCATCTAAACTATTGTGCTAGTCTTCCAGCTGATGCTAGTGCTAGATGCCTTTTCCTAAGTGCATTGTCTGCGAGAGGAGAAGGATGGTTCTCCTCTGGGGATAATGTCCCTTGTCCATTTTCTTCCATGGGCACATACGGAATGGACACAATGGGGAGGTGGTTCTATGGTCTGTGCCTCTTGAGTAACCTACTTCCCAGATTGATGGACTGCTGCAGAATCAGGCTGTCAAGAACATGGACAGCGTGAAACACTGGGTCTTTTTCTTAGGGCACTACAAGGGAACGTGACACCTCGACTTCCTTCTGTTCTGTTTTGTGTTGTGTTTTCGGCTCAGGGCTCAGGTCCCAAGAGAGAATGTTCCACTGGGGTTCCCTGGGCACCACATTGTGTGGGTAGGGGATGGGGTAGAACCCCTGACAAAAACTGGGCTTCTGCTGGAAATAGGGTGATGGATGCTGGCTAAATAAAAGCAACAATGTCTACCCAGAAGGTGTTACTATATATAGTTCTGGTTCTTTTTTATAATCTGTGGCTGCCTCTGTATTACATTTACTGTGAGAAAATCAAGGGTTAATACCCTTACCTGAGAAATCCAATTATTTAGGTAATACATCAACGAAGTTTTCAAACTCCTTTCCACTTAGCTGTGCATAGTTCTGGCTGAGGTCAGACAAGGAATTTATTATAATAATGACCTTTTAACATTGCTTAAGCTCCTATCCCTGCAGGGGTAAGCAACATGAAAATACTAAAATGCTGTAGTCAGCACGACATGATCTTGGCACAACTTCTCCTCCTCAAGGGCCCATATGTTCCTGGTTATTGTTCTTCAATTAATCATACATTCTTTCAGAACTGGCATCTCAAGATGATTTATGTCATTCACCTGCCTCTTTGAGGGGGGGGGGGGCGTCACATTTATGCAGTTAGCAAATATTTATTGAGTGCCTACTAAGACTGTGCTACACAGATGGCTTCTAGTAGGCACACAATAATCATTTGATGAACTAATGAGTACAATGTGGGCAGTGTGAAATGAATTAGACTTAGGTCTTGTGCACAGAGATCTATGGTCTGGGAAGAGAGATATAAAATACCAGTACATGCATAGTTGTGAGACAAGGTAGAACATAAGAAAGACCAAAAAAAAAAAAAAAAGGCAACAGAAATTCAGAAGAAAGGGAGCTTACTTCTAAACTAGGGCAATGTATTAGTTTTCTGGGTTTGCCATAACAAAAGACCACAGATTGGGTGGCTTCACCAACAGAATTAATTTTCTCACAATTCTGGAAGCTGTGAGTCTGAGATCAAGGTGTTAGCAGGGTTGATTTCTTCTGAAGCCTCTCTCTTTGGCTTGTAAATGGTTGTCTCACCTCTGTGTTTTCCCATGGTCTTTTTCTTTGTGTCCTAATCTTTTCTTCTTATAAGGACACCAGTCATTTTGGATTGGGGCCCACCCATATGACCTCATTGTACCTTAATCACCTCTTTAAGGGTCCTACTTCGAATAGAGTCATATTCTGAGGCAGTAAGGGTTGAGACTTCAAAATATGAATCTGGGGGTGGGGGTGATATAATTCAGCTCATAGCAGGTAGTAAGGGATTGATTCATGAGGGAGGCAGCTTGGGTTGTGTTCCCCTCTAATTCAGATTTGGAATAATCAGTGTGTAACATTACCCTTGCCAAAATGGTTGAGTTAGAATTTGACACACAACCTAAACAGAGCCCGAGAGACACAGTGGGTTTCTACTGACCAAGCCTGAACCTGAAAGTGTGAAGGCTGGAATTGACATAGACTTCTTCTTCACCTTCTTTTAAATAATAGATTTATTGAAATATGATTGCTATACCATATAGTTACTCATTTAAAATATTCAATTCGTTGTTTTTAGCATGCTCACAGTGACGTGCGACCATCAGTTTTAGAACATTTTCCTCACCTCTCCCCCCAAAATGCCATACCCCGTAACAGTCACACGTCAGCTCTCCAAACCCTCTCTCCAGACCTAGGAAATTATTAATCAATTTCCTACCTGTATAGATTTCCCTATTTTGGACATTTCATATGAATAGAATCACATAATGGTAGACTTCTTACAATCACAAGGAGGAAAAATCTCATTGGCGAATGAATCTTACTGAGAAGCCAGAATGAACAGATGCGGAAATGGGAAATTAGGTCCTAATGTATAAGTTGAGCCAAGTCAAGCTACATGAAGCCAGCCTTACCCTTCAGTTTCTCCAGCCTTTTTTGTTTTTATGGTTTAGTTTTTATTCAAACAAATTAAAATTTGATTTATTTTGTCACTGTCACCACACGTGTCCTGGTTAGTAAGCACTCCAAACAAGGCTTTCATGGGTCAGGAGGCTAAAATCTTAACAGGGAAAGATGTATTTAGAAGGGATGAGCAAATGAGAGCTGTGAAACACTTTACATCAGGTGAATAATTTTAAATTTTTGAAGAGCAATAGTAATAATTATAATTAGGTCTGATTTAATTATAAGGGGGACTAATAATTGAAGCAGAAAACTGTAAGTTTGTCACTTGCTCCCATTTGGGGCCAACCTCCTCAACAGGGAAGAGCACATATTTGCATAATTGGTTCCTTTGTTCTTTTACTTGCTTCAAGGAGGTGTCTGAGAATAATACCACTCCATTGTTTCCACTGATATATACGATAAAGATAACTTTCTTCTTGACAGCCGACCACCACTAAACTTACCATTGTCATTACCGAATTTAATTAGTATAGCAAAGACACAGATAAAACTTTTGGAAAAGACAGAATCCAAAAATCACTTCTGTCCCTTTTGTCATATGATTACTCCAGAGGATAGATCTGAGAGGACTCTGAGAAAGTTAACATCACTTTAAAATCATAAAATATTTGTCAAAACTTGGATCAAACCTTCTTGGACCCTCATAGAACCAGGGATACTACTCTTATATAATGGCAGGATAATTTTTTTAAATTATCCAGACTTCTGAAATGCCATGATTACAAGAAAAGGGGATAAAACAGTTCTGGCACCTACAATATTATTATTAAATAGACTTAGTTTTCAAAAATTCTGGACACCTAAACACATAATTGACCAACTACAAAAGTACATTTTAATACTTCTACTTGTTAGACTATTTAGCAGTTATTTCTGAAAGCCTTTAGGAAGGCTTTTTGGAAAACATATAAAATGATGGAATATTAATTGTACAAAATCAGCTGTGGAAATTGTAAACGAGCATGACTTCAATTATATAAAATAAAAACAAATAGTATAAGAAGGCTCTAAAAATGACATCAAAATATTAACAGAGGTATTGGTGATTGGGTGGGGGCAAAATGGGTGTTTTTTCTCTATAGTTACAGGCATTATCCAATTTCTCTTTAATAAACATGAATTGTTTTCATAATCACTATTACACATAAAATCTGGGCATTCCACAATTTGAACTTCAATAATTTAAAAATATTTATTTAAAAAATACCGCCGAGACCGGTTTGGCTCAGTGGATAGAGCGTCGGACTGTGGACTGAAGGGTCCCAGGTTCGATTCTGGCAAGGGCATGTACCTTGGCTGCGGGCACATCCCTGGTGGGGGGCGTGCAAGAGGCAGCTGATCGATGTCTCTCTCTCATCGATGTTTCTGACTTTCTATCCCTCTCCCTTCCGCTCTGTAAAAAATCAATAAAATATATTAAAAAAAATACTAAACAATAAATATCTTGGTCAAAAGAAGTTGCAGTCATTTGTTATTATTTTATGAGCATTGCTCACATCCGTGGTAGGTTCTCATTCTTTATGAAGTGCTTCTGGATTAGAAAGAAAAGTTACTTCTCAGAATCATATATGAGTGGGACCTAGAGAACTGCAGATCTCATCACAGCCTGTCCCAGTAGCAGTGATAGGCGGCTCATATAGGACGTACTTTACCCAGTGAGTGTGTGTGTGTGTGTGTGTGTGTGTGTGTGTGTGTGTGTGTCCCCTTCCTTAATGGCTCCATTTTCTTCTAAAGCATCCATTGCCCTCCTCAGGGGCTTTGGCTCATCTGCTAACAGCAGAAATCATCACTCTGATCCAAAAAGGGAATTACTTGCTATTATCCTTTAAACTTAGTGGAATCCATTCATTGCAGTTGTCTAACTCTATTAACTATTTAAGTGTTAATAGTATTTATGTCTAACAATAAGAGAAAGTATCTCTAACTAAGGAAATTTGGGGTGATGTTGAGCTGGTAGTTTAGATGCAGAGGGAGAGGGAGGTTGTCAGGGGGAAAAACTCCTTGTCCCTGAAATCAGACTAAATCTCCAATTTGGGTAAACAGAAAGAAAATAGCTTCATTTCCATTCAGTACTTAGGAAGGCCTGCTGACCTTGTCATTCACCTTTTCTCCCTCTTATTCTGAACTTCATACATCCTTCTCCATCTTAGGGCCATTACACTAACCTCGTGGTTGGCAAACTGCAGCTCGTGAGCCACATGTAGCTCTTTGGCCCCTTGAGTGTGGCTCTTCCACAAAATACCATGGCCTGGGCAAGTCTATTTTGAAGAAGTGGCATTAGAAGAAGTTTAAATTTAAAAAATTTGGTTCTCAAAAGAAATCTCAATCATTGTACTGTTGATATTTGGCTCTGTTGACTAATGAGTTTGCCGACCACTGCACTAACCCAAGTTTCTTCTCGTACTGATGCTTACCACGTTGATCTAAGTTGCTTTTGAGTAGAAAAGTAAATTTCTTTAAAATATATGTTTTTATTGATTTTTAGAGAGAAAGGGAGAGAAAGAGAAACACCAATGAGAAAGAAACATCAATCGCTGCCTCTTGCACACCCCCTACAGGGGATCAAGGCCACAACCCAACCATGTGCCCTGACCAGGAATGGAACCACTAAGCCACACCAACTGGACAGAAAAGTAAATTTCATGCGTATATAGGGATACAGTTTTTGTAGTTTGTTGTGATATATCTTAGCTGTTCAGAACTCCAGGAAAGGACTGTAAGTCATATTATGCAGAAAATACATTCTAAGCCTCGTAACTTATTACAGACAAATGACCAGTCCTCAGAGCCCTGTGCATCTCAGACAGCAGTTGGCTCCTGCATTCACAGGGTAGAAATGTGCATGGAGACATGGCCAGCTTAGGAGTGAACAGCAGGAGTAAACAGGAACATCCCCAACCCTGTGGTGAAATCTTGGCCACTGTGGGAGAGCAGCTGGGCTGGCTTTTGTTGAATATAGTTTGCCAGAAATCAGTTAGCCACAGGTAGAAACAATGGTCTCTCTTCAAGGAAGTTAGCTTGCAATTTTCACTTCGTAACGGTTTTTATGCACAATTTGTAATAGAAATGCAAATCTTCAAGGCCTCTGCACCACTTCTTCCTCTGCTTAAAA